>BSBN01001187.1:4355000-5555000 GCA_027924645.1 Cunninghamia lanceolata | reverse complement strand
CAGCTGAGTATGGTCTATGGTACCCTAGAGATCCGAATTTCTCTCTTCATGCTTACACAGATGCAGATTGGGCAGGAGATGTGGATGATTGGAAGAGCACCAGTGGTGGAGCATTCTTTTTGGGGAAGAGATTGGTTTCTTGGCTAAGCAAGAAACAAGATGCAATATCTCTGTCTACAACTGAAGCAGAATACATTGCAGCAGCAAGTAGTTGCACTCAAATCCTATGGATGAAGCAGATGCTAAGAGATATTAAAGTTGAATATGCAGAGCCTATCACAATTTTCTGTGATAGTTCAAGTGCAATTAATATTTCCAAGAATCCGATATTACACTCTAAGACTAAGCACATATCTATCAAGTTCCACTTTTTGAGAGAACAAGTGAACAAGGAAGAAGTCAGGTTGGAGTATGTTCCCTCCAAGGATCAGATTGCAGATATCTTTACTAAACCTCTTCCCAAGGACTCTTTTGAATATCTCCGGGAGAAGTTAGGGGTCATGGCCCCTCCGGTGATGAACTAGGATGCACTGATGTGCATCAGTCTGGTGGATATCACAGTCATATCTTGTGATCCGGATTGATGATGGGGAGCTGCTACTAAGGGGGAGCAGCTGGTATGATTCTGATGTGTTAGAATTGCAAGTATGAGCCCTTTGCCATTGATGTCAAAGGGGGAGAGAAGACATGTGAAAAACAAGTAGCTGATGATCAAAGGGGGAGCCGTAAATGAGGAGAAGACATATTGCTGATAGGGGGAGCAGTGACAGAAAGGAGAAGTTCTTGTCTTGATGGTTTTTCACATCATATGTTGCCATCAATGACAAAGGGGGAGATTGTTGCAAGTATGAGGTGAACCAATATTGTCATTGATGTCAACATACTCATATTGCATTGACAAGAGGGATTCGATGAGCAGTGTGCTGAGGATATTGAGAAAATTAGCCTCAGTCAGGAACAGTGAAGAACAGTGATGAGAAGAAGGCAAATGTATTGTATAGGATGCGAACCGAAGGATGCGGATTAAAGGGTTTGTAGATATGAGTCTTGAGATGCTTCAGCCAATATTTCAGAGGTCCGCATGAAGATCTGAAGGAGTTGTGTCTGTCGGTGTGGAACCGGTTCTGGTAAGTGTTCAGAGGTGACAGAGGATCACAGAAAGGTGCGGTGAGGTCCGGAACTGTATGATCCTAATCTGCGGATTGGAAGGAGTATTTGGGATGTCCTTGTGATGTGTCATCTCGAGTTGTGTATGATTTGGAGGTCCAGAAATACCTTTTGCATTATGACAGTGGCGACAGACAGTGTTCTTGAAGTTCCGGATGAGGAAGAGAAGAGATTCCAGTACGTAGAGAAAGTGCGGATGTACCTGTTCATTCAGGCAGGCTTGTGAAGGTTCTTGGATCATATTGAGGTTGTGTTGTTGGTCCGCATTGATGGTAGAGCTCGGAATTGAAGATAATCTTCCGGATGAAGTTCTTGCTCTGTTTTGCCGACCGGATGAGTTGTTCATCCTGCGAATGTTCTTGTGGTGGCCGACCGGATGTGTTATTCATCTTGCAGATATTCTTATAGTTGATTGCCGACTTAGATAAGTCGATGTCTTGTATAAATAAAGGTTTGTGAGTCCATTTGAAGTGTTGGAAGTGTGGAAGTGAGTGGTGTGGTGAAGAAAAGCATGAAAGACAGAACAGAGGTTTTTGGGCTTAAATGGAACTGATCCGGACATGGTAAAGATGTCATTCTCTAGTTCAAGACTGTGATTCTTATCACTTTGTAGACAGTGTGTCTCCTTGTAGGTAGTGGGCCTCTTTGTGAGCAGTGTGCTCGGGCAGTGAGCCCTAATTGGCAAGTGCCATTTTTGTAATTCCTTATTCTTCTAACAGAGAATAATCTTTGGGTTAATCACCCCATGGTTTTCTCCCTTAACCGGGTTTCCACGTCAAAAATACTGTGTCATGTGTTTCTATTTCATAGTACTGTTTGTTTGTTTGATTCAATGCTGCTTTGATTAATAAAGTTCAAAAGTAGAAATAATTAGGATAACTGATTCACCCCCCCTCTCAGTTATCAACAGATGCCAGTGAAAGGACTAGTGAGGATTCCCATTGCAATGATGAGGCATATGACCATGAAAACAATAACGAGGTTGTGGACAGTAATGAGCAACTTTTGGAATGGACCTGTGGAGACAATTGTGAGTATTATACTCAAGACAGAGAAGGTATAAGCAAACAGAAAAATAGTCCCATGTGTGACCCATTGCCTACCTTTCAAACACATGGAGATCATGAAGAGCAGTCAGAAATTGAAATAAGTGCTAGTGCAGAGCATGATTGTTTTTCATTTGATGGCTGTTTTGCTTATGACACACAGGCTGATACTCCTCCATAGAGTGAATCCATTGGTGATGAAAATGCGTGCTCTGTTGCCCATGAACCAATGGCATACTATGATGAAACTGATGCACCTGGGTCACCCATTTATGACACATGTGATGATGAGGATCTGTCTGAGTATGGTGAGGATCTAGACATTGTTTTTGACTTGGATTCTATTTCTCATCCTGATGAAAGAGGAAACAACATACATCAGGTAAGTGACTGTAAAAATGTGCTTGATTTGAAAAAGATGCCAGAGCCTAATCTTTTCCAGTTTGGTGCTGCTATTGGTTGTGTACATGATGTGCACAATTGTGAATTTGAAAGCTTTTCTTTTGAGAGGCCAGCATATGAAATGAGCTCTGATTTTCCTAGCTGCATGGTGGACTTTGAATATTTTCAATTTTCAGTCCAGCTAGGAGATCATTTTGCAATACATAATACTGATACAAATGATAACATGTGTTATATTCCATTTGAGTATGCATTGCTTGATACATTCTGCATCCATTTGATGCTTGATGCTGAGGGTTGTTTGCATAGGGTTGACAATGACAAAATAAATCAGAAGGTTGAATGTGCAGATGACCAGGTTTGTTTGTGGTCAGATCATGGCAGTATTCTTAGGCTTGACCCAGTGTATGCAGATGAGAACAAGGTGTTTGACAAGGGGAAATGTTGGTTTTCCTTTTCTTGGTGGCCTTAGGCCATCAAGTTTGATTGGTGATGCAGATCATGGTAACTTCATGACTCTGTTGCCCAATGGATAAGGCACTGGTCTGCATCCCAGAGATCTGGGGTTCTCGCTGCAGTCTCGCACCTGCACATCCCCAATTAGAGCCACTATTGGTGCCTAGATTCACTGACAGTTTCCGAGCAATTTTCATGCAAGCACCATCCCAAAATATCCAAAAAAATTTAAGTTTTGGGGCCCCTCAATGTTTTTTAGCATCTGTATTATAGTTCTTGAGGAGGTGGTCTTCATGTTTTCTCCATCGACATGAGTTTGTCTTTGTCTTGGCAAACATGATGGTAGCAGTCATATCTTCTTCCATCGCCAAGACTTTGTACTATCGGCGAGAGTAGTATTGTCGGCCAAGCAGTTTTTTGTGGCGCCGATAGGCGCGGGTCACACCGACAGGGGAGTATGGAGTGGACCGTCGGCGAGACTTTTGCTATCGGTAGAGGGGTCTTGACCTCTGCCGATATCATTTTTCTGGCCGATGGGGATTTGGGCGTTGTGTTCATCAGTATGACAATGTGTGTCAACGAGGGAGATTTGTGCTTTGCCAATGGGTCTTCTCTGGCCGATGTGGAAGTTGGAGGCTTTAGGGAGGTGTTCGTCGGTGTGACTAAGGGTGTCGGCCAGTGTTTTTTCAGTTGCTCCAATGATGTGTGTCTGGCCGATGGGAGTGAGGAGTTCGGTCATCGGAGTGACCTTGGCTATCGGGGGCAGTGCTTTGTGGTCCGCCGATGGAGAGTGTTTGGCCAATAGAGGAGCAGAGTGTGGCTCGTTGGTACGTCGGTATGACTCGACGTATCGGCGAGCGTCTTTTTTGTTGTGCCGATGGCGTGTGTCTCGCCGAAGACCTGAGTATGGTGTGGTGGTCGGTGTGATTGGCTGTGTCGGCAGAGATGGAATGTGTTGGCCCGATGGTCTTTCTCTGGCCGACAAGGGATTGCGATGGGCTTCATCGGTGTAACACATGAGGTCGGCCAGAGGATTTTTTGATGCTCCGATGGAGGGAGTCACGGCGACGGAGGGTGTGTTTTGTTTGCCATCGGCGAGACCGTTGAGATCGGAAGGAGTTTTTTGGAGCGGGCCGATGGTATAGGTCTGGGCGATGGGCTTTGGGCTGAGAGGCGTGTGTCAAGCGTGGCAAAAGCGCTTGACACTTAGTATGTGGGTGGCCATGTTTTTAAAATGCTAAAGTTGTCTTCGTACCGTGCATGTGGGACTAATTCTCCTACATAATTTGAACCTTCAGAAAATGCATTTTGGCGGGAACTCCCCATTTGAATGCAGCGATGGTTTTCTTGGTGGTTGTGGGTGGTTGAGCCATCAATGGCGACAGTGCAGAGATGTGAGCAAACGGTCAAGCAGTCAGGTACCCATTTTATGGCATAGCGATTTCTCCAACGGTGGCGCTGGGCTCGAGATCCCCCCTATCTGTCGCATTTAATCTGTGAAGGCCATTTTCAAATGGAAGGAATGTATCTGGCAAATTTTTGACTTCTGGCCATGTAATTAATTGCTGAATGTACACGGTTCTGTATAAATGGTTTTGGCTGTGTTACTTTTGAGAGGTTGGACGTTTTTGGGCTTTCAGCTCTGACTCTAAACATAAGGTGTTCACATTTTGAAAGGCATTTTTTGCTACAGACTCGATCCTTAGTCTGGTGTACTAATCTATCTTGGCTTGTAAATGATGATTTTCTCTATGATGGCCTTCTATGCAGATTGATTTTAAATGAAAAACACCTGTGTGTGTATTGTTTCTGATTGTCTCCTGTATGTCATTTGTTTTCCTTTCAAACAAGGTTGTCAAGGGCTTCCAAGTTTTTCAGTATGTGCATACTGTGTGTCTGATTTATTGCGTCTACTCAAGGAGTGGTTAAATAGGCTTTTGATCAGATACAAAGGGAAATAGATTGCATCATAGGATCTGTTAAGTATGATCATTAATGATACTCTTTCTTGGACATGTTGCTGTTAGGCAGTAGCATTATTCTTAGGTCCTCTGGATATGAATTTATTTTGTCATGGGGAGACATTTACAATCTTAGATATGACTCTGTTGCCCAGATAAGGCACTGGTTTGGGAATCTGTCTGTTCAATGGGTCTAGGAAAGTCCCATCACTCCAAACACCATTTCAAACCATCTCATCCTTCCATCTGTTAGTTGTAGGATTAGGAGTAGGAAACCCCTGCATGCTCTCATACCTAACCAGACACATATGTCCAAGAATGCTGCCAATCTTGTGATTTGTTACACAAATCTTGGTCCTTACATGAGAGTATTCTGCCTGTTGCTGTCAAGTTAAATCCTTCTGTCATTGAGCTAGTCAAGGTTATACTTTTATCAAATAGGGACACCCCCCTTGGTGCGGCAGAACCAAAAGTGAAGGGGAGGAGCTCACGCAACCTCCTGTATTCAGTTGGTTGAATCTGCCTGTGCATTAGAACTGGCAAACCCTAATGCTGATTCAAAAGAAAAACCAACAGGGGGATTGAGGTTGTTCTTTCTAAGAAGATTCTTAAGTTCATCAATATCTTTGAAATGACATGAATGTTCACCATGACCTTTCCTTTTGCAATATGCGCAAGGAGGGTACTCCTTTTTATTTGAATCCCCTTTCTTGTTAGAAGATTTCCAATCTCCTTGTGAGTTAGATGATTGCCCTTTTTTTGTATCTTTCTGTGATTTATTCTTAAATTTTTGCTTCTTTTTACTTGTACCTGAACCTAAACTTGAAACTAAAGCTTGCTTTTCCTGAGGTTGACTTGCAACTAGAGCTTGTGATTTGGAAGATTTGATTAGACCCATTGCTATTAACTTTTCCTATTCAGCCATTAATATCTCAGCAAAGGTGTCAAAAGAGGGCATTATGTATGATTTTCCCATTGTGAGCCTATGAGTCTAAAAACTAGAGACAAAGGAAGCATATTCAGGACCTAATTTGTGTAAGGCACTGAAGACTGACTGTATATCCTTCTTATCAATCTTACATTCTAAGAGTTGAACTCTAAGATCAATGACTTTAGTGATATAGTCTTGTATATTAGCAAAATTCTTAGGATCTAAACTTATGAGTTCATTATCAATTTGATAACCTCAAACTTCATCTATCTTACCATACAATGATTGTAATTTTTGCCAAGCTTCCTTTGGAGTTTTACATGCTTCAATGTGAAAATTCAGATCTAGTGACATAAAAGATCTAATACATCCTAGAACCTTTGTGGTTTCAAATATCTAGTGTTGCTTATCATTTACATCAATGGGTTCAGTAGTATGAGTTTTTATATATGGCGTATAGCCAAGCATCATTAATGTGTTCCATGCATTTTGTTTCCATGTATTATAGTTGTATGGTGTTAAGAGAGGAAACTTTAGATTCCCCATGATGCAAAAAAGAACCAACTCACAGCAGAAATGAAAAAATCAGACACCACCACAAGATCCCCCCTTGAACTATTAAATGCGATCCCCCAGCAAGTAATGATATGGCACTTTATAATTGAGTGCGATTACAAGACTGGATTATAGTTTTCCAGTTTACACAAAAGCTCAAAAAAGTCCTTTAGGCTGAAAGTACAGAAAATATGTAGTTTGATACAAAAATTCCTACACCAATGCATTGTTCTCAAAAAAATATTAACTTTAAAAAAAAATGTCACCTCAATCCGAGAACGTATGTGAAAGTTATTGAGCTGCAAAGGTGCAAACAATGAGAACTAGTAGGAGTTGTCTGTGAAAAACATTGAATTCTGGAAAAACCTAGAGGAATCTAAAAAATATGATTGCACAGTGATGAAGAGCATGAAATTTTCACCTATATCAAAACAAATTTCGTAAAAAAATACCTTCGTATGATGAAATGGTGAGCTCCCAAAGTTGCCCAATAAATGCAAACTGCTCAACGATGAAGGCAGAGAGTTAGGGCAGTGCTCCAGTGGTGGACGGGTGGAAGCACTGGTGGAACCACTCGGGTGGTGGCAGAGGTCGAATGGCCCTCTTAGGGAGGTGATGGAGGGTAGTGCCGCTGAGAGAGAGGGCAATCGCTTAGTGGTGGCTGAGTTGTTTAGGCGGAGTTGGTTTTGTGTCCGCCTGAGCCCTTTGTAAGAGCAGCAGGGCTGGATCTGCTAACGGTAGCCTATCCGCTGGTTTCACGAGCTTGTAAACAGGCTTGTGGACCAAAAAAATATTTTTTTAATTTTCTTTTAAAATTTCTACCCCGTCTGTTGTACGGATTGTACGGTCGTACTAGGCAAAAAACATTTTGCCTTTTTTTCCCAAATTTGTCCAAACTGGATAAATTTTGTATGAAAATGGGGGTTTTCATGTCTTTTGAGTGCAATGGTGAGGTCCGTTTGGTGCAAAATGCTTTTTTCTTCAAGTGATCGCCTAGATCTGGCTTCGAACTACTGGATCAAACCCTCTGCCAATCTCACCTCCTTTGTCCAAAATGGATGGATTAATAGGCATTTTTTACTATCTCAGGCACTGTGGACTCATTGGTGATGTCAAAATTTCTCCATGGATCTCTGTATTGTACCTACATAAAAAAAATCAAATAGAACCCCCCTTCAAATCTGGTATTTTATTTCCTAAATTTTTGTTTCTCCAGATCATGCATGCATGCAAGAGAAGAGCATACTCTTTGAATATGAAAATAAAAAAAATGAGATTCAATCTTCTAGAATATATAAGCTAACTAAAGACTCAAATAAGATCTGATACCATGTTAGAATAATCAAGCAAGATCTATTGAATCTAAAAGAAAGCATTAAATAGAAGAAACTCGAATATGATCGAATAAACTCTATTCATATCAATAGCATAATGAAAGCGTGAAATAACAAAGAGGCCATTGCTTATATAGAGCACGGTAAAGCATGAGATAAACCAAGAACTCACACAACACGTAGAGTTTGATTGAATTCTGCACGCATGAAGAGTGGAGTGGAACTCCACGATAACAAGATAGGTGTCAATCATGTGCTACAATCATGCACATGTTGACTAATAGCTAAGCAAGCTTGTCCTATCTGGTGCATGATATTAATTAAAGTATTTTTAACTAATAAACTAATTACATAAGTAATTAGTTGCACCAACATAAATAAATAAAGAAAATAAAGAAATGCACCAACAATATCACTAGACCTATTCTAGATGTCGTGTAGATCATGTTGTGCCATTATCCAAAGGTCCTCATTTTTTTACGTGGCATAGCCCTAATTGTTAACAGTGATGTTTCTACATTAGTAGATACCTCTAAGCAGACCCAAGACTCCCATTCTAATATCACACAACCAAATTTCCATGTCCATGCCTACTCCAAGTGTGCACATGGATAATCCCACACATTTTGATACTTCCATTGTTCAACTTGGTCATGCGGACCCTTCCTCCTCATGCATGGTGAGAAACCCTATTTCTTCTTTTGGGTTTTTTCCTCCATACTAGCCCTTGCCTTTTACTTTTTCCACTATCCACCCTAGCACTTCACGTTATTCTACTATATATAGCATTCCTATTACTATCGTTGCTCCTGCTACTTCCCTTCATACAACTAATTAAGTAATCAGACAATTAATGCAAAACATGGGTAACTTGCAACACCAACTTACTTCACTCTCTATCACTTTACAACCACTCTTGACACCTTATTATCACCATAGACCACTTGAGCTTGATATCATTGCCACTCCAATTCCTACTAGCTTCGAGGTCCTACACTTTGAGAAGTACAATAGAAAAGGTGAGCTACAATCCCATGTGTCTACATTCACTGCGCTTTGCAATGAATTCATCTTCAAAGATAAGTTGTTAATGAAACTTTTTTTGAGGTCTCTAAAATATATCACCTTGGATTGGTTTTGTTCACTCTTTGACCATTCTAGTCACTCATTTGATTAGTTAGTAAATATGTTCCTTCAACATTTTATAGTTAATATAGGTCCCTAGGTCACCTTTCGTGACCTGGCTCATTGCAAACATGGCCCAAATGAAAAAGTGACATATTTTGTTTTTGATATCAATCATTATTTTCATAAATACCATATCCTCTACCTAATTTAGATGTGCAGAGGGTGTTCATTTGTAATCTTTAGACTTTGATCAGGGACAAGATTATTTTGATGCGGTATTCATCATTTGCTCATCTATGCACAACCTTGCATGATTACCAGAAGATTCTTAGTTAGTTTTAGGCATATTCATTGTCTCACTAGCTCTTACTACTTCCACAGGGCCTTCTACATCATTCAATAAAAATTATAAGAAAGATATAAATTTATGTAATCAGAAGAACACAATTGTGGCTATCATTAACACTATCAGTATATCCTTTCCTTCTTCATTAGAAATGGATTTATTCATGCAATCGCAAGGTAACCATTGTTTTAGATAGATTTCTGATCTGTTGCATTCTATTCTCCAATATCTCCTTTCTAACAATTTCCAAGTGTAGTTGTCAACCATTCATCCTCTAGACATAAATCAACCACTCCCTAAAAACTACAACCCAGAAGCCTTTTGCCAATTCCATTGTATGCATGAACATCATACAGAGAAATGCATGCAATTAAGACGTCTAATTCAAGATGTAATTGACTCTAATGGTATCTAGGTAGTGGGTGTGAACGATAGAGGTAACAATTTTGTAGCCCTGCCAAACCAAAACCTCCAATTATTCACTAATCCATTTCCACAATATTCTACCTCTAACTTCATCAATTCCATTCCCTCCCACATTTTAGAATCCAATCCTATTTTTGCTACTCATGTGCTAGATATGGATTCTCACCATTCTTCTATATCATTTTCTTCTATGGTTGGCATGGTGGATGTTCGACCTTGAGCTCCTTGGGTTGAACCTTTTGTGCCTTGCACACAAGCCCTAATGTGTCACAAAATGTGGACCCCCTCGTTTGCTCATGTCATTTTGGAAAATTTCCCAATTCTTGATATTATGCCTTAAAGGGTGATTTATTGTTTCATAGGATGTTGGTTTGTAGAGTCTTGGGCACTTTTACTCCTCATGGTTGTATGTGAAAACATGCTTGGGGAGAAATTTGCACCATTTGTCTATATTTTGGGGTTGTGGAGCTTTTTCCCGTGTTAAGATGTAGAGCTTTTGCCTTAACCAGGATCTTCAATTTTCTCTGTATTGCAGTTTGTTAAGCCCTTAGCAGATCCATTGGCAACTTTGGCTTAGGCAAGTTCCCATGAGGAGATGGAACCTATCTAAACTTCCACATTTCCAAGGGAGCATGGATTTTTGTATTTCCCCTAGGTTTTCATGTTGCTGGAATAAATAGTATGTAAGGAAATATTCCATTAGGGCCAAAAGTCCTGCTTCCATCATTTTTCCACTAATTGCTCGCCACTTTGCCTACATGAAGCAACATTTATGATATTTTTTGGGGGGGTATTTCAAGTATTGGGGTGCGATTTAGTTGCCATTTCATATTAGCTTAATCATCATGCCTTGCTCAAAAGAGAATTCTGTAGACACTCCAGTAAAAAAATGATCAAAGACCTCTTTGTGCTCATCGAAGATCGATCAAACAACACACCTGTTAGCGCTTCCCTCCTCGATTCATTATCCACAAATAGGTAGGGTTCTTTCCATTCTTTACAAATCCTTTCTTAGGTAATTTAGATCCTAAATGCAAACATAGAAAGGATTTCCTCTATTCAGTTTTGTATCAAGGAGGATTGCATCACATATTTTGTTATTTATCGAAACCTTAGGGTTAAGCAAAATAACTCCTACTAGATTGTAAAACCCTTGATTTTGCACTAGGTTTTGTGTTGAATCTGCGTACAATTGTCGAAGTAGCAATAGCCTTTGGGAGCTTGATGAAGTAGGTATTTGAAGTGTTTTTGATGAAGGTCCATTTTAATAAATTTGAATATCTTTTTCATTTTCTGCAGGATTTCATTGTTTGTGGGATCTCGACCCCGATACAAAGATTTCCATTTAACCTTAGGACCCCCGCAAAACCTTACAAACTCTAGGACCCTGTAAATCCCTACCTAAGTGCATCAATGCCCATTTTATGCCTTTACAAGACTTCATGGTGATTTAGGATATATCTGTTTATACTCAAAAGTCCTGCTAACTTAATAGTCCCACCAACCTAAAAGTTTTGCATTTCAATTGGAGTTCTAAAGTTCTACAAAGCGGGATGTTTGGCATTGCAGGAAATATTAGTGCATATGGAAATATTCCAAGTACCCGTGACTTCCCGCAAGATTAAAATTTTGGAATCTCTCATTTCTTCACATTTCCTTCAGAGGTTGATTCCTCCACTAAAACCATATGCGCTATCCTTTGCGGAGTTTTTGTTGAAATGCACCGGACAACTGAAAGGGAGGTGAATCAGTTGTCCCAAAACCTTAACTACTTTTGCACTTTAAAATATTAATCACTTGTCCACTAATATTATGATTAAACCATGAAAGTATGAAATCAGAAACTTAAACACAATTGCAAGATCAAACACAAGAGACACCAGATTTTTACGTGTAAAACCCTGTTAAGGGAAAAACCACAGTGGGGTTTAACCCACAAGATATATATGTAAAGCACAATACCAAAAATCAGAGGCTCGCTGCCCAGAAAAAGGCTCACTACCAAGGGGTGGCTCACTGCCAAATGTTTTGAACTGATATAATAGCATCTACTCCATGGCTGAATTCAGTTCCATTAAAGCACAATAATCTTCCTCTACTCTGTTCTGCTTTTACTCTTCTTTTCTTAACTTCGCATCTTCACACACAAACATATTTTCCACCACCAAATTACAAGTATATATATCATTCATCAACCTTGGAATGTACATCAAGGTCAGCATTACATTCATCAACCGTTGGAACAATCTCCAAGGTCGGCATTACAAACATTTACAAAATAGGTCTTAACCTAATACAAAATTATGCTAAGGAGAGGACATAGAATTATGAGTGGATCACATCACGCCTTAGCAAGGACTCAAACACGATCTTCCACACCATAATATGCTTCTACAATCTTCAAGAAATCTCCACAATCACTGGAATTAACCAAGTCGACTAAGACTGGTTACACGCTACGTTATCTGGGAACAATCTTCAACTTCGATCCAATTCCTTAATGCGGACCAATGTAAAGGTAGGAACATGATCAAGAGGTATCCATAAGAACATTGTAATTGCCAAGAGCAACCACACAAACTCTAATCACTTTATCCATGAGATTCTTCACACCGAAGCATATGAACTTCACTGTTTTCAACTGTCATAAAAGAAAGATAGCTTGCGGACCACCAAATGACAAACCATTGGATTTGTAGGCACTTATCGTCATCCCAGACTTCCCTCTAGAACTGTAGAGCAAAATACTTCAATACAGAGGAATGCAGAGCAAAATACTTTCTCCCTGTCACTAGTGAATAATCAGAAAAAGTAGGTTTTACTCTGGTGAATGTAACTCACTCAATTCTTCATACTAGATGCTCAAACTTAGGATTTAGCATCTTCAGACATGCCTCTAAATAACTTCCAATCCACAGATAAAATCTTCAATATACAAGAAATGTGGAGCAATCTTCTAGATTGTTCTTCAGTATGCAGTACATTATCTTCACTGTAATTCACTACAACTCTTTGTTTCTTCGGGAGGAGCAAATTTTCTCAATATCCTCAACATATAAAGCTTCTAAACAAATAGCAATATAGGATACAGTTGACACAAATGACAACAAAGATATGTTGACATCAATGACAACACCGATTAGGCACATAGTTGCAACAGTTTTATCCAAAGATGGAAATGTTCCAATTCCTCTAAAATACTCGTCATTCCGACGAAGCCCATATCTCTGCTAATCTAAACCAGCTTGATTTCTCCACCATAACTATACATGCAACCATTGTGGAGATCTGATTAAGAAGTGGACATATTCCAAGAGCACTAAAAGCACTGCATGTCTAATATACCCTCAGACCTCTACATTTCCATATGGAACCTTCTCATCCACTTTATCCAAAGATGGCCAAATCCCCGTAATCCAACTAGACCCTTGAAACCTACAAAGTGAGAATGATGGAATAAAATCAACATGATGTATGGTTTTTATTTTGGTGAATGCTAAGATGTTGGTATTATCATGTATTATGTTGTATTGTTAGTATCAATTGAATTTTTGCGTATCCCTTTGCTTACATTCCATTTTGTATGAAATTTCTGTTGATCCTTCATTTTGATAAAACAACTAAGGTTTTAATGATGATTTATGAATATATTGTGTTATCGTTAGGAAATGTTCATACTGACCCTATAGGAAAGTTAATGGAAATCAATGGTTATTCATTATGATCTTCTCTGTAGGATAAATGTCTAGACTTATCAATATGAAGTATGAGTTTAAGGGTATTCTACCTGAGTCCAAGATCACCTCCACCTGGAATGAAGTATCAGATACATACCTAGGACATGTTGATTTGGATGTGAAGACAAGATAAATCTTTAAGGTTAAAAACACAACTAAAATGCATAAAACATAAAAGCTATACCTCAAGATCTTCCTTCTCCTTGATAAGGTCGAGAGCTTAGCACCCACAAGCTCTAGCTTACCCATGACTATATTCTTCAATGTGAAATGCTCTCAATGCAACTACAAATCACTATAGCCTAGCTAAAGATGAGAAGATGAGACAAATTTGAGCATAATAACACTACTTAAAAATTGGATGATAAAATGGCTTGTGAGAGCTTGTATTTATAGGCAAATTGGAGGGGATTTTGATCCAACGATGGAGATTCATTGTTGAGATCAAGAGATGAGATTGATTGTTAGATGGAGGGCTAGGATTTGATCAACAAGATTGGAGGGTGGAGAATAAAAATGAATCTTTTATTCATTTTTGGGGAGGACTTAGCATTAAATGAGATTAGATGGATGAGGAAATTTAAAATTAATTTCCTTGGAGGAGGTGGAATTAAAAATTTCATTTTATGTGTAGATGTACAAATCCAAGGACACGTGTAATTATGGGTTCTTACACATGTAAGCTAAAAAAGAGGAAGATGTTTTTTTCATAAATGTGATAATAAAGAGGTGGAGTGTTGTGAATATTTTGTAATTTTTAATTTGGGGAGTGTGGGAGAAGGTGTTAATCAGGCTTTGACCAAGTTAATCAAGGTGATTAGCTTAGTTAATGTAGCTAGAAAAAATTAGTGAGTGGGGTAATCATGGTTTAGGATTAATTATATAATGATTTATTTAATTAATCCAGGTCTAGGGGTCATGTAGGCTAGGGTAGCTAATTAAATAATAGGTATTTAATCAACAAGGTTAGGGGTAGGCTAATTAGTAGGCTTGATTAATTAGATAAATGTAATTTATCTAATTAATTAGGTTTAGGGAAGTGGAGAATTTAATCAAATAAATATTTGCCATATTTATTTAATTAATTGGAAAATTGTTAGAAGGTGTGACTATTGAATTAATTATTTCAATTTTAAGGATTAAATGATGAATAAAAAGTGAATAATTTAGGTGTTAGATGAGGTAATTAATTAAATAAAAATTTAATTAATTAATCAGTTGAGAAATTAGTGATATGGGTGATGTGGGAGGATAGTTAGATGGTTAAGACATTTTTAGGTGTCTACAGGATGATTTCAAAGAAAGGATGTATGGAGAAAATCCAACAAAGCTGGTTAGGAAGCTAGTGACAAATGGGATTGCACAGGCAACTAGGTTCCAAACTTCTTCCCAATGTTCAGAGATGATCATGGAATGCCAAGAGCAAATTATGATATCATGTCAAGGAGGTTAGTAGCCCTTGATGGTAGGGTAATAGTAGACCTAACTCTTGAGGCCATTTCTAAGACTTTTAATAGTCCAGTCTTCCCTACTATGCTTGATGTCACCAAGGATTCCATACAAGCTACCTACAACTAGGGACCTGAGAAATGCAAAAGGGTCATAAGTAACAACTAGATGAAGAAGAAAAGTGCTTTCTCCAAGTTATCCTAAACTCTATACATAAGTGTTTTTATTATTGAGATTGATGATTTAGTAACCATCCTAAGCAGAGTAATGGGTATTTCTTCTGCCTCCATCTTTGAGGGTTAGATGTTCTATTTTGTTGAAGAAGTAATAAAGGGGACTGTCAAGTTACACTAGGCCAAAATCATAAGTGACAATATCCATTTGAAATTCACAAATCTGGTCGAGACAAGGATTTTCTAAAGGACTTCATATGTAGTGTATGCATTGGTAAGAAATTTTCCCTATCCTAAACTGACAAAGCTTGAAGAGGTGGCCCTTGCTGAAGGAGAATGTGTGGTATATGATTTCTACCCACAGCTGGAGAAAGACAACTCATTGGCACATTTTAAGAGGGTGAATGATGCTTTCACCATGTACATATAAAGAATGCTCCAGGGTGATTTGAGCAGGAGACTCTCTATACATGCCATGGATTTGGTTAGGCAATATGGGTATTAGTTCATTTGATTCCCAAAATTCACTTATCTAAGAATAGAGGGCTTCAATGGGGTACCCTATAGGCTACCAAAATATCCTACAGATAAGATGGTATTGCTAGAATTGACAAGACAACTCTGCACATCACATCAGCTTGTAAAAGGATTGCATAGAGCATCAATGAAATTTCCATTAATAGTTGGAAGAGGATTGTTTCTTTGTCCTACTCCAGGTCCTGCCGAGGAATTAGTTGTTGAATTGCATATTTTTCATCTTCTTTTCCACAGAGAAAGGTTAAATTTTGATCCTTTTCACATAATGGAAAAGCACGTAAGTAAAAGATATTATCATGAGGAGCAAGTGGAGGACTTCTAGGAAAACTCCAATGATGACCATGAAGACATGAATAAAAGATATTATTGTTGAAATGCACCACACAACTGAGAGGGGGGGTGAATTAGTTATCTCCAAAACTTTGACCACTTATGAACATTAATACATCAAACTCTTGTTCATTGTTATTAATATTTAATCATGAAGGCATGAAATAAGAAACTCAACACAATAACATAATCAACACATGAGACACCAATTTTTTTACGTGGAAAACCCTATAAGGGAAAAACCTCAGTGGGTGCTAGCCCACAGAAATAAATATGTTATAACAATATTGAAAAATAGAGGCTCACTTCCCTAGGGCTCACTGTCCAAAATGCTCACTGCAAATGTTGAGGCTCACTACCAAGATCAGCTCATTGCCAAGGGGTGGCTCACTGCCAAGGATTAGTGAACTGATTTGATAGCATCTACTCCATGCCTGGGTTCAGCTCCATTTAAGCATAGTATAACTCCTATGCTCTGCTCTTCTTACACCTTCGCACTTTTCTTCACATTTTCGCTCAAGGACATCTTTTTCACAACTTCATTACATGTTTTTATACACTTCATCAACCTTGGAATGTACATCAAGGTTAGCATTACATTCATCAACCATGGGAACAATCTCCAAGGTCAGCATTACAAACATACATAGAAATAGGTCTGGACCTAAACAAAATGAGCTAAGGGAAAGATGTATACGGATCATGTTATGCCTTAGCTGGGACTCAAATGCAATCTTCCATGCCACGAAACGCTTCCATAATCTTCGATGTATCTCCGCAAGTAGTGAAAACAACCAAGTCGGCCAAGACTGGTGTTAACATTAAGTCTTCTAAGAACAGTCTTCATCCACGATCCAAATTTCTCTTTGTGGACCAATCCAAAGGTAGGAACACAATAAAGAGACATCCACAAGCACAATGTAATCACCAAGAACATCCACACAACCTCTAATCACTTTGTCATGAAGATTCTTCAAACTAGAGCACTTGAACATAACTTTTATCCACTGTCATAAAAAAAAGATCGCTTGTGGACCACCAAATCATGAACCATTGGAGTTGAAGAAACTTATCATCATTACAAACTTGATTCTAGAACCACATACTGAAATACTTAAATGCAGAGGAATGTGGAGCATAAAACATTCTCCCTGTCACCACCAAATATACAAAAAAAAGTAATTTTCACTCTGGTGAACATAACTCACTCAAAACTTCATACCAGAGGCTCAAACTTGGAACATGGCATCTTTAGTCATGCCTCTAAATAATTTTCAATCTGCAGATAAAGATATTTAATCTACAAGAAAGCAGAGCAATCTACTGGACTGTTCTTCAGTAAATAGAGATACTCTTCAACACACTGTTTCCATTGGAGGAGCAAATTTTCTCAAAAGCACTTGGAAACTCAATATCAGAATCACTTACTCATTATCTCCAACACTGACATAGGCAAACAAACAAGTATCAAAACAAGAGCATAGTTGACACCAATGACAAGACAGATATGTTGACATCAATGACAACACCGGTTAGGCACATCCTTGCAACAGTTATAGACTCCCTATGGATTTTATTAAAAAATGTTTTGTCATTGTTATGCTTGATCAGCTAGTCGATGATGGAGAATTAGTTTAGGAAGCAGAATGGAGAGCCATCTTTGGTCAACCCATTCCTCCTCCCAACTAGGCAGAAGAAGAGGTGGGTTCTTCAGAAGAAATTATGAAACCAATTATCAAATCTAGTAGGAGATGGATAGATGTGTAAGTAGCACAACTGGTCAACTAGGGTATACCTCTAGCATACACCCTCCAAGAGCCTAAAAGGAAAAGGATGACAGTTGGGGACACTGTTGAGGAAGGGTCTTCTAGAGAAGGAGATAATGCTCTAGATCCAAAGGGAAAATAGTAGAGATTGACAGTGAAGAAACTGACGATGAAGCAGTGGTACCTCCACTCAAAGAGAAAGGGAAGGAAAAGTTAAAAGACAAAAGAATGAGAGATAGCTCTTCTCCTCTTGCAACAAGAACTAAAACCTACAAGAGAAAGGAGAATGAGAAGGTTGAAAGCTAAGTATCAATGTGACCCAAGAAAAATAAGAAGGATACAGTCTCGTAGGCACCTCCTGCTGTCACTACTACTCCTATTCTTGTTGTTACCATTGTCTCCACTTCATCCATTCCTCCCACTTCCACCATCCCTACTTCATCTCCTTTTGCTACAACTACTTCTTCCCTTTCTTCTACCTAAGCTTCCATCTCACTTCCCATCTCGTCATCCATCCCCACTACTATTACCACCTCAACTCCACCTTCCCTTCCCATAGTTTCTGCCATTCCATTATCTACCCTAGTTTCTTCTATCTCCACAACAGTTGTAACCACACTTTCATTCACCACTCTTTCTCTCATTTCATCTCTTTCCACTTCTTTACCATCTTCTTCTTTGCAACAGTTACATGCACCTCTTCCTACTACTATTCCTATTATGTCCACACTTCCTTCTATACCTATTATCATTCCATCTTCCTCCTTCCCCCAAGTCACTCAAGTTTGTCTACCAATGAGAGCAGTTGTGGTTCTTTCTGCAGTAAGTGGAGAAATGGTGCCCCAAATTAATGTTAGTCCAGATGTTCCTCAAGCTTTAGAAGTCCCATAGTTCGATGGTATAGAGAAGGTCTATGCAGGATTGGTAACCCAGGGGACCTCTGATGTGAATATTGAAATTGCCCAAGTTGCACAAGAGGTTGTTAGTAGAGGAAAAAGGGTAGAAGACATACTTGATATTAGTGATGATGCCTTAGCTAAACAACATGAAGAAATAATAACTAAGGAGGTTCATAAAGTGGCTACTAAAAATATACTCTCTAAAGAGCTTGAGCAAGAAAAATTTCAAGCTGAACAGGAGACTGAAGTGCCATTAATTGAGCAGTCATCCATTCAGGATTCAATTGGATCTGAAGTTAATAAGGAGTTTGATCGAAAGGATCACTCCAATAATGAGGAAGAAAACAAGGAAACAATAGCAAGAAATTCCTAGCTCTTCTCCTCAACAATAATTAATTGATTCTTCTAAAGATTCTTTAACTCCTCAATGGTTGCAGTCCAGGCTAAAACAAAATCAGCCAGTAGTAGAAACTCTTGTCCTTGACTTAACAAGCTTCCTAAACAAAATTGATAAGCCCAAAGAAAAGAAGAAGCCTAGGGTGAAATCTTGGATCACCATGGATGCTTCAGGATCTAGGATTGCAGAAATTGCAATTCCTATGGTGAGAAAAGATGATCAAGATATGGAAGTTAGTGATTTTGAGCTTTCTATAGTCAATTTGGGTCTAACCACCAGAATTCTTTAGATAGAAGATCTCCAAGGGTCTATATCTACAATTATGAAAAGAATGAATAAGGATGAATTGACCAAGAAGTAGTTGAAAGAACAAATTTTGAGTTGTAAGCTTGCATTAGGCATCTGGTAGGCCCACTGTAGAAGGATGATGGTACTATAGTTTCCCCAACCATCCTATCCAAGAAAGAAATTGATGAGTTTGACAAAATGAAGTGTTGGTGTCAACCACCTCCCATGAGCACAACCTACATATAAACCTTCACAAAGATAAATATTTCACCGAAATGTGTGAATAATTGAAATGAGATATATGAGATGCAGAATAATGTACAAAACCTTGCTTATAAAGGCAAGGAGAAGGTCGGTAGAGATAACCGACGAACAACTACCAACTAATAAACTAATATCTAATAATGCATTATGTTGGATGCCTAAGTAAAACTTAAGCATGATAAATGGTAAAAACCCATTTACTCCAACACCCCCCCCCTTAAGTACAACTTAGGGAGATTATTATGCAATATGAGCAAGATGTAATATTTGTCTTGGCTACACAACCACGTTAGGTACCCAGGGATAACTTTAAGAACCCCCCCCTTGGAGAAGGTGTATAAACCTGGCGAATCATGTATACTTCCTGAGAAAAATATTAATTTTATTGGTGAATTTTTTCATTTTTCCGGGAAAAAAAATAATCTTATTTGGCAAATCTTTTGTAATCGCTAGAGGTGTATGGAAAATCCTGGCGAATTGTAATTTTTTTAAAACCAATAAAATATTTTCATTGGCGATTAAAACCTATTTTCAAACCAATTAAATATTTTTCGTTGGCGAATTAAACCTATTTTCAAAATAAGAAAATATTTTTGCTGGCGATTAAAATCTAATTTCAAACCAGAAAATATATTTACATTGGTGAATTAAACCTGTTTTCAAAATAAGAAAATATTTTTGGTGGCGATTAAAATCTAATTTCAAACCAGAAAATATATTTACATTGGCGAATTAAACCAATTTTCAAATAAATAAAAAAATTATTGGCGAATTTAAATATAGTTTCAAACCAATAAAAAATTAATTGGTGAAATAAACTGTTATGCCAATAAAAAATCATACTGTGTGAATGGCATCAGACTTTAGTTGAAGTTCCATTCCAGGCTGCAGTTCTGACACACTCATCTTTCTACATAAAGTCTCCAGAATAGAGACAAGTGTCAAGTAACAACGATTCTAATTAATGAAAATTAATAGATAATTATTTAATTGAGCTGCATAAATTGCCTTCCCAAATACGTGCAATTGTGCTTTTCACGACATTCCTTATTTATTACGAAAGGACAGAGGTCACTTCGAGCGTGGATGTCATTAAATGGAAAATATTCTAATAGATTTTGGTTGTAAGATGATCACAAATCGACGGCATAAGTACTAACACACCCAATTTCCCAAATTTGTAGTTGTACAACCGAGGACTTACGCTCTGCCACGCTGCCACCTTTGCACAATAATCAATAAAATATATTATATATTTTATATATATGTCAACCATTGATCTAATAATATCTAATGGCTACTAATTGATTTCAGAGGATTTTATTAGCAATGTGTAGCGTTGGAGATCTACCTTCCGGAATTGAGCTATAACCGTTCATCTTTTTTTCTAGGGTGCATCAAATGGTCAGTGGTGGTACGATTGATTTGATTGAACGCACTTAACCACATAGATTAGCCAATGCTCAATTAAGTTCATTAATGGCAAGTGAATACTGAGTCGTGACAAACCGCACAGATTAGCCAATATGAATTAAACGAAGTTGCTTGTTATTTATTACCCATTTGTCATGGATGTACATGTAATGTATATATGATAGTCTTTAGTGTTTCAAACTTATATTGCATTACTAAGTTTTAGATAGGTCAAGAATCAATAGACTGTAAAAGTTCAAAGTAATGGATTTCATTACAACAGTTGTGCGAAGAAAGTAAGTTGCCAAGTGTTTATTTTGTGATCATTCATAATTTTGATTTTAACTGTGTGATAGAATTCTCAATTCATAGATGTAGAATAGTAATAAGAATCTAAGATGATGGAACATTTTGTTTGTGTGTGGATATGTAGGTTTTTATTGCTTTGCATATCTCAAAATGAAGAAATACGAGCATTCGTCAAGTGGAATAAATCGTGTCAAGAATCGACACTTTTAACATTTGCAAATGATGCATTCTATTCTGGGTGGTGGGTTGAATCTCACACACATGCATGCATGTATGAGAAACTAAAAATTCAAATTGACGCATGGAATTGGTATTGCAACTCAATTGCCAGTGACCTCGAGAAAATCAATTTAATTCTTCTTTACTGGCCTTATTGTTACCCATGCCTAGTGGTTTCTTGTACATATAATGCAAGGTTCTATAGTGAATCATTGACTGACATTGTGAATGAGCACACAATTAAATTTGTAACGGATCCATTGCCTATTAATAGGATAATTATGGACTACAATGAAATATTCATTACGCGTCGTCAAAAAGAGGAACCAAAAAGATTTTGGGGGATCAAAGCAAGGTTTGAAGGTTGAAGGATAGGAGTTTTTTTTAGAACTGAGGTTGGTTAGAGGTTCATGTACGATGTAATTTCCCAATCTTTTTGAAGGGTGATGTTAAATTTTACTAAATAATATAGAAGTAATTATGGTTTGAAAGTAATTACGGTTTGAAATTGCAATGTATACAGATCATAGATGTTTCAAAGAATGAAATTTTCAATATAAAATTATATATTATATTATATAAAATATGATATTATTATAAATTTATATATTGAATCATTGATATCGATTTCATTTGGTGGCCTACAAAATACTTTTCCCAAGCATTGATTTTTAATTTATTAAATAGTTCTGACAAGTTATTAAATAGCTTTTGGTAATGGTCGATCCTTACACAAGCCAAAGATTGATGCTACAAAAAATCTAGACAATGAATAAATGCATGTCAGTTGAAGCGTGTGTTCATTAACGATCTTCCTTTAAATCATGGAGGTCTCCAGCAAAATGGCACTCGACTGGCTTGTTCAAAATATAGCATGGAGACTCCCATAAGGCATTGCTGCAATAAGCACCAGGTTGCCTTTCTGGGCCATATCAGAGATGGCAGACTGATGAACATTTGTAACCAGCAAAACCTATTCTTCCTTGAGGCAGTGAAGATAGTCCTCGGTAACGACTTCTTGGTCTCCGAGGATAGATATAGGGTAAATTCAGATATTTCCTCACGCTTTCTGGTTTCTTTGTTGGACCTAGGAGAGGCAAAGGTGGATGCACTGATGATTCTACGAGGGGTATTCACTCTAGATATTCTTTTGGATGACTTAGACGTGGTGATTGATGCAGAATTGGGGGTCAGTATCCCGTGGCCGAGAGACCTGGAGAAGTTGCAGGAGGGATAAGAGGGCACAGCTAGGCAGTCGTTCCTCCTAAACATGAATGAGCAACAACTCGGAAGGCACAGGCTTTGGGCGGCTCATGGGAGACACTTTCTTTGATGGGCAATTGGAATGGACACAGACGATACTCCGGTATGGCTTCAATACTTCGCAGCCATTGTCAATGCGGGGGGATTCTACTCGTAGTGGCCATAGGAGTGGTCGAGCTCCCAGGGCCACTTTTTTTGGGGATTTCTACGGTACTATGGTAGCCTCTCTGGTGTTGTGTGTTTTTTGGACCCTGGGCTGGCCGCTGGAGTGGTTTGTATTAATATAATTTCCTGAGTGTAAATCTTTTTGTAATAATATAATTACCCAAGTGTAAATCTTTTTGTATTAATATAATTACCCAAGTGTAAATCTTTTTGTATTAATATAATTACCCAAGTGTAAATCTTTTTTGTATTAATATAATTTCTACTTTTTGTATTAATATAATTTGGTCTCTGTTATGGTTAGAGGTTTCTAATGTTGCTTCTTATATGTTTGCTTTAATTTATATATCTTGACATGGATTTGGTGATGGTCTCTGTTATGGTTAGAGGTTTCTAATGTTGCTTGGCATTTGTTTGCTTTTTGACTCTTGAGATAGGCACAGCTAAGAGAGCTATAATATATGTGAACTCTCAATCTTTTTGGATTTAATTTGATTTCAATTTGGTTATTTTTAGATAGAATTAATCACAAAATTTTATATGCACAAGTAAAATTACACTTTCTATTGATAGTGTAGTTCATCTACATGCATAATTCTTGAAATATTTGGATAATTAGGTTTTAACACTTGAACAGTTAGATTTCCAAATATCAATGGTTGACATTTCATACGAGAAACCCTCTGCGTAATCTTATGTTGACTTGCTACCTCTGGTTGCCAGTTGTCTAAGTTGAAACCTAAGCCATCAAAACCATGTTGTATACCAGCCCCTTATACCTAATCTTGTCGGTCACGGCTTGGTGGGGAACGGGTTAACCTAGCAAGCTAGCAGGTTCCACTTTTTAATTGTTTAAGAAGTTAATATGCGAGCAGGATGTCAGTCAGTGAAGTCCTGACTTCATTTCCTAATATTCGTAAGTTGACTAGCCCCTTAATCTAGGATTCTAGAGGTTACCCGCTGTCGTCGATTGCAGGAAGGGTGAAATCTAATGGTCACGCAAGGGCACATAAGGAATCTATCAAGAGAGAATATTCATTGCGCAACTGCGACAGAATGACACATGTCAAAAAATCAAAGCTGGCATCCTATCCCACTAAAGACTTGATCCAACGATTGCAGGAAGGGCAAAATCTAATGGTCACGCAAGGGCTCATGATGAATCTGTCAGGAGAGAATATTCACTGCATGGCTACGACAGAACGACACATGTCAAAAAATCAAAGCTGGCATCCTATCCCACTAAAGACTTGATCCAACAGTTGCAGGAAGGGAAAAATCTAATCGTTGCGTAAGGGCACATTAGGAATCTGTCAGGAGAGAATATTTGCTACGCGGCTGCGACAGAATGACACATGTCAAAAAATCTAAGCTGGCAAAAGACTTGATCCAATGGTTGCACATTGTCGCAAGGAGAATCTCTTTGGTTGGAATCTGCGCTGTGCAGTCACGACATCACGACATGTGGCATTCTCTTTTTTGAGAAGTGAGGCACACCGGCACGGGGTAGGTAAGAGGTTGGCCATCACATGCTGTTACGCTGCGAGGTGCTACCACGTATTCGACTCGTACATTTTTTGAATGGCGACGAAGATTGTCAAATC
This sequence comes from Cunninghamia lanceolata, assembly GCA_027924645.1. NCBI lineage: Eukaryota > Viridiplantae > Streptophyta > Pinopsida > Cupressales > Cupressaceae > Cunninghamia > Cunninghamia lanceolata. The sequence goes on along the minus strand of BSBN01001187.1, from coordinate 5,530,435 downwards.
TAGTCAGCCAATCAGGACCATGGATTTCAGAATGTAAGGAAAAGATCAATGGCCCAAATTCAAAGTTTCAAAAGAGAAAGATTTTGAAGTGCTTGCAGCACGAAGTGCATTAATACAAAGAATTGTGCATGAATTCTTGTGGCACGAAGTTCATTAATACAGAGAATTGTGCAGGAATTCAAGGATTAAGGTATTCTTGAGAGCGCGACTGCATTCAGAAGAAATCATCAGAATGAGCAGGAAAAAGTAAACTCAAGCTTCTGCAAGCATGGAAAACCAGTAAGTAATTGTTCCTCCTCTGTGCCTGGTTTTTCCAATTGTAGGTTAATTCTGAAGCTTTTAGGGCCGTTGTCAACCATAAAAACCCTAAGCTACCTTCATAAAAGAAAAATGAGTTAGTCAGGCTAGCCTTCCACTTCAAAACGAAGATTAGATGAGGATCTTATGATCCAACTCCCTGGTTCTGCTAGAACAATTTTGAAATTGCATGGCCTAGGTGGAGCCGAGGATAAATTTCTTGACTATTGCTATAATTGTTGGGACGCCAAATTACCTGTCCTAGGTTGGATCCTCTTTGAGCATTGGCATAAGAGGATGAACTACAAGGCCCCTATCTGTCATGCCTGGATATATGATTTAGCCAAGCTCATTTGTCCCAATGTTTTCCCCAACCCTGACTTAATTAGGTCAACAGCATTAAGGTATAATCCAACCACTAAGACATTAATAGATGGAAATGGTTCAACATTGATCAAGCTTACGAAAGGATACATTGCCATTGTATTCAACTTGGACCCTGCAGCCAGCAAACAAATTGACCTCAGGGCTTTCAAGAAAAAATACCAGACTGTGAAACAACATTACAGGGAATATAACTTACCAAAGCATAGGCCAAAGGGTGTTGGTGAGAAATTGGTAAAGATTTCAGATGATGAGGAGCCCTTTCATTCCAGTATGTTTAATGAATATTTTGTCAGAACCTATCACAGTCTGTGTCAAGTATTAGGCAGAGATGCTTTAGAAAGAATGTCTATTTCTTTGATGATGATGGTTGTTGATATTCAGAACCTAGATGTCAAGGAACCATATGATTATGCCACTTTCATAGCTGACCATATGCATGATCAGATGACAAAGATAAAAAATAATTTGTCTAAACTGGATGTCCAAGTTGAATTCATATGGTACTTCTTGTTGTGCCATATGTAATTATTTGCTTTATCAGGGATGTGGCACCAGAATTTGCATGTCAAGGATTCAGATGCTCAAGGGAACAAGTTGTTAGTGCAAGTATGGACATGTATGCTGGATATGCACTGTGTCATAGCAGATTATGTAATCTTTGAAGAATATTTTGTGAGGAGGATCCTTGGATTTTTAGAGCCAGAGGGTGAAAGGTTACATCTTGATGTAATGGATTTCTTACGACCTCTGGACAGGACTTCCCACCTTGGAATTGATCATAATTGGGGTGATTGGTTCTATCATGAGCATACTACTTGCATAAGGGTCTATGGATGCCAGACTGCACCTCACATACTACCCAAATATGTGCCAAAGAGGGTGGCATTTTTAGAAGTTATAAGGCAGTTAAATGATTCTGACAAAGAGCACTTTAGGAACTGCAAAAAAGGTTCATTCTTCCCTTCTTCCATCAGATTTTATGATTTTGTGATCCCTGATAAGAGTGGGTTGGACCAAATTTATTCAGTTATGCAATGTTTTGGAATGTATTTGGAACAACCAAGGTCTTTTGACCCTGAGGCATTCATCAGCAAAACCAGATTCAGAGTCAACAACTACAAGGGAAGGGTTAAGTACTTTCATCAGGTGGATTATGATGAGGACATTGCCAAGAATTGTTTTACTATGAATGAAGTCCAATACTTGAGGATCAAGTGGGCTGCTATCATGGCCAGTGAGAATATGAAGAGAAACATGAATCTTGCATATCCAAGTGCATTTGCAGAAGTGCAAGACCCAATCAAGAGAATTGAGAAAATGTTGGATAATGCAGAATAGTTGATTGCCTCTACCCCTACAGGACAATAGAGATATGCTTATGAGCCTGGCAGCTCAAGTGGAGAGTATGATGTAAAGAGGGAATCAGTTGGCCCCTCCCCTGCCAAAAGGGCCAAGATTATTGATTTGGAGAACCCAGAGCAGATAGAGGTAGTTGACCTAGAGGGAGAGGAGGAACATGCACAAGAAACTGGCCCTTGTTCACCTGATAGACTGAGACCTTATTCATCCCTAGAGAATAGGGCAGTGAGAGTAATGAGAAACCCTACTGTTGATATTGAAGATGTTAGGGTGATAGCCTGTGACAAGTTTATGGAGGATGATGAATTTGTCAACACTCCTGAATTTAGGAGCTATGTTTTGAAAGTGAGGAGTGAGGAATTTCAGAAGAAAATTGAAGATGCCAAGGCTAGAGTAGACCCAAAGGAGTATGATGTTATTACTCAGAGGGTCCTAAAATAAGTACAACAGTCTATAAGTAAAATGACTCCAGAGGAAGGGAGAGCACTGGTGGCAAAAAGTAATATTCTGCTTCTACCTCACTAGACTCTATCAGATGCCATTGCATTTGATATAATCACCAGAGATGATTCAGATGTGATAGGGGAAGAGATTGAAAAGGCCCTCTCCAGTGCAGCCTTCAACCCTAAATTTGAAACATTGGCAATATGGGCTCTAGCCCCAAACAACAAAAATCCTAGGGTTCAATTAGGAGAGCTGATAGGGGATGTAATAATAAAAAGAGTATCTGATACCCCTACTCCTCAAGCTACAAGCCTAAATGTACAGACTGCACAATTTGTAGAAGAACTGCTAACAAATTGCAAAAGGATTACAATCAGCTGCAACTTGATTATTCTCAAGCAGTTGTAGAGATAAACATGTTGAAGCAGCAACTGTCATTGGTAGCCAGTACTTCAGCCCCTCCTCCAGTGATCCCAACTGTAGAATTTGTTCTAGTGGATACAGAGCCTCTCCTTGTAGAGATTAGAGAGTTGAAGGAGGATAACAGGAGATTGAAGGAGGAAAAGGATAACAAGGTTAAAGAGGTGGTCACCAACTTGATCAAGAACAAGGTGATAAACATTTTGACCATAGTTGATGAGACTTGGAAATCCTACTCACAGTCGAGACTAGCCTATGAAAAGCATGAGTCTGACAAATAGAGACTATTGAGCTTTTTTAAAAAATGGTTACATGGAACTGAAAAAGTCAAAGAATTTCTGAGGTGTGCCAGGTATGATTCCAATGCACCTCCTGACATACAGAAGGTGCTTAACATGTTGAAGTCTTTTTAGGATGTGGCCAGTTTCCAGTTGAAATTTGATTCAATTGTGAAAGAGAGGTTGTGGGGTTTTGAAGGGTTGGACACTAAGTGGTCACCTCCCATCTTGGATGGTGATAGCAAAACAAAAGACTTGGACAAGTGGAGAAAGGAGATTATAGACAATTTTTATCGATTAATTCCCACTTGTTGTGATGTAATTGCAAGTGATCCAACTATGAGTATGCAAGTACTGAGCTTAACGTTGGACAATCTGAACACACTTGAAAGGAATCTTTCTACATTCTGTAACCACGTAAAAAGTATGATGGGTGCCAGGTATGTCAGCCATAATGGCCAGATTGAAGAAATACTTTCATTCCCTTGGCCGACAAAGGAGACATATGATGAGTGGAATGACAAATATGGAACTGAGGATTGACAATATTTTGTTCTCTGTATCTGTAACAATTTGAAGTACAATGTATTCAATGTTGATAGCATGTTTCTGATCTATAAAGGAACTGTCTTGCTCATTGAGTCATTTCATAGGGTTGGTTGTTTTAGACTTGGCAAATTTTGATGGATTAATAAGATAGAGTCTTGTTGGGTGGCATAAATTTAGCAGTTTCATGTTGTTTTTAAATGAGTAATGCTTTGTTGCATGTATATGGTTATCTGTCTCCAAGTTGTGTGTGTTTTTCTTCTGAATCTAAATAGCTCAGGGTTATTCAGGATTCTGGAACATGGGCTCTCTGTGTTGAATGTTTAATTTTGATGTAATATATTATATTATCATGGGAAAGAATATGTATGAGAATTTTTTGTAACATAATGATATGACAGGGGCGTAGGCGCATAGCTATCCCTCAGCTGCAACAATTTCTTTGAATTAATATCAATGAATGAATGAATGAAAGTTGACGTCCACGAGACCAAAAAACTGTGAATAATTTTTTTATTAATATTAAATAGAATGTAATTAAATGAATGAAGAAATGCAGATTATGTTTATTGTTTATATCATAAAATACTCGTCGTTCGATGAACATTTGATGGATGGTTCTAGTTGCATTCCAGAATGAAATGCACAGAACGCTACGCTTGCAAACTTAAATTTCCAGAATCACCCTAAACCCTTAGATTTACAAAGATCAACGGTTTAGAGATTGATGTGAGCTGTCGATGCAGGACAGCTGTCAGACATGTACTAATAGCGACACGTTGAAACTTGACTTGACATTTCATTCACTAAAAAGTCACTTCATAAAAAAAAGAAAACCTTCTAGTTTCTACTTTTTACTGCTAAGTGATTTTATTTTTAAGTGAGAGCCGAGAGGATCAGCACATGAGGTGTTGGGGAGATTTCATATTGCTTGTTGCAGTGCACCAAGAAGATTTTAGATTGCTCATTGCAGTCCCATTTCCAACAAAGCTGGTAAGACAAAACATAGAAACCCTAGGCTACGTTTCATTATTTCTTGAAATCTTATTTTGTCAAACTTTTTTCGTAAAATCTTATTTTGTCAAACTTTGCATTTAGGGTTGAGAGACTTAAGAAAAATTTCACACTATATAAGCATGTCTACCACCACTAGCAGACCAGACAAAGTTTTTGGGAAAGGTAGAGCAAGTACAGATAAAAAAAATAGATTATTCTGAATTGCTTAAAACCTCAGGTTTGACTGATGAATACCATGAAATTTATGATCCTAACATGTATGGTAGATTTACCTCAGAACTCAGATTTTCATGTGAGAATAAGGCTGCCAAGAAAAAGAATGTTGGTAGTATCAATGCACCATGGGTAACTAGATTAGGGCGCATGATGTTACATGAGGTTTTCCCTTACCCAGAATTTATCATGGTCAGTGCCCACAATTATGATGGTAACAAAAGAGCAATTGTAAATAAGGATACCAAAGAAGAAATTTTATCCATTAATGCAGAAGAATTTGGAAAAGTGTTGGGGTTTACAACCCAAGAATTTGGAGATGTCCATATTGACCTAGAAAAGATTGCTAGTGATTATGAAGCAGTGGATGAAAGGAGCAAAAATTGTTTCCTAAATAAAATAGTTGAAGAAAAAAACATCTTGAAAGATAACCATAAGCCTCCTTATCCTTTGAAAATTTTTAAATCATGGGCTCAGGATACTATTTCCATGCTAGCATTTTGCCTCGGACTGGATAGCAATTGGGAAGTGGATGCAAGCCTCCTTGAAATGGTATATAATATACATTATGGTAATGGTGTACATGTCAAATATAAATTTATTGAGCACATTGTAGAATCCATGCATAAACAATTTTTAATGATTAAAGGAGGTTCCACCAAGACATTTAGGTTCACAACATACTTGTACTATTTTTTTCTATTCAAATTTAGTGGAATGTTTTAGAACAACAAGCTTCAGATTCAGCCCTATAGCAATGCTGAGGAAAATAAAATGGCTCCAGTATATGATTGGACCACTAAGATAAGGATGCATGATTCTCGAAGGAACTACAATCATTTTGTAGACTACTTTTTGGCTCCATTGCATCAAGCAATTACAAATAGTCCAATGCCTAGATTGCCTATATCATGTAGAGATTTCATTCAACTATGAAAATAAATACAATTGGCTAATTGGTACTTATTGGAAGAATATATTGTGCTAAGATTTTATGGATCAGAAGTAGAGCCATACAAACTTCCAATACATGTGACAGAAAGGGTTTTTGCATTGGAATATGTAAGGCAGATGTAGAGTACTAATGAACTACACTTTGCCGATTAGCAAAAGAAGACCTTATTTCCTTCTTTATCTTTTTCATGTGGAGGGTTCACATTCGAGAGAAAAGCATTTAAGGTGGCACAAGATCTTTTGAAATTTTTTAATTTTGATGTTGTCTATCACTGGCAGTATGATCCATGTGACACCATTAAAACAATGATTGTGGCCAATAGGAATGTTGCAAGTAGAATTCAACATCAAAGTAAACCCTTGCTTGAAAACTTAAGAAACAAGGATTCCTAGGATGAGGTCAAAATTGCAATGGAGAAAACTGCTGCTGAGAAAGGTATTTCTTTTGAACAGTTGTTAGCAGAAATTATGGCATTGCACCAAGTCCAAATTACAAGAGCACCAACAGAGAATGAAATCAGGAGGTACAACAATTTTTATAGAAAAAGTGATAAACCATCTATTAGAGCAAAAATGCCAGATTATCTAGATGATTTTGTTACAAAAAAATCTTGGACACGGTCAAAAATTGCTACATTTTGGTCTATGAGGAAGGATCTAGGTGAACTGAGAACTGATGCAGGCTATGGAGAAATTGATGAAGATGAAGAGTTTAGCAAATTGTGGAATATAGAGCATCCCAATGAATGTGAAGATGAAGAAACTGAAAGTGATAGAGATGATGAACCTAATGATGATAGGGATGAATAAAGCATTTACAAACCTGGTTTAAGTCAGAACACAAAAAAATCATATACTTCAGGAGCAGTCATAGCTGAAAAGTTGGGTTATCAAGGTGGTGGTTTGGCGTCGCAAGGACAAGGCATTTGGAAACCAATAGATGTAGTCACCACTGCTAGAAAACCATTTGATAAACGAGGCCTTGGAGCTAGATCAGCTAATAAAATACACCAAGGTCATACAAGTAGAACTAAAAGAATTGATTTTGTTACAAATTCAAATCCTTATCCTCATGGTCAGATGCAATCACAACTTGGACATGCCCATGGTGGAGGGTCTAGTGCGACTGGCACTGCCACTGGTGGAGAACTTAGTCAACATGTGCTACAACAACAGGTCCAACAACAAGTTACACACAAGAGGACACTAATACAAGATACCACAGAAACACTTAGTGATCAAGGGACACAAAAGAGACAAAGGATTATGGCAGGTCCAAGTCCAACTATCAGTTCCACTACAAAGGAATTATTTCCAGGCACTCCCCCAGTTAGTGTGGCTATAACAAAAATCCTGATTACATTCAAGAGTTTAAAAAGAAATTAGAATTGTATAAAAAGGATAAGAAGCAACTGATGGAGAGTGTGTCTGTTGTAACTTCAGATCCTGCAACAACCATGATATTACCCACATTTGACACAAATACAGAAATCATGGAGTACACAATTGTTGTTCCCACAGTTCAAAATAAACCAGAAAATCAGATGGATCGATCTGAATTTTAGGTGAGCAGTTTGCAATTTGATTTTTCTGGATTAAAAAATACTGACAAAATTAATATATCAAAGAAGAACAATGAATTGGTGTACACATCATCGCTAAAGCATGATAGAGAGAAAAAAAGTTGCAGAATCAAATAGAAAAATTACAGGCAGATTTAGCAAATGAGAAAACAAAGAGGAAAGCAGCAGATAACAAGAGCAATGAATTAGAAAAAAGAATTAAAAAAATGCCTCTACGTCAACAAGCAAAGATGATAAACAAACAGAGGTGGAATTGAATGGACTGAAGCAAAAGTTAGATGAGATCAAAAAGAAATATAATGAGGAAAAATCCACTTCAAAAAAATTAAGACAAAGCATTGGGAAAGCAAATGAACAGTGGGAACAAAAATTGGAGAAAGTGAGGCAAAAAAATGGAACATTGGCCACACAGCTTATGGAAGCAAAAAATGAAATAAAATCTTGTCAAAAAAAGTTAACTAAATTTTGTAGACAAACAATCAGGGACATGAAACAAAAGATCTAGGAAGAAATAATGCAAAGGTTTGATCAATTGTGTGAATTCTTTCAAGTCATTGATGCCATGAGACTACATTTTGATAAGATGAGAAAATATTTAATGGACAACACAAATCTACAACTACAGGCAGAAGAGAAATCTACAAATCAAGTTCTAGAAACAGTCTACAAAGCCAGTGACAATGAATTGATTTCAAAAGGCATTACTAATTGGATTGAAGCCACAATGAAGGTGACATCTATCATTAAAAAGTGTTCAAGAATGCGTGAAACAATAGAATTTGTGATTGAGGCTACAACAAAGATTAAGGAGGATGAAAAGGTAAGGAACTTGACAAAGCTTGGTTTGCCACAGGGTTTTGACACAAATGACTGATTCATTGGAAAGGATAATTTCAAAAAGAAGATGGAGGATGCAAGGAAGATTGATTTGGACCAATTTCTTGGGAACCTAGATGAGGTGAACTTTTTGGATTTCATCAAACAAATGATACTCTTGAATGTATCTTTGGCTAAAACATTCAAGTCAGACCCAGGATCCAAGTTGAAATTCGATCATACATTGTTAACAAAAATTCAAGTCAGACAACATCAGCTAGAAGAAATGACAATTCCACCACCTGAACAATGGAATTTGCTAAAAAAAAATTAGAATGATTTGATATTGATATTATGAGTTTCAACTTTCTGAAATCCAACTCAGCTCTGTGCAGAGTTATCTTTGACTCTTGAGCAAAAAATTTCATTGCCTCTATGTACTCTTTCATTTAAAAATCAATAGAAAATTCAAATTCAGTAATGTGTTGATGTTCAATTATCTGTATTATTTAATTTATCAATTGAAAATAAACTCTGGTTTCAACTACTAAATACACATTCAACAATTGCTTATGTTCATTGTTCTATATCCTACTATTGTTAATATGTTAAACTAATTTTATTTACCATATCAAATCAAAAACCAAAATTCTACTTTACTGCAAATTTTATGTTTTATGCACAAATAAACTTTAGCAAGGAAATATTAAGCATTGAGTTGAATGATGAATCACTGAGTACATGTAAAACTTATCAATATGACACAATTAAAATATGAAATAATTAATAATATGTTAATGTATTCAATTTGATTCACAATTTCAAGGAATACAAATTTAAAATATCATCAACTACAGTTTTGGAATATAATTCATGAAATGCAATATAAATACCTAAAAACTGCTAATTCACTTCCATTTCCCAAATCGAGTCAGGGTCCTCAAACTGACGTTCAGATAAAGAAAAAGAGTCATCTTGATTCTGAGTCTGGTCTTCATTTTCTTCACCTTGATTTTGAGTCCCAAAGTCAAATTCATCTGTCATTGTGTCACTGTCATTTGTCCCACCACTACCAGTGTTTGAACTTGAAGAGTTGCACAACCCTCTTCTTTCACATATGGACTTCCAGATTGTAAGTGCCCTTTCATAAGGAAAATTTTTGACATTATACGCACTTCCTAACACCCTCAAGCAATTTTCCAAATTCTTGTCTAGTTTGTTTCTTATCTTTGATTTCAAAAACCCCAATGCACTGAAAACTCTCTCATCTTCCACTGAACCCAATATCATTGTTTGACATAAATCAGCAAGTTTGAAATATTTTGATATCGAATCACGCAATATTTCACTCTAACCCAAGTTTTTCCAGGCCTTTGTTATTGATCCCATTTCGAAGGGATTCTCCATGGCATTAAACTAGTCTATCATACTTCTTGTAAACCAACTACATTGTCCTTTAAGCTTATTTCCATCTATAATTCCTTCTATTTGTTGTCCATTGCATTCTACACTTTTTGAAAAGTGTGCAGTCAACGTAGTTACGTTTTGATGAACAAAGCTTGGGCTATCTCGGTGACCTTGAACCCAAAATTGAGGATACACAATAGACATGGCATCAAGTATTTCATCTTGAGGGAATCGATTATAAATCTCTGCTGAAAGATTGCTTGCAATTTCCTTCAAATTACTACTAACTGATTTAACAATGCCATCAAAATCATCCTTTCTAACAGGTACTCTGATAGAGCGCCTAACTGAATTACAATGGTGCATTGGTATCTCAAATCCACGTACAAAGACACATAACTCTATGCTTGCATTAAATTGTAAATAATTTTTATGATGATTCAAATCTGTAATTATCTACCACCTATAAAAATTTGGGCTTTGAGAAGTTAGATCTAGATATAGATTATCGAGGGCCATGCATGTCATTCTACATAGTTTGCTATACTCATAGATATACATAGTTCTATCTTGGGATTTCTTCACAAGATTGTTCATTTCATCCAGCATGGGGAGAAGACTAGCTAAAGTTAAGAGTGTCTCTATATCGCTTGACCTATGTAAGAGGTCAGGAGCTTTGTCTACTATGTTGCGATGCTCATACATTGTTCCAATCAAGGATGGATATTCTGAAAGAACTCGTTGAGCTGGTCCATGCAAGGAGATCCATCTAGTATCAACATCCTTAAGAAGCTTGTTTCCTGCTGTTATTCCCTCAGCAAAATTTTGAAATTCTACAAAGCATTTGGGACTTCGGCAAAAGTATGTGTGGAGCTCACGGACTAGATTTTCAACTTTTGATACTGTAGGAAAGTTGCTTACAATTTTAAATGCTAAATTCATTATGTGGGCCATGCAGTGAATGGCAAGCATGTATGGTGCATAAGTAGTTTGTAATTTTGTGCAAAGACCGGTCCTATGACCCTGCATTACTGCAGCTCCATCATCTCCTACACACACCAACTTTTTGGCAATTGTCAAGTCATCCATACCTGCAATTTGATTCAGAGACTTTTTAACTAGTTCAAATATATGTTGTGATGTTGAATTGTTCTTCACTTTATGAACATAGAGTAGATGAGCGTGGCGTACATGTTCTTTTACAGTATACACATGCATACAGACCCAAGAAGTATTATCTACCGCAGTAACTTCATCTAAAGATAATGCAATGAAGTTTGACTCTTTTACATTCTCCTTTAAATCTTGCTTTTCCACCGCAGCGAGACAGTTTGCCCATTCTAATCCAGTGTTTATTGACCAATGTGTGCTAGGATAGTGAGGAACACTCAAAAAAGATAATAAATTACTATACTCTGGGTAGTTTGTCATAGGACGCCTTCTGGACAAAATATGAAAAACAACACTCATCTGAACAATTTTTGCCAGTTGTGCTCCTTCCATTGCTTTTCCAAATTGAGCCTTGATTGTACCTCCACTTGCAGCAAGCTTCATCATTCTTTTCTTATGCTCATCATATTCCGCAGCATACTTCACATGAAGACATTCTTCCTTTTATTTCCATCTTACTACTGATGTTTCCTTTCCATCTATGATTTGTTTTTCATAAACTTTACCTATATGATTTTCTATAGTGTCAAGCTTTAGCTGCAATTTCTTATCTCTTTTAGATTTCCAACTACAAATCACACACTTGCATTCTGTTGGTTGTTCATCTTTGTTTGGTTTCTCAACTGGTTCAATGAATGGGTACTTTGACACCCATTCAAGCTAAAAATTCCTTGACATTTCCCACTTGCGCCCCAGTTTTGAATCTTTTGATTTGCCTTTTCTTTTCTTCTTGCCAACATCATCTACAACACCAGCATTTTCTTTTTCATCCAAGTCAATTATCTCAATCTGGCTAACCGAGGTATCCCTTGGAACATCTTCGGCGGTATTGCCATCATCATTCTAGCTAACCAGGGTATCCCTTGGAACATCTTCTGCGGTATTGTCATCCTCAGTCTGGCTAACCAAGGTATCCCTTGGAACATCTTCTGCGGTATTTCCATCCTCATTCTAGCTAACTAGGGTATCCATTGGAACATCTTCTACAGTATTGGCATCCTCATTCTGGCTAACCAGGGTATCCCTTGGAACATCTTCTGTGGTATTGCCATCCTCATTTTGGCTAACCAGGGTATACCTTGGAACATCTTCTACGGTATTGCCATCCTCATTCTGGCTAACCAGGGTATCCCTTGGAATATCTTCTACGGTATTGCCATCCTCATTTAACTCAATGACAATCCCACCTTCTAGTGGTGGTGAGGTATTACGAATGGCTTCTTCATTATTATTTGGTGCAAGATTTGATGGTGTAGCTCCATCTTGATTTGATGGATCAAAAACATTGCCAGTTCCAAAGTAAGACTATATACTAACTCCACCTTTTATGCGTTTTGTTGGCCTCCCAGTCCCTTCACCACCCTAAGGAGTCTTACCCTTGTCGCACTTGCGGCTCGACATCTTGATCTCCCACTTCGAATAAAAGCTGGAAAAAATGTCTTGTTTAAGAAGGACATACTCATAGAATATAGATCTCATTCCCTACTAAATATCTTCTTTAAGATTGAATCAAGAATGGAAGAGGGATAAAGCCATAAAGAAATCTTAAAACACTAATACTATGAAGAAATGATCACTCACCTTTAAGTTTAGGTTTTCATTGACTTGTTATTCGCTAATGCAGGAATGCCTGTGTTGTAAGTTTGTAACTTTGCCTACAATCAACTTCAAGGTGCCAACTCCAACTTCCAAAATCTGAATCGAGAGCTCACAAGTCACAAGTTTAGAACTGAACAAAATGTGTAAGAATAAATCAGAGTTTCGATTGTATTTATATCATTCCATATTTGGCAAATTTTGCGAGAATTCTATATGGTATATCAAAAATATTTGGCAAATCCCGTGTGATTATATAAGGAATACATTTAAGTGTCGGCGAATCAAACGTCGATGAACTACATACATTGAAATTTCCAGGCGAATATGGCCCTAAGATTAGCACGGCGGTGTCATGCAAATTGGTGAAATGGCCCCTCATAATCAACTACTTGTAAATTTTAATTGGAGAAATGGGCCCTCATGTGCAGTGACCATGTAATGGGGTTGGCGAAATGGGTCCTCACGTGCAGCGACCATTTAATGGAGTTGGTGAAATGTGTCCCGATACACAATGTTGTTTTAATAGTATTGACAAATATATAGGTGATTTAGTACTTGCTTCCAAAATTCTAGGCAAAAATATTAGTCAGCCCATTTGAAATGCATAGTTTGTTATGGCAAAAATCTTACTTCATTGATTCTCATAAAATAAATCGATGGCGAATGGATATGGATTCGACTGATAATACATAAAAATTAGGTGATTTGACCACCCTATTAGATGTGATTTATTCACCAATTCTAACTTGGCCGATCAGCGATATTTGCCAATTGGCAAATATTCACCACTAAAAAAATCTCTAGAGGTACCCATTTACAATGCAAAATGAAATGCAATCTCTCACAAACTGGAGAAAAGGAGAAAACCCTGTGGGACAAAACTCCTCTCCAAAAGAGAGAAAATAAAACAAGATGATGCATGGAGGACTCACTAATACCCCCAAGGACTACATACATCATGTATATACAATCAAGAATCCCCCATACGAAGGAAAAAGAGAGACATGATATCCCCCCATAATGAAGAAGCTCCAATGCTGATGAAGTATGCCTGGAAACACAAGGTGATCCAATGCCTACAAGCAACACCTCTCCTCTTAGGAAGAAACAAGTACACCGAATGATGAAGAAGCCACTCCATGTCCAACTGAAAGGAGGAAGGAAGTCTCCAAATAGAAATCTCTGAAGACTGAGTAGGAGTCTCCAATAGTGAATAATCCACCACATAATCATGATCAAAAACAACCAAGAAATGTGACAAATCAAGTGAAAGAGAAAACTCATCAATGTCAATCTCCAAAGAAGATGTAGATGTATCAACAACCATGTTGTAACTATCATCAAAGAGGAGAGAAATCCCCTCAAATATGTCTCTCAAATATGCAAGATGAGACTCTACAAATAAGTCTGATATACCTGCCAAATACTCATCCAATAAATCAAGATCTAAAAAACTATGATCAACCTACTCAAGAGTAGGACCCAAATCTGAAGAAGCAAGAGATGGAGGAGGAAGCTCAACACTAGTCTCAAGAACACCAAGGTTCAAGTGACCAAACTTCTCCTCACAAACATGATTCACCCTTGATGGAAGGGTATGTACATCATCCAAAGGAATATCATCATCAGGAGCAAAATGAGAAAAATAATACAAGTGAGATGCATGATCCACCATACCTGTAGCAATGATCTCTCTGGTCTCTATGTCCCTAATGTAAACATGATCAGGAGTGAACTCAACTATTTTACCTTGTGCACCATGAGTAATTTGATAAATTGAAAGAACATTGGTGGTCAAGGAGGGTACACAAAGAACATCATTACAACATCCTTCACCCATATCAATGGAACCTTTCCCACAAACCTTCATGTATGTATTGTTTCCCATCAAAATATTAGATGAATTACAAGGATCAAAAGAATATAACATATCCAAAGAGGATGCCATATGATAAGATGCTCCTGAATCAAGAAGCCATCTCCCAGTTTTAGGAATAGCAAAAGCCAAGAGTACTTTACCTTTCATCCCATTAGTAAATCCTGCAATCCCTGACTGTGTAAATGAAGATGCTGTCGATTGAGAAGTAGAAGAAGAAGAAGAAGAAGACTCTGATGAGGGCATCGGGATGTTGTTTTTCTGAAGAAGGTGAGTAAGCTCATCAATCTTCTTAGTATAACCTCTATGCTCATTATGTTTGGATCTCTTACAATAAGCACATTTGATCTCCTGTTGTGATGGTTCCTCTTTAGAAGAGGTCTTGGTCTCAGGAGTAGGTTGTGAAGGAGGATCCTTAACTTTCTCTTTAGACTTAGAATCCTTAACTTTAACTTTCTTGTCCTTGCCACTTGAAGCCTTAGGATCTTTTGCAAGAAGTGCTTGAGCCTTCTTAAGTGTCAATGTGCCCATTTGTGCCAACTTTGTTTGTTCCCTTGTGAGTTGCACTGCAAAACCATCTAGAGAAGGCATTTTGTGTGCACTACCTAGAGCATCCATAGTAGCATAAAATGCAGAAATAAATATAGAATAATTAGGACCTAACTTAGAGAGAGTAGATAGAATCAACTGCTCATCATCCTTTTTAACCCCATATTCAGACAACTGCAATCTAAGAGAATTAAGCTTGGTGAAAAAGTCCTGGATATTGTCAAAATGTCTAGGATCTAGATTCATTAGTTCATTCTCCTAATGAAATTTCTTCATCTTATCTAGATTACCAAAAAGATTCTCTAAGGTAGACCAAATATCATTAGGATGCTTACAAGATAACACATGTTATCTCAAATTAGGAGAAATGGACATAATGAGAGTACCAAGAGCTTCATCTCTTTGATCAAACCATTTCCTTTTTTTACAGCACCAGTGGGTTAAGGATCTTGGCCAAAAGTAATTCTTTGCAATTTTAGTTTCAACAACAAAATCTCCATATCGGATTTCCACTTAAGATAATTTGTTGTAGTTAGAAGTTCTACTTTAGGCAAATCCATGATGAAGCAAGAGAATGCAACAAATATCTCTCACAATGTAAACAATCAACCCCTTGTTCACAAGAATTGAGCAAAACCAATATCAAACTTGAACAGACTAAAAGAACCATCAAATAGAAAAATAAGTGAAAAATACCTCAACCTTTGTGAAGGTGATGTAAATACCTTTCCGTTGATATCTGGTTTGCGAAAATCGGCCTCCGTTTGCAAAAGATATGCAAAACTAAAAAAAAGGCAAGGCACTTTCAAAGCACAAACAAGCACTTGAGGGCTCAATTTCAGTCACCCATGTGACCACGTCCTTGAGCAGAGGCAAAAATTTAAGCCCCTAGGGCTGATTGGATCTTTATATTCGAAGTATGTAGCGAGTTCCCGCACTACATGAACTCCAAGTCTGAATTCCAAATCACCACATTACAACAGCACAAATCACCATGCTGGAATTACACCAAGCCGAGCCCAAGCGTGAGCCTTTATAAGCACTCATGGTAGACTAGAGAGTGAAAGGCTATTTTAATAGCTAAAAATAGTGTTCCACTCCCAATGTGGGACTAAAGTCCCTTGCTCACACCCAAAAGAAGCCAGCGACAGGGCCCACCACAGTTCTCCTCAGTGCAACGATCGAAACCCTAACATGAATATTTAGTTGAAAACTTTAGAAATGCTGAAGTATGTTCATATGTTTGAATCGGCCAATCAGTGGCCTACGAAATGCCTCTAACCGCTTGCTCCTATGGGTGAATCCGTTTGGGCCTACAAACTTTTGAATGTATATAGTCTTCTCAATATATATATATATATTGACCAAGGTTTGAAATGTTTGTTGTTCCCATATGTGTGCAGTAGCGTGGTCGTCAGGTTGTTCCAAATGCTCGGTATGTAGATGGTCATGGCTTGGAAGAAGTAATATAGAGGCAGCGAAATCTACAATAATTTTTCCTTGCAAACATGGGTTTCAAAATGCCAAATTTAAACCAAATTATATGCAAATTTGAACCACTAAAATGTAGGGACAAAAATGCATATTCGAACTAGACATGAAGTATTTGAACCAGATAAGGTAAATCAGCCTCAAATTTGAAGCCAAAACAACCAAATCAACCTACAACACCAAATGAGAATGGCCCTTTCACACAGGCTCGACCTAGATGCCACAAGAACCAACCTTTGCACTATCATAGAATGCCCTCAATAGCTTGCATGAAACCATGAAATCTTCCATGAAGCCAATATAATCGATGCTTTGTGTGCCAATGAAATGACACTTACAAAGAAAACAAATCAAATATGAATCTGCAGGCAAAATAACGGGATCTCAAAAACTCTGATGAAAGATCTCAATGGAAGGAGACACAGGAAGTTGGCTTTGATACCATGTTGGTGTCAACCACCTCCTGGGAGCACAACCTATAGATAAACCTTCACAGAGATAAATATTTCATTGAAATGAGTGAATAATTGAAATGAGATATATGAGATGCAAAATAATATACAGAACGTTGCTTATAAAGGCAAGGAGAAAGCCAGTAGAGATAACTGATGAATAACTACCAACTAATATCTAATAATGCATCATGTTGGATGCCTAATTAAAACTTAAGCATGATAAATGGTAAAAAACCATTTACTCCAACATGAAGCATATAGCTAAAGCCACTCAAGCTTGGCTGGATGAGATTCTCAATGATGGGTGTCAAGCTATAGATGAGGCAATCCAAACATGGAAGGATTTATGTACATTGAAAGATTATATGGGCTCCCTTATAGATGATTCTAATGAAGGTGAAGAGTGTCATTCGTAAATATTTCTGAGAGTTGAGATGATTAGCAAAATATCTCTAGAAATTTTGTTAAAAGAAAATATTCTGACCAAGGACACTTTGAAGATGCCTTCTCTCTGGTTATAAATGATCAAATATTGAAGGGAAGCTACTAATAAGTCTAAAGGGGAAGCTTCACTCAGAAAAAATTAGATCCTAGATATTTTGTGTGACTATGTTGAACTTCTAACCAATATGACTAGACAATATGTTGACAAAAGAACTGAGCTTGATGCTAAGTTGTTTAAGGTCCAATGCGAAAAACTTCTCCAGGGTGGATTGCAAGAGTTGCCCCATGATTTTGATTTGTGGAATATGAACGCAACTACCAAATTCAAGCATCAAATCAGAGATTTTCTAAAGAAGACACACAACAGAAAGATCACCATCAATATTTTTGGGAAGACATATGATACAAAAAATTTTAAATTGGATTTTAACTATGGTCCTCCTTCAGAAGCCTTAAATCATGTGCTCAATGCATTCAAGGATTATAGAAGGAGAGAAAAGGGGTAGGTTAATAATAAAATTATTATTGAAGATGATGCATCCTAAGGATCAGTCTCTAAGTAGTTTTCTATCATCCAATTAGTACAACAAGCCTCCATCTAGACACCTCGTCTAAAGAAATGTGCCACATTTTCATCCTTATGTGTCAACTCATTGAAAAAGTGTCATTTTGTCTTATTTATCCTCCTTCAAAATTGTAATTTTGTCTTTTTCCTAAAGGACAAAAGTGAAAAACAAGTTTGTAACAAACTTTGCAATAATTATTAAATGATGTTGAATTTGGGCCCTTGGTGTTGGATTAATCTTCACCATTCATTTTAAACTAAGTTCTCTTGCCTCTCCTATATAAAGGAAATCACTCTATTTGTATAGTAAGTGTTGAAATACATAATTGTTGAAACTCTACCAAAGTTTTGATCAAATACAAACAAATTTCAAGTGTTGTTGCTTTTTTGTGTTGTGTTATTGATTAGGAATTTGGTTCTTTATGGTTCATTTCACACATTAGATAAAGTTTAGTTGTAGTTCTAATGAATATTTATGATATTTGATGGATTCCACGTTCACACCATTGGTAGTTTGCTGACGGTAAGTTGCTATGTATGGTTAGTCTAAACATTTATTGAATTTCAATTCAATTGTGTGAATTTAATTAAACTACGTAAGATATTTAGGTGTTTAATGAATTCTTATAATTTGAAAATCTTAACCTCCTTTGAAGATTGCACTATTTCTATAGCATTGTGACTTGTCTAGTAAAGAAGAAATTAGTGTATTTCTGGAATCCATCTATTTGAATCATTACATTATACCTATAGTTGTCCTTAGGATCTTCTTAACCCTCTCTACCTCCCCATATTTTGAACGTTTTTTAAAGTAAAGTGTTAGTTTATGGAACAACATCATATCACTGATAAATCTGATGCTAAAGTAAGGTTTTCTATATTTTCTGAAGCACATCATTTTCTGGTTCCTTTTTGCAATTCTGGTTCCTACATAAGGCCCCTTGTTGTAACAGCAAAATACATTCACTACTGAGTTATCTCACAAGGCCAAGACCTAGCAATATAAACCTTGGGGTAGTCATTTTCCATTCTTTGGGATTTGATTCCTTTCAGGAGAGATAAGATACTTGGTATTTTATCAAAGTTGTTGCATGCAAAAACACCCATCAATAGAACCCATCCTTGATCCTATCATTTTTTTTTCTTAGACAACATGCATGTGGGTTTTTAATGGTGTTCCTCTCTAGATCCATGCTCTCGTAAACTAGAAAGTCATTCACTGTGTTTTGGTGGACCCAGTTAGCATGACAAATGTAGTCTCAAAGAAGTTTCTATATGTCCATTAGTTGCATAGAGATGTATATGAGCTATCTGACATCTCTTTATGCATTCACAATGGCCTCTTCATTCCTACTTCAAGTTCTATCACACTTTTTGTCCATGTTAGTCCAAAGACTTAGGATATTTATTTCAATGGGATTCCTACTTTAGACCACTTTTGCATCTTTTTGGGCCATCCATGGCTCATCGCAATGCATGTAATTACTTTCATTGTTCACAAGCATCTAAAGTTTCCCCATAATGGTGCGGTGCACATTGTTCCTCATGTAGTGAGTTTCAACCACTTAGCATTCAATATAACTTTTCACTTGATTACTTCTTGCCTACTACTTCTAGCTCCTCTGACATCATACTAATTTTCTCTTTTAGCTCCATCAAAAATACGAGATGAGTCAAATTCCTTCTCTTGTTCCTTCTTTTGCTCCACTTGCTTCACCTATGGTCACTCAACCTTCATCAGTTGCACCTATTCCTCCTTCTATCAGTATGATAGATAGAGGAATGCAATATTTGTTAGATGACCATCCCCTTTCATCTTCTTCATCTCAGGCATGCACTTGACAAAACTAATTAGCTAGATTGTGTAAGAATCAACACCATGTCATTGCTCGAGCCATCTCTAATCAACCTCCTTCAAGCCCTCCACCTTCTAACCCTCCCCAAGATCCCCAAGAGAAAAGACCCAAATGGGTCCAAGTAGTCTTGGTTCCTTCCATCAAGCTTCCCTTACTCCCCAAGATCCCAGATCAACCCCCATTCCTTGAGCCTATTGACCTCCCAAATGTGAGTGTTATATCTAGCACCACCCTTTCTTCCATGGTTCCTTTCATGAGCACGTGTCATCACATCTTTCCTAAGATTTGCCCTTCCACACTAGATATTGATATCCCTCCACCTCCCAAATGTACACCACCTTACCATAAACCTAAACCTAACTCCATTTCGCTACCTCTAAGCCCTTCTAAATTAGTTCCTCCCAGAGAGTATATTCCTCCTCCACCCTAGTCTATTGATCATGTTGCTCACAAGCTTGTTGCCAGTAATGAGGATCAATAATTGGTTAATTTCTCTAATCTTGATTCAATGCCCCCTCCCTTAGAGGAGTGCTTATTTGAGTTGGCATTGAATGTTCTGGCATTGTTCATGATCTTTACACAATTGTTGACACTTGCCCCTTCAATGGACACTTGGGAGGACACTACTCCTACTAATGTGCATCCCACTGATCATGTTTTTGCATCTGTTATCCTTGTGTATGTTCCACCACCCACCTAATGATCCTCTTAACATGCCTAGATGAGATTGGGATGAGGATGACTTGATGGATTGAGAACTAAGGGAGTAGCATTTTCGTTTCATTATTATGTATGTGTTTAGTTAGTAGGCTTGCTTATTATGCTTGTTCTTGTATTCATATATCCTTATGTGATATATGTTTTTTAGTCCCCCCTGGAGGGCCCATGAACCTTTGAAGGTACATGGATATAAGAGGAATGCAATGTTGTTACCTTCTTCATTTTGTATCTCCTTTCTTCCTTTGTTCTTGTAGTTCTACATTCTTGGGGTATGATGACAGTTTAGTCCCTACTCCTTGATTATCATTCCTATATATTTATATTGACCCCAAGCATGTAGATCCCTTTGTGTGCCTTCATGTGATGTTGCTAGTTTCTTTGTGGCATTGCCACTTCTCTTGATGTCATTGCATGAGTATATTTTTAGGTGTATCATGCTAGCAACATCATCTTTTGTGACTCTCCTTGGGGGCATGTCTCTTTAGTGACTCTAGGAACATATCCATTCATATACGCTTCTTAGAGATCCTTCACCTCCCCCTTTTCTACCTTAAAATCAATTGCATACTCTTGATTTATGCAATTATTTTAGTGAGGCATATTCTACACTTTCACATGTGCATCCAAACATACACATGTACACTTTGCTAGCTTCAGTAGCTTGAAGTCCCAAGTATAGAGAGTTTCTCTATTTACCTACCCTTATCAAGATTACCTAGCAATAGAGCACACTAGCCCATGTAATCCCTAATATTCTATTTGCATATGACCCACTTAGCAACAAAGTACACTAGTTTGTGTGCCTTATATAAGCTACTTTTTTATACTTTTCATGGGTCCCCTCACAACAAATTTTGCTAGTGCTTGTGACTTGTGAGGGTATTGTATGGTTCCTAGCAACATAGTATGCTAGACCTTGAACCATACCTACATCTTCCTAACAACAAAATATGTTGAAATTGTGCCTTTCCATTTTCTAGCAATAGAGTACACTAGAAAATGCTTGTTCTCCTTTTCTTTTTATTTATTTGTGTGTTTCTTGTATGTTGTTCTTGTTTCCATTCATATCCTTTGTTGTGTAGTTTCCTTTGTGTATGTATCATTTGTATATTAGATTACATATGATTTGCTAACAATCTTATTTTGTAAGTTATATTTCTCTAATAGGTTCTGTATCATTTCGGCATTACTTGTTGTGCAAGTTTTTGTTAATATATTTGTTTTACACATTCTCAGATGGAAGCATGATTCATTTACTTGGAGAGATATCATGTGTCCTCTACAGTATCATTTTTGGAGTATCTTTTTTATGATGTTATTTCCTTTCTATACTTTAACGTAGCTTATCACTTAGTATCATCAACCCATTAAAGTGGGGGCAAAATGTAATGTAAAAAATTGCATAGCCTTGTAATTTCACATTTTGTTTTGGGCTTGCTTTAGTGTTCATAACCCCTAGTGTATTTTTAGGTTTATTTGACCTTGATTAGCCTTTTCTCGCCCATGGTGCCAACTCATGTTTTGTGTTTTCATGTGTTTTCCCACTTTTCTATGTTTTTGATTAGTTCAGCTAGAAAAGAGGGTCCAGAACCCTATACAAAGCAGCCCCTGGGGCAACAGGCCTTAAACATGCCAATAACAGAACATTAACAACACACTAACAGTTGACAAAAAATGACTAACCAAAAATATCTGAAAGAAAAACAAGAACTAAGGACTGTTAGTAGTCCCGAACTTGGCCAAAAATGCGACCATATCTTTGTAGTCACCAAGGCTGTCAATCCCCACCTGCTTAAATTTGTCATCCAGCTCCTTCACCGCAGCAAAGATCGACCCTGCCCGATGCAAGGCCTTGGCAACAAATTCAGCCATGGTCTTCCATTTCTTCTGCATTTTGTCCATCTGCAGCTTGAGTCTCCCCATGTCCTCAATGGTCGTGACACACAATAGGCAACTGCCCTTGTTATCCAAATCACTAGTTTCCTCAACAGCACCACCCAATTCCTCTGAACTCGATTTGTTCATGGAAACGAAATGACTCACCCCTTCTTCCTCATGCACAGATTCAGTCAGAGCATCATTCTCCCCCTCCTCCATAGTTTCCTCAACAAATTTTGAGTCATCAGAAATCTCAACCCCCTTCGGGTTAGTAGAAGGTTTCCCAAAAATACAATTAGAATGGTGAACCCTCAAACTGGAATGTTTAACAACCTCCTCACCAGTACCACTCCCAATCTGAACAGGCCCCAGGTCTAATTCAACAATTTTCACAAAACCAGTCTCCATCCCTTCTTCCTCAGTACCAGCCTTAGCTTTCTTGGCCTACATAGTCCCTTCCTCCTTAGCCACCATCCTCTCCCTTTTGGCCAAGCCGATTTTATCTTTCCCCATCTCCTGAAGGGTTTTTCTCAGGGATTTCATTTTAGATTCAGGGGTGGGGGTCCCCGGTGGGGGCTTGCAGGGGGCCCCCTTGGCCATTTTAGAGATCTTGGGGGTCCCGATACACATTTCCACCTTACCTTTAGGGCCAGGAGACACAAACGACTGGGGGTCCTCAATCAAATTAACCTTAATCTTCTTCAAGGGACACAGGGCAAGATATAAATGATAGAGTCTCAAAACAAGACCCTGATGGATAGGGACAAGAGGATGAACAGGCTTTTTAGCCCTAAGCTCTCTAGCAGATTTAATCGAGTTTTCCAGGGAGGACTGAAGAAAAAAAGGAAATATAATTTCCATCTTGTTCCTAAAGTGATTAAGAAGGGCATAATGATAATGGTAAAATAGCTTAAACCTCCCTTCCAAGGTGAGTAACTTCATAAGCATTAAACAGACTTGGCCCCAAGGCTTGGGCAACTTCTCCCTATCAAATCCACTGTACAGCTTCATGGCTGCCTCCCCCTCCCTGAAAAAGAGACTCATGTGTTCAGGGTCGGGCACCTTGCTACGTATGGTGTGCTTCTTACCTTTGGTGGGAAGCCCCGTGGCTTGGCTAATCATCTCCTTAGACAATTGGAAGCCAATACCCCCCATGCAAACTTCTTTGGTATCCTCATTCCACGACTCTACAAATTGGCACGACAAGTTTTCATCATGGCCAATCATACCCTCAAGAAAGGAAACCACTTCTCCTTCCTGGATAATATGCCAAACAATCTGATCCTGTCTGATCTCCTCAACAGTGGTCGGTTCAATCTTAACAATCTCACCCCCCATCTTCACAGTTTGAATATCACACAGGTTGTAGAGCTTGAAGATGCTAAAGTTGGTGTTGTTGTGATTGGCAAGTAACTCAATAAAATGGAAAGGCCACGAAGTAAGCTCATTAATCATATCATAATTATTGTGGTGATATGCCAACCCTATGCCACATCACAAAATCACCTTGGGAAAGATCTTGGCCGCCACCTTGTGCAGCAATGAATGTCACCCACCGCAGAGATGAACCAAATATTATTACCTGCAGGTGGATCCGTCCTACACATCAACCGTACTCCTGCCAAGGGCCACAGCAGCATCCTAATGATCCCACTAGATCTATCCCTCTCATCATTACCAAAATCAAGACTCTTTTGCCTAATGACCTATCCACCTGTCATCTCATCAGCATGCCAGCCAACCACCGGACCTTTTGCCCACCGGTAATAAACCCAACTCCCGCCAATTCTCATCACTAGACCTTTGACCTACCGGCTATAATCCCCACCCCCGCTGACCCACCACTTAAACCTCCTAGGATTGGTCAAGGCTCTCTTGTTCCCACCCAACTGGTTTAGAAAATTTGAAAATTTCTCCATGCCAAACATGTTATACCAACCAATGATATCAATCTCGATCTCATTTAGACGAGTCTCAAGATGCACATAATCCGTGCCACCACCTAGCCAAAAGAGGATGGTCATGGCACTGAGCCATCTAGTTCCTGTTGTTATCTTCATCCTTCTTAATAAGGGTATGAATCTCAGGGGGAAGGCAAGTCATACTCCTCCAACACCATCATCCCTTACTACTAATATCTAGGTTTGTCATCGCATCAACAACTGCATTCCCTTCCTTGTAAATGTGAGAGATCTTGAACTCCTCAAAGCCATTGAGCAATAACTTAATATCCCCCACAATGTCTACTAAGTTCCATCCAAACCAAGTTGAACCCAAGGCAACATTAACAATTAACATCGAGTCTCCTTCCACATGAAGAAATCTGATGTTCAAGGAGATAGCCAACTTAATTCCCCATAGTAAGGCTAAAGCTTCAACCTCATTATTACTCTTAAATCCAATGCCTCTAGAGTAGGCAGCCACAAAGGCTCCCATGTCAGTTCTTATGATACCTCCCCCCTGGTAACCCCCAGATTCCCCTTAGCAGCTCCATCAAAATTGAGCTTGACCCATCCTTCCTAAGGCCTGACCCACCTGGTATTGGCTCTAGCAATCCTTTTAGAAACATCTATACGGAAACTACCAAGATTGATGTTCCAGTGTTTTAGTAGACATTGTTCTTCCTGTCTAGGGGTCCTATCAGCAGCTTTAAAATTAGAAGAGTTGATGTTCTTAGCTAGTAGTTTGAGGCAACTTTGGAAAACTTCCACAAGTGTTCTAAATTTCTCTCTGAATATTTTGTTATTACATTCCTTCCAAAGACTCTAGGCCAAATGGTGAGGTAATTATTTCCATAACTCCTTGGACACTGAAAGAACCAGACTAAAAGGGGGCCTCCAATCCCAGATTAGGGCCGCAAGATTACTATTCAAAGTCTAACTTATATTAAGCTTCTAAAAGATCCAACCCCAAATCTCCCAAGTAAAATTGTAGTGAAGGAAAACATGATTGGGTGTCTCTTCTTCGAAGCCATAGAGGACACACTTGTTGGGCATTTGAAAACCCCTCCTTTTCAGATTATCTATAGTCAAAATTCTATTGTGCATTAGAGTCCACCGGAAGAAATTGATTTTAGGGAGAAGTTTAGGAATCCAAACTTTCCCCCAGAACTTATCCTCCCCAGGGTCTAACAATAGACCATAAGCACTAAGATGACCTTGTGTTGTGCTAATGTTTCAAGCATTAAGTTGACCTATTATACTTGGACACTAGTGTAAACACACGGGTGTCTGCACAATGTGCTAGCATCTACACATTCCAGTCGTACAATAGCCATTTTATTTGAATCTTTCCACATTTCTTTCACTATTAAATCCTTATAACCACCATGGAACAAATCCCAATGGCCAATTTGAGTTGCATGTCTCTTCATCTTCCCTCTTGGCTCCATTTTTTAATTCACCAATAAATCAATCTCTCAAGCATTGAAGCACTCTTTTGTTTTCTAGAATTTCATTTGATCTATTACCAACATTTCAAAGGTTATTGAGTACTGTACTATCTAGCATGAGTTTCCTTGGCATTCTTGCATCCGCAAGGACATATTTCTTATCGTGTTTGCAAGTTTATGCCTCCTTTCCTTGTGTGAGGTGATTGTTTTCAAGAATTTACATTTTATTATGATTCTTCAATAGAATTTGTGAATCCATTGGTGTTGTTGGCACTTGTTGGGTTTGTCACTTCCTTTTGACACTCATACGCACTATTTTATTGCTTCTTGTAGACCTAGGAGTAATATTCCTAGCATTTTCAATATGTTACTCTAGTTCTAGACACACTTAGGCTAGGAGAACACACATCTCCTACTTCCTCTTTATCATTTATTACTCGTGGAAGTTGAAAGGCCAAACTAGGGGCTTGACCATTCGTGGCAAGCTCCTAAGCATTCCAAACTTTCTTTTGTGTCCAAACCTATAGGTTTTGAGCAATACAAACACATGAAGGTTTTCTCATTCTCTTCCCTTTTTTTTTCTTTCATGATTTCACTTCATTTAAATAGATTTAGTAGCATTTTTATCAGTTTGTTGGTATCGGGTATCTTCTTTGTTGTTGTTGGGTGTTGTCCTTATTCTTTGTTGTACAAAAAATTTTGGAATTTAGGAATATACTTGATTTTTGTAACTTTCTAGGATGATAGCACAACACCTTGATGACTACGCTTGAGTTGAATGATAGTGCATTGTGGACACAACCCTAGTAGTGAGCTTCATCTTCTGGTGTTAGATTCTTTACTTGCTATACTTTCTAGTTTTGTATTTTGTTTATCATTCTAGCAAGTATATTTTCTACAATTTTTAATTTTTAATTTTCTCGATAAGGTTTTGCTTTAGCTTTCTATTCACAGTAGTAGAGTTAAATTCATTAAAACATAAAAACCTAAAATATTTCTTTGATTTTCAATCTTTTTTTTTGCTCAGTGAGGATGCATAGCATCATAATATTATATTAAAATATAGAGATTTTACATAGATTTTTTATATAGAGGGGTCCATACACCAAGATTTTACAATTATAAGCATACCAAAAAGGCTCAAGATAGAAATAGTAAAAAGGAAGAGCCATGTCACCAAAAAGTAACAAAACATATCATAGAGAAACTAAGGATTCATAGAGTTTAAGTCTGTAACTTTGAAACCTTGAAAACCCACAAATTCATCTTCTCCAGTAATAAGATTGACATCATCAGGAGCAAACGGTGTGGGGGGTTGAAAGTGCAGAAGGAAATTCCAAGCATTATAAGCATCCTCAACCTTCTCCTTTTGGGCTGATCCAATTTGATTTTTATGGGCTTGCAAGGAACATTCCAGATAATCAAAGCAATTATTCTGCAGACTAAGAACAAAAGCCTGGTAGACACAATTGATATAAGGCTTATCCATAATTTCCTTGCGATTAAAGAGCCCTCCTATATTTGCTATCCCAGCATGAAAATCATAAGCAACAAAACCAACATGGAGCTTATCTGCAATCAATAGGAAATCATGAATGTAAATAGAAGCTAAGCCCTTAAGAAGATCAACATTTTGTATGAGGTCCATACCATTCGACAAAAAATGGGAAGCAAGCTATGAAGCATAACAGACATTCAAAAGAGAGAGAGAGAGTCATTTCCACAGACCTCAATAAGGGCTTCTTCAACATCTGCATTATAGATTTTAAACACTCTTGAGAGGCCTCCAGTGTCGATCCAACCATGTAATGGTTGCTCCCAAAGTTGAACTGGTAGAAGAATTCTAGAATTTCTTGGTATTACTGTCACCATCCAAAATAGAGAGCCAAAGCCAGAATAGAAAAGAAATGAATATCACAACCAAAGCAAAGAAGAAATGAATGCCAAAGTTGATGGCATAATGTGGTATAAAACCAAAGCACACACGAGCCATCATCAAATAAGTTGTCCTCAAAGTAGTCCTTGCGGCCAAGAAAGAATAAATATCTTCACTAAAAATCATGAACTTTAGGTAGAAGATAGTTGCTCCACATGCTTAAATTGCAAATTGCCCCAAGTGAAATGAATGGAGCGCCAATTTGTCCAGCTTAACATAGAAACCCAAGGATGTGCCACGTGGGGAAATGACATCATCCATGTGGCCGAAAGTACTATGCTTCAAGAGAGATAAAAGAATTAAAAGAATTCTAAAAAATGTGACCCCCTGTCAAAACAGAAAAAACAAGTTAGCAAGTTCTCTCATTACAAGAGAATTAGAAATCTCTTTCATCTTTTAAAAGTCCCGAGAGAAATGGAAATTTTGAACATGAATGTTGATCAAGGTGGATAGAGCCTCTAGGTATACAGCAAGCTATATTTGCAAGACAATCTGCAACTTTATTTCCTTCTCTAAGTGTATGAAGGATTTGAAAATCCTCAAAACTCTGCATTAATCTCCAATCCTAGTGAAGAACATAACTAAATCTCTAATTGCTATCACATTTTTTCTGAAAAGCTTGAATAATGACTTTAGAATCATCCTCCGCAATTATTTTCTTTAAGCCCAAATTCATTGTTGTTCTTATGCCAAGTAGAAGAGCCTGAGCTTCAGCTATATTATTTGTTCCATCTATTATTCTCTCAGCTTGAGCACTAATAAGTTGGCCAAAATTGTCTCTTATCACACAACCAATACCTAAAATCCCTAGGTTGCCTTTAGAGGCACCATAAAATTTTACTTTGAACCAGTTTAGAGAAGTGGGTATCCAATGCACAGACTTACAATCATTATGCGGAGTAGTAGGAGATTTATTTGACAAGCATCCTGAATTGATTAACTTAATCTTATCTAGGTAGTAAGACTAGAAGAAAAAACATCTTTTTTTTTTCAATCAATCAACCAAAAAAAGAAAATGTAATACACTATCAAGGGTTAACAACTAAATATAACAAATGTCCATGTAATAATGCTAAAGGTCTTCTCAATTGGTAGGCAATATTTTGGGTTATCTTTAGTTGTTGACCCTTAGAGCATGAGATCATGAATCATCATTATTGACAGTCGGAAAATATGCAAGGCATGTAATTAACCCACTGAGGCTATTTCAACTTCCATCCTATGAAAGCATGACACATGTCCAAGCCCACCAAAACTGAAATCTCTAAGGTTCAAACTACGATGATGGCTTGACAATAGACTAAAGTTTGAAGGGTCTTTGAATAAGGTGTATGTCATGGGATTTGGCTATGATATAAGCTTTTAAATGCACCATTGAAGACCAAAGGCATGCATAGACTATGCAAGAAAATGATAAGATGTCATAGAGCCTAGTCCAAACCAAAATCTTAGGATACCATGACCAGAGACCAAATTCAATACTGCAACAAAAGTATCATGAACTCCAAAATAGGACATAAATATAAATTAAATGTAAAGCACAATGAAGAAACAATGACATAATATATATCAATAGTGAGTTATACACAACAAACTTAACGTAGCGAAGGTATACATGAATTATAAATTTTAAAGTTGGGTCATAAATATTTTTCCAATCATAGTTTCATAATAGATCAACTCTTGGCATCACATGTACAAGAAAGAATTATAAAGGTCAAGCAAAAGCTAAAGCAATGCATACAAGGTCACATTGAATTAAGAATACTCAAAGTATTTTCAAATCAATCCAATAGAGATGTTAATGTTCAAACATACAAAATAACAACTTTGCAAAATAAGGGATCGAGCCAAAGATATTAAGATTTCAAAGATAATTTAAATTAAAACAAGGCTATCCAAACTTGCAATCTACTAAAGGTCAATCATCTTAAGTGCACCAACTAAAATAAACTAGCAATCATGAGAACACAATTGAAAAGTATAGTCAAATAATCTCTCTAGATGTAGAATATCAATAGAATTTGTAGGTACACTGATTAGAGACAATCAATTCCATTTAACAAAGTCAAAATTATCCTGAGAGCATGTATAGATGATATCAATGAACATTACCTCACGAACAATTACAAAAGGTTGTAGGAGACATGCTTAGAGCCAAAGTTAGAAGACTAAGAATCACTAAAGCTTGAAAAGGGCCCCCCAGTTCACAAGGAACTAGGGTATGTTGTGGATGCCACAATAAGAAATTATAAGTAAAAATATGTAGATTCAAAAATATATGGACTTCATTGGTTTGGAGAAGAATTATACAATTATGGGCCACCCAAAATGTGAATCCTAAGAATCTCACCTACCTAACCCAATGATAAACAACCAATCTAAGTAGAGACTCTACATTACAATATACCTAGTTACTAAACTCAACTATGCCCTCTCAGGTTCCCTAAATCAAAGCCTTATCTCAATCACCAAAACTTCCTCCTAGAGAATGACATACAATTATGGTCCACCCAAAATGTGAAGCCTAACAATCTTAGCTACCCCACCCAATGACAAACACCCAATCTAAGTGGAGACTCTACATTACTATCTACCTTGTTCCTAAAATCAATTATGCCCTCTCAGATTCTCTAAATCAAAACCTTCTCTCAATCACCAAAACTTCCTAATTGGGAGGACTATTCTCATTGTCCCTCCTCATCCTTAAATAACATCAATTTTTTTATTGATACCCTAGCCAATAAGACTAATGATTTGCAGAAGGATATTGACGCCCACCACAAAGTCCTTAAGTGGTTTTTTGTGGAATTCAATAGAAACAATATTCAAAGATCTTTGATGGAAAAGTGGAATTCAAAGGAGGAAGTGATCAACCTTAAAGAGTAGTTGGTCATGAAGGAAGAAAGGATTGCGAGATTGGAGGCAGATGTTGAGGTGAAAGGCAATATCCAAAAAATCATTAATTTCAGTAAAGTAATGATCAACAACTCCCTCAATCATATCAAAGCATTGCATGAGTAGGTGAAAAACAACCAAGTGCAAAAACAAGTAGGACCAAGTGCTTGAACTAGAGGCATTAATTCCAATATGACTGATCATTTAAATGCTAAATCTCTTAGCTCCCACCTCAAAGACCTTCAAGGTGAATGGGAGGTAGCAGTCACTCTTAATGAGTTGCAATATGTGTCTTCTAACTATTTATCCTAGGTTTTTGTGATTTTATTTTCTATTCTACTACATGGTTTATGGACTAATGTAATTTTGTTGTAGTTTCATTGTTGTCACATTGTAGCACAATCTATTTGTTGTGTTTTCTATTATCTTTGGTTGTAAAAGGGTTGAGGCCCTTTCAAAAAACCTCTCTTTACTTTTTATAAAAAATGCGTGAGTTAAATACCACCTTCATCGAGTATTGATGAGTAACAGGTAGAGCTCACCAAAACATGCAAACATATCTCCCTTTTTTGTCCTAAAAAACATTACATCCTTTCATTTGCACATTAAGGATTGTTAAAAACCTTATTTAATTGTGTTAAATGCAAATGTAATATTGTAACAACTATTGGGATTAAATGGTTTCATGTTATGAGTTTTGACTAACAGAAATATGTAGAAACACATTTTTGAGTGCAGGAATCCTTTCACTTTAAAGAATGAGGTCTTCAAGAGGCTCTAAAGATGCTTCTGTCAACTCTGAAGCTCCACAACAGAACTATTTACAAAAGCTCTAGAGATGCCTCTAGAAGGAGATTGTAGTATAACATGCCAGCTCATATCCCACCTAAATTCTTAGGAGATAGGATGATCACTATTCCTGATACCATTGATCTAGCTGAAGAGAAGAAGCTTCTAGTTGATTATTTTTGCATGAGTTGCAGAAGTTTCCAAACTGCTATTTTAAGTTATTTCCTTTTTATCAGCGACCTTCATGACCATTTAGACTCAAGTTAAACTCTTATTTAAAGTGACACCTTCAGTGTCACTTTAAAATTTTCTTTTAGTTTTTTCATGCCTCTCTTTTAAGTAATAGTTGCACGTTCAGAACGTGGAATAAGGATTTTGTATTTGATACAAAACTGTGTGTAGAAGAATAACTCTAGAGATATTTTATCAGAAAATACAACTGATATATATGGATGGAAGATATAGATTAGGATATATATTTATTTTAGAAAAATTATGACATACTCCATTTTTGAAGCACCAGAAATAAAGTAGGTAGTTCTATAATTGTGATCCAAAGCATTGAATTGGTCTTTCTTCCAGAGGTGTGGAGTAAGGGCCCACTCCCACCAAAGGAGCAAAGACTAGTATTTAGTTGTTAGATTTCTTGTTTTGTTAAAACTTTGAAATTGCTTTGATCATCCTTAGTTACATTTACTATTTTATTCTAGTTGTTGTTTTCTCAGATCTCTATCAAAGTAGTTTTGTTTCAGCAACTGTCATTTTCATATTCTTAGATTAAGATTCTTTCAAGCAAGTTGTCATGCCCACATTTTACACGTGGACATGAAAACTAAAATAATAAAAAATTTAATAACTCAAGTCACTAACACACTGGTGCATCAAATGCACGCTTAAATAACATAAGCACTTAATATTGTTGTATGTGCAACACATGTTAGGCAAGCCAAAATAAGGCAGGGAAGGCAATCAAGATGCAAGAAATGCGAAACTCCTTTTGTAACCCTTCGAAAATGGAAGTAAACTAAGAGGGAAAGCGTCGTATCTTGCGTCGCCAAGAGGGATGGTCTCTATCAAGAAACCGACCCTAGGGTTTCCTAGACAAAAATGAGAAATTGGTTTCGATCTAAGTCAAAACCCTAACCCTAAATATTAATAACCAACTAATTCCAACTATAATGCGAAAGTAAAAATTTAAACTATAATTTAAACTAATTCACCATCATTAATCTAACACAAAATTAAATTAAATTAAATATCTTTCAAAAGTCTAACCATAATAAATTTATGGGAGAACTTGTAAATCAAACTATACAACAATAAATTTAATTTAACCTGATAATTAATTTTCCATTAAAATAACTATCTCAAATGCCCATCTATAACCTTAATTCATATATCTGGTCTCTAAAAAATTCAGCAACATAACATTACTCAAGCGACTAATTTTCCAAAAAATTTGACAACATAACATTACAAAAGCAACTAGGGGTTTAATTAAATCAAGGGTGCAATAATTTAAGTTCACTAACTATAGAACTTACCAAATATTCTAATTTTCACTTAAGTGGGGTTTGAATAGTAAAAAGGTTTTAAATTGTTTAACAATCCCTAATCATTAGGGCAACACTCTTCAAACCTACAATAGGTTTATAAAAGCACTATAATTCTCATTTCACTCACAAATGTTGTTTGGTCTTGCAAGCCATTACATGAACCTAAGGTTGTGGGATTGGGATGTGACAAGTCACCAGCCCTCATCCCAAAACCCTAATTCGTCACTTAACTCCCATGGTCAAATATGAGTTAAAACTCATGATTCAAGGTCTATAAGGTACCTAACCCATAGGTACTTGACCTAGGGCCCCAAAACACATGAAATAAACATACTAAAGCTCAAAAAAAACATTTAAGTAGCCCCTAAAACCCATGAATTAAAATGGACACATGGATGACACTCATCATCCACCTCATCCTAAGTCAACCTTAGGAGACTCAAATAAAACAAAACAAATTATTAACACAATAACATTCATTCTCAAACAACATATAACCTTAGTCCACCTTAGGGACTAGGTAGGCATTACGGGGATTATTAACTAGGGTTACTTGTGAGACCTTAGATTTCCATTGGCCATGGAATTAACCTGCACACTTACACAAACACATCAATAGGTCCAATGTATATCATAGTTGAAGCAACTCGGATTACACAAACATGAAGTCGCACACATACATATATTTCAACTAGGTCAATTCCATAAGACATGGTATAATTTGTTATATTTTCAAATTAATTTTCTTTCAAAACAACATAGTCCTGATCATGCAAATTGTAATTCAATATACTAATCCATTTTCTCAATATATCCCATTCTTTAAATTCAATTGCATCATGTAATTCAAGACATTCATTATCATAGAAAAACATAATATAACCTTTAAGCATGTATAGATACATCATCAATAATATAACACATCTATCTACTCCAATCACAAAATATTGCCATCAAAAGTCAAATGGATGGGATCAATAGCCTACAATAATATCCAATGTCAACCATAGAAATACAAAGATAATAGGTCTATTAAGTCGAATCAAGGAGTCTAACCAAGGTAGACTTACAACAATTCACTAAGGATCATTCCCAAGCATAATTCAGTGATATACAATCAATCCAAACTAAGGCGTACATCTCCTACACATACTCAAATCATACACAATTGCCTTATAACTAGATCTACAACAAAACCATATCATCTAAAGAATAGGGTTACAATACCATATACCATATCCTAAGTTCGGGTATATCAATACAATTAGGTCTAGTAGTGCAACTAGACATGTCATACAAGGGTGGGCCTCAAATCCTCCCCCCTAGAGCTAAACTTCCTCCTAGAAGTTAATGTAGAGGTAAGGTAGAGAAACCCTCCTTCAAGCCATGCCAACTTGGCAATGAACTCAAAATGATTCCATAACCAATGGTAAGGGAAAAACAATTAGGTTCTAATATAGTCATCACTTAGCAATTATTCTAGACGATAACCTCCTCCAAATAGGAGAAACCAAGTATCTAAGAACAACATGAGTCTCACCAATTAGCTTTACTAGCATTATGAAACACAAGGGGTATTAGATGCCTTAAGATAGATCACCATGTATTACAAGGTCATAAAAGGAGAAGTCACACCAAAGAAGGTTAGAACCACTAAAGACCTTTTGTTATCCCTTATCAAATTTACTAGATTCCTAACCTCTCCTAGCCATTTGAATTTAACTTAGCTCCAAGTATAACAACCAAAAGAAGTTTGGGCAACCCAACTAGTTGTCCATATGCAAAACTGATCATAGCCCCAAACACATTTTTACCTCAACATACCACATATACTAAGTTATAGCACTTTAGATTGCATGCACTACGCACAAGACTCACAAGTCTCAACTGCCTTCTCTAACAACAGGATTCACTTTACTGTCAAGGTGGAACTTGCGGGAATTGATAGGAGCCAAAACATGTTTGAGCATTCCTAGCATCAAGGAACGAAAAACTAAACACCCATGTCACTGCAAAAGTCAAGAGTCAACTCCTAATCGATTGAAGAATTCAAAAGCCTTTAACACAAAGGACCCAACATCACAAGGATAGTGGGTCCACACAATAATAGGATGATCTCTGGGTCTTCCATCATGACCACTCCTATGAACTTTTCTAGCACTCTTCTCTAGTAAGATTCAAAGATTTAGCCTCCCAAAAAGGAAGGCTTCAAGAGGAACACTCAACTAGACTCAAGGATAAGAAGGGTAACTGACTAACCTTTACCGACCTTATCTATGATTCTCAAACTTATGATACTATAACCCAAAACCATCTACTCCCTTATTCCTCCTACCAATTATTTTATCACATAAGTCACATCACTACACATGTACCAGTGGTAGCAACAATGAGCAAATCCTCAAAATAATAAGATTGCAAAAGATGAGCTTTTAAATCAAATTTAATGAATAAAATTCAAAAGGTAAATCAAATTCAAAAGATAAATCAAATTTAGAAGTGGCACCAAAATTCAACATTCAAAATTTGAATCAAAATATGATTAAACAAGTCCTTGAGGTAAGAGGACTATAAGAAAATAAATCGGCTTAGTAGCCCAAGAAAAGAATTTCAATACTGTTGGTTTTGCAATCAATAAAATTTCATTAATAAATAAATAATTATCTTCAACAATTTTAGCAAAATTTCACATTACAACATCATATGTATATAACATAGTCACAAAAAAGGAGAAGAGGAATAGTGGTCACATTCTATACTAAGATCACGGAACATCTCATCTAAATGAATACCCACATGCTCTATGCAAACTAGGACATGCCTAAAAAAGATTGCCAAAAGTCACATATCCTAAAGAGTCACATTTACAAAAGTGCCTTCAGTTCTCCCTAGTAAGGAACACATATCAACTCCCTCAAGGGTACTACCAAACACCATCTCAAAATATCCAACTCGCTTCCATAACTTACAATTAGACAATTCAATTCATAAATACAACTAATCTCACTCAAGTTACTACCAAACACCATCTCAAAATATCTAACGCACTTCCATAACTTACAATTGCACAATTCAATTCATAAATATAACTAATATCACTCAAGATACTAAGATACTAGAGTAGGATCCATTCCATACTAACTCCAGTTGTGACTAGCATCACGTCAACTATCCTAGCACAAATTCCATGTGACAACGTTGGAAAACACCCAAACAAAGTGTTCACCATTTAAACTCAAAGTTCCAAGACCATTGTCCTAATAATGTCCATAACCTCATGCAATGTTAAGGATCCGATAAACATAGAAGCACAAGCCTGGTACCCATGAAGAATCAGGTACATTGAAAAAGAATTTAAAGACATGTAGGGATCTCACGTTTTCCTTCAATAGAACACGCAACAACCATTCCAATGGGACACCTATGTTGATCACATGTGTCATCCACAACACTACTCCACTAAATACCAATAAGTAGAGTTACCAAACTTACTATTACTCGTAAATTGAACTCAACTTCCCAACACATACTTTCAATCCCAACCTCTTCCAAGATTAAAAAAACAAGAGGCTACACACACTCAACAACCTAAGAAAGAGTGTGGATCCCTATGTGATTCAACACCTAGAAGTATTGCATTCTATAATAAAAATTTTCAATTTCATTTGTCCAAAATCATGGAATCGTGCAACCAATTGCACCAGGGACTCATCCCAAGACCTTTCAATAAGTCATCACAACTATGGTTCAAGATAGAAGGGTCAACAAATAACTATCTTATCACATCCACTGCTCATTCACCTTGAGCATCACCATGCCTCCTTCCAAACTAAAAGACAACGAGTTTCTACTACAGGGTTTTCACAACAACCCAACATGACTAAACATTTACCCACACTTGACTTTCTTTCTATAGCCTATCTCACCTTCATATAGCTTCACTAAAGCCTTTTATAAACAAAGACACAACTTGTTATAAAGTATGATTCTTTATCCTAACATGACATAAACATATGTATATATACCCACGACACAAGGGTGGAAATGTAAGGTTCGAGTTGCTCTTCTATTCTTATTTAATGAACAACTAGAGTTTTACACAAAACTCGATTCTATTTCTCAAAAATCCTAGCATGGTTCAAATACTATGCAATATACTACCTTTATACCATCAACCCAATGAGGTATCTTTCTTTAAGCGAGCACATCACATTGCAAAATAATTCTTGTGAGCATTGCTCTACACTTCCCAAACACTACGGTCCAATATCGTTATAATGGAACTATCCTTTAAAGTGGCACAACAAGTGTCACCAGGTTCCCAAGGATTGAATTAGGCACGAATCCATTAACATCAT
Organism: Cunninghamia lanceolata; assembly: GCA_027924645.1. NCBI lineage: Eukaryota > Viridiplantae > Streptophyta > Pinopsida > Cupressales > Cupressaceae > Cunninghamia > Cunninghamia lanceolata. Next base: position 5,493,183 of record BSBN01001187.1, on the reverse strand, counting down.
TACACATCTCTTAGTGTAAGGACCTGACTCCTTATTAACCAAATCATACCAACTCTGAATTTGAAAAATACCAAGGACAGAAATTTTTTGATTTAGTAGATGCAGGAAATGTAGATTCATGAAATTTTACTATTAATTCTAAGAAGTGCTCAATGCATGTTATAGTGGTTAGATGAACTAGAGCTTAGTTTTCTAAAATCATCAAGTCCTAAAAGTTCACCACTCTTTATCTAGAGAAGAGAGAAAGTACGCTACACAAGATAACATGCAAGAACAATGGATCAACACATACCTCAAGTCATGCATTATATCTTGCATTCACCTTTGACAACTTGCTTTTCCTCCAGCAACTGTATCCTTATCGTCTGCACAAAACTAACTAGACAATCTCATGTTAACATGACTCAGAAACCACTACATAGAAAGTTAAGATCACGATTATTATTGAAGCTAATGGTCGAATACCTCACTATTCCATTGCACCTAGAATCAGGAGACTTCTTGTCATCTAAATTGCTCTTTTATGCTTTTGAGATTATGAAGTTGATTATAAAAGAACACCCTATATCTGGGGGACCTGAGTACTGGGGGCTTCCTTTGCCATCTAGACTACCTACATACCTTGTATCAATGGGATCAAGGCCCCCTCCAGATGTGACTGACACTGGGGTATGCAAATATGTAGTTCTGTCTTGCACTATGTTTGATGCAACTGTGACTGGGTATGCAGCCCTTTCTAGGGTGATTCCCTGCCCAAATAGTTCTTTGTCGGCTGCCACCCACTCAGGTGAAATAGGGACAGAATCAAATCCACTAACATGACCACCTAAAAGGTCGGGTGTTTGTCGTGCAACCCTAGTGTTGAGGAATCCCTATCAGGGGTCCGCCCGAGGCATCAAGTTTACCTAAGGCAAGTCTATCTACAAAATCATGTACTATTTTTACATCAAAGGTTTCCTATTAATAGCTCTATTCATGATATTCCTAATCTTATTTGGAATAACGCTTGCAAGATCAAACAATAATTCAATACCCTAAAGTTGCATTGTAACTCTAGGCACATAAGTGAATACTCTATGATTTCTAAATTCTATGAGCTTCACACTCAAGGGTTAAGAAATATATCAATTACTAAAGAAAAGATGATCAATTATTTTTAAATTGCAATGATTATAGCATCGCCACATCTCTAGATTCCATTTAGTCAACTCGGGGAGATAAAGGTCTTCGAGGTTACTACAGTCACACAACTAGACTCTAGGTTGTAAACATAATTTTCTTCGAGGAGAAAACGTAAACTATATTAGTCCTACACAATGATCTATTCACGTCGTTAAGAAAAACTATTGCTAACAATTCTTTATTTAAAACATCATCTATATTTACCAACTCTTTATTCTTTATGTATAATCATAACTATACTCATAGCATGCATTATTACTAAATAAATAACCCAATTCCATTATATTGTTACAAGACCTCGTAGTGATCACAAGAAGCATATTTCGTTCATCTACTTAGCTAACTCACATGATCAAGGTAATTTATGCTATCTTCTTAAAGATGACATTGAGCTAATCCAATACACATACATTATTAGTAAAACTATTTAATTATTGCATATAAAGTTACTTGCTTTAAAAAAGTTACTATCATGGTACTCTTACCGTAGGTGAGTACGTAGTTGTTTTTGTCTAGGTCCCTAACACTCCACAACCTACACTCATTTGGTTAGTCATATGCATTCAAGTACATAAATAGAAATATCATAATACACAATTAGTCACAAACCCTGGAGTTATCCATCAAATAGATTACTAACCACTAGTATCAAAGAGAGTATGCAATACAATGGTTTAACAGTTGACATTCAAAGTCTAACACTAACCAATATCATAAAAATAACATGAAATAAGTGTAGGACTAATTTCATAAGTTGTATTTATGGTTCACTAAATTAGAAAACTCACACCCTAACGCTACTAGAGAATACTTTAGTTAACTATAACTATTAACAATGCTTTCAATAACTTATGCATTTCTCTCAATACTAAAAGACCATTTTAATTATGAATTCACAATATCTGTGAGCCATTTATTTGATCTTGAAACATAATTGGGAAAATATGGTGATATTGTTGTGGCAATAGATATAGGAATATGGACAATGTTTATAATACGACATACTTTTGTGTGCCTAATTGACATTAATACTATATCTTCATTTTCTTCCAATAAATGTGATAATTCAAAAACAAAGAGAATGAAATCAATTACTAAATCAGGCATTTTCTATTAAATAATGATTCATGAATTTAACATCAATCGATATCATTCAAAAGCTAGCATGCAATATTGAGCAAGAAAATGACTTGGAATTAAAATGCACGCTCTAATCCAAGTGTCAAAATAATTCAATAAAAGAGAAGAGACTAAGGCAGATCTATCCCTCGGCTCAATACTGGTATTAATTCTATCATTTCCCTTAATATTTTACATTAAATAATACATCCTACCTAGAATTTGAAATTCTATACATAAGTAATTTCAAATCATCTATTCATAATGACAACATGATTTAATAATCCTTATGACATTTACTCTTCAAAGCTAACTCCAAAAATGAAATAATTAGACAAAACATTCTAACCTTGATTCAATCTTTATTGTAAATCCATTAACCCTAAATACTTAGAAAACTATTAAAAACTAGATCAGTTCTATGTTCTGAAAATTTAAATCTAATCCATGCATAAAAATATTCTAAATACTCAATTTTTAAACCAAAGGCTTATATACATAATACTATCAATTATAATAGGAATATTTCAATCAATACATCTACTTTCTAACAAGAAATTAAAAACTTATTCTAACTTTAAATATCTATCATCCCATGTTTGTAATTTTGTAATTTTGACTTTGAATATCTATCATTAGTTATGTGTAAGACGTGACAAATTTGGGAGCTAGAGATCATTACCAATTGGTGAGAAGCCAACTTCTTCATATGGAAAGCAAACAAATTTCAATGGGCTATTGCCTTGGCCACCCATATGGCAATCCCACCCATAAAGACATCTACTCTGTCCTTTCCTTTGAGTCTAGAATAATCCACACATTAATTTATTATCAACCTCTATAATGATGAACCAAGCTGCATATACGACAAATTCTGATCGCACTTCCTAGGGCAATCTTTTTATATGGTTGAAGGGGGAAAGTGAATGGCATTGAGAAGAAAAGTAAAACCAATAGATATTATATCATATTTGCATCAATAGGAACTTTACCTAGGCAAGAAAGTGATTGATCTGGGTCTGTGGCTCAAATAATTCAAAGAGATATTTCATAGACTTTGAATAAAAAAGAAAATGAAAAGTAAGAAGAGCATCAAACTTTCTTTCATTTTTTTTGGAAAATATAAAGGCGATGGCATGTAGGGTATGTAGCATGGGTTATGCACCTATCCACTATTGCTCTTCTGTTGTACTTTGATTCTAGTGTTTGTATCACTGCATTAAGGCTGCGACTACATAGAGAGATTTAAGAGCAATGGAATCACAAACAAAGTGGTAGTTGTTACCTGTTTATACATTTAAACTAGATGCAACAACCACACAAGCCATTTTGTCCTTAAATCACAAGGTGATGTCTGTTGTTTCATAGAACACCTCTTATGAGAGGAGAGATCTGACATGTATTATATTGGATTTCCTGGGTATTATTCTCTTGAGTATTGAGTGGTTCATTTTCTATTTGTGCATGATATTGTCCTTTTGTTTTCAGGCATAAATATGGGATTGTCTGAGAACTACAATGGAAAGAATATAGATGCTGAAGAGTAGGAGTTTGTTCAGGATGACGGACATAAGAGTCTCTGCAGGCCTGCTGGGAGACAATATAAATATTATCTTTATGAAGCTCTAGTGAGCTTAGATGACAACAAGATGGGGATGGAAAACTAATATTCAATCTATTTTAGAGTGATGATATTTTTGTATATAATGGAGATGATAATTCTACATTATCACCAATGTTGAGCATCTGATAATCAATGGTGATTTTGACAGTGCAAAAAAAATAGATTACCTAGAGATGAACATGCAATTTGTTGGCTTGGGTATGGTAAAAATTTGTCAAATGATTTTTCTCAAGGATAGTGATGAAGTGGGTAAGTTTTCTGAGGTGGGTATAACCTTGTTTTGAGTTAGAGAGCCCACTAGAGGTGCTGGATTTGTTTTCTGATGATGCAAGTTTGGATTTAAGGCATAAAATGGCACTGGTAGACATGTATGAGAAAATTGGAAGAACAGAGAAGGCACACAAACTGTTTGACAAAATGCCTCAAAGAGATGTCATCTCATGCAAAGCAATGATTGCAAGATATATTAAAAATGGGTTTGTTGAAAAGGCTTTAGAAACTTACCAGAAAATGCAATGGTGGGTGCAAAAACCAACTCCACAGTCGTTATCAGCATCCTCCCTACGTGCTTGCATTTTTCTCTCCTCCACCGCCCTCTTTTTCTCCACTAAAAATCCCCAAAAAAAAAACATCTCCCCACATATCTCATTGTGAATCATAATGTGCATGTCTTTCATAGGAGGAAGTCTACAAACATTCTTATCATTGACCAGCTCTTTCACAAATCACTAAACTTTTGTGTTGCTTTTGTACCCAGATGGATTAACTCCACCGTTTTGCTCAACTCTCTCAATTTCAAATAAATGCTTCTCTGATGATGCCACTGAATTGCTAAAAGGAACCATGTCATAATCTTTGAATGTCTTCCTATACCTGTTGCTTTTGCTTCTACTTCTCCTTTGGGGAATTGCAAAACAAGCGCACCCCATGCTCGCCCACTGAAATCTATCCAAACCGCAAAGCAACCCATCTTGAAATGTATCCTTTGGCCTTTTATTGTTAGCAGAGCTAGGTGGGTTAGGTGTAATCCCTCAACGAATTATTGGGTCAATTCTACCACAGATGAGCTCAATCTTGGGGCACCCTAGTAAACGTGGTTACTTAGCTTTCAATCCCTCGCCTCACCCCCTCAAAAATTTCCAAGAGATACAATTATTGGGTCCAATTATAGAAGGGAAAATCCCCAATACTATTTAGAGTTCAATTCACACAGGAATTTCCAAAATCTAGACCATCAACCCTCAACTCATTTCACATGCTTTGAAAGAAATACAAAAGTTGCAAGTCAACGATGACACTATTTTTGCCATTGTCATTATACTGCAATCCATCACATCATTCTCAGTCCCCTAAGAAATAAATCACAACTGCAAATTATCTCTAGACCAAGCAGAGCTCTACCTTCGTGTGCAAGGAAAAAGACCCCTCTTAACATTAGACTTCACACTTTTCTTTACCTACCCGAATGCTCAGTCAAAGAAGAAACCAAAAAGAATTCATTTGCATTAAATTTTCTGTCAAAAATTTCTTGCTTGCACCCCATGCCACTCCACCATTTAATGTCCCACCTAACCGAGTTCAAAATTCAACCAAAATTTCTTGATGCTTCTAAATCCTCGCCATGCTCCATGGACTAAACATATTGTCACTATCACGATCAGATGGATTCTAACAAAACCTAGTTGAATTAATTATGACACGTGCTTCATAGTTAAAGGGTTGGCTGACAATGAAAGTTCTCTATTGACTCTAGATCCCAAGCTAAGACCAAAATGTTTGTGGCTTTTAAAGGTATGGGGACATAATGCCAACTTGGAATTGTGTGTGACACAGGAACAGCTAGCCTTTCCTATAACATTTGGGAATTTAAGATCTCCAGTAATAATGAAGGGACATCCACAAGTCTTGTTTTTAATATTCATACAACCAAACAATGCTTAGTTGCTATGAAATTTCTTGGCTACATTTTGTCTGCAAATATTTTGTGGTGAGAAAGAAAATGTTTGGTCAAGCATGACAATAAAATATGAAGACACGAAATGTGGTCCCCAAACATTAACTACCCTTGAAAATTTGCACATCTTTGGCAAGAAAATGATTGTGAAAATATTTCTCATATATATTGAGTCAAAATCAATTCAAATGACAACATTTTATAATATTAAATAATAATAATTTTACTAGAAAATCAGTAACAAGAGTTGAGATTAATTAAATAAATGAAAAGACTAGACGACATTTTGTGGAGCATTTAGAATAATTAATGTTAATAATTAGATATTAGCATTTCGAATCGCAACAAATAGAGTTGTGACATACTTCCCCCCTAAAAGTTTGCATCGTCCTGATGCAAAGGTTATAGACAAAAGGTTGAGTAAATGTGAGATTCTCATACTTGTTTAAGCACATGCTCACTCCCTGCTCATCGACTCCATATGTTGAATACTTGAACGCATTATCCAAAATTACCAGTTACGTTAGAAGTTTACTCCAACCCGTGTTAGAATCCAAGAGAAATGATACACCACTATAGATTAGAAGAATTATATTATCTTAGTCAATCTGAGTACTCAGGAATTTCAAATAGCCAAACCGGGCTAAAGTGTCCAAAACGAGACATACTGAGATAAAGCCAACTGGGCTCTTTTGTCCTTTGGGTAAACTAGTTCATACGGAACTGGGTCTAACAAACCCTATTGCTACCTAATACGATGTAGATAAAATAATGGTCAAACAGGCCTATGCTGGTCAAACAGATCAAAACTTTATCTAATTCAGGATAGATAAACACAAGAACCATACGGGCTAACAAGGACAGGAATCAATAAATTGCTCTGCTAGAGACTTAGACTCATCAGGATCAATTCGGATCTTGAGTCACTTACAGGAAATTACGTAATAGGCCCATATATTGCACTGAAGAATTTCCATAAGTTCATTCGATAAGAATGTTCTGAGGACCTTGTACCATCCCTTGGGTTTCAAGCAACTAGCTAGGTATAGGTCAATCCTCCTGAGGATTCTTCTGAGTATTAGTGACTTTCATCATTCAAATATCATATAAACATTACACTTAAAAAGGAATACGTGCTCAAGCACACTCATCGACACTCATGTGGAAGGTAACAATTCTGTAGTTGTCTCTAGTATTCATCCCATTTGAACTGTCAAGTGTCTGAAGCTAGAAAATAATGTAGGCTCAGGGTACATTAGGGTCCATCCTCAACCCATGGAACAAATAGCAAGGAGTGAGTTTGCACTACAAACCAACTAGTGTGGTTCTATTGTGTGGGGGAGAAGAGGGACTGCACTCCAATGTGATCACTTTAAGGAGATACCCTCAAATAGAGGCCATCATGGCTCACCCTAAAACAAGTTATGTCCCAAAGGAGGCCTTCACACCTCCCTCAACCCCTAGTTACACTAGCGTGCTCTCAATAAGTGAGAGGGTCGACGCTAGGGGTGACACTATCACAACACATAAGAACATGAAGAATAATACCACACAACACATAAGAACATGAAGAGTAGCACTACACAACACATAAGAACATGAAGAGTGACTCACACATTTCTAAATAACACACATTAAACACATTTCTTGAACATATCTATACTAGAACAACACAGTTACTCACACCCATGTACAATTATCACAAAGGGCATGCATAAGTGGATCACACATTATGTCCACAAAAGCCTTCTCCCCAAGTTGGATACCATGTATCACATACTTGAGGTACGATCACAACATTGACTAGTATTTACACATCATTTAAACTAGAGGTCCCTCCACTTCATATACCTCTCATAGGTAAAACACATGGGATGATGACTATACTCACATACATCAATCTACACTCATCACAATGACCTCACATGACTCACACCACAAAGCTCAACAAAATGGGTACTTACGGGGAGGATAAGAACCAATATTCCACTGAGTAATCCATAGTGCCACGGTACCATATATCCAATGAATGAATAACCATATAAATATAGAATCACTGTGTCAATATCCATTTTGCCATAAAACCACATAATCTTGCCTCCAAAGGAAACCAATACCATTCATACCTTAGTGCCAAGTCACCCAAAAAGGAAAGATGGTCTCAGGACCCTCTCAAAGGACCCCTCCTCACATTTCCTAATACCTTGCTCTTGTTTGTTAAGGTGTTATCCTCCAAGAGGAAGGTATACAAGAATCACACACATAGATCTAGGGGGGTGGATTATGACTATCCCATACCAGTCCCATTTGCAACTCCCATCCTCACAATAGAATTCCCCATGCCACCTACTCCCCCATACAACCTGCCAGGGCCCCTCCTGTGTATGGTAGTTTACAGAAGTCACATTACTCCACACATGCTAGTAGTTGCAACAATAAAATGCCTCAAATCAAGAAGGATTAAGTAAAACAAGTCCATAAGTTAAATCCTCAATTAGAACACATTAAAATAAAAACAAGCCATAGAAGAAGTGGAGATCAAAGATAAAAACCATTGCAACATCCAATTTTAACCAAGAACAAGTCCTTGAGGCAGAAGGACCATCTCAAAGTTAAAACAACTAATTAGCCCAAAGAAACAAAACACTGCTAGCTCAACACTTAAGTAAAACCTTTAACACAAGAATAATTAATCCAACAATCTCATAGAAATTGCACATTACATGTTGGATCTAGGGCATACAACTGAGAGGGGGGGGTGAATCAGTTGTATAAAACTTCTTGTTCTTTCAAACACTTGATTCTTTGTTGTTAGTTAGCAGCATATCAATTAATCATCCATGAAAGCATAATACATAAACACAAGAGCAGATAAGCATCAACACATTGAACACCAAGATTTTGACGTGGAAAACCCGGTTAAGGGAAAAACCACAGGGTGATTAACCCAAGAATTATTCTCTGTTAGAAGAATAAAGAAAAATGAATGGCACATGCCAATTAGGGCTCACTGCCCGAGCACACTGCTCACAAAGAGGCCCACTGCCTACAAGGAGACACACTGTCTACAAAGTGATAAAAATCACAGTCTTGAACTGGAGAATGACATCTCTACCATGTCCAGATTAGTTCTAATTAAGCCCAAAAACCTTTGTTCTGCCTTTCGCACTTCTCTTTGCTATGCCACACTCATCCACACACACCACACTACGAAATGAACTCACAGACCGTTATTTATACAAGACATCGACTTAGGATCAAACATCTAAGTCGACAAACAATCATAAGAGTATCCGCAAGATGAATAACACATCCGGTCGGCCACCACAAGAACATTCGCAGGATGAACAACTCATCCGGTCGGCTAAACAGAGCAAGAACTTCATCCGGAAGAATAACTTCAATTCCGGGCTCTACTATCAATGCGGATCAACAACACGACCTCAACACGATCCAGAAAACTTCACAAGCCTGCCTGAATGTCCGGATACATCCGCACTTCCTTTACTTGCTGGAATCTCTTGTCTTTCTCATCCAGAACTTCAAGAACACAGTCTGTCGCCACTGTAGAAGGTACTTCCGGACCTTCAAATCATACATTGTCAATGCGGACCAATGACACAACCTCAACATGATCCAAGAACCTTCACAAGCCTGTCTGAATGACCAAGTACGTCCGCATTTCCTTTACTTACTGAAATCTCTTATCCTCCTTATCCGGAACTTCAAGAACACAGTCTGTCACCACTGTCATAATGCAAGAGGTACTTCCGGACCTCCAAATCATACACAACTCGAGATGGCACATCACAAGGACATCCCAAATACTCTTTCCAATCCGCAGATTGGAAAGAGTATTTGGGATGTCCTTGTGATGTGCCATCTCGAGTTGTGTATGATTTGGAGGTCCGGAAGTACCTCTTGCATTATGACAGTGGTGACAGACTGTGTTCTTGAAGTTCCGGATAAGGAGGATAAGAGATTTCAGTAAGTAAAGGAAATGCGGACGTACTTGGTCATTCAGACAGGCTTGTGAAGGTTCTTGGATCATGTTGAGGTTGTGTCATTGGTCCGCATTGACAATGTATGATTTGAAGGTCCGGAAGTACCTTCTACAGTGGCGACAGACTGTGTTCTTGAAGTTCCGGATGAGGAAGACAAGAGATTCCAGCAAGTAAAGGAAGTGCGGATGTATCCGCACTTCCACACACACCACACTACGAAATGAACTCACAGACCGTTATTTATACAAGACATCGACTTAGGATCAAACATCTAAGTCGGCAAACAATCATAAGAGTATCCGCAAGATGAATAACACATCCGGTCGGCCACCACAAGAACATTCGCAGGATGAACAACTCATCCGGTCGGCTAAACAGAGCAAGAACTTCATCCGGAAGAATAACTTCAATTCCGGGCTCTACTATCAATGCGGATCAACAACACGACCTCAACACGATCCAGAAAACTTCACAAGCCTGCCTGAATGTCCGGATACATCCGCACTTCCTTTACTTGCTGGAATCTCTTGTCTTCCTCATCCGGAACTTCAAGAACACAGTCTGTCGCCACTGTAGAAGGTACTTCCGGACCTTCAAATCATACATTATCAATGCGGACCAATGACACAACCTCAACATGATCCAAGAACCTTCACAAGCCTGTCTGAATGACCAAGTACGTCCGCATTTCCTTTACTTACTGAAATCTCTTATCCTCCTTATCCGGAACTTCAAGAACACAGTCTGTCACCACTGTCATAATGTAAGAGGTACTTCCGGACCTCCAAATCATACACAACTCGAGATGGCACATCACAAGGACATCCCAAATACTCTTTCCAATCCGCAGATTAGGATTGTACAATTCCGGACCTCACCGGACCTTTCTGTGATCCTCTGTCACCTCTAAGCACTTGCCGGAACCGGTTCCACACAGACAGCCATAACTTCTTCAGGTCTTCATGCAGACCTCTGAAAACTTGACTGAAGCATCTCAAGACTCATATCTGCAAATCCTTTAATCCGCATCCTCCGGTTCTCAACCTATCCAATATATTTGCCTTCTTCTCATCACTGTTCTTCACTGTTCCTGACTGAGGGTAATTTTCTCAATATCCTCAACACACAGCTCATCCAATCCTTCTTGTCAATGTAATATGAGTATGTTGACATCAATGACAACACTGGTTCACCTCATACTTGCAACAATCTCCCCCTTTGTCATTGATGGCAACATATGATGTGAAAAACCATCAAGACAAGAACTTCTCCTTTCTGTCACAGCTCCCCCTATCAACAACAACTTTTTACATGTCTTCTCTCCCCCTTTGATTATTAACCACTTGTTTTTCACATGTCTTCTCTCCCCCTTTGACATCAATGGCAAAGGGCTCATACTTGCAATTCTAATACATCAGAATCATACCAGCTGCTCCCCCTTAGTAGCAGCTCCCCATCATCAATCCGGATCACAAGATATGACTGTGATATCCACCGGACTGATGCACATCAGTGCATCTTAGTTCATCACCGGAGGGGCCATGACCCCTAACTTCTCCCGGAGATATTCAAAAGAGTCCTTGGGAAGAGGTTTTGTAAAGATATCTGCAATCTGATCCTTGGAGGGAACATACTCCAATCTGACTTCTTCCTTGTTTACTTGTTCTCTCAAAAAGTGAAATTTGATAGATATGTGCTTAGTCTTAGAATGCAATACCGGATTCTTAGAAATATTAATTGCACTTGAATTATCACAGAAAATTGTGATAGGCTCCTCATATTCAACTTTGATGTCTCTTAGCATCTGCTTCATCCATAAGATTTGAGTGCAACTACCTGCTGCTGCAATGTATTCTGCTTCAGTTGTAGACAGAGATATTGCATCTTGTTTCTTGCTTAGCCAAGAAACCAATCTCTTCCCCAAAAAGAATGCTCCACCACTAGTGCTCTTCCGGTCATCCACATCTCCTGCCCAATCTGCATCTGTGTAAGCATGAAGAGAGAAATCCGGATCTCTAGGGTACCATAGACCATACTCAACTGTTCCTTTCAAGTACCTAAAAATTCTTTTGATTGCCATAACATGAGATTCTCTAGGATCAGCCTGGAATCTTGCCACAAGACCAACAGCCTGCATTATATCTGGTCTAGTTTGAGTGAGATAGGTCTAGTTTGAGTGAGATACAACAATCCACCAATCATTGATCTATACTTTGTCTGATCTGCCTTTGGAGAATCATCATCTTTGCTTAACTTACATCCGGTTGCCATAGGAGTGTTCATAGGCTTTGAGTCTTCCATACCAAATTTCCTTAACAATTCTTTCACATATTTGGTCTGAAAAATGAAGATCCCTTCTTTTGTTTGAGTAATTTGCAGACCCAAGAAGAAATTCATTTCACCAAGCATAGACATTTCAAACTCACTTTTCATCTGATTTGCAAAAGTTTTGCACATACTATCTCTTCCTCCAAAAATGATATCATCCACAAACACTTCAACAATCAAAATGTTTTCATGATCAATTTTGAAATATAAGTTACTGTCAGCAATACCTTTGTTGAATCCAATCTGCACAAGATACTTATCCAACCTTTCATACCATGCTCTTGGGGCTTGCTTCAATCCATACAAAGCTTTCTTCAACTTGCAGACCATATCATCATTATCAGACAATTGAAATTCATCCGGTTGTTCAATGTAGACTTCTTCTTCCAGATCACCATTCAGGAAGGCAGACTTGACATCCATCTGATATACCTTGAAGTCTTTGAAGGCAGCAAATGCAAGAAGTAATCTGACTGCTTCAATTCTTGCCACTGGAGCAAAAGTCTCTTCAAAGTCAATTCCTTCTATTTGAGAGTAGCCTTTGCAGACCAATCTAGCTTTGTTTCTGATTACTTCACTAGCTTCATTTAGTTTGTTCCAGAAGACCCACTTGGTTCCAATTACATTCCTGTCTCTAGGTCTGGGAACAAGATCCCAAGTATGATTTTTCTCAATTTGCATCAATTCATCTTCCATTGCTTTGGTCCAGTTTTCATCATTGCAGGCTTCATTTATTGTTTTAGGTTCAATCTTTGAAATCAGACAACATTCATCCTGATTTTGAGCAGCATTCCTTCTAGTTTGTACACCTTTGCTTCTGTCACCTATGATCTGATCTTCAGAGTGGTTTAGTCTTACATACCTTGGAATTTTGGGAGTATCCTGCACTGCTGCTTCTTGATCAGGCTCATTCAAACCTATCTCTTCTTCCTGATTTACCAGATCAGGCTGACTCTGTCTCACCGGAGAGGATTGAGGTCCTTGAACACTGTCTTGGTCATCTTCATCAAACTCATAAAATCTTGAAGGCTTCTCAATTCCTTCATCAACTTTCACATTGGTGCTTTCTATCATCTTCCTCAATCTCTTATTGTAACACCGGTATGCTTTGCTTTGAGTGGAGTAACCCAAGAAAATTCCTTCATCACTTCTAGCATCAAACTTTCCTAGATCTTCATCTCTTTTAATATAACACTTGCTACCAAATACTCTAAAATATTTCACAGTAGGAGTGATGCCAAACCAGAGTTCATAAGGGGTCTTACCGGTGTTGTTTCTGATTTGAACTCGATTGAGAGTGTAGACTGCAGTGCTGATAGCTTCCTTCCAAAACATTTGAGGAACATTTGCTTCCAACATCATTGTCCTGGCAGCTTCCTCAATGGTCCAGTTCTTTCTCTCAACCACTCCATTCTGCTGTGGAGTCCTAGGAGCAGACAACTGTCTCCTTATACCCTGCTTCTCACAAAAATCAATGAACTCACCAGATGTAAATTCACCACCTCTATCAGACCTTAGACACTTTAGTTTCAATCCGGTTTGATTCTCTACCATAGCTTTGAAGATCTTGAACTTCTCAAATGCTTCTGATTTTTCTTTTAAAAAGGTAACCCACATCATCCAGGAATGATCATCAATTAACAACATGAAATATCTATCACCTTGCAGACTCTTGATTCTTGTCGGACCACAGAGATCAGTATGTACTAATTCCAACAATCCGGTAGAAGACTGATCTTTGCTATTGAAAGAGACTCTGCTTTGTTTACCTAGCTGACATTCTTTGCACAAACTATTTGTAGGTTTCATCAATTTTGGAAGATCTCTTACAGCCTGAGTATTGCTTATCTTGATGATGTTATCAAAATTTACATGGCACATTCTTCTATGCCATAACCAACTCTGATCAATTTGAGCAAACAAATAACTTTTATTTGAACCAACCAGATGAAAGATATTACCTTTTGTCTGAGTACCGGATGCAATCTCAGTTCCGGAGCTTGTAAAGATTCTGCATTTTCCATTTTTGAACCGGAGATCATAGCCTTTGTCCACTAACTGACCAACACTAAGAAGATTGTGCTTCAATCCTTCAACATACAGTACGTTACCTATTTTGCTCTTTCCATCGAAGGAAATAGTTCCCCTGCCTCTGATTCTGCCAGCAGAATTGTCACCAAACTTTACCATTCCTCCTTCATACCTTTCCAAATTCAAGAACTTATTCTTGTCACCAGTCATATGGTGAGAACATCCACTGTCAATAACCCAATCATCCTTTTCTTCCACTTGAGCAGCCAAAGCTTTTTCAACAACTTTGTGATTGACAGATTCAGAGAGTATTGAATCTTCTTCCTTGATGGCAATAAACACCCACTCATTTCTGGATTTGCTTCCTAGTTCTGATTCATCATCTGTTACTCCTTCATTGTCATCTTCTTCGTGAACATAATAGCAATTCTTTTGAAACCTTTGTCTGTTAGTATTAGACCTTGCAAATCTTTCCGGACATCTTGAAGCAAAATGACCAATCTTATTGCAGTTGAAACACTTAAAGGGTAGTTTTCCTTCATACTTACCAGATCCTCTTGGCAGTCTCTTTGCAATGAGGGCTTCAAGTTGAGCTGTTTCTGCTTCTTCTTCTTCCATGTCTCTTCTTGCTTGATCATACCATGACATTTTCCTTGATGAGTTTTCTCCCGGATCAATTCTCTGTTTGCCTTTCACATAGGCACTGGCTTTGAAAGCAGATTCAGTCTTGGGAGGATCATCTCCAAACTCGGTCATTTCAAATGCAGCTAGTTTGCCAGCCAGTTGTTCTCTTGTGACAGTTGTGTGGGCTCTGAATTCATCAATGGCAGCAACCTTGATTTTGTAGGCAGCAGGAAGGGATCTTAGGATTTTGCAGACAATCTCATTTTCATCTAAAGTTCCACCAACATTTCTGATTCCACATACCAGCTCATTCACTCTTGGCATAAAGGTAGTGATGTTTTCATCATCTCTCATTTTCAATCTTTCAAATTTCCCTTTCAGACTTTGCAACCTTGCACTTTTGACAAACTCATCTCCTTCATACAGAAGTTCCAGTTTAGTCAGGATCTCATATGCAGTTGGTAGGTCAATAACATTCGAGAGATCTGAGTCATTCAATGTGCTTAGAAGAGCTTCCTTGGTCCGCAGATTATTTTCAGCTTCTGTGATTTCATTCAGAGTTGTCGGACCACCTTGTGGAGGTACATATGGTTTTGAAACCATAGCCAAGTATGCTTTTCCCATACATTCCAAGTGACACTTCATGCGACCTTTCCAGAGAGTGAAGTTGGTTCCATCGAACTTCGGACTATCCTTCTTGTATGACGACATCCTGGATCTCCTCAAGCGGTTAAGCTCCTATCAGAGGAACTTAGCTCTGATACCAATTGTTGGATCTAGGGCATACAACTGAGAGGGGGGGTGAATCAGTTGTGTTGGCATTTCTTCTGAATCAGCATTAGGGTTTGCCACTTCTAATGCACAGGCAGATTCAGGCCAACTGAATACAGGAGGTTGCGTGAGCTCCTCCCCTTCACTTCTGGTTCTGCCGCACCAAGGGGGGTATCCCTATAACTTAAGATGTAACCTTGACTAGCTCAAAGATAGAAAGATCTAACTTGACAACAAAAGGCAGAATACTCTCATGTATGGACCAAGATCTGCATGATAGATCACAAGGCTGGCAACATTCTTGGACATGATGTCTGGTTGAGTATGAGAGTATGCAGGGGGTTCCTAATCCTACTCCTACAACTAACAGGTGGAGGTATGAAATGTTTTAGTTTGAATTTGGATGCAAAGCTGGACATGGTGTATAACACAAGAACACAGCATGATTGGTGCCTATCCAGGGCTTGGAGTCGGTAGACATACACCTGTGAATGATCAGCATAAATATCTAAAACTGGATTTCAGGGGGACACACATGATATCTGCCTCACAGATATCTCCCAATATAGAGTGTTGAGCTATCTCTACTTATGGCATCCCTACTGCAGTATACCCTTCCCAATGTTCAACCTGAAAACAGTTTAATCTGCCCCTTGAGCAGAGGTTAAAAGATCAGACATTCAACATAGGAATTCTATGCTCTAGAATCTAAACATAAGCAAATATCCAGATCCAGAAGAAGAATACATGCAATACTGGAGACAGAATTAACACAACACATGCTAAGATAGCATTACTCATATAAGATCAACCATGAAACCAGTGGATTCATGCCAAGTCCTACAACAGGAGATACATAAACTCACAAGATCAAGCTGTACAGAGCAACCAGATCAGCTGGTTTTGGATTACAGAGCCAAAAATCATCAACTTTCAACCACCTTTCAAATGAGCAACACCACCTGCTTATAACAGCCAGGTAGGTGCTCAGCAATTAATTACAATGTTGACCAAAAATTCTGCCAGATACACAGTATCATGAAAATGGCGCTCAAACACAACCAGATTGGCGCCCAAACTTGAATGCAGCAGGTAGGGGAGGAGACAGGAAGCTTTCTCGAGCCCTGCGCCATTATCCGCTGATTGACACCTCCAGTCGGGTACAGGATCCACCCACGCCATCGCCCATACCTCTGCAACAATCGCCATTAATGGCGCACCAACCCGCGGCCTTGGGAAGATCATCAAACCTGCAATCGCAACCATTTCCCGCCGAGACTCATCATCATGATATTTGAAAATGCAGGATATCAATATCCCACATGCACCCCGCGATGACCTCAATAACACTTTATATACTAAGTCATGAGCATATATCATGTCGGTGCTTTTGCTCCTGACGACACTAGTATAGACCTCATCATCATCATCCTCCAGCAGCATGATATCCTGTTGTTCGAAACATCATCCTGACGTCATCATGATATTTGAAAAATAACCTTCATGATAATCGGCACAACCTGATCCATCGGAGGAACATCCTCCTGCTGAGCTTAAACAAAAAGTCTGGCCGATGAACATCCTGATGACGTCATCATCATATACTGCTGACGTCATCATCATATCTGCCTACTGCGCACCTCCTCATATCCAGATGACGTCATCATCATGTTTGCAAATATCAGGAGGTCTCTTCAAGATGATCAGTTGTTAGAAATATGACCCCCGCGGACCTTGATGACGTCATCATCATATTAACATCATCATGATATTCGGAAGACAACCGGATATTTGGAAATATCCTCCTGACGTTCAAACATCAGGTTGCACTGTAGCTCTTCTGTAAGATCGGGGCGATAACTGAATATGCTGATGCTGCTTGAAAAGATCACCCCCAGTAGATAATGCGCGAAGCCGGCAGGCGGATATCTCCTTGATATCAACATCATCATGATGTTCGAACAAACATATATCCGGGTGATATGAAAATATCACCCCTTCCTTCGAGAATATCATGATGCAGATAGGCAGAAAGAAAAATATCACCCTGATATACGGATGACGTCAACATCATCAGGATGAGAAACAAAGAACAAGAAGTGATACAACATCATCAGGATGATATTGACTAAGATCATCCTGACGTTCAAAATATGATGACCCTAGTGAATATCGGGTCGCACTTAGAACTCTTCAACAACATCATCAGGATGATCATAACCAAGATCACCCGATGATAAAAATATCACCCCGGCGAAATATCATGAAGGCAGAAAATATGATGACCTCCGCAAGCAGCAGGATGATAACTGGAAATATCATGATGATGACGACCCTTAGGAAAAAACAAGTCAGGTCGAACAACCTAGAGAATAACCCCTTCAGGATAACGGGGCAACGTCATCATCATGTCTGGGCAAGGTGATAAATGAAAGATCACCGGATACTTGCAAAATCACCCCCGCAAGCAACTGAGGGCGCACTGTAGCTCACCAGTATCATCAGGATGATATCCAAACATCACCCGATAGTTGAAATATGATGATGACGATGAGAAAAACAAGTCGACGAAAAACATGCTGATGAAGATCATCATCGAAGATAAAATGATGATGACGACCTCCTCCTCAGAAAAATATGATGCTGCAGCTGAAAAACGCTGAGGAGGTCCAACACTTAGAAAAATTGGGCAAGAAGATGAAGGCTTCAGATGAAGAAACCTCCTGATCATGACAAATCAACCCCAGGTCAAAATAAGTGCTAACAGTGGCTCCGAATGGGGACGTGCAGGTGAAAACCTGCAGCGAGAACCAGATCTCTGGGCAGACCTGACAAAAAGCCAAAAAACGCGAGCTGTACAAGGCATTTACACTACATACATATTTTACAAATGTGCACAGCAACCAGATATTCATGCAAAATAGAACTTAAGGAATTGGCCATGCACAGGCAACTCCAGAATTTCACCATCTAGGGCCTGGAGGAAATAAGAATCCTCCCCATGAGTATTGCAAACCTGATATGGGCCCATCCATAAGGGCTGAAATTTACCATGTTTACCCTTTTCCTGATCTTTAGCATTCCAAATAAGCACCAGATCATTAACTTGAAACTTCCTTTTTGTAGTTCTCCTGTCAAACTGATATTTCATATCCTGTTGTCTTTTGAGATTGATCTGGTGGGCTCTCCTTCTGTCTTCATCCAATGCAACCAGCTGATTCACTCTTTCTGTCATGGGATCTTCAATGTCCTCATCATTTTCCTGAATGAACCTGTTAACTGGTAGGAGATTGTTTATGGGCAGTCTAGCTGATGCACCATATACTAGCTCAAAAGGTGACTTCCCAATAGCCCTTTTCACAGTCACTCTGTCAGCCCATACTGCTAAGTTTAACTTTGAGTCCCAAGCTCTCTTGTTCTTGTCCAGTATCCTCTTGACAATTTTCATGATGCTCTTATTGCTTGATTCTGCTTGACCATTTCCTTGTGGGTGATATGGTGATGTATATGACAGGTCTATCCCATATTTGTTGCAAAAATCAACAAATTCACCTGATCTGAAGCACATAGCATTATCAGTGATAATCTTAAATGGTACTCCAAACCTGATGATGATGTTCTCTAGTATGAAGTCTGTCACCACCTTACTTGTAGCTCTTTTAGTTGGAATGGCCTCAATCCATTTGGTAAAGTAGTCAGTTGCCACCAAAATCCAACTGTGTCCCCCACTTGATTTGTCTGCAATCTCCCCTATAAAGTCAATTCCCCATTGCTGGAATGGAGCATCCACAGGTACAGTTCTGAGGGGCAAAGCACCATTATATTTCAGCTTTCCTGAGAATCTCTGGCAAGGGTCACACTTCCTTACTAACTTTTGTGCATCTGAAAAGAGAGTGGGCCACCAATATCCTGCCCTGAGAATTTTATGAGCTGTTGTTTGGGCAGTATAATGGCCACCACACAATCCTTTATGCATGTCAATCAAAATATTGTTAGCCATGTTCTCATCCACACATCTCAGCAGTACACCATCAGGATTTTCCCAGTACAGCTCACTTTTAACAATGACATACCTGATTGCATGTAGCTTCAGAGTCCTCTTTTGATTGTCACTGAAATGGGAAGGACAATTCAGATTTTGCAAATAATAGACAATATCCTTGTACCATTCAGATCCTGATACACTTACATTTTCATCTTGGACTGCATTAACTTGGCATGCTTCCAAGTTTGACTGTGCCATCATCTTGGCTAATCCTTGTCCTCTTATCAACTTAGTAACTTGTATGTCTATGTTGAATTCCTGCAGTTTGTTTATCCATCTGCACCTTCTTCCAGTCACCTCCTGCTGAGTGAATATGTCTTTGACTGCTGCATGAGGCACATATGCAACTATATATGACCCTACCAAGTATGGTCTGAAACTTTTGATGGCTCTAACTAGTGCATATGCCTGTTTTTCCATAATGTCATATTTCAACTCAGAAGCCTGCAGGGACATACTGAAGAAAGCGATGGGCTGTTCAAAACCATCTTCATTTTTCTGCAACAAACATGCAGCAACAGTATGAAAGGAAGCAAATGAGAACACTTGGAATGGCCTAGAAAAATCAGGAGATTTAAGAACAGGGGCCATCTTGATTGCCTCTTTGATATTCTGAAATGATTCTGTTGCTTCCCTTTCCCAGTTGATAGTTGCATCCTTCTTCATCATTTTGGAAA
Organism: Cunninghamia lanceolata; assembly: GCA_027924645.1. Lineage (NCBI taxonomy): Eukaryota > Viridiplantae > Streptophyta > Pinopsida > Cupressales > Cupressaceae > Cunninghamia > Cunninghamia lanceolata. The sequence continues at coordinate 5,472,824 of BSBN01001187.1, read as the reverse complement.
TGTTCCTTGTAGTTTCTGCAAAGTTAGGAACAAATCTTCTAACAAAATTTATTTGTCCAAAGAAGGACTGAACTCCTTTCACAGTTTTTGGCATTTGAATCCTGTCAATAGCTGCCACTCTCTCTGGATCTATCCTGACTCCATCCTTGGAAACAATATGTCCCAGAAGCTTTCCTTCAACTACTCCAAAGGCACACTTCTTTGGGTTTAAAGAAATACCATATTCTAGTGCTCTTATGAAAATCTGCTCCAGATGCATACAATGCTGCTCCTCTTTCTTTGAGTAGGCAGTCATGTCATCCTGATATACAGCCAGGATCGAATCAATCAGCCCTGCAAAAGCAACATCCATTGCTCTTTGAAATGTAGCACCTGCATTTGTTAGTCCAAATGGCATTCTAACATACACATACGTTCCCCATGGAGTGGTAAAGGCAGTCTTATATTGTTCTGATTCCTTTACCTTTACCTGATTATATCCTGAAAATCCATCCATCATGGATAGGAGTTCACAACCAGTCACTCTCTGCAACATAGCCTCCATATTAGGCAATGGATAGTTATCCTTCAAAGAGGATACATTCAAGTTCCTGAAATCAACACAAAGCCTAATATCACCATTCTTTTTTCTGACTGGGACAAGGTTAGACACCCAAGTTGAATGTCTGATCGGCACAATTATTCCAGCTTCCCTGAGCCTTTTGAGTTCTTCTTGCATCTTGGGAGCTAAGGTAGGATTTATAGGCCTTTGCCTTTGTCTAAATGGCTTAGCTTCAGGCTTCAATGGGATCTCATGCTGGAATAAGTCTTCTCTATAAGCTTTTAGGTCCTCATATGACCAAGCAAAAACATGTTTATACTTTTTTAGCAATGCAATCAGCATACTTCTTATGTGTGGTTTGAGCTGTTTACCAATATATACTTTCTGAGGGGCCTGAGATGTCCCCAAATTTATTTCTTCTAAATCCTCCTTATTTGTGGGGGATGTCTTTGTGACCATTTTGTCTCTACTGTCAAAGGCTCTTTCCAAAGCCACTAACCCTCTAGGGATCTTGTTAGTCTTCAACTGAATGATCTCTTTTCCCACAAGAGTCTCTTTTCCATCTACAGTTTCTACAAAAGCTTGGAAATCAATCTGTTGGTTCTCATACTCATCTATGCAGTGCAAAAATTTCAGCAAATCCCTATCATCATTAAAAACTTGCCAACTGCATATATTTTCTGGTATGGCAGGCCTAATTTTAACTTCTACATCTGTGACACCTGACAGAGTGATGTCATCTGGCCTTATTGCAACATTGGCTAAGAAATCAGCCATAACATTTTTTGACCTTTCTACCCAGCCAATTGAAAATGCATCAAATAATTCAATAGTATCCCAAACAGCATGCTTGTACTGTTTCAATCTTTTATTCTTTGCAGCATACTTATTTCTGATTTGGGATACAATCAGCTCAGAGTCTCCAAATACTTTTAACATCTTAATTCCATGTTTGAGAGCAATATTCAGGCCTAAGAGTAAAGCCTCACATTCTGCAATATTGTTTGTGCAATTAAACCTCAGCAAGAAAGAGAATTTGAGGAGCTTACCAGTTGGAGACAGGAAAACAACTCCAGCTCCAGAGCCTTCTTTTGCACAAGCTCCATCAAAAAACATGGTCCATAACCCCTGCTGATCCAGCTCTTCAATGCAGGCATTTTTCTTTTTGTCTTCTGCATCATCTGAGACAACCTTGAAGTTATCACAGTCAGTGTCTACAAAGCATATCTGTTCATTTGCTTCTTGGTCTTCCACTGTCTCTGATGATCTCTGCTCTCTGATTAGCTTGACATCCCTGCCATTCATTGGAATCATGGCATATGATAGGTCCAGCTGCATACTTCCACCTATTAGTGCTGCCCATCTTCTTGACAACAGCATACCATACTGTGGCTTGATGTCAACCACTGTTATATTCATCTTATATTTCTTTTCAGGAAATGCTGCCAGTTTGAAATCTACATCCTTCATGATTCCAATAACTGGTACCTCTCTGGCATCCATAGCATAACATTTTCCACATGCCTTGTCAATTTTTAATCCAGTTTGTTGCATGATGGCCAAAGGCATGACATTTGTGGATGCTCCAGAGTCAAGCATACAATTTCTAATTATTTTACCATTTATGACCAGGGAAACATAAAATGGTTCCACCTGTGAAGGACACTTTGTCATGGTCATTCCTAAATAGACTTCAGGAGTCTCATCCTCTTCATTACACATGACCTGTTTCTCACCCTGGGTCTGATCACTTTGTCTAGCTTGAAAAGGTACCCCTGAGATCAGGGATATTGTCCTATTCTTGATCTCTTCCACTTTCATGAGTTCCATAAGTGGAACAGAGACCTTTACCTGAGAGAGGATCTGGGCTATATCAAATGAAGCATAGTTTTGTACAACAGTTGTAGCTGGCTCCACAATCTTGCTTTTATCCTGAGCTGATTTAGTTTTCATTTTCATAGTTCCCTGATCATCATTCTTGTCTTGGGAACCTCTACTTTGATCTTCAGCCTGAGGGGTTTTGTTTTCTAGTCCTTGAAATTCATGACCTGTTCTGTATCTAAAGTTCTGCTTATTATTTACCCATTGCCTTTTTTGTGGTTCAGTTCCTTTATGACCATGCATCAGCTGACCTGCAGAAATATCTTCTGGCTGATGTGGGCTGCCAACCTGATTTTTACCTCTGAGATTGTAGTTGCTTTTGACTTGAGCAACTGCTGCAGCTGTGAAGGCTCTGATTTCCTCATCAGAAGGTCGTTGTAGGTTACTCAGAAAATTGTGTGAGTTCTGAGCATACACATAATTATCCTCATCATCTTCATCATATGGGGACTGTTGGCAGGCCTGAAGTTGATGATCTGTATTGTCATCAGCATCATAAAGAGTATATCCATTACCTATGGACATCATGTTAACATCATCATCCTGCACATGATGTGGCTCATTGCACTCATTACAAGATGTAGCATTATCATACAAAGATTGGGCAATCATGCACTGTGACTGTGAATGTGGCATCTGACAAATTATACACCACGGAGCATCATCAGCAATATTTATAGTTTTCTTCAGGGGATCAGGAGTTTCCTTGGCATGTTGAGCCCTCTGATTTGTGTTGTTACGTGGATATACAGGCTTACCATCATGCCAATTGGTGTTATAAGGCATATCATGTAATGATGGCCTCTTTTCCTGCCTTTGATAGACTTGCCTATCAGGACCCATCCCTTTTTCACTTCTAGCTAATCTATAGCTCAGGTCCTTAACAACATTTGCCAGTTTGTCTATCTTATCTTCAGGAGCAGATGTACTACCTTGAGTGTTCTGAGGCTTGTTTGGATTCTGCAGAATTTTTACATCATCCCTTCTATTTGTCTTGCCTGATGCTTTCCTATTGTTTTCAATATTTACTGCAATTCTGAAAGCATCCCTGAGAGTGGCAGGACCTTTATCTCTTAGTCCATATGCAGTCTTTGCATCAAAGGCATTGATATACAAAATTATGCACATTGGTTCATTTGGCCTCATATGATGTGGCAGTTTGTTCAACACTTTAGTAAATCTTGCATTAAAGTCTGCAACCTGTTCATTTGACCCTTTGGTGATACTGGTGAACTCATTTACAAAGAAGCTAGGGTCAGTTTTATCACCATATTGCTCCTTGAATATCCTTTTAAAATCATCCCATGATGATATGCTCCGGTCAGGCAGATTCCTGTACCATTCTCTTGCCTCATCTATTAAGGATTGCATGAATGACTTCATGAAAACATCCTCATGCTCAACCTCAAAATTATCCATGACATTTTGGAAGGCCTTTAGATGATCTTCTCCTGACACTGTATTGTTTCCTGAAAACTTAGGCACTTGCAGCCTCAGATGCTTATCAATGGGGTTGGGATACCCAGGAATACCATCAAACACCAGCTGCCTGAATCTATCTAGCTGCATGGGCTGTCTGTTTGGCTGATTAACATTAACATTTCTATTTGCATTTTGGTTTCCTGCATGGTTCAGTGGTATCCTAGCATCATCCACATATTGTCTGTCATCATGATGCTGATGTTGCATTTCATATCTTTGCTGATGTCTTTGCATATTTGCATTCTCTAGAGTAGGAACTGAATTATTTTGGGCAGTTCTCAAGGCTTGCACTTTCTGCCTTATATCATCTCTGATTTTCATGGCTTGCAGGTATTCTAGTTCTGCTCTTAGACTTTTGATTTCTTCAGCTAATTGTTCATCCTTAGGTCTGGAGGTAGATGGTCTCATACCATTTGGGTCATCATCTTCATCATCCCTTAGAGACTCTGCCTCCTCAAACCTTTCACTTGGGTCTAGAAAAGGGCGTTCTTGGAACACCTCTGACCTCATTCTCATACTACCACCCTGTTGCCTCTCATATGCACCTTGGATATCAGCTTCTGCACTTGAAAAATAAGGAGCATGCTGTCCTGATGGCCTAGGGTTATCTTGTACCTCATCACTTTTTCTGGGGGAGCTCTCATGACTAGCTGAGACAGTTCCCTTTCTTCTATACATCATTCTTTTTGTTAATGGTAACTCTTCAAATAGAGGATTTTGTTGGGATCTTCTCCCCTGCATATAATTTTACCTTGACCGGTTGGGAGATTACTTCGGAGTCGCCACCTATTTCTAGGAACTGTTTTCTTCTGAAAACCAGGGTTCTTTCACAAGGTTCCCCAGCGGAGTAGATTACTGTTGCTGACTCAGATGGGTCACATATATATCACTGGAGATGATTAGATAGCACTTTTACTTCTCATTCCCCAGCAGAGTCGCCATTCTGTTGGCATTTCTTCTGAATCAGCATTAGGGTTTGCCACTTCTAATGCACAGGCAGATTCAGGCCAACTGAATACAGGAGGTTGCGTGAGCTCCTCCCCTTCACTTCTGGTTCTGCCGCACCAAGGGGGGTATCCCTATAACTTAAGATGTAACCTTGACTAGCTCAAAGATAGAAAGATCTAACTTGACAACAAAAGGCAGAATACTCTCATGTATGGACCAAGATCTGCATGATAGATCACAAGGCTGGCAACATTCTTGGACATGATGTCTGGTTGAGTATGAGAGTATGCAGGGGGTTCCTAATCCTACTCCTACAACTAACAGGTGGAGGTATGAAATGTTTTAGTTTGAATTTGGATGCAAAGCTGGACATGGTGTATAACACAAGAACACAGCATGATTGGTGCCTATCCAGGGCTTGGAGTCGGTAGACATACACCTGTGAATGATCAGCATAAATATCTAAAACTGGATTTCAGGGGGACACACATGATATCTGCCTCACAGATATCTCCCAATATAGAGTGTTGAGCTATCTCTACTTATGGCATCCCTACTGCAGTATACCCTTCCCAATGTTCAACCTGAAAACAGTTTAATCTGCCCCTTGAGCAGAGGTTAAAAGATCAGACATTCAACATAGGAATTCTATGCTCTAGAATCTAAACATAAGCAAATATCCAGATCCAGAAGAAGAATACATGCAATACTGGAGACAGAATTAACACAACACATGCTAAGATAGCATTACTCATATAAGATCAACCATGAAACCAGTGGATTCATGCCAAGTCCTACAACAGGAGATACATAAACTCACAAGATCAAGCTGTACAGAGCAACCAGATCAGCTGGTTTTGGATTACAGAGCCAAAAATCATCAACTTTCAACCACCTTTCAAATGAGCAACACCACCTGCTTATAACAGCCAGGTAGGTGCTCAGCAATTAATTACAATGTTGACCAAAAATTCTGCCAGATACACAGTATCATGAAAATGGCGCTCAAACACAACCAGATTGGCGCCCAAACTTGAATGCAGCAGGTAGGGGAGGAGACAGGAAGCTTTCTCGAGCCCTGCGCCATTATCCGCTGATTGACACCTCCAGTCGGGTACAGGATCCACCCACGCCATCGCCCATACCTCTGCAACAATCGCCATTAATGGCGCACCAACCCGCGGCCTTGGGAAGATCATCAAACTTGCAATCGCAACCATTTCCCGCCGAGACTCATCATCATGATATTTGAAAATGCAGGATATCAATATCCCACATGCACCCCGCGATGACCTCAATAACACTTTATATACTAAGTCATGAGCATATATCATGTCGGTGCTTTTGCTCCTGACGACACTAGTATAGACCTCATCATCATCATCCTCCAGCAGCATGATATCCTGTTGTTCGAAACATCATCCTGACGTCATCATGATATTTGAAAAATAACCTTCATGATAATCGGCACAACCTGATCCATCGGAGGAACATCCTCCTGCTGAGCTTAAACAAAAAGTCTGGCCGATGAACATCCTGATGACGTCATCATCATATACTGCTGACGTCATCATCATATCTGCCTACTGCGCACCTCCTCATATCCGGATGACGTCATCATCATGTTTGCAAATATCAGGAGGTCTCTTCAAGATGATCAGTTGTTAGAAATATGACCCCCGCGGACCTTGATGACGTCATCATCATATTAACATCATCATGATATTCGGAAGACAACCGGATATTTAGAAATATCCTCCTGACGTTCAAACATCAGGTTGCACTGTAGCTCTTCTGTAAGATCGGGGCGATAACTGAATATGCTGATGCTGCTTGAAAAGATCACCCCCAGTAGATAATGCGCGAAGCCGGCAGGCGGATATCTCCTTGATATCAACATCATCATGATGTTCGAACAAACATATATCCGGGTGATATGAAAATATCACCCCTTCCTTCGAGAATATCATGATGCAGATAGGCAGAAAGAAAAATATCACCCTGATATACGGATGACGTCAACATCATCAGGATGAGAAACAAAGAACAAGAAGTGATACAACATCATCAGGATGATATTGACTAAGATCATCCTGACGTTCAAAATATGATGACCCTAGTGAATATCGGGTCGCACTTAGAACTCTTCAACAACATCATCAGGATGATCATAACCAAGATCACCCGATGATAAAAATATCACCCCGGCGAAATATCATGAAGGCAGAAAATATGATGACCTCCGCAAGCAGCAGGATGATAACTGGAAATATCATGATGATGACGACCCTTAGGAAAAAACAAGTCAGGTCGAACAACCTAGAGAATAACCCCTTCAGGATAACGGGGCAACGTCATCATCATGTCTGGGCAAGGTGATAAATGAAAGATCACCGGATACTTGCAAAATCACCCCCGCAAGCAACTGAGGGCGCACTGTAGCTCACCAGTATCATCAGGATGATATCCAAACATCACCCGATAGTTGAAATATGATGATGACGATGAGAAAAACAAGTCGACGAAAAACATGCTGATGAAGATCATCATCGAAGACAAAATGATGATGACGACCTCCTCCTCAGAAAAATATGATGCTGCAGCTGAAAAACGCTGAGGAGGTCCAACACTTAGAAAAATTGGGCAAGAAGATGAAGGCTTCAGATGAAGAAACCTCCTGATCATGACAAATCAACCCCAGGTCAAAATAAGTGCTAACAAGTTGTATAAAACTTCTTGTTCTTTCAAACACTTGATTCTTTGTTGTTAGTTAGCAGCATATCAATTAATCATCCATGAAAGCATAATACATAAACACAAGAGCAGATAAGCATCAACACATTGAACACCAAGATTTTGACGTGGAAAACCTGGTTAAGGGAAAAACCACAGGGTGATTAACCCAAGAATTATTCTCTGTTAGAAGAATAAAGAAAAATGAATGGCACATGCCAATTAGGGCTCACTGCCCGAGCACACTGCTCACAAAGAGGCCCACTGCCTACAAGGAGACACACTGTCTACAAAGTGATAAAAATCACAGTCTTGAACTGGAGAATGACATCTCTACCATGTCCGGATCAGTTCCAATTAAGCCCAAAAACCTCTGTTCTGCCTTTCGCACTTCTCTTTGCTATGCCACACTCATCCACACACACCACACTACGAAATGAACTCACAGACCGTTATTTATACAAGACATCGACTTAGGATCAAACATCTAAGTCGGCAAACAATCATAAGAGTATCCGCAAGATGAATAACACATCCGGTCGGCCACCACAAGAACATTCGCAGGATGAACAACTCATCCGGTCGGCTAAACAGGGCAAGAACTTCATCCGGAAGAATAACTTCAATTTCGGGCTCTACTATCAATGCGGATCAACAACACGACCTCAACACGATCCAGAAAACTTCACAAGCCTGCCTGAATGTCCGGATACATCCGCACTTCCTTTACTTGCTGGAATCTCTTGTCTTCCTCATCCGGAACTTCAAGAACACAGTCTGTCGCCACTGTAGAAGGTACTTCCGGACCTTCAAATCATACATTATCAATGCGGACCAATGACACAACCTCAACATGATCCAAGAACCTTCACAAGCCTGTCTGAATGACCAGGTACGTCCGCATTTCCTTTACTTACTGAAATCTCTTATCCTCCTTATCCGGAACTTCAAGAACACAGTCTGTCACCACTGTCATAATGCAAGAGGTACTTCCGGACCTCCAAATCATACACAACTCGAGATGGCACATCACAAGGACATCCCAAATACTCTTTCCAATCCGCAGATTAGGATTGTACAATTCCGGACCTCACCGGACCTTTCTGTGATCCTCTGTCACCTCTAAGCACTTGCCGGAACCGGTTCCACACAGACAGCCATAACTTCTTCAGGTCTTCATGCGGACCTCTGAAAACTTGATTGAAGCATCTCAAGACTCATATCTGCAAATCCTTTAATCCGCATCCTCCGGTTCTCAACCTATCCAATATATTTGCCTTCTTCTCATCACTGTTCTTCACTGTTCCTGACTGAGGGTAATTTTCTCAATATCCTCAACACACAGCTCATCCAATCCTTCTTGTCAATGTAATATGAGTATGTTGACATCAATGACAACACTGGTTCACCTCATACTTGCAACATTACAATCACCATGTAGCCTTACAACAAGACCACCTAAGGGGAGTAGGGGAATTGGGTGGACTTACTACCACTAAAAGAGATAAATCGTACAGTGGTCTCAAACCACATAGAGATCAATGATAAGTCACCATGTCATAATAAATACTCGGCACACAACTTGGGACAACCTTATCATATATCTGTATCAAAAATCCACACAAATAGTCACATGCCCCCACATAACCTGGGACATGCCATCATGAAAAGATCCATTAAGATATACCACAAAAGGAATTAGCCATAGAATATGATTTCCACCTCACAAAAGAGAACCTACAAGTCTGCATGGATGTCATGTACCAAACTACTATTGTCACATTACACACATACTATCATTCGTATCAAGCTATCCACCTCACCCTCTAGGGAGGGTTTATCTACGACCTTACCCTTTCCTTTGTTTTGCATGTTTCTATTCATGTCTGTCAATAATTAGTCAATTATTAGATCACAAGAAGGGGAAATATCATTAACATCATATTATAACACCTTATATCTTAATTCTTACCATGCTTTAGGTTAGTAGACCTCCAGGCCTAGTGTTTGAGCCTTGGCTCTGATACCACATGTAAGGACCCGACTTTTTATTAACCAAATCATACTAACTCTGAATTTGGAAAATACCGAGGATAGAATTTTTTTGATTTAGCAGATGCAGGAAATGCAGATTCGTGAAATTTTACTATTAATTCTAATAAGTGCTCAATGCATGTTATAGTGGTTAGACGAACTAGAGCTTAGTTGTGTAAAATCATCAAGTCCTGAAAGTTCACCACTCTTAATCTAGAGAGAGAGAAAGTACGCTACACAAGATAACATGCAGGAACAATGGATCAACACATACCTCAAGTCATGCATTACATCTTGCATTCACTTTTAACAACTTGCTTTTCCTCTAGCAACTATATCCTTATCATTTGCACAAAACTAACTAGACAATCTCATGTCAACATGACTCAGAAACCACTACACAGAAAGTTAAGATCATGATTGTTATAGAAGCGAATGGTCGAATACCTCACTATTCCCTTGCACCTAGAATCAAGAGACTTCTTGTTATCTAAATTGCTCTTTTATGCTTTTGAGATTACGAAGTTGATTGTAAAAGAACACCCTATATCCAGGGGACCTGAGTACTAGGGGCATCCTTTGCCGTCCAGACTGCCTACATACCCTGTATCCACATGAACAAGACACCCTCCGGATGCGACTAACACTGGGATATGCGAATATGTAGTTCTGTCTTGCACTATGTTTGATGCAACTATGAGTGGGTATGCAGCCCTTTCTTGGGTGATTCCCTGCCCTAGACAGTTCTTCGTCGGCTGCCACCCACTCAGGTGAAACGGGGACGGAATTAAATCCACTATCATGACCACCTAAAAGGTTGGGTGTTTGTCGTGCAGCCCTAGTGTTGAGGAATCCCTATCAGGTGTCCGCCCGAGGCATCAAGTTTACCTAAGGCAATTCTATCTCCAAAATCATGTACTACTTTTACATCAAAGGTTTCCTATTAATATCTCTAGTCATGATATTCCTAATCTTATTTGGAATAATGCTTGCAAGATCAAACAATAATTCAATACCCTAAATTTTCATTGTAACTCTAGGCACATAAGTGAATACTCTATGATTTCTAAATTCTATGAGCTTCACCCTCAAGGGTTAATAAATATACCAATTACTGAAGAAAAGATGATCAATTATTTTTAAATTGCAATGATTATAGCATAGCTAAAGATCTAGAATCCATTTAGTCAACTCGGGGAGATAAAGGTCTCTGAACAATCACATAACTAGACTCTAGGTTGTAAATATAATTTTCTTTAAGGAGAAAACTTAAGCTATATTAGACCTACACAATGATCTATTCACGCTGCTAAGAAAAATTATTGCTAACAATTCTTTATTTAAATCATCGTCTATATTTACCAACTTTAATACACTAAAAGATGTATAATCATAATTATACTCATAGCATGCATTATTACCAAATAAATAACCCAATTCCATTATATTGTTACAAGACCTCGTAGTGATCACAAGAAGCATATTTCATTCATCTACTTAGCTAACTCACATGATCAAGGTAATTTACACTATCTTCTTAAAGATGACACTGAGCTAAGCCAATACACATACATTATTCATAAAACTGTTTAATTATTGCATATAAAGTTACTTGCTTAAAAAAGTTACTATCATGGTACTCTTACCGTAGGTGAGTACGTAGTTGGTTCTATCTAGGTCCCTAACACTCCACAACCTACACTCATTTGGTTAGTCATATGCATTCAAGTAAATAAATAGAAATATCATAATACACAAGAAGTCACAAACCTTGGAGTTATCCATCAAATAGATTACTAACCACTAGTATCAGAGAGAGTATGCAATACAATGGTTGAACAATTAACATCCAAGGTCTAACGCTAACCAATATCACAAAAGTCACATGAAATAAGTGTAGGACTAATTTCATAAGCTATATTTATGGTTTACTAAATTAGAAAACTCACACACTAATGCTACTAGAGAATACTTTAGGTAACTATAACTATTAACAATGCTTTCAATAACTTATACAATTCTCTCGATACTAAAAGACCATTTTAATTATAAATTCACAATATCTATGAGCCATTTATTTGATCTTAAACATAATTGGGAAAATATGGTGATATTGTTGTGGCAATGGATATAGGAATATGGACAATGTTTATAATACGACATACTTTTGTGTACCTAATTGACATTAATACTATATCTTCATTTTCTTCCAATAAAGGCGATAATGTGGAAACAAAGAGAAGGAAATCAATTACTAAATCAAGCATTTTCTATTAAATAATAATTCATGAATTTAACATCAATTGATATCATTCAAAAGCTAGCATGCAATATTGAGCAAGAAAATGACTTGGAATTAAAATGCACGCTCTAATCCAAGTGTCAAAATAATTCAATAAAAGAGAAGAGACTAAGGCATATCTATCCCTCGGCTCAATACTAGCATTAATTCTATCATTTGCCTTAATATTTTACATTAAATAATACATCCTACCTAGAATTTAAAATTCTATACATAAGTAATTTCAAATCATCTATTCATAATGACAACATGATTTAATAATCCTTATGACATTTACTCTTCAAAGCTAACTCCAAAAATGAAATAATTAGACAAAACATTCTAACCTTGATTCAATCTTTATTGTAAATCCATTAACCCTAAATACTTAGAAAACTATTGAAAACTAGATCAGTTCTATATTCTAAAAATTTAAATCTAATCCATGCATAAAAATATTCTAAATACTCAATTTTTAAACCAAAGGCTTATATACATAATACTATCAATTATAATAGGAATATTTCAATCAATATATCTACTTTCTAACAAGAAATTAAAAACTTATTCTAACTTTAAATATCTATCATCCCATGTTTGTAATTTTGTAGTTTTGACTTTGAATATCTATCATTAGTTATGTGTAAGACGTGACAAATTTGGGAGCTAGAGATCATTACCAACACTCTTTTTGGTGAGAAGCCAACTTCTTCATATGAAAAGAAAACAAATTTCAATGGGCTATTTCCTTGGCCACCCATATGGCAATCCCACCCATAAAGACATCCACTCTGTCTTTTCCTTTGAGTCTAGAATAATCCACACATTAATTTATTATCAACCTCTGTAATGATGAACCAAGCTGCATATACGACAAATTCTGATCGCACTTCCTCAGGTAATCTTTTTATATGGTTAAAGGGGGAAAAGTGAATGGCATTGAGAAGAAAAGTAAAACCAATAGATATTATATCATATTTACATCAATAGGAACTTTACCTAGGAAAGAAAGTGATTGATCTAGGTCTGTGGCTCAAATAATTCAAAGAGATATTTCGTAGACTTTGAATAAAAAGAAAATGAAAAGTAAGAAGAGCATCAAACTTTCTTTCAATTTTTTTGGAAATTATCAAGGCAATGGCATGTAGGGTATGTGGCATGGGTTGTGCACCTATCCACTACTACTCTTTTGTTGTACTTTGATTCTAGTGTTTGTATCACTGCATGCAAGGGTGCGACTACATAGAGAGATTTAAGAGCAATGGAATCACAAACAAAGTGGTAGTTGTTACCTGTTTATACATTTAAACTAGATGCGATAGCCACACAATCCATTTTGTCCTTAAATCAGAAGGTGAGGTTTGTTGTTCCATAGAACCTCTTATGAGAGGAGAGCTCTAACATGTATTATAATGGATTTCCTGGGTATTATTCTCTTGAGTCATGAGTGGTTCATTTTCTATTTGTGCATGATATTGTCCTTTTGTTTTCAGGCATAAATATGGGATTGTCTGAGAATTGTAGTGGAAAGAAGATGGATGTTGAAGAGTAAGAGTTTGTTCAGGATGATGGACATAAGAGTCTTTGCAGGCCTGCTTGGAGACAATATAAATATTATTTTTATGAAGCTCTAGTGAGATCAGATGACAGCAAGATGGAGATGGAGAAATAATATTCAATCTCTTTTAGAGTGATGATATTTTTGTATATAATGGAGATGATAATTCTACATTATCACCAATGTTGAGCATCTGATAATCAGTGGTGATTTTGCAAGTGCAAAAAAAATAGACTCCCCATAGATGAACATGCAATTTGTCGGCTTAGGTATGGTAAAAATCTATCAAATGATTTTTCCCAAGGATGGTGATGAAGTGGGTAAGCTTTCTGAGGTGGGTATAACCTTGTTTTGAGTTAGAGAGCCCACTGGAGGTGCTGGATTTGTTTTCTGATGATGCAAGTTTGGATTTAAGGCATAAAATGGCATTGGTAGACATGTGTGAGAAAATTGGAAGAACAAAGAAGGCACACAAACTATTTGATAGAATTCCTCAAAGAGATGTCATCTCATGCAAAGCAATGATTGCAGGATATATTAAAAATGGGTTTGTTGAAAAGGCTTTAGAAACTTACCAGAAAATGCAATTCCAGGTGCAAAAACTAACTCCACAGTCATTACCGGCATCCTCCCTGCATGCTTGCATTTTTCTCCTCCGTCGCCCTCCTCTTTTTCTCCACTGAAAATCCCCAAAAAAAAATATCTCCCCACATATCTCATTGTGAATCATAATGTACATCTCTTTCATAGGAGGAAGTCTGCAAACATTCTTATCATTGACCAGCTCTTTCACAAATTGTTGAACTTTTGTGCTGCTTCTGTACCCAGATAGCTTAACTCCACCCTTTTGTAATTTCAAATAAATGCTTCTCTAATGATGCCACCGAATTGCTAAAAGGAACCACATCATAATCTTTGAATGTCTTCATGTACCTGTTGATTCTGCTTTTGCTTCTACTTTGGGGAATTGCAAAACAAGTGCACCCCATGCTCGCCCATTGAAAGCTACCCAAATCGTAGAGCAACCCGTCTTGAAATGTATCCTTTGGTCTTTTATTGTTAGCAGAGCTAGGTGGGTTAGGCATAATCCCTCAATGAATTATTGGGTCAATTCTGCCACAGTTGAGCTCAATCTTGGGACGTCCTAGTAAACGTGGTTACTTAGCTTCCAATCCCTCACCTCACCCCCTCAAAAATTTCCAAGAGATACAATTATTGGGTCCAATTATAAAAGGGAAAATCCCCAATACTATTGAGAGTTCAATTCACACAGGAATTCCCAAAATCTAGATCACCAACTCTCAACTCATTTTACACGCTTTGAAAGAAATACATAAGTTGCAAGTTAACGACGACACTGTTTTTGCCATTGTCATTATATTGCAATCCATCACATCAATCTCAGTACCTTGAGAAATAAATCACAACTGCAAATTTTCTTCAGACGAAGCAGAGCTCTGCCTTCGCATGCAAGGAAAAAGACCCCTCTTAACATTAGACTTCACATTTTTCTTTACCTACCCGAATGCTCAGTCAAAGAAGAAACCAAAAAGAATTCATTTGCATTAAATTTTCTGTCAAAAATTTCTTGCTTGCACCCCACGCCACTCCACCATTTAATGTCCCACCTAACCGAGTTCAAAATTCAACCAAAATTTCTTGATGCTTCTAAATCCTCGCCATGTTCCATGGACTAAACATATTGTCACTACCACAATCAAATGGATTTTTAACAAAACCTCATTGAATTAATTATGACACATGCTTCATAGTTAAAGGGTTGGCTGACAAGAAAAGTTCTCTATTGACTCTAGATCCCAAGCTAAGACCGAAATGTTTGTGGCTTTTAAAGGTATGGGGACATTTCCAAGATCATAATGCCAACTTGGAACTGTGTGTGACACAGGAATAGCTAGCCTTTCCTATAACATTTGGGAATTTAAGATCTCTAGTAATAATGAAGGGACATCCACAAATTTTGTTTTTAATATTCATACAACCAAACAATGCTTAGTTGCTATAAAATTTCTTGGCTACATTTTGTCTACAAATATTTTGTGGTGAGAAAGAAAATGTTTGGTCAAGCACAACAATAAAATATGAAGACACGAAATGTGGTCCCCAAACATTAACTACCCTTGAAAATTTGCACATCTTTGGCAAGAAAATGATTGTGAAAATATTTCTCGTATATATTGAGTCAAAATCAATTCAAATGACAATGTTTTATAATATTAAATGCTAATTAAATAATAATAATTTTACTAGCAAATTAGTAACAAGAGTCGAGATTAATTAATTAAATGAAAAGACTAGATGATATTTTGCGGAGCATTTAGAATAATTAATGTTAATAATTAGATATCAGCATTTTGAATCGCAACAAATAGGGTTGTGACACTTAGCAAGGTACACAATAAGCTAGCCACAGAAGGCTTTACACAACATACTCTTATAATGTCTACTATACCATCCTAAAAATAAAGGTACCATATAAACACATTCTACAAGGGAATAGTTCCTCATTCTTTTCCTTTCTCTCATCAAGTGACAATAGTCCACCAAGGTACTTAACCCTATAACATAAGTTAAAGGAGACCTATAGTTCTACAACATCTTAGCACCTCAACTAGGAGTCCATTAAATTAGATAGAACTTACCCGCATAATGCATAGGTTATCTAATCAATAACAAGGTGGGGGATAGACGTAACAGGGTACAAAAGTCTTCATTCAAGGTTGGTGTACCACTTTAATGCAATTCTCCTTCCCACATGGCAGGACCTACACAAATTAACACTCGCATTCAAGTGAGTCTTACAAAATGTGATAACACTCCCTCTTGCAACATACCACTCAAACATTCATGAAGGCAAGCCTTCAAGGTTACTATAAGATAATCTTTGCCACAACGAACTCCTTTTCTAGGGTACGGTAGATAAGGTTGTCAATGAACTCTATCACAAGATCAAATTTGCATCATTTATCTATGTATAGGAGCAAGACTTCACTAAAATATAACACCCAACAATTCTTATCCAAAAAAAATCTCTTTCTAGGATTACATTAGCCCAAAAGTTGTCTAAAATCTCAAAATTAAGACTTGAAAGGTCCATCAATCACTCTATTCATTGTGATTGTACTCCCTAGAAGTACCTACAACACTAAGTTGTGCATGGGAGTTAGCAGGAAGAAAAATCAAGGGAACTAGTCGTTCCCACCCAAGGTGTCTTATGAACTCAACAATGAACAAGGTCAAGTTAGACATGTGACTTAGGTACACACGAACAACAAGTGGCCCAACACAAACACTTGTACACACCCAGAGTTCCCAGTGTTTGAAACTTGGGCTCTGATACCAAATGTCATGCCTACATTTTACATGTGGACATGAAAATTGAAATAACAAAAATTTAATAACACAAGTCACTAACACACTCGCGTATCAAATGTGTGCTTAAATAACATATGCACTTAACATTGTTGTATGTGCAACACGCGTTAGGCATGCCACACTAAGGTAGAGAAGTCAATAAAGATGTAGGAAATGTGAAACTCCTTTTGCACCCCTTTGAAAATGGAAGTAAACTAAGAGGTAAAGTGTCGCATCTTGCGTCTCCAAGAGGGACGGTTTCCATCAAGAAACTGATCCTAGGGTTTCCTAGACAAAAATGAGAAATCAATTCAACCTAAGTCAAAACCCTAACCCTAAAAATTAATAACCAACTAATTCCAACTATAATGTGAAAGCAAAAATTAAAACTATAATTTAAACTAATTCACCATCATTAATCTAACACAGAATTAAGCCAAATTAAATATCTTTCAAAAGTCTAACCATAATAAATTTAAGGGAGAACTTGTAAAGGAAACTATACAACAATAAAATTAATTTAACTTGGTAATTAATTTTCCATTAAAATAACTATCTCAAATACCCATTTATAACCCTAATCCATATATCTGGTCTTCAAAAAATTTGGCAACATAACATTACTCAAGGGACTAATTTTCTAGAAAATTTGACAGCTCATAACATTTTTTTTAAGATAATGTGCCTGGCAAACTTTTTAACGTGACCAGTGACGCTGGTGAGACACGCCCTCTGGCTCCACGTGAATGCTTTTGCCTGGAGCAATGAACCGGTGAGGCTACAACATGGGGGACCTCATCCCCTAGCAAGAACACTTCAAACCCACGAGCTCATTGGCCCAGGGAAGGCGTAAAGCCTACAAGCTTGTTGGCCCAGCAGGGGTTTGAACTCTGGTGGCTGCCACTACAACCGAGCGACTTAACCACCGAACCACGCCCTTATCGGTAATAGCATAACATTACAAAAGCAAATAGGGGTTTAATTTTAGCATAGCCAACAACAAACTAGCAAGTGTTCTTATCTGTGTGGGAACAAATTTTTTAGTTGAGCAATGTCTTTTGACATCTAAAGATATGGAAGATGTGAGTTTTATACCTTATGCTTGTGCAACTGGAAGCCTTTTGTATGCTATGTCTGCACCATACTTGACATTGCTCAATAGTGGGAGTCCTGAGCAGTTTCATGGATAATCTTGGATGGGATCACTAGGTAATAGTGAAGATGGTCTTCAAATATTTACAAGGTACTTCTAAGTATTCTATACGTTATTAAGGAGGCAATGCCTCAGGAGACCTACAACACTTTGTGGATATTCAAGGATGTGTGGACTTAGATTGGGTAGGGTATGTTAACAACAAAAGGTTTACTAGTGGCTATATGTTTAGCCTATTCAGTGGTGCAATGAGTTGGATGAGTAAGCAAAATGATGTGGTTGCTTTATTTATTACAAAGGTAAAGTATATGGAAACTATTCGTGCATGTAAGGAGACTATTTGAATTCAGATAATGTGTTTGGATGTTGGGCCAAGTTAGAGAGCAATTAGAGTTCATTGTGATAGTTAGAGTTCTATTAGCTTGGCAAAGAACTTGACCTTTCGTGCACAAATGAAGCACATTGGTGTACAATATCATTTTGTTTGTGACATGGTGGAGGATGGGAGTGTGCTACTAGAGAATGTTGTAGATGTGTTGACAAAGTTGGTGAGCATGTATAAGTTCAAATGGTGTAATGAGTCTAAGGGCCTCATGACCCTTAGCATATAGTTCATAATGTGATACAATTTCTCTTTTTCTCTTGCAAGGCACATGAAAAGTGGAAAATGTTGGGATAGGTGTCATACAACTTGTAATCTTGTTGTTTAAAGTTATTTAATTAATTTTGCATTTATTTATTGTGCCCACATAATTGGGGTGTCCCACTTGGAGTGGCACTGTGTCCCACTTGTATTTTAAAATTTGGCAATTTTTAAGTCTCGCTTAGTGTCTTGGAAGTTGGTAAATTCAACTATAATAACTTGTAAGGTGTGTAGAAGTTGTCTTTATATATAGAAAGGGAATGATGAGAAAGAGTTAGTATGTGAACTAAGAGAAAATCAAAGAGCATCTTTCCAAAAATAAGGATAAGACCAAATAGAGTGCCCAATTAGCAATGACAGTTTCTATTTGACCATTAATTAACTCACCATGATTTTAGGAATTAGATTTTGTACATGGATTTGGACACTTAGCTAATATTTTATAACACATGGTTTTAGAAACTAGTTATAGTCTGTAGTTTTGGTCTTGTCTATATATTGAGTGCTCAAGATGGACATATTATGATATGTAATTGCATAACTATTATGCTACCAGAATATCTCCAAAATTGTATGTTAGTGTGATCTCCTATGAAGGTCTGAGCCTAATTATATTGTAAATGAGGTTACTAATAATAAATTGTTTTGAGATTTGGAGGCTAGATTTTTTTCCAAAAGGGTTTTCCTAGTGTATACACGATGTAAACTATTGTGTGTGTTCTTATTGTTTGTTGTTTAACACTATATAATTTTCTTAATTCACTACTCTCCTCTTAGATTAATTTCGGAAGTTTTATTTGGCTTCCTTTCCACTTAATGACTAAGTATGGAAGGATCTTTTTTTATCATGGTGATGTATTATGAGGTGATTCTTTTTCCATCAATGTTCTCAATTTGTATCACATTTTTATCAATAAGATCATAAATTTTATGCTTAAGTTTGATGCAACTACCTGTAGTATGTACACAAAACCTATGGCAATCACGGGAGTTGCTAACATAAAAATGTTTTTGGACTTATTTGATTTATGGGATGTAAAATGAGTAACTTGTGTTACAAAAGTTGTTTTAACACTCTATAGGGAGGACACTCCAAGCTAGTTAAATTTCTAAATGCTTTTGTTTTCCCTCAAAGAAATTTCTCATTAGAGGTAGTGATAACATTGACACGATGTAAAGTATTGTGTGAAATAGAGGATAGGTACAGAGGACATAATGATAATCATGTTTAATATGACCCCTAGAAGATGATGCATGATGTGAATTGGGATATTCATTATGGGAATCTAAAGATGATATGCCATGTAAAAGCATGGGTGTGCCCATAAGTTTCCTTTATGAATGTCCACTAGAGATTAGAAAAGTAGAAGCGTGATGAGAAAATACTCTAAGGACATTGTTAAAGTATTTAATAAAGGCACAAGAAAGATCAATAAATGTACCATAAGAAGAGCGAGACATCAAACTATAGCAAAGCCTCGTCATTTAAAGTTTCTCTAAATGCATACATTTGAAAAGCATCATCATGCATTTGAACATAATACATGAAAACTGATTTAACATGTAAGTATGCACTTGTATCTCCACAAAATCCATTAATCCTGATATCTCTAATGATATGTGCACTATAAAGAGTAGGATCCCAAACATCATGAGAAATTGAAATATTTAGAATGTGTGTATCTCTAGTATTTCTTACTTGAGGAGAGCGATCATCATGTTTATTTATAACAACATCATGCAATAAAGAATATAAAGCATAATCATCAAGTAAACATTCTTCGTGAAATTCCTTATAAGATAAATCATCAAAAGACAAGGATGAAATATCATGATCATTAAGTGTAAAAACATCATTGCATATATTAGAAATCCTAGATGTATTCATAGAAGTTAGGGATAAAGAACTAGATGTATGTAGCATATGATCACAAATAATGTTTGCATTAGAAACATGAACTACACTATAATCATACAATAAATTATCAAGAACATCGAGGGGATCATCATGAGTTACTTGAGAGATATCAAATCATCACAAGGCAAAATGACATCATATGAGGGAGAAAACAAAGAAGACGCATCATATGGGTAATCATCACATACATTTTCATTAGGTATATTAGGAGAATAAAAAAACTACTCAATGGAAAATCACCATCATGAGTCATAGGAGTAAAATCGTCATGGAGCTCAAGAATAAATGAAGTGAAATCCTCTAACATAAAATGAAATGTGCTTACAAGTTTTGTGAAAGATAAGAAATGAGATACATTATTATCCAACACATGTAAAACACTAGATGAATCCCTATAAGCACAAGGAGAAATTAAATCTAGAAAATGATAATAAAAATCAGAGCACTCAGATGTGAAAATTAGAAAAATTAGATTATCTAACCTAAAGACTAGGTGTGAAAGTTATAGTTTAGAAATATGTAAAGGAAAATAATAGGGATTCTCTACATAAATATCTAAGGGGGGATAAATTACATTATGTTATTTAACCCTCTAGATATTTAAAAGATGAGTTTGATAAATATACTAAAGAAAGTTAACTAATAATATAAATAAAGATGTGCTAAAATTGAAACAAGAGGATAAGAGTTTACATACCTTGAAATGTGAACATACCTAATCATACATTGTGCCAAAGAGTAGATAACTAAGATCTGGGACTAGATTATGGATATGAAGGATGAGAGAAATAAATCATGAGTATGTTATTGTCTAGGATATAATCATGCATGCAAGGATAAACTTTTAAAATTGCAAGATTCTTGTTTGGAAACCTGCAATCTTGTCTCAAAAATTTGTGATCTTGTCTAGAGTAGGAAAGGGTCTCTAGTACCTACAAGACCTATTCATCTAATTCTATCTAGTTTAAGGAAACATTTGGAGGTGCTAAGGAGTAGTGTGTATCTTGCTAAGCTAGAGTGTTGAATTGTAATAACTTCCCCCTCGCACCTTGGTCAATCCCCGAAACTAAGTAAAAAGTTAATGAAGGAGCAACTCGAGGGTCATGAAATCTTGCATTGCCTTGAAAGATTTGCCTTTCTTTTCTTGTGTTTTTTTGTGTGTTTTGTAGATTTTTTAGAGTTCTAGTTAGAGTTAACTTTATTCGATTCCAAGTATGAGATTGGAATAACACAATCGTGTTGATGAGTTTTCATAAGCACACAAAGGATATAGGTTGAAACATAGTCTTAACTTGTGCAATGGTGCATGAGATGAAGTCATTATTTGAAATTTGTTTGGTGAGTGGGTTGATCCTTCTAGTTAATTCTTTACATCATGTAGTAGCACTAGATTTCAAACGTTTGATTTAGAGATTCGGTGATCCAATTCCCAAGTGGATTGGAGGCCATAACTATAAATTAGTTGGTAATCTACAAGTTTACATAATATTTAAATGAAACCCTAATCTAGAATGTAAATGGACCATCAACTAAGCCTTCACAAAATGCTAATAAATTTTGCTTGCATATGGTGTGCTCTATTATGTGGATAGGGTGATGATAAGTGTCAAACTTCTATGGTGTTGGTTGTTTAGCTTGCAACTTGTGTTGGTGTAATGTTTCCAACACTTGTGAAACATGTTATGCATGCTCCTCCTAAGTCTTATTGGAGATGAGTATGTCATCCAAGTAGATGATGACAAAGGAATTGGTGAAAACATGTAAGCTATTCTTCATCAAGCACATGAATGTCGTAAGTGCATTGGTCTAGCCAAAGGGCATAACTATCCATTCATAGAATCCTTCCTGCATTTTATATGTAGTCTTCTAGGTGTCTTCAAATTGCATTAGAACCTAATAAGATCGATATTTAAGGTTGATTTTGACAACATAGTGCACATCATGGAGTTGATCCAAGAGGCCATTGATACATGGTAGGGGATACCTATTTTTCAAGGAAATGAACTTGGTTTGGTCTTTCCTTGATCAATCAACTCCTAAATTTGGCAACAAGCTTCATCATTCTCCCAAACGGACACATGGTATAGGGAGCTATTTGGAAGAGGGGATCTAGGGATAATAAGTATGAAAAAGGTGTGCAAGCCTAAATGGAAGTCCGATGATGATATAGATATCCAAAACATGGCTCACGAAGGCATGAATTATGTACCTCTCAATAATCTCACACTTGACAACATGTTCCTCGGTGTTCTTCCCCTTGTGACTATCTTCTCCAACCTCGATACTAGGTTCCAAGACTTCACAAATGCTAAACAACCTTTTTCAGATCCTCAATAGCCGGAGGGTTGCTCAAGAGATCACAGGGTCACCAGGGTGACCTATCCTTAAGTTGTAGGGTTGACTAAGTGACTTGACTTGGAAAAAGGGGTGACCTTGTCATGTTTTAAAATGCATGGTTTCTTCCATTTCCACCCAATTTACTTCCATTTTTAGATTTTGATTAAGATTTCCTTCATGCAAAAATGAGCCACTACTTCCACTCACTATTTGTTATCTCTCAATCGCTCTTTTGTTCACTCCTCATAAATTCCCAATGATCTCCTAATAAACCTTTTGTTTTCTCCTCTTTGACTCTTGTGATCTCCCAATCAAACCTAGTTATCTCTCTAATCAAATCTTGTTAACTCCCCAATCACCCCCATATTTTTTGCCCATTTTCTACCTATAAATACCCCCTCCTTTGTTATTTTGTGGAGGTTAATTTTTTATTTTCATTTTAGTTCGCAATAGCATTTCTATGCTTGTATAGGACCTTGTGAGCCTTTTCTTTTTGTTTTGCTTCTAAGACCTTGCTCCTAATAGGAGGTTGAGAATTACTTGCATACTTGCATTCTTATTTGAGCTAATTTTCTCTTGAGATTCAAGCTTTGCATAGGCAACCCCCATAACACTCTTGTGCTTGTGTAGGTCTACATGTGCCTTTTACTTTCATTTTGTTGTTGCTTCTAAGCCCAAATCCATTTTCATATCCCCACCTTTGTCCCTATTGTCAAGAAGAAGATCCCATTACTATAGAGGATGAGATGGTTGCTACAAGATCTCTAAGGATAAAATCTTGGTATTGGTTCTCAGATTGTATAGCTTTCATTATTTCTTTGATTAGTAACTAGCTCACAATCTTGCCCTTAAGGGAGTAAATTGATGTTTATTTTCTCTTGGTAGTGTAGGGTATGTTGGAAACAAGGTAGATAACTGAGAGGGCGGGGTGAATTAGTTATCACAAAACTTTCTTACTTTTACTTCCTTTTCTTTTCTTAACATTCAGTGATATATCAAAGCATGAAAGAATAAGCAATCATAAGAACTGAAATGAAATCAACACACATAACGCAAGGATTTTTATGTGGAAACCCTGTTAAGGGAAAAACCATGGGGTGATTAACCCAAGATTGTATTCTCTATTAAAAGAATAAAGAAGTTCAGAATGGCACTTGCTAGTTAGGGCTCACTACCCGAGCACACTGCTCACAAGAGGCTCACTGCCTACTAGATACTTACAGATGATAACAATATGTTTGAAATGATGAACATCATCCACATATGCAAGAATTTAGTTCCGGTTAGGCTCAGTATACTGATCTAGCACATTTCATTCTTCCTCTGCTTAATATCACTCTCTTGTCACATTACGGGCTTGGATTACTGCCTTCACACTTCTCTCTACTTTTCTTCACACTTAATCCATACACTTGTCACCACAACACCCTTACAAGCTTGAATCCATAGGGTATATATATCCGCATCAAGGATTTCAAACAACTTTCTAGTCGGCAACAAGAACACTTAGGATATTTGCAAGATATTGTTATGTCGGTTGAATGCATACTTGATAGATGATGCGCACCAAAATCTTGGGCATAGAAATCATTACCTAAGTTGGCCAACAACTCAAGTTACTTGATCAACACCTTCTGCACATCCGGATTGAGGTCTGATACCCTGTTGACCAGTTCTTCCTTTGTCTGTACTGTCTAACAGAAGTCTAATACTTAGATACTCATATCTTTCATATGCTTAGTCACCGGAGGCTAAATCTTTGAAATACAATAGTTTAGATACTCCTTACTACTCACCCAAATCCGCAACATGTTGGGTTTCACCATTAGAGAGTTCCGGACCCAATCTGTTGGACTCTAACAAATGCTCTATTCTTGACTACCATATCAACCTATCTTCAATCTAACTTTCGGTATGAGTAATTTATGCACTGTGGATGTGTGGGATATACTTTGTTGCCATCAATGACAACACTTATGAATCCTAGCAGTGTCTCTTGCCAACAGAGCAGTTTATTTCTTTTAATTAGTTTTTAGATTAGATTTGTTTATTGTTTTGCTTAAAGTAGTTGTAAAATTGCATTTTCATAGAATAACTTACATCCACATCAAATAAAAAAACAAAAAACATAGACAAATTGCATTTAGGAACTACCATTTATATTTGCATTTATATTTTTATTTTCAATAGTAATTAGCCATATCAAAAATCATAAAAAGAACAAGAAGTTTGCATTCATCTAGCATAATTACATATAGAAACTCATAAACACTCAAAAACATTCACAACAACAAGAAAGCCCTTGATCTCATCACGAGGCAAAAAATTCAAAAAGTTCAACAAAACATAGTAAATCAATTCAAAGTGAAAAGGAACATCCATTTCCTCTACTTATCACTCTATGTACCCAAGTGCGAGGGAAAATTGGATCTAAAAAATCCCAGAAGAAATTAGGGATAACTTCCCCCCACAAGAAAGCCACACTAAGGAAGATATTAAAGAACAAATTGAAATCTTAGATCAAATTAGATAAAATACAATTAGGACTCACATCCTAAGAATCTTCCAAATCCAAATCCAAATAATCAATCAATTCCATGAGCAAACTAGGCAAGACTTAACAATCATAAGAGAGGTAGGCAAAACAAATCTTAATCTTCTATAACAATTGACCTCTCAACTTTGTGAAAATAACATCAATAATGCTACAATCGACAACAACACACTCAAGCCAACAACATAATCAATCTAACTGTGATCCATGACGTTCTTCTTTTGCAAGAACAAAACATCCCCTGAGTTCCACTACCACTAAATTGGTTCTTTCCACGAGAGTAGGAGTGACTTGGTGGGGCACCCTTAGTAAGGATATGGTTCATGTGCTGCGTCAGAGTCTAATTTGCTAGCATGAGCTTGAGTCAATTTCAAACAACACATATTTTGGTGAGCTTGATATGAAGAGCAAATCCTTTTGGGTGAGATTTTTACATTTATACATTCTTATTCCGCTCTTATTTCGCTCCACCTTCATTAATCTCTCTTTCATCCATTTATTTTGTGGTGTTTTTGACAACCCTGGAATATGACATAATCATATAGAATCTAGGGGAATATCCCCTCCACTAAACCTTTAATGCCATCATTTGATAGATACATCCTACCAAATCCTTCAGCAACAATCTCAAATCATTAAGATTTTGAAGATTCAGATTTAGAGGGCATCAGGAAAGAGCCCCCCAATTTTGTGACCTATAACAAGCCAACATAGAATTGGGATATTGTTGTCCAACCTAGCTATCATAGTCAAGGCAAAGCACTCTAAGTGCTTGTTCAATCTGAAGTCCATCAATAGGAATATACTATCATGAGTTACAGAGCAATGACCACCTAGATGTACAACAAAGTGAGTCATCTAGAAAGAAATTTGTAAGAAGTTCAGGAAGCTCAATAATCTCTCCACATTGCGTACCAAGCTGAATGATCCATTGCACATCATGTGTTATTAGAAAACATTTTGGAAGAACAAAATAAAGAAGCAACCCAATCACAAGAAAGCCCACCTCAAGGTGGATAAGTTCAAAGAACAGAGGCAGAAACGCGTACTGACCTCATAGCCGCCTTGGTCCAATGGATGATGATGCTAGAGGTTGGAGGGGTTAAGTGTTATAAATCTAAAATAGATGAATAACCCAAGAACTTTTTCAAAGAGATTTTAAGCTACAAAAGATGAAAATGCATAAACAAAAGCAAACTAACAATTCCAAGAGATATGCAAATGTCAGAATGATAGAATTGCATAACAAACTTAAGGAGAAGCTACACAAAAGATTGGAAAAATATTACCATCCAAGATACAAAATATAAGCTAGGTAGTGAGTGTATATAGATCAGGGAGAGGGGTGGAGGTGGTAAAACTGACCAATAGGTAGAGACCACCAAACAACCTAAACATAGTAAATGTAACTCCCTCATAGGATGGTGACACCCCAAATAACCCACTCACCTAATTAAACTCACTTTATTAACCTAAGAAAGCTTAATAATAAAAGCGTAGAAAAAACCTAGGAAAATAAAAACATACACTAACACCCCCTTAAGCATAGCTTAGATGGGTGAAAAGATGGGTCCTGGCAAATCAAGCCTGATGAGGTACTCATGTACAAAGAATTCCCTCCCAAAGAGAAGAAGCTCCCCAAAATAAAGGAATAGAAGGCCCTCCCACAAATAGAGAGAACACCCCCCATAATAGAGAGAGAAAAGAGGGCTAAGAAGCCCCCCAAAGTGGACACCTACTGCACCCCCAACAAAGCTCACAAATAAAGTAACTTACTCTCAATGAAGGGTTTGGTGAAGATGTTTGCGATCTACACTTATGTCGGATAGTATGTAAGATCGATGATCTTCTCATGAATCAACTCCTGAATGTAGTACATGTGGATCGCAATGTGTTTGGTCCCATTGGTGATGGACCAAATTGCAAGAGATCTGTATCACACTCTGGTTGTTAGAAAATATGATTGTAGGCTTCTGAAAGGGAATACCAAACTCAGTGAGAATGTTTTGAAGCCAAATGGCCTTAGTAGTAGCATTAACTGCTCCTTGATACTCAGCGTTTGTAGATGAAAGATCAATTGCAAACTGCTTCTTGCTTGACCAAGAAACTAGAATGGAACCAAGTGAGAAGCAATACCTTGAAGTAGATTTGTGATCCTAAGAATCACCTACCAATCTAAATATGTGTGTCCCACCAAGTCAATATGCATGCCCACTACATAGTTAATCCCATAATTGTGAGTGCCCTGTACATAGTGAAGAATCTTCTTAGCTACTTTCAAGTGAAGCCCATGTGGCTCCTGCATGAACTAGGCCCATAGTATATGAAAGATTAAGCCTAGCATGAGTCAAGTATATGATACTCCCAACTATTTGGCAATACAAGGTAGCATCCACCAATGGTGAAGTATAATGAGCCTCAAGTTTGACCCCTGGTAGAAATTGAGTCAATGCAGGCCCTTACAGTCAGCCATGTGAAATCTAAAGAGCATATCAAGTGCATACTTTGGTTGTGCAATGAAGATATCAGTCAAACACTAAGTGATCTCAATCCCCAAGAAGTAATGCAGAAGGCCCAAGTCTGACATTAGGAAATGATCATGAAGGGTAGTTTCCATTGCCTTGATAGTGGATGGGTAACTCCCTGTCAACAAGTCATCAACATAGAGAACAAGGAAAGTGAGAGTATTATCCTGCTTCAGAATATACACATTTAGATTAGAATGACATCGAGTGAACCCAAATGACAAAAGGAAGGAGTCCATCTTGGCATACTAGGCTCGAGGGGCCTGTTTAAGGCCATAAAGAGACTTTCAAAGATGACAGACAAGAGAAGGATCTTGTACGAACCCCTATAGATGCTCCATGTATATCTCCTCTTGAAGGTCACCATGAAGAAAAGAACTCTTCACATCCATCTGATGAACTTCCCAATGATAGGCTGCAACAATAGCAAGGATAAGTCAGATAGAGCTCATTCTAGCAACTGGCACAAAAGTCTCAGAGTAGTCAATCCCAGAAACCTAGGAGAATCCTTTGGCAACCAGGCAAGCCTTATGCTTATCAACTGACCTATCTACAACAAAATTTGTCTGATAGATCCACTTGTATCGAACAAGTTACCTTCCCTTAGGAAGGGGGACTAAATCCCAAGTATGGTTCCTCTCCAAGGAACTGAAATCTTCCTGCATAACAACATCCCACTTGGGGACACCAAAAGCTTTTTGAAAAGATTGTGGGTCAGAAGATGAAGCAATGAAGAGATGTGGAGCCTACTAAAATTGTGACCTTGTTATTTTTGCATTTGAAGGATCACCAACCCAATCATTTACTGACTCTAGTGTATGATGAGCCCAAAGAGGCCCAGTGCCTAGAGAATCGGGAGAATCTAGAGGAGAATCATTGCCCTCTAAATGATGAATAGGGGAGGAGCATGATGGATCCTCATCATCATCATCACTATATGAAGTGGAGGAAGAAGACTCGTCATAAAGATCGGGAGGATTAAGATCCTTGGAAGAACTATCATCATGTCGTAGTGTCTCCAAAGTGATAGTAGATGGAGAAGTAGTAAGAGAAGAACTAGAAGTATCCTCCTTGAAATGAACTCTCCTATCAATAAACAACTCATGAGTGGTAGGGTGAAGAAGCTTGTAGCCTTTGGCACCATCTAGGTTCCCAACAAATATGCAAGGCTTGTTATGTGGATCCATAGCCTTGCATTTCTCTGCTGGAATGTGGGCCCATGCAGGAGAACTGAACACTTGAAAGTACTTTATTGTGAGATTCCAATCAATCCAAGCTTGAAAAGGAGTGTTCCCCTTCATAGCTCGGTGAGGAACTCAGTTCTAGATGTAACATGCATAGTTGATAGCCTCCACCAAATACTGAGGTGCCATTGATCTGGAGTCAATAATATAGTTGGCCATCTCTTTCAAGGACCTATTCTTTCACTTCGTGATACCATTTTGTTGTGGATTGTAGGGAACTGTGTGATAAAGATCAATGCCCTATGAAGCACAAAACTACTCAAACCTCTAGTTGACATATTCCCCCCATTATCTGTACATAGAATTTTGATGGCTTTCTTGGTTTGTTTCTCTACAAAAGCTTTGAAGTCCTAAAAAGGCTCAAAGACCTTAGACTTTTGTTTGAGAAAATATACCCATATGTATCTAGAAAGATCATCAATGAAACTCATAACATATCTATCCCTACTAAAAGAAGGATGTGGAAATGGTCCTGCCAAGTCACTATGTACTAACTTCTTGATGAAACTCTAATCATATCTAGCCTTGTTGAAAGAAGGACGTGGAAATGGTCATGCCAATTCACTATGTACTAACTCCATAAGTTGTGTGGCCCTCCATGCTTTTCCTTCATTATATTTCTCCTCAAGATGCTTACCAAGAATGCACCCCTGGCAAACTCCATCAAAAAAATGAATAGAAGGCAACCCTGAAACCATGTCATATTGACTGAGCTATTGCAAGTAATGGTAGTTCAAGTGGCCAAACTATTGAAGCCACAATCAACTCACCTCATCTAAGTGAGTGAGAAAAGCGAGTGAAGGAGAATCAAGAACAAAGTGAGAAAAGTGATACAGTCTAGACTGATGATCAACTTTCCCCACAACAATTGTAGACCCACTGTGTAACTCACCGATTACCACTATGTCTAGAGTGAACTCAACTCACTTGCCACAGCTAGTGAAATGTTCCTTCACCCATGTCACACAGAGAACATCATGAAATGTTCCTTTGCCCATGTCAACAAACCCTCTCCCATGCACCTCAACAAGAGTGTCATCGCCTATTAGTATATATGGCATAGAACATGGCTCCAAAGAGGTAAAACCACGTTGTGACAAATCCATGTGGTGCATGAAGCACCCGAGTCAATGATCCATAAATCAAGCTATGAAGCAACAATAACTAGGGCATTGCCCTTTCCTTTCCCCTTACTTTTATTTGGGTCCTTTGAAGATTCCTAAGATGAATTTTATTTGACAAAGTCAGACACCTTGATATTGGTCTTTTCAAGAAGATGTGTAAGGTGATTGTGATGTCCCGATATTAAGGCATTGTTTAAATTAAAGATTTAAACATCATGATAAGACGGAGAAGCCACTTTGGATGGTAATCACACATATAATAATATTATTGATAATATATTAAATAATATTAGTTTATATATATATTTTATATAATTGAAATATAATATATTCATTGTATTTATGAATAATAAATATAAATACAAATGTAGATATTGTCAATTTAAATATTATCATAATTATAATATATATATATAGATTCATAAGCATATGATTTATATTAAGAAAGTATTAGAAATACATGGAGAGCCTCATACGCTTATCATTTTGAAACTAAGGGCTTATACCCAAATGCCCTACTAAACATTTCCCACCCAAGACCACGCAAGGTCCAAAAAACTGCTTGAAACTTATCCACAAAGGGCCATGCAGGGCCTATCCATACCCCCCATTACATACTTAACATAACTATACCTATTATATTTACAAAATTTACTAGCAGCCACGGGAAGACTTCATAGACCTTTCACAGAAAACCCAGATTGAAGGCAAGTGATCTGAACTCAGCCACCCAATCGAAACTGCCATTGTGTGGCTCTATCTGTAGAAGTTTTTGGAGAAAACTCATTCCTTCCTTGACCTGCTCCATGTGAGTTATCAAATCCATGCCCTTTAAATCAAGAAGAAAGGGATAGTACCTGACAACTTCATCTGCATCTTGGAGGAGGTGAAAATCTGTTGGCTGAGGAATCCCTAATCCTAAAGAGGCTGCATTTATGATTTCCTTCAACCCAACAATTAGGTTGTCCTTAAAGAGATTTCTGACCAGTTGCTCTTCCCTATCCTTAGGAAGACCTGCGTCCAAAATTGAGGCCAAGAATTGGGAGACTATTGTAGTGTCCAACTTGTAAAACTCGCCCCCTTCCATGAATTTCTTGTTGAGAATCACCTTCACTGCAGTCAAGGCTAGATCATCATTTAGGTGGAGAACTCTCTTCAACCTGTGATCTGTGATTAAGCCCTTGAAAGCTAGCTGCCTGACCGCACTCTCCAGATGGATTGGAGTGTCCATGCCAAGGCTGAAAATTCCTTCCATCGCTACCCACACCACAAATATGGTTTTGCCCGCCATTATCGAATGAGAAGGAGTGCATAATTTGTGGCTTTTGAAAAGGTAAAGAGGGCTTAAAACAATCTCCCCTTCTCGACTCTTCAAAAAATGATTATTTTGGATGTTGAAGCCGAAGGAAGGCATACATGCCTACTAATTATTACCTCGCTGTTATGAGGTGGTGAAGTAGACTCATTTGAAATTTTGTCAGTCTAATGAATGAAGTTAACCAAAAGTCCCATCACTTTGAATGTCAATCATGAATAAATTGTCCCTCTGTCCACCGTGTCCACCAATACATCCCCTAGACCTTGCACACCCGGGTGTGTGGAAGATCTCCCATCCTTCCACCCACATAATATAATATATTATTAAATATAATATAATATATAATTATAAAATATAAATATAAATGTTAATAATTTAAATATTATTATAATTAATAAAATATAATACTAAAATGTATATTATTAAATTATATAGAAATAAATATAAATATCAATATGAATACTAAATTAAATATTACATAATAATATAAATATATGTAAATAAAGGATAAGCAAATCTAATAAAGGAAGACTCTATATTAAGGACTTACTACTCAAAAAGGCTACGATGCATTTTAAAGAAGTGAAGACTATATTAACAAATGAATATGATTACTAAGAAATTAGCATGAAGACAACGATTCTCTTATAGGAGTGATTAACAAGGAAAAAGGGGTAGCGATAGATTAGTTAAGGCAGCGAACATCACCTTTGACAAGGGATGTCTCCCTCAAATTCAATGCTTAAAGATATACATATATAGAAGTTTGAATATACAAGGAGGCATCAATTATGATAGAGGCAACAAATATATTAATGTTATTAATGTTCTGTTATACATATCACTATGGCAGCGATTAGTAATTATGAAAAGGCAGTCTTTGAATAAGTAAAAGAGATTATAAATTAGTTTTCATTCTTTATAAAAAGTGATGACTCTTTAGAGAGTTATCTCTATTCAAAGAGATGCCTCTCTTCTAAGGGCAAGAAGATATAAAGGGAAGATTTGCAGATCGATCAAGAGGGAGGCAATAAAAAGATATATCCGTTGAGTGTCAAAGAAATATGCATCAAATAGCCTAAGAAGCCACGAATATAGTCAAGTCTACCAAGCAATCAATCACAACATAATCCAAGGAACATATCTAATTTAGACACATGCAAACAAAATATAGATCCGCCACTAACCAGGTATGTTCAAATAAGAGTAGATTACTATGCATCTAGACACATAAATCAGGGTTAATATTGTAGTGCCCCTCCATTCTCACCCTAGATGAGCAGGTGGTCGGGCTAAGGAGCATGAAGAAGAAGGTAAAATACTTAGATTATGTAGGGTATGATAGACGTGTTGATGGTAAGCTTACTGTTATGATATAGTTGATGACACTCATTGGTGTTTATTATGATGACATTGTTGATACTTTATGATTAATACATTTTGCTTATGATGTGATCAGTTATAGGCTAATTGATTATGTAAATTAGTTTTACTACGTGATTAATGCGATTA
Source organism: Cunninghamia lanceolata (assembly GCA_027924645.1). Taxonomy (NCBI): domain Eukaryota; kingdom Viridiplantae; phylum Streptophyta; class Pinopsida; order Cupressales; family Cupressaceae; genus Cunninghamia; species Cunninghamia lanceolata. Next base: position 5,439,666 of record BSBN01001187.1, on the reverse strand, counting down.
TCTGTCTATGTGTTATCTGGTTGTTTAATTACTAATGAATTTGTTTAGTGTGGATACTTGTGATGTGTTTTGTGAAGGGACAGTGTAGTATTACTCATAATGAGTACCGTACTACGCTATGATTCTCTATCACTATGTGCTTGCTTGGATGATTATATGTATGTATTCGACACTTTTGTTTTCTACAGGTTGCAGGTACCAAGTATCGACTCCACCTGAATTGGCAGGTCTGAGCGTGCCTTCATACCAATGGAAGTTATTGAATGGAGATAACATATGGTCCCCTATCCTAGCCTAGCCATCATCCTTGAAGAGGATGAGTATCCGATTGTGTACCCTGTCAGTGTTGTCGGTTTGGTCATGATAGTCAGTCATTGTTGTGGTGGTCTTGTTTTCCGATCTTGCATAGTAGTCAGGTATGGTTTGACAGTTGGGTTATTTTGTTGGTATTGTTTTGGTTATTGTTGCCTTAAAATAAAATAATTAGTTATGAAGCATTTTTACTAAATAAATAAATATATAAATGTCCTTATGTAAATTTAGTTTATGAAAAATATATTATTCTAGAAGTTAAGTTAATAAATAATAATAATAATAGTAATAAATGTAATTGCAACTAGAGTTAAATAAATAAATAATATTTTTGTGTTGCCATAATATATATTTATCTTGGTCTAGTTGTAAAATGTTAAAAATAGCAAACTATAAGATATTGTTCTTGCAGGAGTTATTGCCTCTTGTGGGGGGATCTTCTGGAAGATTTTAGGGGATTTCTTTCTCTAAATAGGGAGTTTTTGGACTGTATTTAGGGGGGGATTTCTCTCTCATAAGGAGCTTCAGCAAATGGAACTTTTTGGGGGGGAGAGAATGGTTTGTGGCTGCAATAGTTGAACCTGGCATCGAATCTTCAGCCAGTCAAGCAAGCGAAATCAGGTTCCTTTGGTTCTAATTTCTGTCTCATTTTTCTGTTGAAGGAAATGTTTGATTTATAATTTTTCCTATTGATTGTAATTTGCTTGATAGGTTACAAACCTTATTGTCAGATCGTATTGTGCATGTTTGTATCATTGCATTTCTAGGAATCACCAATTGATGTGACTGTCTATCTCTCGCCCATTTCATCTCTATTTTTATAGTCTATTGCGGCAGCTATAAATTTTGTTTTACGAATTGGGTTCCTCTAAATTTTTGCTATATCGTGCATGACCTAGTTATCTAAATTATATCCAAAAATCGTTCATACCCAGTTTTCCATTTTGGAGATATGAATATTTTGTGACTGTCTACCTCTCGTCGGTTTCATCTGTCTTAAAACAGTTAGTTGCATCACCAATAACTCTATATTTTTAAATTGGTTTTCTCTAAGATTTTTCAACAAATTCATTTTGTGCGTATCCTATGATCATTGATTTCCATCATATGACTCTCTTTGAGGCATTCCATCAACCAGTTTGCATGCTCTGTCTATGCTTTCACATTTTACATTGTTGTTAGCTTCTAAAGTCTTCTTAACAAATTCATTTTGTGATAATCCTATCTTATGTATGTGGTTAAAAGTGTGGTAGATTTGATGAAGATGTTAGATCTATAGGAAAGTTTTATTGTTCTGTATTATTTTCCTCTCAAGCTAACCTTAGAACAATGTTCTTTCATTGTAGCTTCGGGTTTGGTATCTTGTGATTCTAACTAGTATAAGATATTTATAGCATTCTAATATTATAGGCTTTTAGCCTTGCTTTTATAGTTATATTTAATAGTATTTACAATTATCTAGATTATTATTATATGTGTATTAATCTAATTATTATTAGAGCGGGTCTTTTTAATTTACTAGTGTATGAAATTAAGATATGTAATTAGTATATGAAATTAAGACATATAATTATGCCTATTAATTTATGTATTGTGAGGGAATGGAATAAAGGTAATTTAATGTATTGAATATTTTTTTATAGGTTTGAAAATAAGAGTTTTAGATTAATGTAATTAGTTTGGTATTAGAATTTTATTATTAATGTTCTATGAATTTGGCTATGTTGAGAGAACATTGTATGGTATTGAATTAGATTATAGATGTGTTATTTGTCATTAGTTTTAAATCATCATTTTATCTGAGTCGTGTTACAAGTGATATTGTTGAAGTATTTTGATAACCGGTTTGAGTTAAGATCTTACTTGTTAGAAACCCTAATCTATGGTTGGAATAGGTCAGTTTAGGAGTTGTTCTACTTCGAAAAGTAATGTTGGTTGTCGTCTTGGTCATTAATACCATTATCTAGAATAATGATCTTGTTAAGGTTTTATTCTATTAATTAAATAAGTTAGAATAATGTCATTATGATCATCATTTGGGAAATTATAATCCTAATCTTATGTTTTCTCTTTGATCTATTTGAAGGACATGATATCTTATACCATTCTTGAAATCTAGTGCCTTAATGAATGTTATTAAGTGTGTAGGTAATGCGAACATGAATCGTGCCAATCTAGTAGACATGAGGTATATAACTTTAGAAGATATTAAAGGGGTGACTAGTTATGATGTAAGTGCTAGAATATTAAGTCTTGCACTGTAGAGATAGATCCACCATATGTTTGTTGAATGTTTGACCATGTTTGGAATTAATGTTACTTTCTTTTTTCCCATGCTTGGTACAATATTTCATGTTTTTCCATTATGTGTTGTAAGTGAATTATTGGTTAAAGTTCTTAGTCTATGTTGTGCATTTGGAAGTGAACGTCGAATGGAACCATTGTGTTACAAAGGTGTCATGTGTATGTGTCATTAGGGAAGTTGATTCCAGAGGCCTAGAGGGGGAGTCGTGTGTATGACTCTAGTGGTTTTATGTAGTGTTTACTTCCCTCTGTTTATGGATTCATGTGGTTATGATGACTGAGCAAGAAGGATAATACCTTGTTCAGTGTTCCTAATTTGTGAAGTTATGTTTAAACTCATGTTGATGTTGTTTTCGTGATGAGGTGGTAGAGTCCTTCTTTATTGTTGTGGTTCATTATTATATTAGGCATGTAATAAATTTCTGTGTTGGTTCATTTTATGGTTGAGATTTTGGGAGCAAGAGGACCCATGTCTTGCTCTAGATTACACTTTGTTTCAGTTGAAATTTTTGGAGCAAGAGGACCCATGCCTTGCTCTGGATACTTTTGTTGAGATTTGTATGCAAAAAGGTAAATGCCTTGCACGGTATGTGGATACTTGTTGTTATGCTTGTTGGTTAAGGGTCTTCTAGATGCGGGAAGGGAAGTGGCTTCCAATGTGGGGCTAGCGCCCAAAGTGGTTGTCAGGGTAACCCATTGGAAGTTGTTAATCCAGTGATAACTTAATAATCAAATTTGGAGGGTTGGAGAGCTTTCACATTAATCAAGATAATTGGATGTCTCACTCATGCCTATAGTGCTTGTTCAGGATGAGGATGAGATGAGAAGGTCGTGGTTAGCAAAATCAACTTCCTTGTCCTCATGAAAGGGAGGTTGATTCTGCATGTGTCACCCTATGGGGCCGACGTCTAGTGAGAGACTGTCAGGGTAACCATAGATGGGGGCTGGCACCTAGCGAGAGACTGTCAGGGTAACCCATGGATGGGGGCTGACGTCTAGCTAGAGACTGTCAGGGTAACCCATGCTAGGACCATGCGATGACACTCATCCCTACTGTAGTCTAGCATTCCCTCTTTGTTGTTCTTTCTTATGTTGTGTGAATGCCTTTGGAAGTCTTGTTAAGTGTGGAAGTGTTGTTTATGTTGCTTGTGTTGTCTTGTTGAACCGTGTTGTACTTGAGTCTTGTGTAGTCCTTGCAGTTGTTAGTCTTCGTCTCCTTGTCTGGTTGTTGTTGTGGAACCTTATGTTATCTCCTAGCTCAAGGGGTGGACCTTAGGGTTCCACATGGTCGGGTAGAAGAGCTTATTCCATTAGTTTTCCCTTGCCCTAGTTTATGTGCAAGAAGGATGGACCTTGTGTTGCATTTTCCAGATCATGTTCCAGTTTGATGAGACAGCTATTTGTGCTCATGTGCTAGTTTGGTGTATCAGATTTATCATATTGTAAGTATTCCAAGGTAATTCGGGAAGTGATAGTGTGAATGATGTAATGACGTACCCTTATGTATGGGAAATTGTATATGTACTTGTAATTCTAATTATATGATCTTGTCAATTTCTCATTTAATGTTATTTCATGGAAATTTATGTGTTCTCACATGTGAAGCAATAGATTAGAATTGAATTATTGATGTTAGTTAATTCTTGATCCTGTAAATAGTTTAGTAAGTAATGCAATTGTGGAAACCTTAGAGGACAAGATAGTTTAATGATCTGTATAGATGTGGTTGACATTACTTTGTTATTCTATCTTTAAAAAAAAAGATTTGTCCTGTTTATTTAGCATAGTTGTGTTGTCCTCTGGGGTTTCCTAGCGGGGCGTTACAAATATAGTATGTATGTTATTGTTATATTAGCAATCATAAATTAGTAATATATGCATATCATGTTGTTAGTATCATACTATTAGTTTCCATAGTTGGTATGAATCAATCCCATATGAATGTTATAGATTATAATGGGATATCTATTAATATTCATAATAAACCATACGTTTGAGTAACTAACATTAATATGAATAGTTAATCATTCTTAAGTGCAGACCTAAGATCTTCCCATAAAAATAATGAACAATTGTATAAGAACAAGAACACCATATGACGGCATTACGATTTGATACATGAATGACTCTTTTCATGCACTATGATGATAAATGGTATAATACAATTCCATATGTAGTACAAGGGGATATTGAATAAGATCATATTTTCGTAGCCTCTATTACTTCATCCAAGAAGGAATGGTAGGTATTGTAGTGAGAAGTGGAGTAAAAGTCCATCCCATGGGGAGACACAATGGCTGGGACATAGCTTCCCCAATGGTCGGGTCGGGATGGTCTCACGTACCCTAGTCATGTAAAGCCTAATTCCTTGACGGAAGGATAGAGGGGAAGATATGGATGTTGAATTATGTTTAATATCTTCCCTAATGTAGTTATGAAATATATTATAGAATAATCACCAATAGTGAATGACAAGAAAGGAATGAATAATCCTTTGTCAAGAATGGAATATTTATATTATCTTTGATCTCATTAGATATTATCACTGAAATTTATTGATCTCTAATGTTTCTAATGTCTCTTTGAGAATCACTTTGAATGTAGATTCAAGTTTAAGTGTTTTCACTAGAAAGGGGACATTACGATGATCAATCTGTTTATTTAAACATATGTGTTCATCATGGCCAAATTTATTACAATAGGCACATTTTTCCTTCTCCTTCTTAGGCTTGTTACCTTTGGATGAAGAGGCCCCATTAGCTACTTTAGAGGCAATCAGTTTTTATCTTGTTTCTTCTCTTCTTGATTCTATTGTTTCTTATTTTTCTTACTGGTTAGTTCCTTTCTGATCTTTAGTGCCCTGATTTGCAACCAAGGCATGAGACTTAGAAGGTTTTATAGTGCCCATTTAAACCAATTTATCTTGCTCCTTTGCAAGTTTATTTGCAAAATCATCAAGAGAAGGCATTTTTTAAGTGGTTCCTAAGGTAATTTTAGTGGTGAAATGTAGAAACAAACACAGAATAATTTGGACCGAGCTTGGAAAGAATACTTAAGATCAAGTGAGAATCTTTCTTCTCTTTTCTGTAGTGTTTTAATTGCAATCTTATGGCCTTTAGTTTAGTGAAGAAGTCTCGAATAGTATCAAAACTAGGACTTAACCCTATGAGCTCATTCTTCAGTAGATGTCCTCTTATTTCATCTTGTGTACCAAATAGATTTTCCAAAGTGGTCCATACATCATTTGGTGTAGAAACAGATTCAATATGAAAAAGCAAATATGAAGATATAGACATACACAAGGTTCCAAAAGCTTAATCCAACTTATTAAACCATTTTGACTTTTCTGCATCTTGTGTTGGTTTAGTTTCTAGTCCCATTGTAACCTATACAACCCTTATTTCTTTAGATAGATTATCATTTTTAACTTCCAGTCAAAATAGTTATATGGATTTAGAATAGGAATTGTTGTTTGATCCATTTTATGTAGAAAAGAAGATTGAGTTTGTAGTTGTTGTGCAAAAAAATAGAATGCATAAACTCAAAGAGAGCATACAAAACACCCCCCCCTTTTCACTAGATCAAAAATCACCCCCTAGAGATTACAAGTTTGGAACTTTATAGATTAGTGTGTTTATAATGATTTTGCCAAATTACAATAATCATAAGGCCCACAAATGGCCAAAAATTGACTTTTGATACAAAATGGCCTTGATGAAAAATCTGGAAAAAGTATGTACATAGCTATGTAGTTCTGTCCAAGAGCTTTCAAACACTTATTCATTTAAAAAAAATGGAGATCCGAGGCATAATATATGGTCCATCAAAGAAAAACAATTGTAAGCTTCAACCTACAACTTCTGGTAGAAAACAACAAAAAATATGATCAAAACCACCTTAGTTGGAAAGAGCTCGTCTCGAGCTTTTTGTCTCCTATTCGTTTGCAAAAAAATCAACTTATGCAAATTGAAAAAATCACCCAATAAGGCTTAAAAAATAGACCTGGTGGCCCTGGGCTAGCACGTGGGCGGCACTGCCAGAGTTGGTCATCGTAGGGGCGACGGACTAGCAGAGGTGGGGCAAATTTTCTTTGTTGAGCCATTAGGGTAGCGGTCAGTGAGTGACAGTTTATATTATTGCTAGTGGCTAGGGATATAGCCATTGGCAGCTTATTTGAAAATTGTGGCTTGAGAGTTGCTAGCAGCTTGAAGATAGTCGCTTAGTAGTTAAAGGTGCCTGTAAAGGCTTAAAAGCCCGCATGACTTATTACAAGGGGCAAAGCCTCTTATATATAAGGGCCAAGCCCCTAGAGTGCTTAAAGTACTTAAAATGGTGCAAGCACTTTCAATTTTTTTTTTTAAATTTTCAAAAAAATTACCTCGACCTACATGTTGGGGGGTCATACAACCTTCCTAGCAACTTTTTTTGCCTCAAATGCTCCCGACACCAAAACTAGGCAAGTTGTATATGAAAATAAGGGTTTTTAGGCCTTCTAGTCGCAATGGTGAGGTCCTTTTGGCCTGAAAATGGCACGTATGATAGTTGATCACCAGATCTGAGCTTTAAACCCTCATTTGTAACAATGTCAAACGATCTCCAAATCGGATGAAATGAAAGTTGATCTTGACTTTCTTGAGCCTCTTGGATGCATTGGAATAGTAAAAAATACTTCTAGTACAACCATAATAGTTGCAATCACTTAGATCTCACAAAACACATATACAAAATGAAGAGGTTAATGGGTCTTGTTAAATCCTTTCTAATTCTCTAGATCGTTGAAAAACACAAGAGAAGAACATACATGATTTACGAAATATTGTAAAGAACTTAATCTCTCAATCAAGAATCTAAGAACTCAAAACTCTCAAAACTAAAGCTCTGATACCATGTTAGAAATCTTAAACAAATGAATAACCCAATAATGTTTTAAGAGAGATTCTAAGCTATAAAAGTTGAAAATGCATAAACAAAAGCAAACCAAAGATTCTAAGAGATATTCAAATGTCAGAATGACATAATTGCACTATGAGCTCAAGAAGAAGATACACAAAAGATTAGAAAAATATTACCATCCAAGATGCAAAATACAAGCTAGGTAGTGAGTTTATAAAGACCAAGGAGAGGTGTGGAGGTGGAAAAATTGACCAATAGGGAGAGACCACTAAACGGTTTAAACATAGTACATGTAACTCCCTTGTAGGATGGTAACACCTCAAATGACCCACTCACCTAATTAAACTCACTTTATTAACCTAATCAATCTTAATAAAAGTGTAGGAAAAACCTACAAAAATAGGAAAATAAATATCCCACTAGGAAAATAAAAACCTACACTAACATTAAGCAACCCCAATTAGAGAAAGTTGAAGGAAGACCCTAAGTGCAAGCTAATCCATTTATCACTAGGGTCAAACAAATCTAGGGGGCAACTCAAAATCTCGCTTATTGAAACTTCTACTCTTGAAACACTAGAAATGACACAATTCCACCTTTCCAACAACCTAGAGTAGATTTTTCAACACAAAACTTTTAGGCTCCCCAAGTGTATCAACCAATAAACATCCAACCAATGTATCTAGTCATGCCGGGATACCCAACCAACACTAAAAATCAGCAAGTCCTATCCATAGAGCTCATGTTCACAAGAATGATGCCCACTTCCCAAAACTCCTTCTTAGGAATGTACTTAGAGTACCTAAAATTTATGGAGTGAAAGGATGATTAGTGACCCATCAAGCAACTAACAACAATAGAAGCAACCCTTCTGCTATCAAGATTCTCAAAAATAATCACAATGCAATGATGGATGGGGTGATTGACATACCCCCCGCTAAGAATAATGCCAATAGGGGCTATAATGATGGATACGACCAAAGGGATTATTTCCCTCAAAATGTTAATGGTATTAATTACCCTCAAAACAAGAATCATAAAAGGGATAATCAACAATTGGGAAACCATTATGACAATTGGTATGAACAATACCATCGATCATAAGAACATAATTAGTTTTGCTCATTTCAAAAATGAGAGGACACAACACTGAATCATGCTGAGAATACAATCGATTCATCTCAAGATTACTGGAATACCAACAATGCTTGTTCATTGAAATGCTTCTCACCCTGCAAGAGGTGATGACAAATAAAAACAACAATGCCTGAAAAATGCCTATTGCCCCACAAAATGCCAATATGAAGATCTTTCAAGGTCCTTTTCTTGCTTATCACAATAATGAGCCAAGTATTCAAAATCCAAGAACTTCATCAACTACCATATCAAGTGCCAAAAAACCAAATATGTCTTCTCAACTAGGACCAAAAGAAGAAACTAAGATGCTAGGCTTGGTAGAAGTAATTCATGATGAAGTAGAAATTGAGCCTAATGTGGACCAAGAGGTAGAATTCCATGAAAAAGCCATTTCAATGGTTGATCCTATTGGACCCTACAATCTTGTAGAGGATCTAAAAAAGGCTTATGCAAAATTCTCCTTCATTGACCTCCTTAGGAATTTGGCATTGCAGTGCATCATCCTCTTATAGGAAATTGGCTTGAAATACCTTGATTACATTACTCCACCTCTAGATGAGAAAAGAAACCACATTTACCTAGATATGAATTTGCCAAATGTAGAATTAAAATATCCCAACTACTTTTTTATTTGAAACAAATGCCAACAGAAGCTAAGTTAACCAAAAAAGGGGATATAGCCCTGTATTTGCAAGTTTGGATCTATGATATGTGCATTAAGAGGACACTAATAGACAATGGAGTAGTTGTAAACATTGTATCATTCTCCCTTCTTGAAGGGATGGGATATGGACACACAAACATAACAACTTACCAAGACACCCTTTGTGGGTATGACAACTTGAAAGCAACAACGATTGGAAAAAAAATGCTCTTGGTCTCTCTAGGACCTAAAATGGTCCAAACAATGTTCTATGTCATTGACAATGACACCAGTTACAATGCTATTAGAAAGGTTCTGGATTCATAGAATGAAGGTCATTCCTTCAATTTTGTTCTAAGAGGTTCATTTCCTACATCTTGGAAAGATTTACGTCACCAAGGGAGACCCTAAGCCATTTAGTATGCTAAAATGAGATGCAACAAAGAAGAAGATAGGTATCCAGATCAACTACGATTTATCTACAAACAAGATTGCAATACCATAACCTAGTTCCCAAATTTTGTGTTTAAGAAAGAAGGCCTATCAAGCTAAAGCCTCAACTGATGTGGGAATTACAATAGTAGCAAAAGGAGAGTCATCAAAACAAGGATTGATCATCTAAAAGGAAACAACTGCAAAGATTATGGTATTATTGGAATGAGACAACCCTATACAATTCCCGTTAGATGTTTGCACCATTGGTGTAAGCCCAAAAGTAAACATGTTCACCAATGAGGAGAAAGATGAAGCAATTCAATCAATAAGACCTATCCAAAAAGAAACTCCTCCCATTTTGAGATGGCATATGCCTAAAGATCAAGCTTAACTTAGGATAATTTACTTGAGTGATATAGATCCTAATACCTTCGTAGATGCTGAAGAAGACTTAGCTGAAGGTTATACTCCATTGATGCCACCTAGGGAAACTTCATCGAGCGAGTCATAAACGCCCTTAACACCAACTTCAAGTAGTTCTTATACACTTCTCACAACCCCTAGCAAGTCTTACACACCTTGGACTTCACCCATGCAGATGGACTCTAGAGGTCACTTATACACTAATTCAATTGACAATGAGTCCATAAATGACCCTAAGTCTTCTAAAGTTTTTAGAGCTTATAACTTGCACGACCCACTATCTTCTTCAACCTTCATACAATCAAACAACATGTGGGAGCCACCACAAGTCCAAATTGAAATGGTTGAAAGATTCCTTGATGAGGATGAGGTAAGTGTAGGTGAATTTAGATAGATTTGATTTAATAAATTAGAATGCTTTTTTTTCTAATTCATGAGTTGATGAAAATAAGATAAATTAAAGCCAATTAACTCAACTTGTAATTTGCTTTTTGTTAGAGTTCTAAAAATAACACTGATTGTGCACATGAGTTAACATGATATTTTTAGAGGAATTGGAAAGATAATTGAGATTAAATAAATAAATTTATTTAATTGATTGTGCATGATTTTGAAGAATAGATAAGATATGAAGATTTAAATAAATTAAACAAATAAATTGATTTAATTTATTTTGCATGATGAAGGATAAATAAAATATGTGATTATATTTTATTTTTAGAAGATTTGTTTTTAGAGGAAAAAGCAAATTAAATAAATAAATTTATTTAATTGTTTGTGCAAGATTAGAGGACATAGAATAGATTTGAAGATTTAAATAAATTAAACAAAGAAAAAAGTTGCACATAACAATTGGGGTAGAGAACCCCACTATTCTTGATCTTCCTAAAAAATACATAGGATACTACATGGATCTGTGATTGAAACCTAATGGGAAAACAAGCATAAGCTTTGTCCCTCTAGAAGAACAAAGGGAGCATCAATCTCCCTTCGAATTGTTCTATTTTTTGCAAAGTGTTCAAGAGCATATCAAAAAAGTTTACTTGTAAGATGAGTTAACCTCCTTATAGAGTTGTTGGCTAGTGATGGAGCCCTATATTGGACCCCGTCCCATGAGCAATCATATCAGTCTCTAGCTTAGCTCACGATGGCTCAATCTTTGCAAGCCTCCACAAGTATGTACCCACAGATCAACAAGTCACAACTAGACCTTTTAAGATAGGAGAATTTGTTCTCGATGAGGGAAGTACAAAAAATAAAAGGCACAAAAATAAATAGAAATAAAAAGTACGAGTTGGCCAGGTGACTTGCCCTGGTAAAATGGTTGACCCACTTCTTGAAAGGGGTAACCTTATGTTTTGGCATGTGTGATTTCTTCCAGTTATACCTAGTTTACTTCTATTTTTGGATTTCAATTGAGAGTTCCTTCATGCAGAATTGAGCCACTACTTCCACTCACTATTTGTCCTCTCGATCAATATTTTGTTTTCTCCTCATCAGTTCCTAGTGATCTCCCAATCAGTCTTCTATTTTCTCCTCTCCAACTTTTGTGATCTTCTAATCAAACCTTGTTATCTCCCTAATCAAATCTTGTTAACTCCCCAATCACCACCACCTATTTTGCCCATTTTCTACCCATAAATACCCCCCCTACTATTTTGGGGAGGCTCATTTTCTGTTTTCAATTTAGTCCCCAATAGCATTTCTATGCTCATATAGGGCCCTATGAACTTTTTATTTCTATTTTTCTTCTAAGTCCTCAGTTCCAATAGGAGGCTCAGAATTAATTGCATACTTGAATTCTTCTTTGAGCTAATTTTCTTTTTAGATTCAAGATTTGTATAGGTAGCTCCCATTGCACTCTTGTGCTCGTGTAGGACTATGTGTGTCTTTTACTTTCATTTTACTATTGATTCTAAGCCCAAATCCATTTCCTCATATGTCTGCCTTTGTCCCTGTCATCAAGAGGAGGACCCCATTGATACAAAGGAAGAGACAGTTGCCACATGATCTCTGAGGAGAAAAGGCTAGCACTGGCACCTGAATTATACATGTTCATTTATTGCTTTCATTTGTAATTAGCTCACAATATTGCCCTTGAGGGAGTAAATTGATGTTTACTTTCTCTAGGTAGTTTAGAGTTTATTACTTTTAATTGCTTTCTAGATTAGATTCATTTCTTGCTTTGCTTAAAGTAGTTGCATAATTTTATTTTCATATAATAGCTTACATCCACATCAAAACACAAAAAAACAAGAACATAGACAAATTGCATTTAGGAACAAACATTTAGATTTGTATTCATATTTTATTTTTAATAGTAATGAGTTCATATCAAAAATAAGAAAAAGAACAAAAAGTTTGCATTCATCTAGCATAATTTCATATAGAAACTTATAAACACTTGAAAATATTCACAACAACAAGAAAGCCCTCGATCTCATCACGAGGCATGTAGAATTCAACAAGTTCAACAAAACACAACAAATCAATTCAAAATGAAAACAAACATCCATCTCCTCTACTTAGCAGTTGATGTGTCTAGGTGTGAGGGAAGATTGGATCCAAAAAGTCATAGAAGAAATTAGGGAGAGCCTCCCTGCAAAAGAAAACCACATCGAGAAAGATATTCAAGAACAAACAAAAATCTTAGATCAAAACAGACGAGATACAATTAGGACTCATGTCCTAAGAATCTTCCAAAATCCAAGGCCAAATAATCAATCAATTCTATGAGAAAACCAGGTGAGACTTAGTTATCATAAGAGAGGTAAGCAATGTAAATCTTAATCTTCTACAATAATTGACCTCTCAACTTCATGAAACTAACATCAACATTCACAACAATAAAAAATAACACACTCAAGACAACAACACGATCAATCTAACTATGATTTGTGATGTTTTTCTTTTGCAAGAATAGAACACCCCCTTGATTCCACCACCATTCGACTAGATCTTGCCACGAGAGTAGGAACGACTAGGCAGGGTGCCTTTAGCAAGGATATGGTTCATGTTCTGCATTAGAGTTTGACTCACTAGTGTTCAAGCTTGAGTCAATTTTGAACAACATAGGAACTAAGTCAATTATGTGTTGTATTATGTAGTGTGTTAGATGACCTCTATGATCAATGAAGACCTCATCATACTATTATATTATTGTGTCAAGCTTTTGTTGTTGTGATGGATTAGGTGTGATGTCACATGTCGTAAGAGTTTGCTTCACTAATTACACTGATGTTTTTGCACAAATCATAAGAAGCATTAACTTCTAAGTGTGAGTGTAATATCCATAGTTTTCAACAACTCTAAATTCAAGTAATTACCATGAAGTAAATTTTGAAAAGGTAAAAGGTGATAATTTTTTTCTCAAAATTTAAGTTTAACCAACAACTTGATTAAGAAACATGATTATATCATATTACACAATTTGTCTATCCATTTCCAAATGATTGAAACATGTTAAATTGTATAAAAGGAAGATTACATAAATTCACTCACCAAAAGATTACTGCATCTCAATTGTCGGCCTCCATATCACAAGCCTCGGCATGCCTCGTGTTGAAGAGAGAGAGAAAGCATCTTCAGAGAGCATTACCTACATCCATAGACCAATGATCTTCCGCACACCTTCCTTTCCAGAAGTGGCCCTACCCTTCACGAAGAGTATAGACCTAGGATGTCCTACAGTATTTGCCATCTGAGTACTGGTGGTGTATCCTATGTAACACTATTGATCATACAACCCTAGATACCCTCTAGCTAAGTATGATCTTTCCAATAGGTTACGTCATCCCAAATATGGTGAACTATGTTTATATCTATAGTTTTATCAATTCTAATTTAGTCTTTCTATCTTCAACAGGTTTTCAAATATTGTCTAGGTTCTATAATCCTTATAGATTAACTTTCCATACAAGGATTCTCATTGCAACTTTGCAATACCTGAGATCCAAGACTTATCGACACTTAAGGGGTTTAAGTTGATTCATTACAACTAAAATGGTTACCTTACCCAGGTTAAGCATCTTAGTCAAGGCAATTATCTCTTTTTACAAGTAAGATTAAATAAACATAGTTATGGTCCTTATCCCTTCATTTAGTTACTCTAGACACAAACTTGTCTATACGGTAAATCCATTCCAGTCAATCTGACTTAGAACAATCCTTAATCTAGAATATATTTGCAATATGAATATATATATTTAGGTATTTCTAACCTTCCAGAGAGTCCATCTTTGTGTACTTATAATCTCTAGGGTCTATGACCTCTTGTCCCTCTACTATCTGTCTTCATACTAGAATCCTTGAACAATTTACTAAGTTTTGACTTTTATCCAAGATTCACTTTAGGATTTATATAAGTACTACTAGACTCTTTATGTCTGACTCCATGGTTACTCAAACATATACTATCGACCAAGGCAATGTCATATTTGACATACAAGCATAAATTTCTAAATCTTTCTAGTTATAATTCTAAGGTTTAGCTCCTCTAACCAGAAGCATAGAAATGCCTTGTTTTCCCAGGATAATGTCAAAGCATGGAAACAAATACTTCTCAACTTCCCTAGACCTCTCAGCCTTGTTCGAATTCTAAATTCACATGACAAGAATAAGTATAATATACGAGGTTTAACTCCTCTCATTCCTATCTTAAGGAGTGCTATCATTTCTAAAATCTGGTCTTTGACTAAGTTCAATCCTTCAGCCATAAAAGATTTAAATCATAAAAGAAAATTAATTACAATCGACCAACTGGTCTACTAAGTCTGTCGGCTTTCCATTATGACTGAATACGAATTCATATGCATATGTATCCTTTGAAAATATGTTAATATACCTTTATCAACAATCTTGAATACAATAATCATGTGGGGTTGAGTCTCAAATCTCCCAACATACCCAACTTGGTATAAATCTTAACAGAAATACCCAACACTAGGTTAGGTTTTGACTTTAAATCATTCGATACTAAAATAAGTTCATAAGAACATACATTAAGATCTCTAATTTCCCATCCCTTGGCATACCTATACCCTTGAGTTGGTTAATCATTTCAAAATTAGTAGTCAATCATGTCTCTCGGATTACTCTTAAGACTTAATCAGTCCTTTCCTTGGAAGTATGGGTCCTTAATATAGTTATCATCACTCTAGGTTTTTGTAATAACCATAACAAGTTATTAAGGCATCCTTTCCATCATAGTGAAAAGACATGAAATAAAGATTTGTAATTCAATTTGGAATGAAACTTTTCCCTCTTAGTCTAATAGGGGTTATTCTTCAATCGAGTCTTCTCAATACTAAGGAGTTATCATGATTCTCACAAAATCTTAGTATTATCAAATTTTTGAATATGAAAGATATTCAAATGATGTTGTAAGGTTAATAGAGTTATCCCCTTATGTCTAAACTAGATCATCTAGGATTTTGCAACCTTACACATGAGTTTGATTTCTTAAACAACTAATTCCAACCTAATTTATTAAGTTTTCAAACTTATCTTGTTTCTCATATAAGTTGACATGATGTATATTGAGGTAGTAGTAAACCCACTAGGCTAGCTGCCCTGTTTAGTCATTAATTCAACCACACGGGAAACTGAAATTGACCTTAACATTATTTACAACAAATAATAGGATTTGGTCATATAAAGAAAATATAGTCTTTGAAGATTAAAATGACAGATGATATCCCTATACGGTTTCCTTGAGAGTTATCCTTATCATTATCAGCAAATTAAAGATAAAGTTTGCAGTGATTAGTTTCGGGCATTTGATATGGGTTTATAGCTCAGGAATAATAGTATGCTCAGGTGTAAAGACTCTTGAAAACCCTATAACCACAATCTAATGATCCTTCGCTTAAATGCAAGAAAGATCTTAATGCAATAACTTTTTACTTCTAGATGCAACTTCCTTTGGACTGAGGATACTCAGCCTGGCACAATGGATACATTACTGACTGTAATTTGGCCCCATGAAAATAGGTACTAATATAAAAGTGAATTAGCCTTACAATGCATGTGAAATACACATTCTTATCGGCCTTAACAGGATCATGTTTAGATTTTTAGAACACAGATATAAATGTATATATAGTTCATTGTTTTAAAGGAAAGCAACTTACATGCTTCTCAAAGTTGTTCTTACTGTACAAGACTAGAAAAATCTGATTTGGGCTCATCAATACTTTGGTATTCTAGTCACCAAAATTAAACGGTTTCCTAAGGGTTCGAATATTGCATATCTAGCCTGCAATCAGTACAACAAAACAGGGAATTAGCACCTAAAATAGCACCAAAATTTAGTACATTTGAGTCCATGAATTGGACACTTCTATCTGTGCCAAACTTGGTGCCCAATTGCATTTCACTTTTGCACTGAATTTAGCACCAGGTTTAGCGCCAGTTATAACGCCAGGTTTAGCGTCAGATTTTAGCGCCAGGTTTAGCACTGGATTTAGCACCGGATTTTGTTTCTTCCAGTTTGGCTTCTGGTTTTGCTTCTTGTGTTGCTTCCAAGTTTGCTTCTGGTTTTGCTTCCGGTTTTCCTTCCAGTTTTGCTTCCAATTTTACTTCCAGTTTTGCTTCCGATTTTGCTTCTGATTTTGTTCCCACTGTTGCTTCTGGTTTTGCTTCTAGGTTGGCTTCTAGTTTTGCTTCCAGATTTGCTTCCAATTTTGATTTTGGTTTTGCTTCTGGTTTTGCTTCCATTTTTTCTTCCAACTTTGCTTCCAGGTTTGCTTTCATTTTGCTTCCACTTTTGCTTCCAATTTTGCTTCCCGTTTTGCTTCAAATTTTGCTTCCAATTTTGCTTCCTTGCTTCTAGTTTTGCTTCCGATTTTACTTCCAGTTTTGCTTCTGGTTTTGCTTATGGTTTGGCTTCCAATTTTCATTCCAGTTTTGCTTCAAATTTTTCTTCCGGTTTTGCTTCAAATTTTACTTCCAGTTTCACTTCCAATTTTGCTTCTGGTTTTGCTTCTGGTTTTACTTCCACTTTGGCTTCCAATTTTGCTTCTAGTTTTGCTTCCAATTTTGCTTCCACTGTTGCTTCCAATTTTGCTTCTGATTTTGCTTCCGATTTTGCTTCCAATTTTTCTTCCGATATAACGTCGCTTGTTGCTTCTAATTTTGCTTCCTTTTTGTCTCTTTTGTTGCTTCTAATATGGCTACTATTATTGCATCTTTTGTTGCTTCTAAAATTGCTTCCATTATTACTTCTTTGTTTGCTACCTGAATTGCTTCTGTTTTTGCTTCCTAGATAACACCAAGTTTTGCTTCCAAGATTGCTTCTGGTTTGTTTCTAGTTTGGCTTCCATTGTTGCTTCCTTTTTTGCTTTTAAAAATGCTTCTTGTTTTGCTTACATTTATTAATTTAATATGTTTTATTTCAATTTAATTAGTTAAATATATCATGCCTCTTAAATAACTCATATGATTATAGAGTAAGTAATTTAATTATTTAACTCATATGATTAAATAACAAGATAATTATTATAACATGATCATCATCTATAATTAAAACAAGTGAGTCAAATATCTATAATTTAATTGAATTTGACAACATCCATCTTGAGCAGTAAATTAAAATCATCATACGTAATAAATATCCATCAAAAAATCATCGACCACTTTCAATATATATAAATTGACAAGTCAATACTGATAAGATCATTATCATATATAACTAAAACAAGTGAAAGTCAAATATGCCAGTAGATCAATAACATGTCAAAATGATACATGTACAAATGATATTAGTAAAAATGATAAATTATGTAACTCAAAATGATACAAGTCAAGATGATACATGTCCAAATGATATAAGTCAAAATGATACATAAATTTATGATACAACTCATTAATATGGTACTACAGGCCGTGAAAATGATACATATAATAGTGACCATGAAAAGAGGAATCATAACAATATATCAACAATGATCCATGATGTAGTCTATATGATCATGAATGTCACTAGCTACTACCAGCAACTGCCTCATCATCATCATCATCACCGTCGTGATCATCATCATCATGATCATCATCGTCGTCGTCATCATCATCATCATCGACCTCGGTGTCTTCTGTATCTGCGCCATCATCATCCTCTGCCATGTGATCTATACCAGAACCAACATAATCTGGATCTCTATCATGAGGATAATCTTGATCTTCTGGAAGACCCGTGTTCTGCAAAAAAAAACATTTAAAATGAAAAGTTATTAATTATTTCATGCAATAATTTATTTTTCTATTATATATCTAATATTACAACATATGAAACGAAACCATAATCATATTACATCATATCAAAGTGCACATACCATAATAAAATTTCAAAAAAGTTACAGCTAATATGTCATTCCAATGATGTAAAACATGCAACAATTCTAATAAATGTTAGTAATGATCATAAAAAAAATTGTTATAATTTAACTATCAACTGTAAATTCTATTACATAACCTTAAGTGCCACAAATTGCTTGGTCCATGTATGTTCTTTTTCACTATTAATCTAATAACCTACATTAGACAGAAACAATAAAGAGTTTTTAAGTAGTAGTTGATTAAATGCTCTTATATGTCATTAAGGAATGCACAGTTTTTTTTCAATAATTATTTATCTTAAGGTTCATTAGTAACCTTAAGATAAAGGTCTATTTTGTTTGAAAACAAAATGAAGTTAGCAATATGGCTTTATCCGGCCGATTTTAGAAAGAAAAATGTTAGCCCTATTCCCGCTCACAGGTCTTCAATGTGAGCGGGAATAGGGTAAATTTGTGGATTTAGAAAGAAAGATAAAGTTTAGGGTGTCTTCAAGATAGCCAGCATGGGCAAGGAGGTCAACCATGCACACATAATGATCAACCGTAGGTGTAATGCAATAAGGGTTACAAATGTGATTAAAGTATGTACAGCTCTCATCCACTAAACCTACATGGCTACATGCACCTAGAATACAAGCAAAGCTTACAATGTTAGGATATGTTCCAGAGTGCTTAATTAATTAAAAGATTTTGAGAGTGTCCTTGCAAAATCCATTTTGTGCATATCCTGCAATCATTGCATTCCATGAGATGACATCTCTTTGAGGAATTCTGTCAAACAGTTCACATTTTTTGTCTATGATTCCATATTTTGTGCATATCCTGCAATCATTGCAGTCCATGAGACCACATTTCTTTGAGGCATTCTGTCAAATAGTTCATGTG
The DNA here is from genome assembly GCA_027924645.1 of Cunninghamia lanceolata. Lineage (NCBI taxonomy): Eukaryota > Viridiplantae > Streptophyta > Pinopsida > Cupressales > Cupressaceae > Cunninghamia > Cunninghamia lanceolata. Next base: position 5,420,301 of record BSBN01001187.1, on the reverse strand, counting down.
CCTTGTCTATGCTTCCACATTTTGCATACATGTCTAACAGGGCAGTTGCAACTACAACATCTAACAAAATTCCTCTATCCTTTTCTGTTTATGATGAACAAAGTGCCACACTAAGGGGCATACAACTACAAACTATCTAGTGGTGGGAGCTCAAGATATTAATGCCATATACTTCCCTCTTGCTCAACAGATACCTAATTGCACCATATGTCATGAGACTCGTGAAATTGTCCACTACTGCAAAAGTGAAAGGATGTTCCTATCAACTACTAGTGCAAGGTTTGTCACACATCAATCTCTTAAAGGCAAGGATGGAAGTGAGTCCAAATGGAGGCGAGTGGAATGAGCGCAGAAGTACTGCTAAAGTGCAAATCAGTTGCAGGCTCGACATAGTCCGTCCGCTCATTTACTATCCTTGGGATCTGCAGGCTTTGATGAAGCCTCTCAAGGCTTCTATAAAATAAGAGGCCTCTGTAGGAGAAGCAGGAGAATCCTCAAGCAGGATACGATGGTAGACTCTAAGAACGAACCTACAAATGGAGGCGGTCCAAATGATGCAAATGTACCACCTTCCCATAGGTGGCAAAATCTCGTGCATGGAATGGTGATCCTCGGGATTGGAGGTTGGGGGAGAACTTGCCCATAGGTTTCTTTTTAAGCTAAGGCAAGATAGAAGTAGATTATGATGTTTATTCTCAGGAATGGTCCAAATGAAGCAATGCCTCAGCATTTCAGAGTGGAGTGCCACTGCAAGGAGGATGAAACTGGAGGGCAACAGATTGCGTACCTATTCAACAAAGCCTCCAATGAAGAAAAAGTGGCCATCTTGAAAGTGATTGGGGCTATTTTCTAGTCAGGAGGGCACACACATGACGGACAAGTGCTAGAACATTTTTTCCAGAACTATGTACAGGTTGTGGGAGCAAGGCTCTAGGGGCTAAGAGTTGCAATGAGATTGGTGAGGGAAGATCTAATGGACATGGTCAGGACTACCATGGATGGTGTGGCAGTGGAGCCTGAACAGGGATTTGCTCTTGCCACCCTCAACCTGAATGAGAGAAGAAGAAGGTGAAGTTGCACAAATCCTGGGCCCTCTACAAAAAGGGTGTGGAGAAAGAAAATAACATAGGAGAGTTTTTGAAATTCCTGGAAGCCAACCCAGGTCTGATTGATGAAAATGTAATAGCTAGGATGGTGGATATTGTTGAAGGCATAGGTTATATATATCACTAGATGTAATGCCTTAGCTTTTTATGTAACTTTTTTTTTAATATTTTAATATAGGGATCTACCCCCATATATGGTAGTGTTTACCAAAAAAAAAACATTTCTTTGAGGCATTTTGTCAAACAGTTCACGTGCCTTGTCTATGCTTCCACATTTTGCATACATGTCTAATAGGGCAGTTGCAACTACAACATCTAACAAAATTCCTCTGTCCTTTATGTATTGATGGATGTCCATACCCTATTCCAAAGCTCCCATTTTGACACAGGCAGGGAGGATGGTGGCAAAGGTTGTGGAATTTGGCTTTACACCAGCTAATTGCATTTGCTTTAAAATTTCTGAAGCCTTTTCAACAAATCCATTTTGTACATATCCTACAGTCATTGCAGTCCATAAGACCACATTTCTTTGAGGCATTATGTCAAACAGTTCATGTGCCTTGTCTATGCTTCCACATTTTGCATACATGTCTAACAGGGCAGTTGCAACTACAACATCTGACAAAATTCCTCTATCCTTTATGTATTGATGGATGCCCATACCCTATTCCAAAGCTCCCATTTTGACACAGGTAGGGAGGATGGTGGCAAAGGTTGTGGAATTTGGCTTTACACCAGCTAATTGCATTTGCTTTAAAATTTCTGAAGCATTTTCAACAAATCAATTTTGTGCATATCCTGCAATCATTACAGTCCATGAGACCACATTTCTTTGAGGCATTCTATTAAACAATTCATGTGCCTTGTCTATGCTTCCACATTTTGCATACATGTCTAAAAGGGCAGTTGCAACTACAACATCTAACAAAATTCCTCTATCCTTTATGTATTGATGGATGTCCATGCCCTATTCCAAAGCTCCCGTTTTGACACAAGCAGGGAGGATGGTGGCAAAGGTTGTGGAATTTGGCTTTACACCAGCCAATTGCATTTGCTTTAAAATTTCTAAAGCCTTTTCAACAAATCCATTTTGTGCATATCTTGCAGTCATTGCAGTCCATGAGACCACATTTCTTTGAGGCATTCTATCAAACAGTTCACTTGCCTTGTCTATGCTTCCACATTTTGCATACATGTCTAACAAGGCAGTTGCAACTACAACATCTGACAAAATTCCTCTATCCTTTATGTATTGATGGATGTGTTGGGACAAAAATTTGAACCCTAAAGAATTCACCCATAAGATCCATTTCCCGCCATGTACTTTTCATTTATTTAATCAGGGTCCCCATCATATCTGCCTTCGACCCACACAAAATTCATATACGGTGTGTCAAAGCCTTAGTCTTTATGAAAGAACCTTTGACATATCGGTAGGACTTCTTCGAAAATCACTTTGACACCCTGAAATATGTTAAAAGGTGATCGGGAGGTCGATGTGACACCTTTAATGTGTCACACCGATAAAACAATTAAATCAATATCCGCATACATGAACACTTGACAAGTATTTCGAGCTGACATTTTGAGTTCGAAGAGACAAAGATATTGGAGTGTTAGGATGAATCTTTCTGAGGTCTCTTCGACATTCCGTCCCAAAAGGAACCTATCGATGAGATTTCAAAATGTAGAAGTAACATTCCATTTTGACATGACGGGGCGACTTAGAGATATATCCTGCCGAACGACTGAAATTTTGAAGTGTCGAAGGGAGTCCATATTCAGTCTCCCCGAAAAAATGAACACGTCGTTAATTAAGAAAACATTAAGGGAAGACACATATATCGAAAGGAGGGGATTTCAACAAGACCACCATTTGAGCTATAACAAGGTCCTGATAAATAAAGAAATAATAAATCCTTCAAATGAAATGATTATTTTGGCGAGGTGACAAGAGGTGATATGTTGCAAAAATTTAATGTTTCCCCGATGATTTGAAAGCTGCCATTAATGATTAGAGTAGAGTAAAAGGGGAAATCTTGAAATATTTGGTTCAATACGCAAGCACGGGAGCTGGGGAAAGCATCTGCAACTGATACATTTAAGTTTTCCAAGTAAGTATTTTGAATCTTAAGCTTTTTGATTTGGAATTGCATCTAAGAAAAATCTCTTGCAATCCATCATGGAAGAAACATCTGATAACCCTAAGGCTAAAAGGCAAAAGTTAAACGAAAGACACCTGAACAAGGACTTAATAGACCAATGTCCAAAATCAAGGCAAAAATCTCAGAGGAATGCCCAGTTAAATCCAAACACAGAGAAATTAGAGGATGAATACAAACAAGTAGGAGATGTGTGGACTCCCGTAAGGGGGTATGATCTTTTCATCTACCACTACAATAAAATGCATAAGCGTTCCCCTATGTCAAACCCATGGTGGATGAATTTAGGAAAGTTGGTAGTGCCAAATGTTTTTGTGAATGTGGAATTCCTAAAAATGTTAGCTGAAAGCTACAACCCGCAGAACTACATGATTGAATTGAAGGATGGTACGGGATTTTTCCCTATCAGTCGGGACTACATTTCAATGGTGTTCCAACTAGATAGTAGCTTTGATGTGAAACTCAAAATTAGGGATTTAATTGGTGAATATTATAACTTGAGTAACAAATACAAAAGATGGAGGTTGCCTATGCACCGACCTCATGATGGAAACAACAAATTAAGGGTATTTTCAATTGCAGAGGATCCCCCATTTTCCATTGAACTGTTTGAAGAATACTTTTAGTATACTTATTACTTGGTATGCCAATTGTTAGGAGTGGAGGCCTCAATGTTTATGGAAGTAGTTCCCATGGTTTTAACAGTTGATATCCAAAGCCAACAGGCCCTACATTTTGATTATGCTGAGTTCTTAGCTAGTACCCTTCACAATGAACTGGTTTCCATCAAGGGAGGAGGTAGTAAATTTAGGCATTACTCCCTATTAATGCATCTCATTTTGTATGAAGGCCAAAACTGGGGATTGTGGGACAAATGCCTAGGAGTAAGGGACTTGGATATAAATGGAGATGTGAAGCCCGTCCAAAGATGGACTTCCATATGGGACAACAGGTGTGACAAATCCCATTATATATATTTTGAAGAGTACTTCGTGAAACCAGTGTATAAACACTCAAGGCACCCTTATAATTACAACCTATCACCTGAAATTCAAAAGTTTTTGAGACCAAAGGACAAGTATGAGACTGGAAAATTTGTTCATAATTGGGGAGATTGGTATTCTTACACTGACTATACAAAAAAAAGAGTGTTTGGGTTTGAAGGGTCTCCTCTACTACTACCAAAAACTTGTCTTGATAGGGTGGCTTATCTGGAGATTGTAAGACAGCTTGCTCTTTCTAATTATATGCACTTAAAAAGACATAATAAGCAGTCTTTTATGCCAGGCACTCTATGTTTTGGTGATTTCACAGTTATGTCCGACAAGGGGTACCAATTAATTGACAAAAAATTGGAACATTATAGGCTACCATCAGGGAGTTGCAGAGAAAGCTTTGATCCATAAGGTTTCATAAACAGTGTCAAGACAAAACAAGAGCTTAGAGGATATGACCATGTTTTATTTGTCGATGATGACTTGGTTAGAAACTATGATGAGCAAGCTGCAATTGAAAGAAGAGATTTGTATTATAAGATAACACTTGTTGAGGCTTGAAGGGTAGCCAAAAACCCCACTTATAGCGGAGCCTTCATGGATGTGATTGATCCTATTGAAAGGTAGGATACATTGATAATAAATGGTGCAGATTTGATTCAAAATGTCCCTTCCTATGTTTTTGAAAGAAAAGGAAAAGCTATTAAAGGAACTCAAGCAGAAGATGAGATTCCTATTTGCCAATTATCTCCTCAACAAACTCCAAAAATTTCTTTTGAAGAAGAAAGTGAAGAGGGGAAAAATAAAGACTTGCAAGCATCCTCTTCACTTATTGAGAAATATGAGCCCCCTATGGATACATAGGAAGTCAAAATAGAAACTTCTGATGAATTAAAAGATGATGTGAGATATTTGGCCAGTCAGAAATTCATTGCAGATGCTGATTTCATTAAAATCTCAGAGTTCAAAGCCTTCCTTTATGAGTACAAAGGAAAACAGGCCAGGGAAAGGATGAAGGACATTACTCCTAAAGTTCAAGAGGAAGTTCTACAAGAACTTTAGTCAGAAATAGACAATGCCATGAATGACATGACACCAGAGAAAGGTAGACAATTGCTCAAAGAAGTAGGAGTGGTATTGGTCCCTGGGTGGGACATGACTTCAACCATTGTTTTTGATACCTTCAGAAAGAATCAAGAAAAGAAAATGCAGCTTAGTATTGAGGCATTGGATAAGATTAAGAATGGATCAGGCTATGACCCTGATAAAAAGATATTACTCATATGGTCCCTCTATCCTTCACATAAGAACCTCAGGTTATAAATAATCCTGATGAAGCATTTGGTCATTTGTTGATCCAGAGAGTTGAGGACAGGGACCCTCTTGAAACTGCTGACCTCAATATCAATATGGAAAGATTTACTAAGGCTCAAATTGAGCAGTTGATAAAGAAAAACAATGCTTATATGGCTGAGAATGCAAAACTAAGACAAGAGGTGGAATTTACAAGGATAGATTGCCTTCAAGTTCTTATTCACCCTACCTAGAAAAAGATCAAAAGATCCTTGAAGCAAGAGCTGATTCAAATTACTGGAAGACCAAAGCAGAAAAGTTTCAAAAGAAAAGTGAACAACTTGAGGTTGAGATAAAATTAATCAAATACCACATGGCCTCAACATTGATCAAAAGAAGATTTGATAAAATAATGAAGTTTAGTGACCAAACCTGGAGTATGCATAAAAGGACATATCTTGCACATCAAGAGCATAAAAGGCTTCGTTTGAGGCTATCAAAAATGAAAGAAGAATTGAGTGCTAATTCAGGTCTCTAGGGTCAAATACTTGAGGAATATAACAACTTAATTGTCCAGCATGAAAAGTATAACACTACATTGACTGATGACCTAAATAATTTTGATCAAAACCTTGAGTTAACATTTCCAAACTTCATTTCTGGAAGTGATCTTTGAGATAAGGATGACTGGGTAAGGGAAATGAGCCAGATGCTGCAACCACTCTTGGATAAGGTGAATGATGAAGAAAAAGTATTGGATAATACCTATCAGTGCCTTGAGAAGCTGTTCACCCTGGAATTTGCTATAAGTGATATAATTGCTTCAAATACATGTGTTGAAAAGGAGTAAATTGATCAACTGGCCAGAGTAAACATGTTTATATCCAGGACACAGTGAATATACAGGAGTGCAGAGATGCATTTTTGAGTAGATACCTTGGACATGTCAAAACTAATCCTAAAGAGATGACTTTGCCAGACCTATGAGTCACGAGTCTACCTCCAATGAATAACCGAGCACAGTATTGATCACCTTGCATATCTATAAATTATTTTCTTATTTCCTTAATCATTGCATTAGTTAGGAGTATGTTTATGAAAAGGCATGTCCTTTCAACCTGAAGCTTGTTTCGCATCCCATAAATAAGGGATACCAAGGCCGCTTCAAATTATGAGAACAATTACAAGACTCTTTAATATATATGTAAATCTAAAACCTGTAATACTTATGTTATGTTATATTCTCATGTGCTCTGAACTTATGATTTAATGCAAAGAAGTAGAAGTTATCTGGTGGATTATATTTTTGGTGTTCAATTGCTATGCAGAATTTCATGTTTATGAGTTGTTTGGTTGTCTCTAGAATAATTTCTTAAATTAGTTCAAATTAATATATCAAGGGTATGTTTAATTTGTCAGAGCACAATTGTTGTTTCTTTGTGATCAATTTGATTATTTTCTGTGGAAAGTTGATTTAATTCCTACTAAAGCTGCCTATGTTTATTGGTCTCTGCCTAAGAGTTAAAAATCCTTTAAGACTGGTCATCTTGATAGGTTTCCTTTCCACTTGAATAAAAATCCTTTCCTACGATCACAACGATTTAAGAAAATATCATTGGGATTAGTAAGAAGAACATTACAACTCAACATCTTTGCACATCTACACAAGGTGTAGGTTCACCTAAGTGCCCAGTAATCTGAGTTAAACCAATTATAGGGATCCATATACCATTAACTTTTGACTCTATTGCCCAATAGATGAAAGCACTGGTCATCACAAATATCATTTCACAATCCTATTCATAATTTTCAAACTTCAAACACTTTCATTAGGAACTAATAGGTAAAATTCTGCATCTACCTCACACCTATGTGCCATAGTGAGTAGATTTCTCAAAATCAGAATCACTTTCAGGATTTCAAAATCTACTTTATCATTCAGGTACACCCGCCTAGGTTTGCAGAGCCTAAAGAGTAGGGGGTTTTCAATTACATAAACCCTATTTTGTTAGCCAAAAATGTATTAAGAGATTGGCACCCTCTTATGGTTTAATAACCAGCATTTTTGAGACCTAACAGGACGTCCATACCCTATTCCAAAGCTCCCATTTTGACATAGGCAGGGAGGATGGCGGCAAAGGTTGTGGAATTTGGCTTTACACCAGCCAATTGCATTTGCTTTAAAATTTCTGAAGCCTTTTCAACAAATCAATTTTGTGCATATCCTATAGTCATTGCAGTCCATGAGACCACATTTCTTTGAGGCATTCTATCAAACAGTTTGTGTGCCTTGTCTATGCTTCCACATTTTGCAAACATGTCTAACAAGGCAGTTGCAACTACAACATTTGACAAAATTCCTCTATCCTTTATGTATTGATGGATGTCCATACCCTATTCCAAAGCTCCCATTTTGACACAAGCAGGGAGGATGGTGGCAAAGGTTGTGGAATTTGGCTTTACACCAACCAATTGCATTTTCTTTAAAATTTCTAAAGCCTTTTCAACAAATCCATTTTGTGCATATCCTGCAGTCATTGCAGTCCATGAGACCACATTTCTTTGAGGCATTTTGTCAAACAATTCATGTGCCTTGTCTATGCTTCCACATTTTGCATACATGTCTAACAGGGTAGTTACAACTACAACATCTGACAAAATTCCTCTATCCTTTATGTATTGACGGATGCCCATACCCTATTCCAAAGCTCCCATTTTGACACAGGCAGGGAAGATGGTGGCAAAGGTTGTGGAATTTGGCTTTACACTAGCTAATTGCATTTGCTTTAAAATTTCTAAAGCCTTTTCAACAAATCCATTTTGTGCATATCCTGCAGTCACTGCAGTCTATGAGACAACATTTCTTTGAGGCATTATGTCAAACAGTTCACGTGCCTTGTCTATGCTTCCACATTTTGCATACATGTCTAACAGGGCAGTTGCAACTACAACATCTGACAAAATTCCTCTATCCTTTATGTATTGATGGATGTCCATACCCTATTCCAAAGCTCCCATTTTGACACAGGTAGGGAGGATGGTGGCAAAGGTTGTGGAATTTGGATTTTTCATCATGGGAACCTAAAATTTGTGCAAAAAATGGTAGGAAATTTTAGGTTCCAACAAGTCCATTAGTTGGAGGCAGGCAAACAAGGGTTTTTTGTTCATTATTAGCCCATTAAACTTAAGCATATGAGATAGCATGGCACACACATAATGTTGTGGATAATGACCACAAGATTAGGTTAATTGCAACCACTTTTTGCAAGCAAGCACAAGACTAGTATACTCATTATGATCCTAATGGCACCAAGAAGGGTCCCCAAAGATATAAGAGTAATCATTTGTCATCTAAGATAAATCTTACATTTAAGGGCGCTAGGGCCAACAGAGAAGCATTTTAGAACTCATCCTACGCATCAATAAACAACTCAACACAAAAAATGCAAATTGACATATTAACACAACAATATCCAACTAAGTTATTGAAAGTCAACTATTGATACCTCATTCTCCATCTAGATTACAAAATCGGTCCACTTTTTTCTTTGTAACATATCCTTTTTAAATTGCGTTGGATACCAGCCATATTTCTCCTCCCGTCAAAACATGGCACATGGACTAGTTAAAGTAATTAATATGCAATCATTTACTTTTTCCTAAGAAATTAAAAAAATATATCATTTAACATATTAAATATACTTACAAATGTATAGATCAAGGCTTGTAAACCTTTCTGGCCACTGTGATGCGTGGCACGAAGTTTGTCAAGCCTAGCCTTGGACGCCTTGTCCTGAAACATATACTAATTCAATTTAACTATGCACAAATAAAATTTAAAAATCATTTAATAAATTTGATATAATCTTATGACCAAATTCAAATACCTATGTACTCTCCTCACCGGACTTCCTCTGTGCATCGGACTTCTCATATGCTTTTACAAGCTCTTTCATACTTTCACACTTACATCAATTGGCCTTTTTTTGAGCCTTAGCTCAGGAGTGAGTTTTTTTATCTTCTTTATTTGGTTGCACCAAAATCTCTTGCAGTTTTGAGACATTCGTAGCTTTATCTTCTTTATAGACTAACCTATGCCAAATTCAGTCTCCATGTCCTAGATAATTGCTTTTTGCAGGTGCATGGGTATCTTTGAGAATGGCAAATGTAGATGGTCTTTGAACCGTTGAAGGCATGATTCCTTCAACCTATTCACAAATGTTTTTCTAGCATTTGTCATTCAGACTTCCCCTAAAACCACATCGTATTCTATCTTGGTATCGTAGGTACCAATGCAAGATGAAAAACATGGCGTGGTGGTCGAAGAAGTCTGTGTCCCAAGAGTGGGTGGGACATTGGAAGCCTTTGTTCCCTATTCCACCTTCTTAGAGGTTATTGTTATTGATTTCCTCCTGGATCTTTTGCTTGATCTAGGACTGGTTGGGGAATCAATTGATTCCCTTTGACACTGTTGATTTGGATGTAATGTTTCAGGAGCTTTACCAGATCATTTTTCTATGTATCTGGCAAGCATTGTCAAGTCCACACCATCCAATTTGTTCACTACCTCTACCCCCAATATGGAAGCCAATGCCTCTTTATCTTTGTTAGTCTCATGTTCCTATATATATATAATAAATTTCTTCTTTTAAATTTACAAATAAAAAATTGCAAACTAAAAATCAAAGAAACAATGGAAACATTTACAAATCTATAAATTGACAATGAATTACCTCATTGCGGCCAGAGTCTGTTCCCTTTGCTCTCTTCCCTCTATTGCTTGAGATTTTGAGGCGACCTAGGGCAAATTATTTTCATTCAGTCTATGGAGGCAAATGAAGTACACACTGCCAGGTATGAAAGTTTTTGTCCAGTTTTTTTGTATTCCTCAAGGTTTTTGACCTTTACTTTGTAGAGCAAATCATGAAGCTATTTTCCTATAAATCAATTGGTGCCTTGGGAGGGAATCTATAGTTCTAGGCCTAATTTTAGTTTTCTCACCCTCATCTCAAAAGCCCTATCTCCTCGTATTGTCTCAACCAACCTCTGTTTTAGTTTGCTCACCCTCATCTCAAAAGCCCTAATTTTAGTTTGCTCACAATCGACTTGTCTTAAAGCACTCGACTACTTTTTTAGGAATGAAGTGAGAAAGTTATCTTTTGAGAAAGGTATTGATGGGAATGATAAGTGAACCTAGACATTGGGGTTTGAAAAATGCATTCACAACTCTCGAATGCAGAGGAGATAATATAATGTCTACAATTTTACCCTCCTTTGCAACCACATGAGACTTGAACAATTCGCCTATAAACAAAATAATATTCATAACCCTTTCTTCACAATCCTCTCCATTTAATCAAAACAAAAATATTTTTGAGAACGAGAATTTTTTATTGTAATTGTAACCTTACCTATGGTGTTGCAAACTAAATTGAATTTCTCATCTACTTGCTTGTTTTTCCCTTTTTTCTCCTCTCTTCACGTGGCATTTTTCTGCTTTTTTCTCCTTTAATTCACATGGCATTTTTCTCCTGTAATTATCAAATTTCTCATATAATTTAGGCGGGAAGTTTTTACTTTTTGTTTTTGATTTATAGGTACCGCCATTACCAAAATAAGGGCAAACACAAAAAACCCAAACACTCGATCTCTGCATGCCAAACACTCAATCTCCAAACAAAAAATGATCACCAAAAATCAATAAAGTTTTGTTTTGTTTTTTTTGTTTTGGGGTATGTGCAAGCGGGAATTTAAAAAAAAAAATTATCTAGTAGTCGGTGCTATAGTCAGAGCAGTTACCGCCGACTTTTAGGCCTAAATGTAATCTTTTTGGGGGGCGCAAAAGGCGGCGCACAGTGCGCTTAATTTAGCGCCAATCAGTGCAAAACGATGTATTTTGCTTGGAAGTTGATAAAAAAATAACCTCACCAAATTTGGATTGTCCTTATAATAAGTAACTATATCTTGTTTCCATGATAGCATTTTGACTTCATGCTTCTCTTATGATTAGCTCAATAATGACTCACTCTTTCATGACCTTACACAGATGGTTGGTGACAATCCTTCTCTTACTATCATGATGACATGATATTGGGACTATATTGGCAGCTTATGGAGTGTGCTTATGGTATCATGATTTTCATTTCTATGTTCTCATCAACCTATTTTAGGTTGAAGCATGGTAACTAACCCACTAGCTATTATGATAGTCATACAATGACTAGACAATCCTCTCCACTTTGACTATGACAGTCCTATGCGTGGTGTTTTCTTCATGACAATCCCCAATAATGTGAATTATTCATAGTAGCTAGTTCAAATGGAGTTTTGGATGGTGTAGTAAGTTGTCCCTATGGCTCATGATAGTGCATGCCTTGGTTATGTCCTTGTGACATTACTCTCTAGATATCTCCTCTTTATAGTGACAAGGTTTCAAGAACATGACAACTTAGGTAAGGTATCAACTTGTCTCTTTAACCTCTGGATTGTCATTTTTCAAGAATTGATCTCATTGAAATGCAAAGACAACATGTTGATTGATGACTAACTACATTATTACTATGATAATGACTTAACCTAGTCACAAGATCAATGAGACAATTTTATAGTAATAACTCTATGGATGCATACCTAGCTATCCTAGGTGTACTATGACAATAATTTAATGTTGCTAGTGTTGCTTTTAAACCTCCTATGGTTGTTACCTATGCCTCGTGGTATGACAACCTCTACAATGTTAATCCTCATGATCCCACTACAATAGTAGATCAACACTATGATGGTCCCCTGACTTATCATTTTGACACCAATTATTTTAGTTGGAGCCATGACCTTCCATCTAACATTTGAGAGTTGGATTTGGGATTAAGGACAATCTTAAGATATGTGACAGAAGATTGACAACATTTTATCTAATTCATGACAATCTTTGTTTATATTATGTGACTTCACTGTAATCTTGAGGCCTGATTTAAGAGGCCATGAACTATCTCCTTCACTATCTGACAACCTTCCACTTCTTCACATACCTGTGAGGGTTCTATGATAGTTTTGTGGGTTTTATGGCCACCTGGAGAGATATAGATTGCCTTAAAATGATCCATAAAAGAAAAAGGAGAGTCAAATATGAAATAAATGTCTTTTTGATGTGAATTTGTAGTCATCTTGTAATCATAAGATTTGAGCTCTAGTTGTCAAGATTTCGTGTGTAAACTTTTTTTGAAGAGCAAAATGTTGCATAGTTTTGAGGGTTTTATGGCCACTTGGAGAGATATAGATTGCCTTAAAATGACCCATAAAAGAAACAGGAGAGTCAAATATGAAATAAATGTCTTTTTGATGTGAATTTGTAGTCATCTTGTAATCATAAGATTTGAGCTCTAGTTGTCAAGATTCTGCATGTAAACTTTTTCTGAAGGGCAAAATGTTGCAATGTCCTATTTTGTTTTTCATAGTGCATCTTAATGAAAAGTGAGTGTATTAACAAAATAAATTCAAGAATATTCTCTTGGTGCACAGCTGTTATGTGACTATTGTCATTTTTGTGTATTACAGGATCCAGAGGATACCATGGAGAGAGGACGTGGATGACAGAACTACTAAATCGCAAAGAGGAAAGTGGGTGGAAATAGATATGACAATGGAATCTGCAGATACAATAGAGGTAAGAAGAGAAAGCAACCTCAACCAAAGGAGGAAGGTGTTTATGAATTCACAAATGCTACAAGATAGAGGAGATAAAGTCATTTTTCTGTCCACGAGGCCTCTAAGGTCAAACTTATTAGTCGAAAATGCACAAGAATGGTGATTAAATGTGATTCTATGATCAAGGGAAAAGTTTGAAAATTAGGATGGCCAAAACATGATATCAATATGTCAAATATATGACTAAAGTGAGGTTTTGTGTTGAATAGCATATTCGTTGAAATGATATAATTGGTGTACTAAACATTATTTACTATGTTGTGTATTATAGGGGCCAGACGAGGCCATGGCAATAGATCGTGTCATATCAAATGAGGACACAACGGATGAAGCGGGAAATCAGGTACTCAAATCTAATTTCCTTAGGAAAAAATGATGTGATGGCATTTTGTGATACATCCATCTTTTTTCATAGTATTATTGAAATTTATAATGTATTATCCAATCTTGACATAAATTAATGCATGTTGTTGATTATTTTAGATGGAGATTGGAGCAAATGCAAAGCCTGAGCGTTCAACTAGAAAATGAAAAAGATATGTACGTGGACATGGACCTAAAACTGTTAAATCATGTAGATGACAGTGGGTGGAAGAGGATATGACAATGGATCCTGCAGACACAACAAATGATTGTATTGAACAAGAGGTTGGTCAGGACTATAGTACATGGGATGAATACTTTGAGAAAATTGTTGTTTGTGGATGTTCTGTATGTCGTGGAAAGAAACAATTCAAACGAGTGATTGTACAAAGACATTACATATATGATGAGCTTCCAGTCAGTAGTATGCCTCCTACAATTGATTCAAATCCAATAGGAATTGTGGTAAGGAATTTTCCAAATTGATATAAATAACATGTATACTTCATTTAAATATTGTTTTATATTATTTAAATAACTAATTTTTTTCTTAATGGATACTTGCAGGATAAAGTTCTTGGTTTAAAGTTTCCTGGATCACCAATTTCCAGCCTAGAGGGCAATGATCATTTATCAGATAATAAATCTAACAAAAATATGTGCCAATATACAAGCTCAGAAGATGAGGAATTGATGAAAACAAGCAACAGAAAAAGAACCGGTTTAAAGATGCATAATTTTCTTAAAGACAAGGGGAAGGTGGACTACATACCCTATGAGAATGAATGTGATGGAGATGATGACTTGCCCCTAAGTTTGAGATCAATTTACAAAGAGACATTTGATCGTCAACTATATTGCGCTTGGCCTAATGATCAACAACTACCTAGAGTGTACGAGGTGTTTCAATTTTGGGGATATAGCTACATGATACGACCCTCCAATGTTCATGGAGCGAATCTAGGCCTCTTTATTGTCCAAAATGTACATGTGGTATCTAAACATAGAAACAATTCAAAACAAACCACTAGGAGATTAATGCCATATTATGGTCCATCTTATTACAGTGGTGAATGGAGAAGGCTAGCAGAGTATAAGCCTAGCATGTTAGCATATGGTCTAAATTCGAATATGTCTACACATCATCTCCAATTGGAAAGTGGAAAAGAAATGAATAGAGGTCATCTTATGTATATAGATGGACGTGCATACACACACAAAAATATTGCAGGATTTATAAATAGTAGTAAGGGAAGGGACCCTACTGTAAGACCGAATTGTCAATTTGTTGAGGTTATAAATGATAAAGATGGAGATATGGAAAGAGAGGTTGATAGATTGATAATGGTTGAGGCTACTATGGACCTTACCATTGGGGATGAGTTATTGATTGATTACCCCTTCTTAAAATGCACTCCTGCGCGAAAGAAGAGGGAAGAACAAGGCCTCCCTAAGGATGTTCTTAAGGGCAGAAAACCAAAGAATAATAAATGAGTGTGGATTGATGTTTTATAAACTATGTTGTCAAAAATGTGTTTTATTTAAATTATTATATAAAAAAGGTAGTTTATAAAATAATGTTCCATTATTCAATTGATGTATATATGTTCATACAATTTATATTTTTATTTTTTAAGCCATATTTGATTATATTTCTTTGAAATTGATACATTTATGATTTATCCAATTGTTGCCGAACATTAAATAATGCTTGCATTTGTTGATAGGTAGATGTTGATGAAACACATACTAATACCCAAGATCCAAATGGGTTATTAAGATTTGGACGGAATGATCCAAACCATCCTTTAAACAATACCAGGGTGAAAAGAGCATTATTGAAGAGAATAGTACCAGCTGAGAAATTTGAAGAGCTGATGAGATCTGCATACACTGATGACATGCCACCTAGCCTTAATGATGATGATCATGATAGTGAAAATGCAGTGCATGAAGAAGGATTAAATGAAATGCTTACATATTTCTTTAGGGATGAAAACAATGATGACAATAATGATCATATGGTTGACAATAACAATGATAGCAGGGGTAATTACCACCAACATAGTGTTGATGATAATAACCTAAAAGACTCCATCAAGCTAGCAGTGAAGACACCCGTGTTCAAATTGGGTGCAAGTAGAACCTCAAAACTGGCATGCACATTAATATTATTAGAAATCAAGTCACTATTTGGTTGATCAGACAAAGGATTCACTACCCTACTGAAGTGAGTTGAAATCTATTTCTTACTTTGCAATTGTCAATTGGTGTACATAATTCAAAAACATTCATCAACTTCATTTATATTTCTTTAAGGGGATTTTAAAACCATATATTGTATATAAACAATCCTAGTATAGATTGACATATCAAACATGTTCATCATAAGTCAAACATTCAATTGATTTAATCTTTGGCAATCTTACAGGGCACTAAAAACTAAAATATTCCTTGAAGAGAATGTGTTGCCATCAACTTGCAGAGAGGCGCATCTGTTGTTGGTTGAGTTGGGGATTGAATATAAGGAAATTCATTCATGTAAAAATGATTGCATTTTATATAGAGATGAATATCAAAACAAGGTAGAATGCCCTGTATGTAAAGAGAAGAGATATCATACAGATGTACAAGGTCCTACAGTTCCAAAGAAGGTTTTACGTCACATGCCAATTATACTTAGACTTCAACGAATGTTTCATTGCAAGTCACTTGCACAATTGATGGACTGGCATGCAAAGAACAAGAGTAAAGATGGATTCATGCGAATTCTGGCTAACTACAAAGCAATGAAACACATAGAGGAAAAATGGCCAAGAAAATTCAAAGATGAACCCCGTAGTATCAGGTTTGGTCTTGCAATTGATGGAGTGTGCCCATTCTCTTTCCTGAGCTCAAATTATAGTGTTTGTCCAGTAAGATTGATAGTATACAATATTCCCCAATGGATGAGTGTTAGAAAGGAGCACCTTATGCTGACTCTCATTGTTCCTGGAAAACATCAAGTTAAAAACATGGATGTTTATCTTGAGCCTTTTATTGATGAGATGCAACTGCTATAGAAAGGCATAAGAATGTATGACATATCACGTCCCCCATCAAATAGGTCCTTCATGTTGTACGGTGTGCTATGTTGGACTATTCATGATTTCCCAGGACTTGGTGTTTGTTATAGTAAGATAAAATATTTACGTATTTACACTCATAATTTATTTTCATCCCAACTTTCATACTTAGTTTTATACTATTTTTTTTATGTTATTAACATTACTTATTGAATTGCAAGGCTTCAAACAAAGGGGATATTTGCATGTCCAAGATGTACAGAACAATTTCAAGGGTGGTATTCTAAAGATCTACATAAATTTATTTATGCAAACAACAGGGTTTTTCTACCACTAGATCATAAGTTTAGAAATCACCTGAAGAATCAATTTGATGGAAAATTTGAAAATAGAGGCCCTCCCATGATTATGGGTCCGGGTGATTGGCTTAAGAAGTATGAAGATGGTGAATTGAAAGGTTGGGAGGATTTTTTTGATCGAGGTGATTCAATTGAAGAACCAGAACAAGTTGTAGTTAATATGCCAGAAGGAATGAAAAGGAAATCCATATTTTATGAGCTCCCTTACTGGAAGGATCTATTAATATCTCACCTATTAGATCCTATGCACATCTTCAAAAATGTCCCAGATTCTATATTTTGACATATATCAGGCAAAGAGAAGGACACCTTGTCTTCGAGGAGAGATATTGCTCTTTCACGTACCAAAATTGATAGAAAACATTTGTGGCCAAACAGGGAAAATGAAACATATGCAGAAGCTCCATGGATTTTGAAAAAAAAAGAGCTAGACCAACTAAAAATTGTCATCCATTCAATAAGGACACCTACTGGCTATGGGTCATCATTGGCTAAAGCTTTTACAACTTTGATGGACATATCATAGGATTTAAAACACATGATTTTCATAATTTTATGAAGGTATTATTTATCATCATTTAACATTTACTGGTAACATTGATTAAGTACTAAATATATTTTGATATTTTGTTGTGTGAGAAAAAATTACTAATGACCTTTTCATAAATGTGTTTGATAGCATATCATGTCACTGGCAATTAGGGGGGATTCCCGTCTTACAGTTGACTTAAGGAATGCCATAAGTAGATTGTCAGCATTTACAAGGTATGTGGTTATATGAAATGTTCATGTGTGAGAGACATAGAGATATTATATTTCATTTTAATTTTTGACTAAAGGTTCATACTAATTTACTATTCTTATATAAGGTGGGTGACCAAGGAGATCCACGAATGTGAAGTGCCAAAATGGAAGAAGGAAATTGCAAAAATTGTATGTGTATTTGAGAAGGAGCTCCCTACAAGTTTCATGGACCTACAAGTCCATTTACTTATACACCTAGTCGATGACATTGAATTGGTGGGTTTCATATCAACGAGGTGGATGTTTTTCTTTGAGAGGTATATGAAAACTCTAAAAAGATATGTCTGACAAAAGGCACATCCAGAGGGTTGCATGGATGAAGGGTATGTATTGAATGAGGCATTTTTCTTCTTGTGTGAATTCCTTGGTAAGGATTTTGAAAATGGGCCATACTTCTGGGATGAAGCACGAGCATCAGATATTATTGATGGAGAAAAACCACAATCTAATGGTGTTCAAGTAGAAATTGGTAAGTAAATTCATGATCAATGTGGTTTTTTTTCCTTGCAATCATTAATTTACTCTATAATTTATTTGTCAAATTAACAACATGACATTTGGAGTTTGAAATAAACATGTTGACATGTAATAGGTGTAGACGAAAGTGCTATACTCGACAAGTTCATTCTGTACCACATGGACTTTATGAACAAATGGATTGATCTATATGATAAAAAGAGAGAAGTGTTAGAAGCAAGGAGACAATTTTAGAGATCGAACCTAAGGAATACTCCACTTCCCAATGATCTGCTTGGGGAATGTGGCAAAGATTGCACACTAGAATGGGTTATTGAACAAATTCAAAATCAAATAGAAGATGCAGGTATAGATTCAAACATAACAGAAGATGAAATCAACATGTCTAGAGGATGTGAAAGAAATGTACAGTTGGAATTTTACAAAATGTTGTTTCCTTATAGTTTTGACACTATTAACTATTTTAATATTCGTCATTATATTTGTTTTCACTGAAATAAATGGTCTTTCACAAGTGAGAAAATATCCAGCAATGTGGGCATATGGTCGACATTATAGTGTAGAAAGAGTAGATGTAAAGAGACAATCCTTCGATTGTGGCATCATGGTTGACTTCAAGCAATCCATTCGATCAAGCTCAAAAGATAAGAATATAATTGAAGGGAATCTACAATATGTTGGGAAAATACAAGAAATTATTGAGTTGGATTACCACTCTTTTAAATGTATTTTTAAGTGTAGATGGTATGAAGCATTTGAGAGGACATGAAGACACGATACCCATAGTGGATTGTTTTCTATAGATTCCTCATGTTTCCTACTGGAAGATAAGGAGCCTTATGTTCTACCAATTCATTATGAGCAGGTATTTCTTTAACTCAAACAAGAAGCGATAGTGATCATTAACCTATTAATTCATAGTTTATTGTGAATATATACATGTGTTTATTAATCAATAAAATTGTTATACCATACGTCTAATATATGTATGTTGTTCATGTGCAGGTATTTTTCTATGAAGATATTTTAGACCCGAAATGGATATTTGTCGTACATTATGATCCAAGATTAAGGCATGTATTTGACGATGCATTAGTGGATACTAAGCAAAACAATGATGGCCAACAAAATGAGAGAGAGGGATTAGAGAACATCGAAGAAATTGACATCCATGATGATGTTGAAAATGGGTTAGGTTCAAACACAAGAAGACAACAATCCAGAGTTGGATGATGTGATGGAAGACAACAATATGGATGGTATACAAAATGATGATCCAAATACATCTGGTAACAATATAGATGGTCTACAGTCAGGTTTCAATGATGATGAAGATGATGCAGGTCAAGATGAGGATGATGATAATATTAAATACTTGAAAGAACATATGAACATTGACAATGATACACTGGATGACATTGTAGCAAACAATAATGTTAATGACCAAGACTTCTAAATTTTTAGAATTATTTGCAATCCATGTTTAAAAAAGCATAATTCTTATGGCCTAAACTTTGAAATGCTTTAGTAATATTATTTGTGTCGATACAAATTACCTATTGCAATATCCTTAAATTGTTCAATCTTTGGTATGAATTGTTGGCAGAAAAAATTAGGATTACTTGGATGCAATTTCCTTTTCATTGCTTTATATTTTGCTTGAATGTCAAGGTCTCAACCTAATCCTCATTTTGCGAGGAAGTTATGATTGAGGATTTGAAGACTACTACATATTTTAATGGGGAAGATGTTTTTCATCATGATGCACATGTTGCACATATGGATAGGCAAGACATGAATCTTACTACGCAAATACTTATATCAAACCTTTATGAATTTGAGCAATAATGTTACTACACAAATACATTCCACGTATTATCTCATGTTGCCAGTTCCACTCCCATTTTAATCATAACTCCTAATGTTCATCCTTCCAACATAGATGTCATCCTTAAAAGAATTGATGAGATGCAAAGTAAAGTTGATGCATTACCCCTAGAAATCAAAGGATATCATAGGAGAAATCAAGCATAATCCACTTTCATTTGAGTTATCTCTTATCCATTTCTAGCTTGCAATTGTTTCTTTAATTTCACATTTTCAAAATACAATTTGTTTACTTCATCATTCATTACTTTCTGAGTTTTCTCATAATCTTGCAGCCTTTGTTCTAACTTCTTCACAGCAGCATGAGTAAACATAGCAGTATGAACATTAAGAGCAACTGCTTTTGTTGTTGATGTATGTTACCCTAAAGATATGACAAATATTATGATTAGGCTTTATATGTGAATTTGGCCAACTAATAGAATTGCTCAGATTAATCAAAATTCTCTGCACTTTAGGCTCTGTTAAAGCCTAGGTGGGTGTCACCTTGTTTCACCAATGACAATTTACTTTCAAGTTTGCCGGTGACTTCAGAACAGATTAAGGAGATTATGTAATTTTGTCAATTAAATCATCCACTTCACTTAACCCAATCTGGCATATGATTTGGATTAATGTTTTCTATAAATATTTAAACCCTACTCCTAAAATAGAAAAACAAAATTGGATTTTGAAAATATATACAAGGGAATGATTTTCAAAAGAGAATGACCGATGCCTGCTACAGGAGGAGTTTGTATATCTTTAATTATTTTTCATATATATCCTTAAATTTATCTATGCCATGTTATATAATTGTGATAAGTACTTGAGTAAGACCATCAATGAAAAATGAAGTGGACATATTAGCTAATTGATTGCAGAAATATTTCAATTTATCAACGATCTCATGTTTCTATTCATTTTCAACACTTTTAATAAAGACATCATGATCATAATATTCTTCTTCATAATTAGAATGCAACATGTGATCATCATAGGAAGTAGGAGAATGACGTAGTCATGTTTGCAAGGTGAGGGTTTGACCTAGTACTTTGTTGAAGGGGACATAAGGATCCTAGATGTTTCTTAAGAATGCAAAATTAAAGGCATTAGGTTGTTTCCAACAAATGCAAACCACAAAAATCTCAAAATAAAAAAATCAATCTTTTTTTATCCTAAACATAGGCATGGAAATTGCGAGTTCAAAAAAATGTGAAATAAATCATACCCTATAATAGAAGATTTAAGTCCAATCCTAGATTTAATTAAACTTTAAAGTACAAGGAGTTGAGAGTAGAATAAATATTGAGATATTAAGTAATTAAGATAGAGAAATGAACATACAACTCATAAACTCATAGCAAAGAGAATAGAACAACCCAGAAAACTTTGCATTTTCCTTAATTCTTCAAATTTTCCAAGTCTTCAACAACAAGAAATGAGTGATACAATTCCATTATATAACAGGAACGTGTACCCTCAGCAATTAATACATTGTCTTTCAAATTCAATGAATACAGAGAAGCACCTAAAGGATTTGGAGAAACATTAATTGCACTGAAGGAAACAAAAAGGAAGGAGTGGTTGGCCTTGAGAAACATGAGGAGCTTCCTGGGGATCTGCATTGTTGTGGTTGGAAGATGATAGACAAGTTGTCATTATTTAGATCCATATATGTCCTCCCACCCACCATATGTTCTTTCAGCCAGCCAAGGAAATGAGATGATTTCTTCTTTCTTACCATTGTGGCTGACATACTGTGCATCTAGGATACCTTTGACACTTTTACCAAATAAGTCAAATGTAATGTCTACCATGTGCAGTTTTTCAAGTGTCCAGCTTAACACATGCTGAGCTGGGTCTCCTTTATCGTAACAAGCTAGAATTAACTGATTACCATTATCAATGATTTCCTTCCTCCACTTATTCAAGTCTTTTGTAGTCCCATCAGCTTCTAAAATATGAGGCAACCATTTTGTGTCCAGCTTTTCAACTACCTGCATTTTATCCTTTAATATTGTATCCAATTTTAGTTGATAAGCAGCCACCTCCTCAAATTTTTCTAGCATTCCCTCTACCAACTGCATCTCAGGAGGAGCCTCTGAATCATATCTAGAACATCTAAAAAATTCATTGATTTTCCTAGTCCTTGGCAGCCACTTGGGCTTCATAGCTGATAGCCTATGTTTGTCTGACTCATGTTTTTCAGGTGCTATCCTTAACAGGGAGTAAGACTTATGGGTCTCCTCCAACCTAGCCAATATCTTGTTAACTCTATACATAACTAAATTTGTGGCCACATCCTTCATTTTACCTTCCATTCCTTCATTCAACTTCTTATTCTCTTCTTTCAATTCCTTTATCTCTTGAAGCAGAGGTTGTCTATCAACTGGCAATGATTCTGCAGTCTGTATGACTAGGGGAGTTTGGGATGGACCAGCGTCCAATTTAGGTTGACTCTCATAGACACTAAGCCTAGCCATTGCCTCTGTGTATTTCCCCAATAATTCATTGTAATCTTTCTGTAGTTTAAGTGTTGTTGCCTCTACAAAATGTGTTATCTATACATTCAAGTTGGTTGCCTGAGGTGTAGGGGTGTCTGACACCCTATTGATGATCACATTACCAGTTAATTCATCCAAGCCTACCTTTGGTTTCTTATCATTTGGGGCCAATGCCCAGATAGCCAAGGTATCAAATTTAGGGTCAAAGATAGCACCCTGCAACGCTCTCTTGGCCTGTTCTCCACTTACATCTACATCATCCCTAGTAATGGTATCAAATGCAATAGCATCTGATAATGTCCAGTGTGGCAATAGTAAGATTTTGCTTTTCTTCACAAGTGCTCTCCCTTCTTCAGGAGTTATGGCACTAATATCCTTGTTCACCTCACCCAAAACCTTCCTTGTGATAGCATTCATATTCTTAAGGGTTTGCACCACTTTTTGCTTCTTCTATCCTTCTTTGGAACTCTTCACTCCTCATTCTCAACACAAAGGATTTGAATTCTGGGGTGGTAATGAATGCATCATCGGAGATAAATTGATTGCATGCCACTTCCCTCACATCTTCGGTGTCCACCTCATTGTTGACTATGGACCTTATCAACCTATTCTCTAGGGAGGCATATGGTGCTATCCTTGGGGGAGAATGCAATTGATGTGGGGGCTATGGATCTTGTTCCTCTACCACCTCTTCATCCAAATTCACAACTTCCATTTTTTCTTTTGTCTCAGGATCAATTATCTTTGCTCTTTTGGGGGTAGGGGCATCAGGGGAGTCAGGGGAACTTTTCCTAATATATTTGCCCTTTGAACTACTCGGTTGATAAGTGGGCCTTTCCTCTCCAGCAGGTGCCTCGACAATCAATTCATCTCCCTTCTCAAAGAACATTTTGATTCTTTCAATGGTGTCTTGAATTTCAATGAATGCCCCTTGATATGTAGAGTTGGCATTTTTCTTCCTTTTCTCTGCATCCATTATCAATTTCCATTTATTTCTCAATAAAAACACTTGCTGCATTGATTCACAATTTCTGACAGTATCCTCATCAAGCAGGACATGGTGTGGATATGCAGGCCTGTTGATTTTATGCCTTATGTCATGATTAAAGCCTTCAGGCTCAAAGAGCCTTATTGCATCCATATTCATCCTATAACATTGTAGCATGAAACTGATCTGGTCTAAACCATTCTTGTCAATTGTAATAAAATCTTGAAGCTTCAGAGATGCTAGGATAAGAGATCCCTTCTTATGCTTTCTAAAATGTTCCTTATCTGCTGCATTCAACTGTCTGATGATCTCCATAAATCCTATTCTTCTAGGCACAAATTTTGGTAAGGAATAGGGTGGAGCCTCACACCCATGATTCTGATACAGGTTGTATTTTCATGTAAAAACCAATCTCCCCAATTGTGATTGATATTCAGATGGGGGTTCTCTCCATTGGTCTTAGAAAGTCCTTAGTTTCCTTTGGTATCCTTTATGCAGCAGGCTCCAGGAATCCCAATACTTTCCTCACAAAATGCTCCTCAAAGGTGACATAACTAGCATATTTGAAGTGCATGTCTAGCATGCAGGTCCACATCTGAACTGGCATGGTATTGCCTTTCGCATTAGTCATTATCAAATGCAATTCCTTGCCCAATGGCTAGACAGAGAAAATAGAATCATGTGGCACATTAATGAATACCAAGTGAACCTTACATGGGGGCCTGGAGTAACATATTGTTCTTAATGGCCATCATCTATTCATGCATCTTCTTTGACAAGTACCCTACATAATCATATGGCTTGTCAACTTCATAATCTTGGATATATATTACTATCATCATTAGAGGCACTGGCATTCTATCTGATGCATCTCTCCCGAGCACATGACACAAGCTATGATAAGTTTTAACAAAATATTCCATGAACAGGCTGCATCAGAGAGGTTCCTCTTTGGTGATAGGGATTTTGATCAGAGCTCCATCAACCCCCTTCAATCTATGCTTGGCCAAGTTTTATAAGATCTGTATGCATACCTAAGACCTCTGTATTTTTCTCTGAAAGCATTCAAGTCTATAGGTATACCAGCAGTCGAATTAAGATTGAAGACAGTAGCAATGTAGGCCTTTGTGAATCTAATGATAACACTACCATTTCTAGACAAGACAGACATGGTCTTAGGGTCAAACCTAGTTGCTACATCTCTCACTAAGTCTGTGTTTATGAAGACATTAGGGCATATCAATTTGGCCAAGTCTAATGTCCAAGCATGGCAGACTGGGGCTCTATAGTCACTTCATTTGTGCCAATGTGCAAACAGAGTCCAAGCAGACATAGGGAGCCTAGCATCTCTACAATCTACACAAAGGTCGTATATTTTATCATTTCTACCAACCTCTCCTAAATTTGTCAAAGGTCTTTTAGACGAGCTAGGACACTGAATCATGATGTCTTCATCAAGGCTGTGTTTGGAGGTCAAAGCTTCACCGGACTGACTCATTTTGTATTTTATGTAGGCAACCTAGGGTTTATGCAATTAACAATTGTCCTAAATGTTTCAGAGAATTCTTACAGATAGAAAACTAAGTGTAGGGGAGAGACAATGACTTACTGGTTTTGGATGTCGCAGAGGCTTTGAATTGCTTCTCTTTGCTTATTCTGATGATTCTCTGGCTCTGAATATGATTGCTTCTTGAAGAATGACAGGAAATAACTTGAATTATGTTGTTATAACATTGAATTCCTGTACTACTCTGTATATTAATGGAGGTCGCGGCAACAATAACTCTACTCATGCCACAGTCATTCAAAAATATTCATTGTTTGCATTTTTGAATTTGGACCGTTGATCTTTCGTTACCTTTCCTGAAATCTACGGCTTTGATTCACTGACTAGATTTGACAATCTTAGTCATCTTGGTTGACAAGTCATCGTTCAATGGGAATGAGCCAAGTCTTCAGCATAGACTGGACGCGTGTCACGTCTTCGCGATGTCGCAGTCGAGGAGGGCCCACCATATAGCTACCACGTGATGGTGCAACATAGCAACCATGAGCCTTTATGACACTTACTTTTTAATTGGTGGATGCCACGTGTCGCCATCTCGCCATCTCATGGTGAATATTCCTTCTGAAAAGATTCCCCTGCACTAGCGCGCAACCATTAGATCTAAACACTCAACACTAACATGTGGAGGTGGACAATTGGCTGAGGCAGACACTTCGCAAGTAAAGGTTACACAAACAGGTGGCGGCTTGTCACGACGTCGCAACCGGGTATGACGTCATCCTGACATGCTCAGTGACGATGCAATTTTCATTTTATACGACTTTAGGAATTATCGGCGGGAATAGGTAACGACTAGGCTAAGGGGCCGGTTAACCCATGAACATCAAGACTTAAGGTTGTGACTTAAAGGATCGACAACTGGCAACAAACGGTCAACACAAGAACATAACAATGGATTAATGTTTTCTATAAATCTTTAAACCCTACTCCTAAAACAGAAAAACAAAATTGGATTTTGGAAATACATACAAGAATAAGGATCCTAGATGTTTCTTAGGAATGCAAAATTAAAGGCATTGGGTTGTTTCCAACAAATGCAAACCACAAAAATCTCAAGATAAAAAATCAATCTTTTTTTATCCTAAACATAGGCATGGAAATTGTGAGTTCAAAAAAATGTAGGGAAATAAATCATACCCTATAATAGAAGATTTAAGTCCAATCCTAGACTTAATTAAACTTTAAAGTACAAGGAGTTGACAGTAGAATAAAATATTGAGATATTAAGTAATTAAGATAGAGAAATGAAATAGTTGAGAAGAAATACAAAATTTATTTGATCTTTTTAGCATGATGTCAAATGTGAAGTGTGTGATTAACTAATGCATTATGAAAAAAAGAATGAAAACTAGGATTTTCTACTAGAATAATGATCATGAGATTGTGGTAGTGATTAACTGATTTTTTGCATTCCTTCTTCACTTGTCCTCTTTTTCCATATTTCCAAAACTTTACTCTTATCTTCCTAGGGATTATAGATTTTCCTCTTGACTTGTATTGATATTTATACCATTCCCCTTTAGATCCACTTTTGTCCTTGGGCCTTTGCGAAACATGCAAGGCATCCTTAGAACCTTCATCATTGAACTTTCTCCTCATATCTCCATTGAGCATTGTAACAATAAAGGATTCCATAGTCACCTTTGCAACACTACCATTTATAACAAGCATTATGTTCTCCTAAATTTTGGGTAAAGAAAACAGGGAGAAGATACATTTGTCATCCTTATCAATCTTAACATTTATTGAACCTATTTGACTCAAAATCGTATTAAAGGTGTCAGAATGTTCTACAGTAGAATCACCTTCCTTCATTTTTAAGTAATATAAACCTCTCTCTCTCTCTGTATATATATATATATATTTGACCTATCTACCTCCTAGTTAAATCCTTTTCCAGCTAGCTTTCCTAGCTAGTTTTCCTTTTCCTTTCCAATTTCCCTTTAGATCCCACCAATTTTTCCTTATTTTACTATTTTCCACCTCTCCTCTCATCGTTCTTCCCATCCAATGAACTTTAGTTTTATCTTGTTTCCATTTCATCCTACCAATTTATATCCTCATCCCTCTTCATGTCCTAGTTTTCTTGTTTCCATTTGCTTTGTTGATAAGGGTCAAGACAGATAGAGGCAAAGAGGAAGAGACTAGAGAGAGAGAGTCCTAGTTTTCTTGTTCATTTCCTTCATCGATAAGGGAGAGGGAGAATTAATAGAAGGGAGAGATAGGAAGATATAGGTTGAATGATAGGGGAGAGAGGCGAAGAGATAGAGAGATAGGCAGAGATAGCTAGGTAGAGAGAGATATAGAGGAGACAGATAGGGAGAGATAATATAAGAGGAGACAGAGGGGAGAGATAGGGAGATAGAGGAATGATAGGGGAGAGAGAGGCAACATATAGGGAGAGATAGATAGGTAGAGAGAGAGAGGAGATAGATTGGGAGAGATAGAGGAGACATAGGGAGAGATAGGGAGATAGAGAGTGAGTGAGATGTCTAGAGAGATTTTAGGGAGAGAGATTGAGAGGTATAGGGATGATAGAGAGTCGAGGGAGATAAGGGAGAGATAGGGAGATAGAGGTTTAGGGTTTCTTAGGTTTAGGGTTTAGGGGTTAGGGGTTAGGGATTAGGGGCATTATTTAAGGTTGAGGGATTTAGAGAGAGAGAGAGAGAGAGAGAGAGAGAGAGAGAGAGAGAGAGAGAGAGAGAGAGAGAGAGAGAGAGAGAGAGAGACTTCTTTTGACATGCAACTATAAACCCTGAATAATGCCCCTAAACCCTAAACCGAGCAACCCTAAACCTCTAAAACTTAAATAATGCCCCTAAACCCTAAACCCTAACCCCTAACCCCTAAAACATATATAAATCCTAAATAATGCCCCTAAGCCCTGAGCCCTGACCCCTAAACCCTAAACCTGAGAAACCCTAAACCCCTAAATCCTAAACCCCGACAAACCCCTAAACCATAAACCCTAAACCCAAGCAACCCTAAACCTCTATCTCCCTGTCTTCCTATCTCTATCATTCCTCTACCTCTTAATCTCTCTCCCTATGTCTCTGGCCATGTACCTCACTCTCTGTATCTCCCTTTTGGTCCTCTCTCTCCAAACACTAAACCCTAAACCTCTAAACATTAATTAACTGTAAACCCTAAATAATGCTCCTAAACCTTAACCCCTAAACCCTAAACCTGATAAACCCTAAACCTGATAAACCCTAAACCCCTCTCTCTCTCTCTCTCTCTCTCTCTCTCTCTCTCTCTCTCTCTCTCTCTCTCTCTCAACCCAAGAAACCCTAAACCCCAAACCCCTAAACCCTAATTCTAAGAAACTCTAAACCTTTATTTCCCTATCTCTCCCCTATCTCCCTATCTCTATCATCCCTCTACCTCTCAATAATCTCTCTCCATATGTCCCTAGACATGTGCCTCATTCTCTATCTCCTTATCTCTCTCCACAGTCTCCTCTATATCTCCCTATCATTCCTCTCTCTTTATAAACCCTAAATCTCTAAACCTAAACCCCTAAACCCTAAACCCTAAATTATAATCCCCCTAAACCCTAAACCCAAGTAACCATAAACCTCTATCTCCCTATCTCTTCCCTCTCTCCCTATCACCTTTGTCCCTCTACCTCTCAATCTCTCTCCCTATCTCTCTGGCCATATCCCTCACTCTCTATCTCCCTATCTCTCCCCTCGGTCACCTCTATATCTCCCTATTGGTCCTTTATCTCTCTCTAAACCCTGAACCCTAAACCTCTAAACCTCAACCACTAACTCCAAAACCATAAACCCTAAACCCTAAATAATACTCCTGTAGAGGAAAAACTAATGTGTTGTAGACTTAAATAAAATTCAGGGTTTAACCTAACTTAACAGTCCACTATCATTGCATTCCTACATTGAATTATCGACCAGCGAGCACAAGCTTGTGATGATGCCTGCACTATCTATGCCTTCAAGACTCATTTCTAATCTAAGTTAATCTTATACAATTCTTATCTTATCTAGTCCCACTTACTAAAATGTAAAACAATAAATGGAAATGGAAAACAACAAAAACAATCTAAACTTCCAGTTGCTATGGGTACCTTCAGCAGAAGTTGAAGATAACTGTATTTAACAAAAAATCACAGTTTTAATCTAACAACTCAAAAATGATGAAAAGGCTAACACTAACCTCTAGAGGATTAAAAACATGCACTCTACTCATGAATCACAGTTACTGGAAATATCAATAAATAGTTCTTTCTTGCTTCACAATATAATACAGAAGATGGAATGAAACAGATTAACTAAGAATGCAAGAAATAAATAAGAAAACATGCAAAGTGAGAGTTAGTACCTTGAGTGGCCAGCTCAGGGAACTATCTCACTTTTCCTGGAGATTAAAACTACTTCAGATCTTCACACATCCCATAACATACAATTGAATTCAAATCATATCTAAGATAGAATATTTTTTAGATTTTATTCAAAATTATAGCATGTCTGGAATAATTGATAACTGTAACAAAGTAATGGCTATTTTGAAAGTAAAACATAACAACCAACATCAACGAACTAATCCCCTGACTTATATAAAGATGGGAGAGTCTTGTGCAACCTTCTAACTAACTGCGATCATCAATTCATTCCTGGACATCAAGATATTGTTTTTGAGATCAACTTATTAACTGGAACAAAGGAAATAGAGTCCTATCCAAACAGAAATTCTAACCATAACAGCTCATAAATAAGATTCATAAACTTCGGTGAGATTCCTAGAATGAGTCTTCTTTCTCCTCTGCGTTTATTCTCCCATGATGACCATGTTTGTCTCTACCGATCACTGTGTTTGGCAATTGGACCACATTCTCATTGATTCCTTTGTTCTACATCCTATTGTAATTACTCCTCCTTGGATTCTTTATTTGGTTGCACAGGGTTAATCATTCCAACATATATACAAAACAACCTCTCATAATAAACTTATGAAATCCTATCAATATTTCATACATATTAATAATTTAAATCATCCATTTGATAATATAACCACTTGAGTTCATTTATCAGCATAAGGTCTAAGTCTTTGGAAAGTATATATATGAAACAACATAAAATAGAGATAATGTATGTGAAGTCTTTGCAGAACCATATAGAAAAGGTCTTAAAACATATGGAAACAGTATAAAAGGAGGACAATATTTCATCCCAACATTCCCCCCAACTTAGACTTTTGCTTGTCCCTAAGCAAAATTAAAGAACTAGACGCCTATGGCAAAAAGGTTGTAATGCAGGGTAATTCTTTTGAGGTCTGTGTCCACTATAACTCCTTTTCCTTGCTTGAGGTAGAACCCATTAGAGTATGCAAGTCTTTCCATCCTAATCTGCTCAGCACGCCTACATTGCTCACTTTTCCCTCTTGTCCAATGTGGCACTTGATAAAGAAGTATAGGAGGCTGATAAGCGAGAGGTAACCATGGTACTCCCTTTTGTTCTGATATTTGGATATATCTGCATAATCTTTCAAGCATATTCATGAAATTATGGATAGAATGGGGTTCCTTCCTTTGTAACTCTGGAGTTAAGCTATCCCATTTGCTCTGCACATACCTCTGATAATTTTGGATAATATACACTGCCATCCTCTGTATTCTTCTATAGTCCCTAAGCCTTAAATCCATAATCACCTTACCTGGTCCTTTATGAGACAACAATGTCAACCATTGGGTTAAGATGATTTCAGGCTCCAAGGCTTCCTTCCTCAGTTGCAGTGGTACTTTCTTTTCCTGTTCTTCATATTGGTCCATCAATAACCCTATGAGTTGTTCATTTTTAAAATGTGACATTAATGCTCTGACCTAGAGGTCTCCAACATAAATGCAGGGATTCCATTGCGTATCTTCATCCATTATATAATTGTGTAGGTAATACTCACACAACTAGTCTTGTTCTTATAGGCTAACCTCTTTGAAGTAATTACAAAAGATAAACCTTGAATGCAAGTCAATTTGATCATTGATAAACCTGTTAAACTGAAAAATGAGAAATTTTTCCTTCAAAAATAGTGCATACACTCTTGATGGAGGTTTGCATCTCATAATCTGCTTAGCCCTTTCAATAACCTCTGTCAGCTTTTTCTCTAACTGTTTAATCTTCAAATACTTTTATGCAACAAATTCATTAAGGTTATGCTTTTCTTTTTCCCAGTTTTCCTTCTCTTGCCTATTTTCATCAATCAGTTTCATTAGTTCAAAACCCAAGGACAATGTACTATGGTATGTTGGGGTTTTTACCACAGGTGGTTGGAGAGTAAGTACTACCCCTTCCTCAATCTTTGCTTTATTTTCAGCCAGCTGTGCTAACAAATCCAAATTAGAGCCATGGCCATATGTTTGGATCTTCTCCTCCAACTCCTGAATCCTCTTTTCCTTTTCTCTATCTCTTTCTTCATAACCCCTTACCTCTTCCTCAAGTTGTCTTATTCTATCTAGGGCTTCTAGCAACTCCTTCCTAATATCTCTATCTTCTATCAATTCCTTTTCACCTTCAAGATTTTCATCATTCCCTTTTTTAGGGGCATCAAAGATTTCCTTAGCAAAGTCATCTGGCATAGGTTTTCCCATTTTTCTGGCAATAAACGGATCTTTTGGTTCAGAATCAGAAGAAGAAATGTACCTTCTTTTTCTAGCAAACATATTATCATTTGCATAGGCATCAACAGAAGCATCCTCAAGAGGGTTTTCTCCCCTATCTGAATCTAGATTCAGAGGGGCTGGATCAGTATCCTGCTGGCCTTTATTTTTGTCTTCTTCTCCAGGGTGCTCAACAATTTTTTCTTTAACACCTTGCTTCCTCAACCTCCTTGATCACCTAGGAGTAACTGTCTCATGTTTTTCTACCTTTTTCCTCTTCTTGTTGTTCTCCCTCTAACTCTTTGTTTTCTTCCTAGATGTTGAGGAAGTGGTTCTTTTTATTTTAGGAATAGAGGTTGAGGGCTCTTCAACTGATACAGGCCTAAACTCTGGAGGGTTCTCAGGTTGTGTTTCTTCCTACTCAGTATCAACAGGGGGTTCAGTTTCATGTGGAATATCTTCCTCTGGCTCTAGTGCTTCCAAGAGTGTTGAAATGTCTACACATTGTTTAAAGGCTTCCCACTCAATCTATGGGTACTGAATCCTTAAACTCCTTTTTACTAACAAAGTTATTAAACAATGGTGAGAAAGAGTTGTGTCTACTTGTTGCCTCTGATACTCTGAAGACATTCTTCTCAATGTGCTATACAAATAATTGGGAACATTGACAAGTTTCTCATGTCTCAAATGGTTGAGCAGTTTAAGATGTGCAATTTACAACATATTATATCTACCATCACAAGTGATATATTTGATAATAGAGAAAGCAAATTTCCCCCAAAAATATGAAAGAGATAATCGTTTGGTACCTTGTGTGGTAGAATCTAGGCGTTCACCTCTTTCACAAAACTCCTCCTTGGCCGCAGCTGCATCAGCCCCAATTAGATACTCAGAACCTATTCTAAGCAACCCTAAAACTTGAGCAATTGCAAGCTCGGAAGCATCTACTATCAACCCTCTAACCATTGCTTTATCATATTGCAGAGTAAGTGCAAATTCTTGTACCATGTCGTCGTCATATTTTGTCAATTTGAGGAAATAATCAAGCCAACCCACTCTAGTAAAAAGTGGAAGAACTAGCACATCCTCTAATATTTCCTTGTGTGCCAAGGGTTCCCTTCTGATTAAGTCTCCTCCCATTAAGACTGTGAATTAGAAATCTGCAATGTCGATTCTCTACACAATGCTAACTAACCAATTTCTACTGCTTCAGCTCACCACCCTGAAAAACCAGTCTTTCAATTTGCCTCTTTCCTACTTCTCCACTATAACTCCATAACTCCTTAAGGTATTAATTCATTATTTAACAGAGGTGAGTTCATAGTGCAGAGTATTTGTCTAGTTTTCTCAAAGGTAGGGTTTTAAACAAGGTTTTGAAAGGCAAAAATGTGAAAGCAACAATGATTAAATGACAATCATTTGAAAAGAAACCCCTCCCCCCAACTTAATGATGAAGTGACTGCACTTCATGTGGAAGGTGTGACGGATGAAGAAGGAGTGATCAAAAGAAATGGTGGAAATATACATCGCATGCATGAAATAAATTATGAATAAACATGAAAATAAATAAATAAAATCTAAGCGTATTAATAGAAAGATGTTGATTGTACATATATAGCAAAATGAAATAATTAACATACCTTGGAAGTTGTGAACAATATTGGTGAGGTGATAGAATATGCATGCGGCAAATGGGAAGTCGGATGTATGGTTACAGAGCGATAATGGAATAGTGCAAGATGGCGGATGGAAGTACCACTCATAATTTGAAGTGACACTTGGAATAATGTGAATGGAGCAATTTGAAAGGAATACAGGTTGACGGAATGGGCAGGAGAATTGAGGTAGTGTTCACCAAGCAATGGAATAGAATAGTAGACTAGTGTTGCTATGGGCACTTGCAACATAGGTCTCGACTGTGTAAATGTAACATAATATAACAGGTCCCAGCTGAGTCAGGTCTCGAATGAAGACGTGAAAAATAGGTCCGACGAAGATATGAAGTTGTAACCATGAAAATTGTGCAGTGTGTGCATGTGGGAAAAGCAAAGAAATTTAATTGTTAGCAACAGGGGTTGAGTATTGCAACTCAACTTCCACATCATTGGACATTGTTGCTGTATCAGCATCGGAATGTGCATTGTCGGGTGTCACATCTAAATCAGCATCATCTGGTGTCACAACATCTGAATCAGTGGTATCAGGAGGAGCATACTGAGCAGATAGAGATACTAGAAAGTCATCTCTCTAGAGTGGCTTCTTGTACAATTTGAGCCTATGCCCATTGACCAATAGTGAAAACTGAACTTCATCAATAGTTTGCAGTTGAACTGCACCATTAGGAAAAACTTGTTGGATTTCATATGGACCTAACCAACGTGACTAAAGCTTGCCCTTGAAGTCCTTATACCTTGAATCATAAAGTAGTGCCCAGTCTCCTGTAGTGAATTCCTTTATTTTTATATATTTATCATGTCATTTTGCCCTTTTCTTCTGTATGACCCCTATATGATGAATAACTTCCAGTCTCATTTCATCCAAGGCATTCAAATGTTGTAGCCTTTCCTGTTGTGCAGTGGTCATATCCATTCCTAGGTCCATTGCTGTCCTCAGGGTTTTATGCTCAAATTCAATAGGCAGAACTGTAGTCTTGCCATAGACCAGCTCATAGGGTGTAAACCCTGTAGTTGTCTTCCAAGTTGTTCTATATGCCCAAACAGCTTCAGGGAGCCTAGAAACCCAATCTCTTTGGTGAAGCTGCACTGTCTTGGTTAGGATGTTTTCAATTTCTCTATTAGTAACTTCTACCTGACCATTAGCCTGTGGATGGTAGGGAGTGGATTTCTTATGCCTGATCTGATATTTTGCAACCAATTTTGTTATTAAATCAGATGTAAACTGTGGTCCTCGGTCAGTTACTATTTCTCTTAGAACACCATACCTGGTGAAGATGTCTTCATACAGGAATTTGGCCACATTGCCATCTCTGGAAAACTGTAATGCTTTCACTTCTACCCATTTAGTAATGTAATCTATACATACCAGGATATATTCTTTGTTGTTTGATGAAGGAGATATAGGCCCCATAAAATCCAAACCCCACTTGTCAAAAGGAGCTAGTGAGAGTTGTGGTTGCACAGGCATCTCATCACTTCGAATAGGTCTCCCCATTCTCTGGCATCTATCACAACTCCTAGTGTACTTGACAGCATCCTTGTGAAGCGTTGGCTAATAATAACCTGTGGTGAGGATTTTAAAGACTGTTCGCTTTGCTGCAAAATGTCCTCCACAAGGCTCATCATGAGAACCCTTCATTATATCAAATACTTCATCCTTCCTGATACATCTTCACATAATATTGTTTAGTTCAGTGTAGAAGAGAAATCCAGAAATCCAAGAGTAAGAGAAACACTTATGCACCAGCTGCCTCTTCTCCCTTGGAGAGAAATATCCTGGAATTTGCCCTGTAACCAAATAATTGGCTATATCTGCATACCAGGGAGTGTATGTAGTGAGAACAAATAAATGCTCATCAGGAAAGGAATCATCAACCACTCCATCTGAAGACTGTGCAAGTAGTCTAGACAGAAAATTAGCAACAACATTGGCTTTGCCTAGTTTGTCAATAATTGTAATGTCAAACTCTTGCAACAACAATAACCACCTTACAAGTCTTCCACCTACTATGGGTTTATTCATCAAGTATCTGATGGTTGTATGATCTGTATGGATGAAGACCTTGTAACCAGTTATGTAGTGTCTGAACTTATTTATGGCATAAACAACTGCTAACATCTCTTTCTCTGTCACTGTATAATTCAATTCAACTCCTTGCAAATTCTTACTGCCATAATAAATGGCATATTCCTTGGATCCTTCTTGTTGGCCTAAAACTGCATCAATTGCAAAATCTGATGCATCAGTATGGATGTGAAAAGGTAAGGTCCAATTTGGTCCTCTAAGTACAGGAGCTTGTGTCGAGGAGGTTTTCAGCTTTTCAAAAGAAGTTTGACAATCTGGTGTCCACTCAAATTCACTGTCTTTTGTTAACAGAGCAAATAGAGGTGCAACAATTTTGCTAAAATCTTGAATGAACCTTCTGTAGTAACCTGCATGTCCTAGGAAATTCCTGACATCTTTTTGCTACTATGGAATAGGTAGGGTGGAAATAACTTCAATTTTCTTTGGATCCACTTGTATTCTAGGACTTGAGATAAAGTGCCCCAAAACTATTCCTTGTGTCATCATAAGGAAACACTTTTCATTACTCAAAGAGAGATTGTGATCTATACATCTTTTCAATACCTTCTCCAAGTTGTGTAGGGCTTCATCATATGTGTAACCATATGTGGTGAAGTCATCCATATAAATCTCCATACTGTCATGTGCAAAATCAGAGAAAATGCTTAAAACCGCTCTTTGAAAAGTAGCTGGAGCGTTGCACAAGCCAAAGGGCAAGACAGAGTATGCATATGTCCCCCAAGGGCAGGTAAATGTTGTCTTATCTTGATCTTCTAGAGTAATTTTAATCTGATTGTAGCCACTAAAACCATCAAGGAAGGAAAAATATTTCTTGCCTGCTAGTGAATCAAGAACTTGGTCAATGAAGGGCAATGGAAAGTGGTATTTCCTGGTAGCAGTGTTCAATACTCTGTAGTCGACACAAACCCTCCACTTTCCTCCTTTCTTTGGAACTATAACCAATGGTGACACCCATTCACTGTCTAAAATGGGGTATATGAAGCCTGCATCCAAAAGTTTCTGTAGCTCAGTTTTAACAATTTCCCAAAGGGCTGGATTCATGTGCCTTTGCTGCTCCCTGATAGGCCTGTATCCATCATCTATGTATATCTTATGCATTCATAAGGCAGGATCAATGCCTTTCATATCATTATAATCCCATGCAAATGCTACTGAGTGTGACTGTAAAACTCTATGCAAGGAGTGTTGTTGTTCATCAGTCAAGGCATTATTAATATTCAACATCTTTCCTGGCCTGACCTCTAGTTGCTTGGACAGTTCATGCACAGAAGACAAATCAAGGTTGGGTAACACAGGTAAGCATTGCTAAGGTAATAAAGCATGAAATATTTGAGACACCTCTTCTGATGAACTGCTTGGTATTGTGATGCTCAAAGGGTCTTGTAAGCAAGACAGACAATCTTGCTGCTGCGGATGCCTTTCATAGTCATTATGGAGGACATGAGCAATTAGTTCATCTTCATTTGGAACATCTAACAAGGGGCTGCGCTTAATAGTCATTAGTGTGTGCAAGGAGTAAGTGTCTTCTTCTTCCTAGAAAGGCCAAATGGTCTGCTCAAGTTCATGATATGGTTGTGCTGGAGGATACAACACCAGTTTCTTGGTCACTGTCCCATTAGATATTATCATGTTACCAGATCTACAACCTATAAATGCATCAGCAGTGGCGAGCCATGGTCTGCCTATTATAAGAGGATAACCAGCAAGATTAACTTTGGGTTGCAAAACTATGAAATCAACTAGATACTCCCAAGAGTCTAATGTAATGACCAAATCCTCTATGACTCCCTCAAGTTTGACTATGGACCTATCAACTAATTGAAGAACTGTCTGGGTAGGCCTAAGATTGTTCAGTTGGAGTATATGCATTGTTTCCTTGGTCGTGACATTAATAGTAGCACCTAGATCTATCAGAGTGTTCTTAATCAGAGTCCCATTGATCTTGACATCCACCACTGGACTTCCTGGGTCTATATATTTTGGAACAATTATATTACCCAACATGATGTCTGCAAGATTACCTAACACATGCACTGTTTGGGGGTCTATTCTCTTCCTTCCTAGTTTCTTTATGCAAAAATCCCTAATAGTTTTGGTATAGATGGGGATATCCTTGATATCTTGGATTAAGGGAATCTTGATGTTGATATCCTTTAGCTGGCTAAGAAGGGCAATATCAGCTTAAGCTTTTGCATGGTCAAACGTTCAAGGAAAGCACGAGACTTCTGTTGTAAGGTAGGTTAGGCATCTTGGTTTGAGTCAGGTTCCAAGGGTTGTTTATCTGGGGTCTCTTCGGTGGGCTCTTCATCTTCAAGCTCAGTAATTTGGGGAGATGAAGGTCCTGTAAGTTGTTTCCCTGATCTAAGATGAATATTACTCACTTCCACCCCATAGGTGGGATATTGCATCACCTCAGTAGTATAAGCCTGTTTAACAGGCTTGTTGTTAGGGTTAGGTGTAGGTTGGGTAGGGATTTGGGTAGGTCTAGGAGATGGATTTTGAGGTGGGTTTTGAGGTGGTGGAATGATGGTTGGCCGCTATGGCTGAGATGGAATCATAGGTTGCTAAAATTGTGCATTTTACTGCCATTGTTGGCCCTTGTTCCACTGAGGCTACCATTGTTGCTGCTGATTAGGCCATTGAGGATTATAGTTAGGTCCTTGGAAATTTTATTGTGGCCATGGGTTAGGTTGTTGTTGGTTCTGACCAACTTGTGGAGAAGGCCATTGGGGATTTTACCATTATGGGTTTTGCCATGCATTTGGGTTACCAGACCATTGCCGAATATTCCAGGTAGAGAAGTTCTGATTTGCAATAGGAAAGGGAGGATTAAAATTAAGTGGATCAGGAAGCATACCTTGTCTTTGTTGGCATGGCCTTCTTTGAGCAATGAAGAATAATTGTCCGTCCTCTCCTTCGAATTGCTGTAACTTTGGTCTCTCAATCCTTTCTTACTGGATACTGGCCACCCTCTTACATTTGCAATTGGCTTTCCTTTGTCTACAGCTGGGGTAGTATTCAGTGAGCATTGCATATGCCTCTTCTTGTTTCTTCTTGATGTGAAGAGTGTCCAACTATGTAGCCATGTGGCTAATGATATCTTCTTTCATATTGGTCAGCAAGTTACTAATTTCCACTCGAGAAACTCCATTAACTGCCTTGCCTGCAATGGCTATGCTTTCTCCTCTGGGCTTTCTGGAAAAAGTCCTAGAGTAGTTCCTGAAAGCTATACAAATATCTTCAAAGGGTAGTTGGGAGATATCCCCTGTTCTAATGAGATTTAGGGCATCCATGCAATCATCATCGACTCCTCTTAAAAAGACCAGCTTCAATGATTCTTCAGACAACCTATTCCGAGGGTTTTTCTTCAACAAAAATTGGAATCTCTCCACATAGTCCTCTAATGGCTCCTCCTCCTTCTGTGACATCCTAAAGATGTCATCTTTCCTCCTATCATGTCCTCTATAGTAGTCTTTGTATTTTGCCAGGAATTTTGTCTTCATGGTATCCCAGTTTGGAATGGCATATTTCCCTAGTCCCATAAACCATCTTAAAGCAGCATCTTTTAGGGTAGCAGGGAACAACTTGAGTCTGTAGAATCGGTGGTATAATCTTAACTCCTACACAGAACATCAAACTCGAACATGAAAGTGTAAGGATCTTCAGTCACCAAACCATAGAAAATAGGCAATGCAGATGGTGATAGATTTTTTAGAGTAGCTACCCATGCTAGGTCTAGTATAGGGAATTCAAATGTAGCTTGTCCTAGAGGATCCTGTACTGCATCTACCATGGTTCTGAAAGTTCCGTCTATGGCAGTAGAGGAAGCTGATGGAGATGTAGGGGGTGTTGATGAAGATGTAAAAGGAAACTCTCCTTCAACACTGCCTATTGTGTAGTTGTTGAAATCGGCTGTACCCTTGTTGTTCTGAGAAGTTGATGGGAGGAATCTACCTCGAGTATCTCTTTGCCTCTGCATAGAGTCAATTGAGCTTTATGTTTCAGCAGCCCTACATAATGTTAGTAGAATGCTTGGTGTTTCTTGAAAAATGAATTTATACAATCTAATACTAAAATCAAGATTTTAACTATAAAAGCATGTAAAACCTAACAAATGAGATTATGAAGATAACACCATCCCCGGCAACAACACCAAAAATGTAGAGGAAAAACTAATGTGTTGTAGACTTAAATAAAATTCAGGGTTTAACCTAACTGAACAGTCCAACATCATTGCATTCCTACATTGAATTATCGACCAGGGAGCGTAAGCTTGTGATGATGCCTACACTATCTATGCCTTCAAGACTCATTTCTAATCTAAGTTAATCTTATACAATTCTTATCTTATCTAGTCCCACTTACTAAAATGTAAAACAGTAAACGGAAATGGAAAACAACAAAAACAATCTAAACTTCTAGTTGCTACAGGTACCTTCAGCAGAAGCTGAAGATAACTGTATTTAACAGAAAATCACAGTTTTAATCTAACAACTCAAAAATGATGAAAAGGCTAACACTAACCTCTGGAGGATTAAAAATGTGCACTCTACTCATGAATCACACTTACTAGAAATATCAATCAATAGTTCTTACTTGCTTCACAATATAACACAGACGATGGAACAAAACAGATTAACTAAGAATGCAAGAAATAAATAAGAAAACATGCAAAGTGAGAGTTAGTACCTTGAACTATCTCACTTTTCCTGGAGATTAAATCTACTTCAGATCTTCACACATCCCATAACATACAGTTGAATTCAAATCATATCTAACATAGAATCTTTTTCATATTTTATTCAAAATTATAACATGTCTGGAATAACTGATAACTATAACAAAGTAACAACTATTTTGAAAGTAAAACATAACAACCAACATCAACGAACTAATCCCCTAACTTATATAAAGATGGGAGAGTCTTGTGCAACCTTTTTACTAACTGCAATCATCAATTCATTCCTGGACATCAGGATATTGTTTTTGAGATCAACTTATTAACTGGAACAAAGGAAACAAAGTCCCATCCAAACAAAAATTCTAACCATAACAACTCATAAATAAGATTCATAAACTTCGGTGAGATTCCTAAAATGAGTCTTCTTTCTCCTCTGCGTTTATTCTCCCATGATGACCACGTTTGTCTCCACTGATCGCTGTGTCTAGCACTTGGACCACATTCTCATTGATTCCTCTGTTCTACATCCTGTTGTAATTACTCCTCCTTGGATGCTTTATTTGGTTGCACAGGGTTAATCATTGCAACATATATACAAAACAACCTCTCATAAAAACTTATGAAATCCTATCTATATTTCATACATATTAATAATTCAAATCATCCATTTGATAATATAACCACCCGAGTTCATTTATCAGCATAGGGTCTAAGTCTTTGGAAAGTATATATATGAAACAACATAAAATAGAGATAATGTATGTGAAGTCTTTGCAGAACCATATAGAAAAGGTCTTTAAAACATATGGAAACAATATAAAAGGAGGACAATATTTCATCCCAACAACTCCTAAACCCAAGTAAACATAAATTAGGCGCTAAGTTAGGCGAAGAATCAAGCGCTATACCAAGCGCTAAAGCAGGCACCAAATTGGGCGTTAAAGTAGGTGTTAATTTAGGCGCTAAATTGGGCATTAAAGTCGGTGCTAATTTAGGTGCTATAGTAGGTGCTAATTAGCGCCTACTTGATCTAATCGGTACAAAAAATGCCAAAAATAGCGCCATCCCAATAAATAGTGCCAACTTTTTCAAAAAATTGGAGACAAATACATTAAAACAGTGGTGGAAGCATAAAAGGGAGCTAATCATAGGGATTTGTTATAGTGAGTGATTAAAACTTAGGAGATATTTCACACAGTTTAGCTTGGGTTACAGAGTGTAGTTATACAAGGTGGTATTCGTTCATGCACAACTAAGGTACTTCGGCATGGTTGTTTTACAGAGTTTAAAAGTAATAACACAGTAGCTATAATGGAGATGCAAGTTTGTGAAAGAGGAAACTTGTTTCTTGCTCTGGGTGCTACGTTCTTTCTTCTTCTTGAGATAGTTTCCAGCTCAAACTGAGTCCACCACCTTCATGCTATCAAATTCACTTCCCAAAGCTTCTCAATATTGTGCTTCCAATGATGTTTCAAACTTGTTTCTTACTAATCTTATCAAGCTCGAGAAAGGTAAGGAATAACCATTCTTGAACCGTAACTACTTCTTGACCTTATCACCCATTCGATAGTTATCATTTTCATTGGGTTTTAATAGGCATTTCGGCCTTAAAGGTATTACTCTATTGTGGCCCGCGGACTTGGCAGTTATGCCATTGTGGCAGTGGGAACAGGTGGCGACATCAACTTTTCTATTATCGTTATCATCAAAAGGATAGCATATGTAATGCTACCTTAGACCACATTCTATCATGACCATTCACGATGGGTTTAATAAGCCTGCCTTGATATAATTATAAGAGTTGATTACAATCGAAGGTTTTTACACCAAGTTGATCTCAACGATATAATCTATCATTATAAACCTTTAGAATAATAATAATTATTATATGAACAAAACAACTTTCATTCCTTAACTATCATTGTCTATCATCCACGTTTGACAATGTGAACTCCGATGATGTGAACTCCAACAATTACGACGTAAACGTCGAATGATGACGTTAGTTGCGATGACGACATTCTTACAAGCAACATCATTTCTTCACAACGACACGAATGAAGAATAAACTATTCTAAAAGACTTCGACGATCATGTTGAAAACAGACTGATTTTGACTGAAAATAAACTTACCTCAAGACAAACTAAAGTCCACTGTCAGATATACTGTACCTGGTTGGAAAATACCATTTGATAATCCAGAGTCTATATTCTTCTTGCCCAAAGATACTTTCTCTCCCTTTGCTTCTTGGAGAGTCAGATCAACCTGTTTCCCTATCCAAAACTCTTACATGCAAATCGTGATCAGTGTACCGGTGTCCCGATTAGATAATATAATAATAACATTTCAATTTTTCCACATTATAAAAGGCATTATAAATCTAATCATTGGATTAGTCATATTTACAAAAATCATTTTCCATAAAGTTAATATCTCTAAACCATAACATTAATTCTCATATGCATAACATTTTCTCACAATTCTACTTCTATCCAAATAACAAGTAAAAAGTAAAAATAGTCCAAAAAGGGGGATGTAACAGTGAGCACAAATATTGTGACATTATTTTGTTGAAAGTAGAGTGATTGTAGACCATAGTGACATCTCACATAGGTTGAAATAACTATTACCAATATGAAATTTCTAGCATTGCGATTTGTATTATAGACACCATCATAGTCATGTACAAAAGGTCTAACAATCAATATGTCACAAACCTCCAGGGTGCAACATCACAAGTGATTATGTAATGCACAAAATTAACAACATAATTTAAAGTACACTAATGACTTTGATTTCCTTGCCTTATTGTAATCATCCCAAGGAGTATGGGTTTGGATGCATGTTGGTGGAGAACCTAAGGTGCTTCACCACATCATGCACAATTTTGTTCTTTTGGCTACCACTATTGATGATGACATGCACATGTTGCCCATTGACCCAACACTTCATGTGGAAAGACCACTCCCACTCTATTGAATTGTCTACTAGCATGACAATGTTGGGACATTGTGCCTCTTGATAAGTTTCCTCTATCTCATCATAATCTAATTTATCTTGCACAACAAGGGCTTGTTGTGTGTGGTAGTCAACATCATTGGGAGAATTGGAGTGGTGGAGAGTACACCATTGATCTTCGTGTAATAATTTCCCTTTTTTCCTATTTGGTGTACACATGTTGGGAAGCTTAGGGTTTGGTGTAGGTAGTTAGAAGTTTTATTGTGGATTTTACCTGAGCATGTTTTGGTGTGGCACACAAGACTTGAATTTCTTTGGCATGGGCTTGCTCTTGCATGGAGAAGGCATTGTTGCTTCATCTTTTCCTTGGATTCAATTTTAGATGCATGACAAAATGATCGGGCCATAATGTTTGATGTAAGGAACTCCACTTTGGCAGGGATAGAAAGCAAGAGTTCACAGATGTATTTAAGCACCTTAAGGTGCTTAGGCATGTCTTCATATGTGCATGCAGAGTAGTCATGGAGTTCATTGGTCTAAGATTCCACAATTTGTTATCTGTATTGACACAACTATTAAAACTTCATATATTCATCCTAATACTATATGAGGGGATAATATTCCTCTTGTAGAGCTCTGACAAAGGTGCCATAGGTTTGAATTAGTTGATTCTCCCTATTACATTATGTGTTGAGTGATTACCACCAATGATGTATTGCATTAGACATCTTCACCACTACAAAGGAGATTTTCTTGAAGTCAATGAAATTGTTGATAGTGAAGCATTCTTTGAGCAATCAAATTCAATACTTTAGTGTGATGCCATTAATCTTGCTTTCAAATAATAGAACACCAAGATTGACTTGCACTTAGAAAATATTTTGATGATGCATTCAAGCTTGCTACTCAGGATATGATGATGTTGCTCCAAGATGAGTCATGCAGCCAGAGATCTATCTAAAGAGTTCCTGATACTACTTTTCTAAGGTCATATTGATTGAGTGTTAAATGTCTACCAAAACCCTAGGCACATTCATTTTCCATTCTACTTTATTTTTGGTGTTTGCATAAATGCTTAGTTGTTGAACTATGTGTGTGATCTTTCCACATATGTTGTGAGCATGTTTGAATGAGCATGAAAATAAAATTTTCAAGATTTAATACTGATGATTTGATTCCTAGGTGGATTGACATTCAAATTGACAAATTAGTTAGTAATCTACAATTTTATAGAATATGCAAATGAAACTCTAAGCTAGAATGCAAATCCACATTCGATAGGTGTGAAAGACTTTGAAAGGGAAATTCTATATTAGAGAAGATATGTACAATGTCATGTGCACAATAAAGATGTTGGTAGGTTGATGTACTTAAATACAAGACACATGAAACTTAAAAACAAAGTTTAATAATGGTGAGGATG
The DNA here is from genome assembly GCA_027924645.1 of Cunninghamia lanceolata. NCBI lineage: Eukaryota > Viridiplantae > Streptophyta > Pinopsida > Cupressales > Cupressaceae > Cunninghamia > Cunninghamia lanceolata. The sequence goes on along the minus strand of BSBN01001187.1, from coordinate 5,375,607 downwards.
ATGTACAATGTGCACAATAAAGATGTTAGTAGGTTGATGTACTTAAATACAAGACGCATGAAACTTAAAAACAAAGTTTAATAATGGTGAGGATGATGTACTTAAATATACAACCTTAGATGTATGAAATTCAAATTTTGGTGCCCATGCTGATAGGTAATAGTTATATACTGAGATTGTTGGACTCGGAATTAAAATCTTGGATTATGAAATCAATGATAGAATCACACTATCAACTCTATTCAAGGACATGATTGTAGATCTAGGATTTTGTCTAGAGTGGGTACGTTGTTGAGGATAGAGTGAACAAGGTTCTAAACATGGCAAATCTAAGTGATGGATGAAGTCTTAGTTAACGATTATACTAAAATGATCAAATCATACACTAAACTTGTGCATCCAAGACATTGACCTAAAATGACATAAAATTAAAATAATTTTTTTAAGAATATATAATTTTTATCTACAAAACTATAACATAAATTAATAATTAGCTGATAGGCTTTTATATGTGAGCATTATAGTGCTCGTCTCACGGTGGAAAAAAATTCGGCTCACGCCGAATTTTTTTCCTAAACTCGTATGTTGTTCCTATCCGCATATTCCTTGAACCTCCTATAGATGAAGGTGGAAATTATAAGATACACTTTCTTTCCTATGATAAAAAGAACTCGGGTCACTAAATTTAACCTGAGTTAAAAAATTCTAACTAAAAATTATGAATGGATTCCTCTCTTAGATTTAAGAAAAGAGGTCATATTCCAAAACTATACATCAATTTAATGGCGATATCATTTGAATTAAACTGGGGTCACTTTCTCTACAAATTCAGTATGGACAAATATTTGGAAAAAGAATATTAAAAATATCAGAAAAGAACATAACTCCGAATCGAACTAGTTCCTTATCTTTAGAGATTGTCTCTAGGGTTTTCCATTCAACCGGGTGACGCATGGCCGTCCCCAACAACCAGGGCCTAGTTTTGACCCGTAACTTAGCGACGTTAAAATTAACCCGTATCTCCTACTTGTTAAAATTAACCGCGGTAAAAGAGATTTGGCCCCCGAATCGATAGAGAGGGCCTTCTCTTTAGCCACGACAACGAATTTCTTTTTCCCTATCTAACTTTACTTCTACTTCTCACCAGTTCTTTTTTATAGTTTTGGAACATGTGGTCAATACGCTACCGACAACTGAGGCGTGGGCCCACAGAGAGCTTCTCATAGCCCTTGCCTTTTTGTGGGCCCCCGCTAAAATCCGCCGGAAAGATCTCCAGACCGCCTGCAAGATCTCCCGGACCTTTGGACGTGACCCTGTCAAACAGCTCCGTGCGGATTTCTTGATTAAGCACGCCAGAAGTGGTTTTCGTTACGCAGCCTTTAGCAGCAAAGGCGGTTTTGATTTCGGGAAACGAGAAACCACAGAAGGACAAACTGAAAATAAAGTATAAGGTGTGATGAGAAGAGGAAGTTGTTTTACGGTCAGGAGTTCCAGTCCCGCTCGCTCCCGTATATAAGAAAGAATACGATTTATTTATTCATTCGTATTTCGCTCGGGTACAATTTTCTTTTTCTCCTGTATTTCTCTGAGTGTAATAAATTCGAGAGCACGGAACAGAGAGATGACAATTATTTCCCAGCGAGATCATTCTGGTTTGCAGTCTTGAATTGCGGCCTTGATATTTTGTCGGATCGGTTGATCGTTTAATAAGTCGGGTAGTTTTCGCGGGGATTTTGTCTTCTGACGGTGGTATTCTGAGCCGGGCTCGAAAATCGAATCTGCAGAGGTAAGGTCGGCAGCAAGTGTTGATAATTCATGTTGTCTGCTTCAATCATTGGAAATTATGCCACTTCGCCTGTATTTTTGCTGTAATGTTTAGAATCTTCTGGAAGCTTCTAGAAAGTTCATTTACGTGCAGGAGAGTTTTAGGGCATCGTGGTGGATAATGTGTTGGAGGATGTGAATTGCTTCTCTATTTGATCTGCATTGTGTGGATTTAGTTAGGGAAAGGCCTTGATTTTGTCTTTTTTGGTTTCTTGTTTTTATAATGGAGATTTACAAATGTATTTGGTTTCTTGCCGGAAGATTTTTGGTACATGCTGATAGTATTAGTGCTTGTTTCTGCAGATCTGATAGCCGGAAGTGTTGTTATCTTCGCAAATTCTCCATAATTCAGGTTGTCTACTTCAATTATTGAAAATTCTGTGACATATGGTCGAAGCTTTCTGAATGAACTGAATAAAAGTTATTAAGCTTCTGCCGGGCGTGTATTTCTGTGACATAATAAGCATATACTCTAGAACATTCAGCTCGTTTAGATGTACGGTAATTTGCAGAGGACCAGGGCATTGTGGCAGGTAACAGGTGAGTTGCTTTTTAATTTGATCTGCATTATCTAAATTCATTTGGGGAGAGGTCTTCTTGGAAATTATTTTGGTTTTTGAATGGAGACTTAGGTATGTCCTGTTAGTGTTTGGGTTTATTTCAGCAGATCCGATAGCTGGAAGTAGGGCTGGTTTTCGAATTGCGTAGGTAAGGTAAGCTTCAAATTCTCCATAACCCATTTTATGTGGAGGTATGCTTAGCAGCAAATTCTCTGTGATTCATGCTTTCTGCTTTAATTGTTGAATGTTCTGTGACATCACTTGCATCTTCTGGAACATTCTTACATGTAGAAAATTTGGTTTAGAGGGTTATAAGGTATCACTGTTCACAGCAGGTAATATAAGAGAATAGCACGTGACCATCATTTTAGGTTGACCTGCATTGTGTAAATTTCAGCTAGGGAGAGGCATTCTTGTAATTATTTTGGCTTTTTCAATGGAGATTCAGGTAGCGGTCGATAGATGATGTTGCCTTTTTTAGCAAATCTGATAACTAAGGGTGGGATTGATTGTCGAATTGCATAGGCCTGCTAAGCATCAAATCCGCCATAATTTGTATTATGTTACATTACATGCATTTCTTCTAGAATTGTCAAGAACCTACTAGAGTTTATATTACATCTCTTGAGGAGACGGGGCATCAAAGTAGTAATTTATCAGAAGAGCATTTGCAATACAACTTTACCTTGATCGGCATTGTGCGAATTCAGTTGATTAGAGTTATCCTTGGGTTCTTTTGGTTTTCAATGGAGATTTAGTTAAGGGCTGATGACACTGTGACAGTGTTGGTTTCATTTCAACAAATTTGATAGTTGAAAGTGACATTGCATTTTGAACTGCAGTGTCATTCTAAGTAGTAAGTTCTCTATAATTCATTTTATCTGGTTATTGATCCTAGAAGGATCTAGAAGCTTCTTACATTTAGGAAATTTTTTCCAGGACAGTTCATGGATGTTATTCCAGGTAATGCAGTAGAAGGGTGCTTCTCTGAAACTATTTTGGTTTTCTTTAGGTATGGCTTGATGATATTGGCGTTTATTTTAGCAGATCTGATAGCTAGAATTGCAGTTGGTCTAGAATTGCAGATAGGCTGGCTAAATATGAAGTCCTTCACAGTTCATACTATATGCTTTAAGATTGATTATTCTATATTACTTCATGCACTTCTACCAGAGTGTTTGCAAACCTCCTAGAAACTTCTGTTGAATGCATCTGTTACATTTAAAACATTTTTTCTAGATGGTTCTTGGGCATCAGACTGGGCATTGTTTTAGAAGAGTATATATAATATATATCTTTCATCTTATTTTTACTTGCTTAATGTGAATTCAGTTAAGGAGAGGTCTTGATGGAAATTATATTGAATTTCGTAATGAAAAAATAGGTATGGCATGACAGTGTTGGCATTTAATTCAGTAGATCTGATAGCCTAAATTGGGGTGGATTTTTGAGTTGTGTAGGTAAGCTAAGTGGCAAATCCTGTGTTACTCAGGTTATATGCTTAATTTCTTTTTGTAGTTTCTATGATATTCCTTACATTATGGTCTGAATGTACTAGAACTTTCTAGAAGTTATATTTTTAAGAGTCTTTTAGGGCCTCAATGCTGATATTTTGTAGGAAGATCCTCTACATTGCATCTTAATTTGACCTTCAATGCATTAATTTAGTCAAGGAGAGGCCTTCTTGTAATTTATTTTAGGTCTTTTAAGTATGGATTGATAGTCTTTTTTGTTTCAGCAGATCTGATTGCCGGGAGTGTTGCAGTTAAATTCATTGGGTTTTATCCCAATGTCGGGGCCACTTGATGGACCTTCACATGCATGTAAGTTTTGATGGATTGTATGTTTAATCTTCTTTACTGTTTGTTAGGAATGAGTTACACTCGATACTATGAGTGCATATACTAAAATAAAGCACAAATTAGTTGATTAGTAAGACATTTCTTGAAGTTATTTTAATTTAATTTGAGATATTGGGCTCGAAAGAATGGTGTTATCTTAAGTATGCACAATATAGGCACAATGCTAGTGCATCCCTGCAAGAGATGGAGGCTCTTCTGTGTTACACATAAACCATTTTTAAAACAGAAAAAAACAGGCTTAACTGAATAGAGATAATCAAACATGGTTGCAAGTGTTAATATTGGAGAGCATATTAAGTTTAACCAGTAGTATTTTGTATAGCTTTATTGTAAAACAGGTCTGGCATGCATGGCACTTGTCAGAATCTATTCATATGCATAGACAAATCAGTCTGTTTTCAATTTCATGTTTGGGAAATTAAGAGCTAATATTAACACATTGTGTGCACATACGAAGGGTATTAAAAATTTGCTATTAAAGGTAAATAAGCACATTCAAAGTCATTATTTCACATATTAGCAGTAAGTGAATCAAACATCTCAGCCACATGAAAGCTTGCAAGTTCTTTAGTAGAATTTACATTTTTAATTAGCAAGGTAGCTCAATAAACTGGCTTCTAATCTCACTTTTGCTACATCCCGTGAATTGAAAAATGGACAACTATAATAGGTTGCCTACCTGTACCCTCGTTGAAACAATGGTTTATCCTATTCAAATAGTCAGTAAGGATGGGGGGCAGGTCTCTAGTGGACATTCTTTTTCCTGGATTTTGGGATCGGTTTCTAAAACTATATATAAATGATATATGAAAATTACAAAAAGAGAATGTATTATAAACAATGAAGCTGAAATTTAATGTTATTCAAATCTGAGCAAACATTGTACGACATTACAAATGGCTGAAAATTCAAATACCATTATAACATCTCAGTATTATAATTATACCAATGACAAATTATGAGTATGACATTGACATTGGAAATGAAAATTAGAGTCGCAATGTCTCAGTCAATTCTCTTATGAAACTTGAAAGCACACACAGGCACAGACTACTGAAGTGTAACAAGTTTATATCTGAAAAACGAAAGAATTTTGTGCATTTTTCACATGCAAATAATGTCAGAGTTGTTGTATCCTAGTAATAGTACATATGTAAAATTATTGTGTGTACTCTGCTACTGTTTATTGTATGGAAAATAATTATCTGATAAGCATGAACCATTGTTTTCTCTGTTATACTTGAGAACTCCCAGAATAGTGGGCCCAGCTCATCAATTTTGTAAAAGCTTCCTTATCTAAGTAGAATCTAGATGATAAGATATTCTCATACATTTTTTACCCACAAAATTGATTCTCAAATTACTTAGTATAAAATAAAAAAACAAAGGTGTTGTTTATCTATCCCTCAACTCTCTGGAAGAAAGCACAAACCTGGCAAACTGCTACAAGTATTATTCTATTTAAAAAATATTTTTTAGATATTTTCAAATAAGGGTAGAGCTTGATTTGTTATCCATTCGTTCTGTGTTTTCTGCCTCCACCCTTCACCAGGATTTTTTTGACTCCTAAGTGCCTTCTGCCCCCCTAGAAATAACTTTCTACATGTTGCCATCTTGTCAAGCTAAAGTAGACATTTAAGGCTATCTTTTCAAGTTAAAATATATTCAAAGGTGACATTTGCATGTAAAGGTGGCTCAAAAGGACTTATGAAATTGGGGACCACCACCTGCTGCAGTGTGATTGGAAATAGCAATCAGTCCTATATCACATTTGTCATGTCCCCTCTTTCTCTCACATGAATCAATTATACTTTTAATAGTGTTCCTCAACACTAATAATAATAATATTATTAATAATAAAAATAATTTCAAATTCAAAAAAAGGCGCTCCATTTTGGGCCATTGGGACCTAAAGGAGTAAGGTACTTACACAAGCTTCACTACTTCATTTGGCATCCGATTTTCATATGACATTGGTTGATTTTCGAATTTGTGCAAGTCAGCGAATCAGGGACGAAAACTCTTGGACTGGCATAATTGAGGTATTGGATGAAAACCCAATTTCCTCACCTAGGCGACTTCAATTCAGAAGGAGCAGGTTGTGCTAATTGGCTGAATCTGTTAATTTCAGGATAGGGCGATGGTTTAGAGGAGGGCAAAGTTGAAGAATTTATCAAGGCATTGGGTGCATCATTCCCAATCTAGCACTGAGGCTTCGATATCATTATTAGGCATGTCTGAGGCCAATTTGCATTCCATATGTAAGTGAGGATCAATTCTCCATATCAGTGAGTTCACTTTCATATAGTGGTAGTGAGAAGGGCACCAATCATACCTTATTCAGTGTGGAATCTACAGGGAACATACAATCCCGTGATATCCACAAGGTCACCCTTAGATAACAGTTAGCCCAAATTGTTGGAAGCAAAAGTCATTTGCTGTGCAAATCTGAGAGCAAACATAGGCGAGATAACTTCATTACCCTCACGAGCAGGCAGGAGTGGATTCCACATTCGGCAACAAGGAAACCATATAAGGACACTAGATGGTTAGATTACAGGCGGCAAGAAGTCATAGTGATTACTTTCAGGTCGTCCAATGGCCTTCATCAGCACAATACTTGAAAGTAGCGCACGATCCAGAGCATAATATCTTTTGCGCCACATCTGATCATGCAAGGAACAACAGAGGAAGGTTAGGTTCCATCGATCACATTATCTACTGAGAACATTATACTGAGTGGATGGTTGGCACTTAGCGCATCTTTGGAGAAGTTGGAACTACATCATTCCCCTCACTGAATGTACGGGTAGATGCCTAATTTATTTGTTATCTGATTTCATTGTAATCTCCAAGTCTGTTCTGAGTAGAACTTCTGAGTATATTCTCAATTTCAGATCTGTTATGTTTATGTGCAAATGTTTATTGTGTTGACTATTTGGGAGAGTTTTGATGTGGATAAATGTGTTGTTAGAGATTATGCAATCCATTAGAAGTCTAAACAAATAATCAGGGATATCCAAGTGGTATCAGAACAGCAATCCTGCCAGCTTGCGGGTCTGATTTTTTGGTATGCAATTGACTAAGAGAGATTAGAGAGCTTTGGAGAGAGAAAGAAGAAGGTTCGAGGCAGCATCACAAGAGGTTAGCATTGGAATTGGAGGCAGAGGTAAGAAAAAGGTGGCAGATCAGGAAGATGAATGGAAAACCTTCATGCAAATGCAACAAGAAATGGCACAAAGACAGGAATAAATGTCACAAATATTCATCGAAATGATGCAAAATATGAACAATACTAATAATTCCACCAGACCTACACAAAATCATGGGGGAGAAGAAAGTAATTCTAATTAGGATGGGGCTGGAAATCACACAAACACCATTAGAACTCCAATTGGATCAGCACCCAGACCCTTCCAACCTACATTTTTGCCTAGAGTGGAGTCACCACAAGAAGAGGATGGAGAGAGCCCTTTGTAGAGGACATGTAGATTGGGTGGCACAATGTTTGGTTACCGATGGATTTTCACCCATAGGTGAAAAGACTACTCATATAGATATTCAACCTTTCGTAGATGATAGGTAGATTGGGTGGCACAATGTTTGGTTATTGATGGATTTTCACCCATAGGTGAAAAGACTACTCGTATAGATATTCAACCTATTATGGACAAGCATACCATGGTATTCAGTGATATCCCTCCTAGATTACCCCCTGATAGGGGATTTCAGCATGTCATTGAGTTGGAGGAGTGATCGAAGTTGATCATCACTACACCACATCGTCATCCAAAGAGATCAAGAAGGTGATTAAGGAGTTGTTGGATATGGGACACATACTAACAAGCTATAGCCCTTGTGCTTCCTCCGTGGTGTTGGTGAAAAGGAAGGATGGTACTATGAGGATGTGCATCGACTATAGGGCACTCAATAAGAAGACAATCAAGAACCGCTACCTAATTCCCAAGATCGATGAGTTGACAGATGAGCTTCATGGTGCAATATATTTCTCTAAGATTGATTTGTGATTTAGGTACCATCAGATAAGGATGAGAAAGGAGGATATTCACAAGATAGCTTTCAGGTGTCATTTTGGGCATTATGAGTTTCTAGTCATGCCATTTGGGTTGACAAATGCTCCAGCCACGTTTCAGTCTCGCATGAACCAAGTATTTAGTAAGCAGTTGAGGAGATTTGTGTTGGTTTTCTTTGATAACATATTGATCTATAGCAAGACTTGGGAGGATCGTTTGAGGCATATAGATGAGGTATTGGGTATACTTGAGCAGCAGTCACTTTTCGCCGAGGCATCCAAATGTGAGTTCGGGATGACTGAGATTTTGTATTTGGGGCACAAGATTAGTGCCCAAGGCGTCAATGTAGATGAGGAGAAGATCAAGGCAATAGTGGATTGGTCTCGACCTAGGACTTTATCACACTTGAGAGGGTTTGTGGGACTTTGCAGCTATTATAGGAGGTTTGTCAAAGGATTTTCACGGTTGGCTGCCCTGTTGATGGATTTGACTAGGAAGGGAGCACTCCCTTGGAGTGAGGTGGCACAAAGAGCTTTTGACAAGCTCAAGGAGGTAATGAGTTCATGTCCCATATTGGCTATTCTAGATTTTTCACTTCCATTTGTGTTAGAGTGTGATGCTTCAGGAGAGGGTATTGGAGTGGTATTGATGCAAAACAAACATCCTATAGCATTTGAGAGTCGGAAGCCCAAGGAGTCAGAGAGGGGTTTCTCTATCTATGACAAGGAGATGCTAGCCATTATGCATGCTTTGGCTAAGATTAGGCAGTATTTGGTTTGAGGGAGATTTGTGGTGAAGATGGATCATAATAGTTTGAAGTTCTTTCTCAATCAAAAAGATTTGAATGATAGGCAACAAAATTGGGTAAGTTAGAGGCTTATGATTTTGATATTGAGTATGTTAGGGTAAAGAATAATTTGCTAATCAAAGAGCTTCTATGTTAGTAGAGTATGCTAAGGATGCATTTGCTATTGACATCTTGGAAGGCAAGTTGCAAGATGACATGTTCAAGGTGGTGAGGAGCTCATTCTCTATAAGGACCAAGTGTACCTTGTCCCAGAATCGAAGATGAGAGAGAAAGATTTTGAGAGCATATCATGACACTCCATTGGTTGGTTATCAAGGGTACTACAAAACATATAAACAAGTGAAAGCGATTTTCTTGGAAAGGCCTTAAGGGGGATGTTTTGAAGCATGTTAGAGAATGTTTGACTTGCCAACAAAACAAGATAGAACAAACATTTCTAGCTAGTTTGTTGTAGCCCTTACCCATTCCCAATCAGAAATGGGAAAGAGTTTTGATGGATTTTATCACGAGTCTCCCAAAAGTGCAAGTTAAGGATTGTATTTTTGTGGTGGTGGATAGACTCACTAAGTATGCTCATTTTTATGCCATATCTTCCGAATATAGAGCTCCATAGATGGTTGATTTGTTTTTTAGAGAGGTGTTTAGATTACATGGGCTGCCTAGAAACATTGTGAGTGACAAGGACAACAGGTTCATTAGTTTGTTTTGGCAAGAACTTTTTAGGTTGACAGGCATAGAGCTGACTTCAAGCACTAGCTGTCACCCTCAAACGGATTGACAAACAGAGATTGTGAATAAGTGGCTTGAAGGATATTTGAGAAATTATGCTACATGGCAACAAACAACATGGATTAAGTGGCTTCATCTTGGGGAGTATTGCTACAATTCCACTCATCACATGTCAATAGGTATGACTCCTTTCAAAGCACTATATGGTTATGAGGCATTATACTTTGTGGATTTGACTCTTTCAGATAGTAGAGTTCCTGGAGCTAGAGATTTGGCACATGAATATTTTGAATGCACTCAAAGAGAACTTACAACATGCTCAAAATCAACAAAAAATGTATGCTGATTGCCACTGTATGGAGAGGACTTTTGAGGTGGGAGACTTGATTTTCCTAAGGTTGCAACCCTATAGGCAATCTACCCTCAAGGGGAGTGGTGCGGAGAAGCTTAAGCCATGATTTTATGGGCCTTACAAGATCACAGGGAAGGTAGGAGAGGTGGCATATGAGCTGGAGTTACTAGCAAACGACAGAATTCATAATGTTTTTCATGTATCTTGCCTCAAGGGACAGCATATCACTCCTTGTTTGGAGCTGCCTCCACTTGATGACGAAGGGAAATTGATTTTGGAGCTTGAAGCAATCATAGATATGAGAGAAGAAACTCAGGAATGAGGTCATTCCAGAATATTTGGTAAAATGGAAAAATTTGCCTCTTGAGGATGCGACATGGGAAGGAGCAGAGATTTTTGATCACCCAAATCTGAATTTGCTTGAGGGCAAGCAATTTGGGGGAAGGGAGGACTATCATGTCTCCTCTTTCTCTCCCATGAATCATTTATACTTTTAATTTAAAAATAGTGTTTCTCAACACTAATAATAATAGTAATATAATAATAATATTAATATTATTAATAATAAATATAATTTCAAATTCAAAAAAAGGCACTCCATTTTGGGCCCTTGGGACCTAAAGGAGTAAGGTACTTATACAAGCTTCACTACTTCATTTGGCATCCAGTTTTCATATGACATTGATTGATTTTCGAATTTGAGCAAGTCAACGAACCAGGGATGAAAACCCTTGGATTGGCGTAATTAAGGTATTGGATGAAAACCCAATTTCCTCACCTAGGCGACTTCAATACAGAAGGAGCAGGTCGTGCTAATTGGCTGAATCTGTTATTTTCGAGATAGGGCGATGGCTTAGAGGAGGGCGAAGTTGAAAAATTTAGCAAGGTGCTGGATGCATCATTCCCAATCTCGTACTGAGGCTTTAGCATCACTATTAGGCGTGTCTGAGGCCAATTCACACTCCATATTTTAGTGAGGATGAATTTGCCATATCAGTGAGTTCACTTTCATATAGCAGTAGTAAGAAGGCGTCAATCATACCGTATTCAATGTGGAATCTAGACGCAACATACAATCCTGCGATATCCACAAGGTCACCCTCAGATGGCAGTTAACCCAAATTGTTGGAAGCGAAAGTCATTTGCTCTGCAAATCTGAGAGCAAACATAGGCGAGATAACTTTATTACCCTCATGAGCAGGCAGGAGAGGATTCCACATTCGACAACAAGGTGTTAGGGTTAGCCGGCAAAAGATATCAATTAAATGCAAATAAAGATTAAACAGAGGAATGGAAATACACAGAAATAATAACAGCGAGAGACAAGTTTTAACGTGGTTCACCCAAACTTGGGCTACATCCACCAAAACAGAGTCCAATATTATTATCCAGTAAATCAAATCGATTACAACCAGCAATCCCTGCAACTCAATACTGCTGCAAATGCTACAATACAATCAACGGAAACCCTAACCCTTAGCCATTTTTATCACGACTTTTGTCAGTTACAAAAATAGGGTTTTCTTATGTCGGCCATTGAAAAATAACTCCCGGTGCCTTTATAAAATAATAAAAACCATGTGAGGTTTCGGGGGGCGTTGCCCCTGAGCCCCCACGGGGGTGCTGCCCCTCGACCCCGCCCTGTATCGCGATAGGGAGAGCGCTAGGGGCGCTGCCCCTTGACCCCGTAGGAATTTGGGGGGAAACCGTGCCGATAAAAGTGGGGAAAATTTAACCGCCGAGTCTGATTAGGCTCCATATAACAACACAAGGAAACCATATAAGGACACCAACTGGTTAGATTACAGGCGACAAGAAGTCACAGTGATTACTTTCAGGCCGTCCAGTGACCTTCATCAGCACAAGACTTGAAAGAAGCGCATGATCTAGAGCATAATATCTTTTGCGCCACATCTGATCATGCAAGGAACAACGGATGAAGGCTGGGTCCTGTCGATCACATTATCTACTGAGAACATCATACTGAGTGGATTGTTGGCACTTAGCGCATCTTTGGAGAAGCTGGAACTACATCATTCCCCTCGCTGAATGTACGGGTAGATACCTAATTATTTTTTATCTGATTTTGTTGTAATCTCCAATTCTGTTCTGAGCAGAACTTCTGAGTATATTCTCAAATTTTGATAGCATGGAGGTGATTGTATATACCAGATCCATAATATGTATGCAACAGTATGGTTGTCGTCAATTTCAGATCTGTTATGTTTATTGTGTTGAGTGTTTGGGAGAGTTTCGATGTGGATAAATGTGCTGTCAGAGATTATGCAATCCATTAGAAGTCTAAACAAATAATCAGGGATATCTCAACATTCTTGGGTTATATGTATTAGGAATACAAATTTAAAGGTGGCTCAAAAGCACTTAGCCAAACTGTGGACCAACACCTGGTACAGTATCAGTGGAAACAATGATCAGTTCTGTATCAAATCGTTGGGTAATAAACAAACAGGATTGTAATGGTGGTAAGGAGGGCTATCATATATGAAAGATATCTTGGGATCATGATTTAAGGGTGCATATGTCCGTCAAACATAAGTCTGCAAGAGAATCACCTAATATTAAACAATTATTTGAGGCATATCATGATGTCACATCATCTCCTACCATTCCACACACCATCACAGACATCTATCTTGACATACAAATTATAATATCAATCACTTCATTGTTACCACCTCGTATTCTTAACTATTCTCCTAAATTTTGAATTTTAATGCTGGTAATTATAACTTATTATACATTTGGCATTCAGTCCTAACAGTATATTATAAGGCTCTAGAACTATATAACAACATTCTATAATGCAGAATTAATAGCAAAAATTGCGAGTCAGATTTTGGTGAGTATACAAAATATGTGAGCTACAATAGTTGGATCTCGTTTGAGGGTCAAAATCCTGAAAAACCAATTTCAACTGCAATTTGTTAGGCTCATGAGTTTCATAGAAATACAGTAAGAAATGGTTGTGACATGCAATTTGCAATAAGCTCTCAAATCTGTAACATAAATGGTCAAACAGGTCTATGGGAACAAGGGACTGTAGTCTAGAGTGGTCTCCAATAACTTTGTTGCCATTATAAGCAAGTTGGTTGCCCTGCCTAAGAATTTGAAAATTAGTGTTGTAGAAGGTCCAAAGCATTGCTGACTTATTTCTTTTGATGTGCTATAGGAGAGAAATTATGAGGATGTGGGTTTGGAACAATGCCATTTTACCTTTATACCCTTTCAGCATTTGGTTTCAACTTTCCATCAACTCAGCTAATGAGGCGTCTTAATTAGGCCTGTCTGCATTTATCCAGTATCCATTCAGATCTTTTGTTTTCACCATTATCTGTAATTATGGAATTTATGGTTCATTAAATAGTTCTTTAGACCTTATGTACACCATGCCATTACTCAAAATCTACAATGTTAGTGAAAAGTATTTTTGCGTACATCTAATATTGAAGTCTGTAATACTTAAACTTGTTTTCATTTTTTTCCAGAATCTCCATGATATTTCGCATCACATAATAGTATGTGTAGGTTGTTTCTTTGGTTCATGCATCTTAATGAACTTAATTCATTTCTATAAATTCCCATAAGAGCAGAACATAGATTCAAGTTTCAACAATTTTGAATTAACTTGCATAGTTTAATAGAACTTTTGTTTTTTTCTTACAAAAAAACAATTGGTGTTTGTTAAGTCAACATGAACTCCATATGGTTCAGATGCTCCTTGGTATTATTTATAAAAATATTTCAAGTTAAATAGTTTTAGTTTGGTAATTTCATGATGGAAATTTGCCATGTATATGACGTACACATGCATGATATTTTGATATGTTTTCATGGCATCTTTTCATATATGCATTGAAAGTAATTTTTAATTATTTAGATAGACAAGATTTTTGTTCATGCATATTAAATGTGCAGTGCAGATAATTTTGATATATGTACACTGTTAAATGAATTTTAAGTTGTCCCGGACTCCCGAGTAATTGCATTTTCCACTGTTTTTATTTGTGTTTGTTACAAAGCTGTTATCCATGATATTAAGAAATTTCTTGATATGATGCCTTTCTGTTATCTTACAATCCAAATTTTTGAGCCCATCACAATGATCAATCTTTTTATAGCTAATACATTTTGATTAAATTGTAAGTTTGAACTTGTGGGCGTACATGATAAGCTATTCACATGTGAATCCATTAGAATAAAAAATACAAATAATCTTGTTATAAATCATCATATGTCCAATATTAAACTGTTCAAAGGCTTGGGTCTTATGAATTTATATTGCTTTAGCTGATGAAAATCTGTTAATTTTCAGATTCTGAAGCATCCTTGATTTCAGATGAAAGAAAAGAGAGAAAATCAGACTTTGAAAATTCTGAAGATGAGCGAAGAAAGACCAAAATTGCATCCCTTAAGAAAAAGGCAATTAATGCATCCACAAAGTTTAAGCATTCATTAAGGAAAAGAGGAAGAAGGAAAAGTGAAAACAGGGTTTTATCTGTTTCAATTGAGGATAAACGGGATGCAAAGGAGGAGAAAGTTGTTGAGGCCTTTAGAAAAGCACTGTTACAGAAAGAGCTGCTGCCACCACAACATGATGATTACCATACGATGCTAAGGTAAGATACTTCAATACATTGAGTCGGTATGTGTTATTTCGTTGTTGTAAATGCTTCACTTTAGTGATGAAAATTTCAACAATGTTGCTTTTAATTGTTCAGTGAAATAGCTTGAAGGTTTGACCCTTTGTAGTAGAGACTATCTTCTCATCATTAGGCTTCATAAGAGCTCTTTGTGATGATCAAAATATGAAGGTTGGACTCTTCCACATGGGAAACTGATTTCTTGTGAAATATATGCTTGCTTTCATGGTCGCTATGGTTTTCGTGAGTGGCCAAGTACTTCCAAGTTTGAGTAGAGAAAACACAACTCTTTGATGATTTTTTGGCGTGTCCAAAGTATACTAGAAATCTTCAGCTTGTTGGGCTTTTCCTGAATAGAAGCAGGGGAAAACAACTCAGCAGGGTTGGTTACAAGATTATGTGACTGGTGTTGACATAAACAATGAAATATGAAATCATTAAAATTTAAAACTTATCTTGTCAAATTCTCAAAATTCATATTGCTGGGGAGAGATTGTCCTAATGGGTTGAATTTACAAGGGTTCTATTATTCTTTTGGGTGGCCTATACTTGTGTGGACCACCATCTACAGATCATCATCATCATCCACTGTCATCTACATTCCCTTAAGTTATCTGATTTCCCTTTCCTTGAAATTTATGGATACCAATATAATATATCCCCTTCGAATCTGTTTGCCATACAAGAGAGAATGTCTTGAATGTAAGTATATCTGAATGAGATTCAAACTGATTTTTTTTATTTATCACTGCTCATTAAATGAGTGTATGGGTGGTATGGCACCTAAACACTCTTCCTTGGTGAGGCAAACTGGTTGAGAAATTTTGGATGCTAAGAGAGGAAGGGGCATGTGGTGAATTGCATACAACTGTGAACAGGAGACAGAGAAATTAGGTCAGAGTTTAAAAGAAGAGCAAATTAAATGAAATAAAGGCCCATGCAAATTGTGAGAATGTCTTTTATGTTAGGGTTGAGGGGTTTAGTGATGTTTTGAAGTGGGAAGCAGTCAACTAAAGAAAGGGGATAAAGAAAGGTGATGTGGGAGTAGGTGTTAGCAAGTGAATAAAAGTAAGAGTTGACTAAGGTGTAGGTGGAAAGGGGAAATATTAGGTGAGTGGAGATTAAAGTTAGAAATAGAAAGAGTCATGGAAAGACATGATATAAGGATTGGTTGGTGGATGTGGCAGTGGATTTGGAAAAGGGGATGTGGGTTAGGCAATTAGGATCATAGAAAAAGGGTTAAAAAAATTTAGGACATTAGAAGTGTGACGTATAAGGGCATGGACTTTTCCTTGATCGATAAATTAAAGATTTATTTCTGAATCCAGCAATGCTGAATCAAATTGAAGGGTCTTCTCTTTGTGTTGTTCGGCGTTAATTAATTGATTTATAGCAGGTGTTCCTAAATCTTGCAGATGGTTAGGCTATCGATTGGATTAAGGGTGATAGCCAGTTCTGCTAGATCATCAGCCACTCAATTGGAATCTCTACTTCAGTGCTGAATTTTATAGCTTTGAAACAATATGGTTCATATGATATGCATCTTCCAGTTTGGATTCCATTTGTTTGTTTTGTTAATGATTTGCTGAATTATTAGTTTGGAACCTCTTTCAATTATCAACTAGGTTACTTTCATTTGTTAAGCTGGAAGAACTCCTTAACTCAAAGATTGAAGTTTTGCCATGTTATTTGTTTGCTCACATATGGATCCTTAATAGGCAATTAAGAATTTTCCTTTGTGGTTTCTGATAACCCCACCTATACCAGTTGGATCAGGATTTGGGGCAAAAGCACTGTCAAAATTCAATTTTAACTTATCTTCAGGAGGTGTGTCGCAATTATTTCTAGGGGCCATAGTGATTATCGTGTGTTTGAATTTGTCATGCTATATTGAGTTCCAATATGTTTGTTGAGTTGAAATAGTTATCCATTTTCTAGGTAATATAGGTGGGCTTTAGCTGTTATGATACTGACTACATGTTCCATTTTTTGGCCTCCTATGTCTCTTCAGCAAAGTATTCTAGTTGATGTAACCTAGAGCCAATTGATATTTTTTATTGAGAGCCATATTTAATTTGTTTTTTGACCAACATTATAGTATGACCATGATGAACTGTTTTGGTAGTTCTTGGAATAGGAATTTTCTTGCTGTTGTTTTCCAAACCTTATTTGCATAAAAGCAAATTGATAAAAAGGTGATACATGGTTTCTTTGACAATTGGGGCACATGTTTGGACCAATCCATCCACTTGTTTGAGTCAGTACATTAGCATAATTTTCCCACGAAGAATAAGCTACAAAAAGTGCTTGAATTTTTGGGAGAATCTGTTTATCACACAAGGCATTCCATTTTTTTTATTTGTGTTTTGGTAGTCCATGCTTATCTCTCTATAGGCTGATGCAATTGTGAATTCTCCTTCACCTTCTATTGCACAGTCTGGTGTATTACTACTGTCGAGTCCTTGTCTGTGTATCCTTTTGAATTAATTAGTGACTTTTCTGTTGCATTTGCTCATCCTTATGCAACTGGTTCTTCCTCACACTCTGAATTTGGTAGAAACAAAGAATCATTTCTTTGGTTTGGTGAATTGGATGAAAGTACATTCATGGCATATGGGGATATTGAACAAAATTTTCTTGATGAGGATAATCTTGAAGTGCTTGCAGTACCATTTGGGTTCAAAGATCGATTTGGTGAAGCATTTTCAAACTTCGATGTGCCTTCAAATTGGACTCCTTGTTTGTTTGGTCCATAGCCACAATTCATTAAATTGTATGGGCATTGGCGAATGCATCCTCCATACATTGGCCTATGTTCTGGATATGTTGGTTCTACTTATACTTCATGTGTACTTCGAGGTTTCCTTAGTCATTTTTCCTTTCTACTTCTAGTTGAAACAAGTATTGGAGATCTTCATTCCTCTTTCTTCGTGGAATGTTCACTAGTTGTGGAAAGATCAAGTTATGATGAAGCTGTTTAGGCTGCTAGAGGGAAGTGTCAACACAAAGGCTCTCCTTCGTCTATAGCACCATCACAAGTTTGACAAACCTTACCTAATGTTAGTTAATATATTTTTTTCTTTATTGGCTGGAAGACACCTTTTCTTTTGGGGGGGGGGGGGGGTGAAGTAGTTAGCATACAATACCTTTGTTGTGTTTTGATAATATGGTTGTAGTTTACTATGTATTAATTGTTTATCAACTTTCAGGTAGTTATAAGACTAAGCTAGTAGACAGTTGTGTTTTGCTTGGCAACCGTCGAGTTATTTAAATAGCCTTTGCGTAGTCAGGGAAAGTAGTCTAATCCTTGGCTGATCATCTATTTTTACTACTCTATCTGGTATGCATTGTTATTTCTGTTCATCATTTCAAGTATTAGTTTTATTAGATAAAAGATTAAACAATAAAACCCTTAAATAGAGGTAGGATAGGATTGCTAGGGGAAAATAAATAGTCTCAATGGTTATGGAACTAGAAGGAGGTCTAATCAAATAAGCTCAAACTTGTAAATTTACATTATAGGCAACACTTATGTTATGTGGGTCAAAGATAGCTCTGTATGTCTTTAACCATATCCTTTTGAATATTGTTACCTTATCAATTTTCCTCTGTATCAAAAATAAGATAAAACTTTGGAACACAAGTAGGATTTGACTGCTAGGACAAAAGAAATAAATCCGATAGCTATAGAACTAGGTGGGCAAATATGTATATTTTGTAATTTTATAACCCAGGGCTGCAATATCATGTATTGAATTAACAACAAATGGAGAACAAAGGCTGGACAGGAATTAAAATTTAAGACTATTGGCTCTAGCCTCTAGGGTAGGTTTTGGTCATATATGATGCTCCCAAGGATAGAAAGGAGGCATTCATAGGTACATATGGTGTTTTGGGAGATTTGGTCTCCCATATGAGACATTGTACAGGTCTTGAATTGGAGAAAGAAACCCTATCCAAATTCAAGGCATGGGTCAGATTATATTGGCCACAACAAGATTATTGGAATGAATTTATATTCCAAATGGCGGGTTCAACCTTGGGGAATATATGCATCCACAGGAGTAGCAATGGATGAACAATCACTCCCAGCATATGCCATGGTCCGTGTCAGAATAGACTGGCTAAGCCTATCCATGAACCTATCAATGTCAGATCTAAAGTAAGGAGTAGGTGGCAAAATTTGAATTATGGAAATTTGCCAGGGCAGAACACGACACAAATTGTGGCATTCAGATAGAGTATGCCCTAAGCATGTTCCCAAGGATTGGCCATTTGGATAGGTTAAAGCTAAAGATGGTTTTGGGAGACTGAAGAAGACTGAAGAAAACCAGGCATTTTTGGCAGCAGTTAGCTAAAGAAAATCCAGTCAATGGAACCGAGGGAGATAATAATCCCTATACAGGTTGCAAGAAACAGCAGGATTGGAAGACAGACAGGAGCTTCAAGGTAGACCAGCAGTTGTGCCACTCTCAGCCCATCCCAGGAAAAAGAGATTTCCTTTTAAACAGAAGGGGGGAAGAACAAATCAAGAATTCAATTCAATTGATGAAGTCAACTAGCTCTGTGATAAAGACAGTATAATTAAAATTCAACCATTTGCTTTGGCAAAGCCTGTGAAAATGAAGGGAGGACAAGGACTGGGAGAAAACCAAGGGCATCTCTTCGAAATGAGCACAGCTACTCTTTGAAATATGCCACTATTGGTAGAGCAAATGAAAAC
The DNA here is from genome assembly GCA_027924645.1 of Cunninghamia lanceolata. Classification (NCBI taxonomy): domain Eukaryota; kingdom Viridiplantae; phylum Streptophyta; class Pinopsida; order Cupressales; family Cupressaceae; genus Cunninghamia; species Cunninghamia lanceolata. The sequence goes on along the minus strand of BSBN01001187.1, from coordinate 5,356,054 downwards.
ATTTTTCTGAATTACTTGGCAGAGATAAGCTTGCCACATTTCAATTTTTTTTGGAATATTACAGAATTAATTGCCACTAATGAAACAAGGCTATTGAAGCAGCCAAAAACTGATAATGTGCTAGATATAGTTCTTGTTCAGTAGACAAATAGAGAAGGAGCTTCCACATGTGCAATGAAATCAATTTGCAGAAGCAGTTCAACTATAGAAGTCAGTTTAAATGGTGCTTCAGGAGGCATTACAATTTGCTATAACTAAAAAAGCTGGGTAGGGTACGTCTTTGCACTCTTTCTTAATTGCACTTTTCATAAATCACACAAATAAGCAGGAATTCATAGTTTCAAATATATGCTGGAAAAATTCAGCAGAGGCTAAGAAAACTATGCTGGATTAGATTCTGTGGATTATGGCCTAGGGCGGTGTATATCATATATTGGATTAAAAACAAAAAAAGGCCAAGTCCGGAATGAAATTAATATTATTGCCACAAGGGTAGTTAGACAGGTCCATTGTCATCCTTTTTGTTCATAGTACTAGCAGCGGCATTAGGCAAGGTGATCAAGGAGGTAGAGAATCAAAATAAATTCAAGGAGTGCAACTTGCTGACACCAATTTGAAACTTGTAGATGACATAATAGTGGGATGCAAGGCTACCATATAAGAAGCCAAATCTTTCAAGGATACCTTGAGAAGATATAAAAATGCAGGACAGTTAGTTAATTTAGAAATATCCAAAGTTGACTTCCACAGTGCTTGAGTAGTACATGAATTAAAATCTGATTTAATAGGGTCTTCGAAATTAATGATGCCAGCTTGGAATCACTATCTTTGCAAGGAACTTGCTGCATTGTGAACTATTGGCCCCATCTCCTATTCTATTTAACTGTGCGCATCTACAGGTTGTGCTAGTTCAATCAACACTACTTAGAATGTATTTGTGGAGCCATGTCTTTTGTCAACCTTTGCAAGGGAAGTCATTACAATCATTAATGATTATCAAAGATAAGTATAATAGTAGTCTGTCTAAGGATTGTCTAAGTCATTTGCAATTATGTTGTTTTTAGTGGTTCATAATCTTTCTAAAATGTTTTCTGGTATGGATCTGAAGAACTGCTTCATTCATTTATATCTCTTGGTCTTCTTCATGGTTGTAACTAAAGCTCCAACTTGAGATAATTGCTAATGTGTGTTTTTTCCCTACTAGAATTCTGTCTTATGTAAACTACCATTTTTAATATAAATATTGAATTTTAATTAAAAAAATCAATCAATATTTTGAGTATTCACACACAAAATAATTGAAATGAGATTATTCTTCCCCCCGATTTCAATAAGAGGTCTTTAACATGCACAAAATTTTGTTTATGGTGCTGTAACATTGATACGATGATTGATTGCTTGAACATTGAAAGTATTTGATTCATAGTTCGTCTCAAGATAAATAAATATTCTGACATTGTCTTTCAAAATAGCTAACATATAAACCTGAAGATTCATAGTTTGTTTTATCATGAAACACGTTCATTGTTTTCTACTTATTTAAAGTCTAGAGGAATTAGGAATTAAGTTTTGAGTTTTATTACACTTGTTAGATATTGTTGGTGAGAATGGAATTACTAGCGTGATCTTTTGCATACCTTGACCACCCTCCATTGCTACCACATTGAGCAAATGCCATTGGGGAGCTTAACAAGGAGGCCTAATTTACTAATTCTTTCATGATATTGCAAACCCATCTTATGGAATTCATTTCCTCTAGATTAAGGATGCTTTTGAAGATCTCATGGCAATAAGCATTTTTATGCAATAAACCTAACTAGAGAGGCTTTAATCATTACTAGAAGAGGTTTATGGCAATAAGCATTTTTATGCAATAACCTTAACTAGAGAGGCTTTAATCATTACTAGAAGAGGTTTTAGGTTTAAACACTATTCAATAAAACCTCTAGGGACTTAGAAGTTGTTCTCTGTGGTAAGGTGGCATGAGGTTGGAGGATGACATTTAATTTCTTACTTTATACCTTCTACCACTTGTGGGGAAACAAGCATTGCTTCTTGTAAGGGTGAAATTGCCTACTTTGCAACTTTCACCTTACGTTTCTGCACTTACTTTAGTGTCCATCCCCCTAGTCATGTTATAGCGTCATGTGACATGCTTTCTATCCCTTTCCTTGATCACAAAAACAAGAGACATGGAGCCCAAGCCATCTATGAAAATTTAGGCACTTGATTCCCTCAGTATGCTCATGTTGAGACACCTGCGATAACCAATGCTCGTGTTTGTGTTCAAATTCTGAGTTTTGACTTTTGGAAACCATTCTATCCCCAACCCTTATTACGTTTTCAATGTTCACCTCACACAAAAGTTCCTATAAACCTAGTTTGAAGAAGTTGAATCTTGCAAAGGACTCTAGCTCTTTACAGACATTTCCAGATTATCTAGAGATTCCATTATTGTGTAGGGCAGCAAGGACCATCTCTGAAGATTGAAGATTTTGGGAGCCCCTAGAGCCATTGAAGCTATAGTCTTCTTGTAATCTCTCTTCCCATACATTCCTCTCCTCTTTGATCCTGTTATTTTCCTCCTTGAAGCTCTAGATCTCCTATTCCCCATCCTTTTGGGAAGCCATAGCCTACAACCATTTGTTCAAACCATTGGTTGCAGATTAGAGCCTTTTCCTTTCCTATTCCACTCCATTTTCCCTATTTTTTGTGATCCTCATTACCTATTTGTCTGCCATCACTCAAACACCATCATAGCATAGCATCTTGATTAAGTTTTCTGTTTTTGATAGTGAAATTTCTGCACACACCATCATTATCACCTTCACTAGGTTGCACACACTTAGATCTTCCTATGGTGCAATTGGCTGAAAATGCCATCCGAGGAGATTAATTGAGGCAATCTCCCAACTAGCACACCTTTTTCCTCTTGTTCCCAACTTCAGTAGAGCATATCTTAGATCCAAAGTACAATGCAAAGAGTTTGCAAGCAGGAAAGGATTCACAGATTTTTGGCGACCAATTGCTGAAATTTTCTAAGGCACTGAGTACCAGGATACTAGTGCCTAGGGAAGTCACCAACGCCCAGTCTATTAAGCAGCAATGCCCATGGTGTCAGACAACAACACCCAATCTGTTAGGCATCACCATTGGGCATGTCAGGCAATAACATCAGGCATCAGATTTGACATTTTCTAGGCAAATATCAACTCCATTTTCCACTTTCTTTTTTGTAGCATAGATTCACTTACACTTTTCATTTCCCAGCTTCTGTAGTTGGTATTTGTGAGTCACCAATGGACTCAAGATCCCAATATCACCTGCAAAACTAAAACAAACCTTCCACAAGAGAGTTTCTAGATGCAAGATGAATACTGATATTATGATACACTCATACAAAATGTACAAGAGAGAACTTGATTATAGAGACAAGGTTGAGAGGTATGACAACATATGATCATGCAAAATGAGAAAAAGTGTACAATTGAGATGCATGATCAACCATCCCTGTAATGTCCCTATGCAAATATGTATCTCACAGCTACTGTTAATTATTATGATTTAGATAATTTCAACCCCAAAGCAAATATTAAACAACATGCAATAATTTCAATTAAATGATAAATCGGTATGCTTTCAATGCAGTAGATCAGAATAATCTAGGTCAAGCCAACGCTTCTGTATATTTGCAAATTTAGATCAATGTTCTATTACAACAATATAGACTGTGGATAATTTCCTCCAGCGTCTTATAGATTAGATGAGGGTTCAACAACATGTGACTCCAATTCTAATATTAGATCTTTGTATTACCACTTATAGGTATCCACCTTCAGTCTAGGGCTGAAGCAGTAGATCTTCAAAAAAGTCATGTGGTATATTCTTCAAGGGTCAGGTCTGACTTCGCTCCAACTCTTGTTGCCTGGTATGGCAGTGATTAGCTGATGAATTGGGGTTTTGTAGACACTTATTAGCTTCTGCAAGGCGTAAGCTTCATGCTTGTATGGTACTGCTCCTTCGCCTGTGTGTGTGAGACCTTGTCTGGGTGCGATTTGCTTGTTGTGTCGTCTGAAGACCCTCCCGTATGTGAAACCCACGCCTGGGCATGACCTGCTGGGTGTAATGCCTTATAAACCTTGTGATGCCACACCTTCCTTTGGTAACTCTCGGCAGATCTGTAGGGTGATTGCTGGCGCTGTGCCTGCAAGACTATTCCCTTAAATCCAGCTCACACCCTATCCTCAAATCAATGAAATTCAAATGGTATACCAGGCAAGGGTATCATCCTACTCGGGGAAAAGCTTAATGGGGTTTTTGTCCCAAAAGCTTGCTGAACTGCGAAAATAACAACTGAATTTATACCAAATCCGATGATCGAGAATGAAGAAGTGAGTGCTCCTTTATATTGAATGTATTAATCCCCTTGAGGCCAACTTCTCTTGAAATTTGAATTCATCGTGGCATTGGTTTGAAAAAACTCAATATATATATATTATTAATATTAGTAATATTATTATTGTTATTATAATACTATATTATTAGTTTTTAGTGTTTAAAAACGCTATTTTTAAATTAAAATAAAAAATTAGTTCCCTTGAGCGGAGGGGACATGACAGTCCTCCCATCCCAAATATTGCTTGTCCTCAAGCAATGACAACTCTGGAAACTCTACCCACTTCATGCCATGACAGCATAACGTGGACTCATGCTCATCGATCCTGGGCACTGCAACAAATAAACTATCCTCTTTAGCAGTAATACTCACTAATCCTGGCCTCCTCATCGCCCTAGCTTCCTTAAAGACCTCATCATCATATGTGTAAGCTTCATCATCGTGTGCACTCTCCTCTTTCATGGGTTGGTAACTTCTTCATGGCTGCCAATAATTTGTAGGGACGATTGGAATTGATGGTGACAACAGTTCTCACATATGAAGCAGCACTCATCATGCTGCAAGCCTTACCACTAGAAAGATGTCTTGCATCAGATTGTTGGTGGGTTGGAAGGTGGCTGTAACAGTCACTTTTTTCTTGGAATTTCCATTCAAACAACAGTATATCTGTGGGATTAGTGGCACCTAGTATGCCCAAAAGATGAAACCTCATACAAACAATATCAAGCAAAGAAATCTTCCTCATAACTGCAGATCTGAAATTGCACATGAATGATATCATCAATCCAAAACATGAATTTTGCAAAATGATCAATTGGAACGCAATATCCTGGCTGCAAAACTCAGTTCCTTTATTCAATTTCAAGAAGGTAAAGGCTGGAAACTGCCATGTACTAGCTGAGAACACTTCAGCAATGGTAATGGATTGACAACTCCTTGTCAATGTGATTAAAAACTGTTCTTTAGCTTTGAAAAAGATTGCGATTGTCATCAAATGATCTTTCTCCCATAGAGCCATGGAGACTCTAGGATCTCCTTCTTCAGTGTCTTGAAGAGCTGTCTCTTCTTTCTTGAATTCCAACACCCTAGTGATCTCTTCCATAGGATGTATCCTTGACATGCTCAATATTATGCCGAACTCTCCTATGACAAAGAAGTTGTTGGATTCCATGTACCCATCTTCTATGTTGGCAAGTTGCTGTGCCCACTTGTTCTTCTTATGTGGTAAAGGATCCCAACCGCCTATGTGAGCTTCATGACTATATCCTTGAGCCCCAATGAAAGCTATAATGCGATTGTGGGCTAATCCTTCCAAGGCATAATGCAAATCAGGTGGAAATAAATCATAACACCCATGAATCACTTGAGATCTCATCCAATTCAGTACTAGGATGGCTGGAGGCTTTCCACTATCATTTCCATGCAAGGAAATCCCCTCAAAATGCATCAATCTGCTGCTGTCAGTGACTGAAAACATCAATCCCAGCACTATAAAAATATTGTAATAGCTGCAAGTATGACAAACCTGGGCAAACATCAGCCATGTGATCAATGTAGAAGTGGTGGACAGCCATACATAGACTGAAGACTCTCTATTGGAAGTTACCAACTGAAAATTACTCTTTCCCAAGGCCTACAAAACCACTTGTGTGAATGCCAAAGAAGTAATGTGGTGGCTGTTAACAATGATGACAGCAGTGTTAGGATTGGAAATTGGGTTCATCGCTATCCTGGGAATGTTTCTGCTGTTATATGAGGATAGCACCTCATCATCTCTCAACCTCCTCGTGCTTTGTTGGTGATCTTCCGTCCAAATACCCTACTTCGGTATCATTCCATCATGCTCATACTGTGCTACCCTAGCAATTTCTCCTTGGAATCTTCTTGTGGTTCCTCTAACTCTTTCAATGGGTAAACACCATGCCTCCTCAACTCATGATGATACTCTCTACTCAAGGGTAACCCTGAAAATTCAAGCACCATGCAATGCTGGTCCAAATTAGGCCAAGTATAATCACCAAAAGATGACTCACCTTTGGATGAGGTTGTGGTCGCTGCCAATTGGCATTCCATTCTCCTTTCCGTAACAAATCTTGGAGTTTCCTCTTTGATGCCTTGAAGCACTACCTCTTCACTTTTGGTTTCCATGATGCTAGGAATTTGTAGTGTCTCATTCTTCATGAGCCCTCCAACTTGCTTGTAGCTTGATACCGAAAACACCATGCCAAACTTAGTCACAAAGTCTTGAACATCAAAATGACACCTATTTTGCTTACCTTCATCTAGCATCAAGCTTCCCGAGGTTGCTACCTCCATATGGTCATTACCCATGATCTTGTCTTCAATTTTGGGTCTTGGCTCCCACGAGGGATCTATAAATCGTGAACATTGATCCTCCACAATGTGGCTCAAATGCACAACAAGCCCTATGTGATTCCTCATAAACTTCCTTTCCTTTCGAATGCAAGAGAACTCGATAGTAGCACCAATGCCTCTATCTGTTTTGACCCTCAAGTGACTACTCGGATCCCATATGCAAAAACAATTTGGAACTTGAAACAAAGAGCCCACATGCCCTATACTGCAAGTTGTATCTCCTACTCTATCATCCCTTTTTGCATGTTTTCCATGATGACAAGAATTCTGCAATGACATAGGAAGCAACAAACCTTTCAACATTTTCATACCTTTGGCTGCGAACAAAAAACTCATCCTTATTTGCTGAAAGAGAATTTGTTGAGATATCCTCAACACCTCCATTTTTTGACTCAAAACCCTCGAATTAGGGTTAGATATATTCTTCTCAAATGCACATCCATCCACAATACTACTTTGAAAGTCAATGAGTGGCTCATCCTGTGGAAACTCAAAGGATATTGCATGATTCGGTGTATCTTCCTTCAACTTGAACTCTTTGCGCCCAACAAGTGGAGCCTTTTTCACCTTCACATCATCGATCTTTCGCCGACTCACATGATCGTTAGAAACCAAAAAAGAATCTTCACCTTCAACTTGCTTGTTGGATCCTTCTTGTTCCCTAGTTTCTACCCTAGCCTTCGGCTTTAGTTTTGATTTTTCTTCCTTCAGAAACATTTTCTTCAACCTCAGATGATTCAGCGATGTAATATAATCCTTCTGCCATGCAATATAATCCTTTCGATATTCTAGCAATTCCTATAACCTCTCTAGCATGGATTCTTGAAATGTTTTCATCTTTTTGAAATGCAAACACTAAAGATTGATATGCAATTGTAGAAGCATGGCATGCAATAGGTATAATCTACCATAAATGTTAACCTTCGATGATTCACAAGCTGGCAGGATTCCATCTTTGATACCACTATAATGTCCCTATGTAAATATGTATCTTATTAAGATATTCTTTTATACTTAGAATCTCCTATTTTTAGTTAATGGTCAGTTTCTTGTAACGGTATGTAATTATGATAAGATCGTGTGTTGATCTCTGGCAGTCTTTGGCAGTTTCTAAATATAGAAACTTGCTTTCTTTATAATTACTTGTAACCTATTTAAGAGCCTTTGCTCTATGTGAATATCATCCAGCATTCTGCCATTTACCTGTGTAATATGGTATCAGAGCTTGCTTCGACTTCGAAAACATATTTTCATTCGAAATTATTCAAGTTTTTTTTGAAATCTCGAATTTGTTTTGGGCTCTTTGGTTGGTTCTTGTTTTTTTTTTTGGTGAGGCTGGATTTTTTTTCTGCAGACTTCCTGTTTTCCGATTTTTTTTCTGGTTTTCTGAACTTTCTGAATGCCTAGGGCACGGAATTTTTTCGTCTAGGGTTTTGACCCTCAAAAATTTGACGATTTTTTTTTTCCGAAGACATTCCTGGTGGGTTTTTTAAGCAGATTTCTGGGTCTTCATCCGTTTTTGGTGCATCGTTTTCCGTGCACCATTTTTTGTGCAGTGTCCCTGTTCCAAAATTTGTGCCAGTTCAGTTCTGTTCGGCCTACCTGCAGTGTTCTGTCCGGAATTTCAATTTGCATCCACTTCTGTTCATCATTTTTCGTGCCTCGAAAAGCATGTGGAATGGCGAGCTTGTCCAATATTATGCTGGAAGGCAGTCAGTGGTTCAACGGCTGCAACTACAACACTTGGAAGCAGCGAATGATGACCATCTTTGAATATCGCTACCTCGCTCAGATCATTCTAGGCACTACCACTCGTCCAGCAATGGCGGGTAAAGACCAGGATAAGTTTGACGAACAAACCCGTGAAGCAGTCATGCTCATTAAGCTATCAGTCACAGATGATCAACTACCTCAGATTCCGGTTGGAAAGACAGCAAAGGAGATTCGGGACCATCTGAAGGGTTTGCATGAAACCTCCGACAAGAGCCGTGCGTTCTTCCTGAAAAATATACTGTTTTCTATCATGATGGATGAGAAGACATCTTTGCAGACGCACCTGAACAAGATCCAGGAGATCAGAGATCAGCTGGAGGCTATTGGTCGAAAAATGGAGGAAGAAGACCTAGTTATGATCACTTTGAAAAGTCTACCTAAGTCTTATGAACATTTCATTGAGACTCTCAACATTACATCAGCTAATGTTGATCTGAAGTTTCCAGAACTCTGTACTATCCTCTTGCAGCAGGATCGTTGGAAACAACAGTTTGGTAGTAGTGCTTCTTCGTCTTCTTCAGAGCAGGCTTTTGCAGCCAAGTTTCAGGCTCAGAATAAAGGCAAAAGTCAGCCCCCACAGCAGAATCAGCCAGCACCATCTCAGGACAGCAGTAAGAAGAACATTCAGTGTAACTACTGTCACAAGCTTGGACACATCAAGAAAGATTGTCGCGCACGTATCGCTTCTAAACAGAAGAAGCAGGGAGGGTCTCAGCAGAAGGCCAACAGTGCGGAGCACACTAAGCAGAAGGAGTCTGCGTTTTACGCCTTCATGGCTAAAAGACCTGCAGACCATGCAAAATCTTCTGCCTGGTACATTGATTCAGGTGCTTCGCGTCACTTCACTCATTATCGTGACTGGTTTATAGAACTCTCCCCTTTCAGTGATTCAGTGGTCTTCGGTGGTGGAGAAGTGTACACAGTTGCCGGTAAGGGCATTGTTCAGCGTCAGTCTGGTGGGAGGAAAATCATATTCCTCAACGTATATTATGTTCCTGGTATGGAACTTAACTTGCTTTCAGTCAGCCAGATCATGAAACACTCTCCACAACTTGATGTGGTGTTCAGCGCTCACAAGTGCTTGATCATCGATCGAGAAACCAAATGCACTGTAGCTGTTGGCATTGAGGACCATGGTCTTTATCGACTTGTGGATTCAGATGGTCCTCCTGAATCAGCCCTAGCAGCTCGACACTCTTCGGTTACCAGTCTCTGGCATCAGCGGTATGGGCACTTGAATGTGCACTACTTGTCTCAGCTCTCCCGACAGCACCTGGTAGATGGGCTCCCTGAGATTCAGGCTCAGAACTTCGGTGTCTGCGGATCGTGTCAAGCTGGGAAACAACACCGCACGGCATTCCCGACCGGCGACTCCTGGCGCGCATCCAAGGTACTTCAGTTGGTTCATGTTGATGTTTGTGGCCCTATGAATACTCTTTCAGTTACTGGATGCAAATACTTTTTACTGTTTGTTGATGATTTCAATAGGAAAATGTGGGTTTACTTTCTTAGACAGAAATCAAATGTGTTTTCAGTTTTTCAGAAGTTTAAGGCCTTAGTAGAAAAAGAGTCTGGTTGTTCCATTGTAACTCTTAGGTCAGATAATGGGGGGGAATTTTGTTCAAATGCGTTCTCCAACTTTTGTGATACACATGGCATCAAACGCCAATTGATCACACCCTACACTCCTCAACAGAACAGTGTTGTAGAGCGGCGCAACTGCACTATAACTGAGTTAGCCCGTTCCATGATGGAGCACAGATGTGTTCCTAAGAAATTTTGGGCAGAAGCAGTTTTCACTACAATTTACCTTCTTAACCGGTCTCAGACCTATGCAGTTAAGGATAAAACTCCAGAAGAAGTCTGGACTGGCCGCAAGCCGCGGGTCAGTCATCTGAAAATTTTTGGCTCTCTTGCCTATGTTTGGATTCCCGATGCCAAGCGCTCTAAACTGGACTCCAAGAGTCAAAAATTAATGTTCACAGGATACAGTGACAACCACAAGGCCTATCGGCTCATTGACATTGAGACAGACAGTCTCATCTTCAGTCGTGATGTGGTTTTTGATGAAGAGCGGGGACCCTTCTCTCCCTCTTCTGTGCAGCAATCCGAAGATCAGCCTTTAAAGGCTCCTGACTTGGGTGTCCGTCTTCCATTAGGTCCACCTTATGGGAGGGATGCTGATAATTCTTCAGATTTCGATGATTCTCAGTTTGACATCCCTGAGGATGATCCTGAGTATCCTCCTGATGCACCTGTTCTACATGATGCACCTGTTCTACCTATTGCACCTGTTCTAGAACCTCTTGCTGAACCTGATGTTGGCCCATCTACCCATCACCCCAAATGGTGGTCTCAGACGATTGCTGATCTTCATGATGATGAACTTGTTGAGGGTAGATCCTCCCGAAATAAGAGCAAACAGCGGAATACAATAAACTTTGCTCTCATGTCCAACCTGCACAGTGTCTATGAGCCTCAGACTCATTCAGAGGCTAAAGGTATTCCAGAGTGGGATACGGCAATGGAATCAGAACTCCAGAGCCTTCAGAAGAACCACACCTGGGTCCTTTCAGACCTTCCTCTAGGGAAGAAAGCCATTAGCTGCAAATGGGTGTATAAAGTTAAGTACAAGGCTGATGGAACCCTGGACAAGTACAAAGCACGACTTGTTGCTCAGGGTTTCTCACAGAAAGAAGGCATTGACTATGAGGAGACTTTTGCTCCTACAACCAAGATGAGTACCATACGGCTCGTCCTTGCCTTAGCAGCCCAGTTTGGATGGAAAGTCCATCAGATGGACGTCAAAAGTGCCTTTCTCAACGGTGAGTTGCAGGAAGAAGTCTATATGCCGTAGCCTCCTGGTTTCAAGGTTGCCGGACAAGAACAGAAAGTCTGTAGACTAGTTAAAGCACTTTATGGCTTGAAGCAGGCTCCAAGAGCATGGTACATCAAAATCGACAAGTACCTCACAGATCATGGCTTTAAGCGGAGTCCATCTGACCCCAATTTGTACATCAAACATACTGCTAATGATATATTGTTGCTCGTTGTCTATCTGGATGACTTGCTCATTACTGGTAGCTCGGCACACCTGATCGATAAGATCAAACAGGACCTCTGCAAATCCTTTGATATGACAGATTTGGGACTTTCACACTATTGTCTAGGTGTTGAGGTTTGGCAAACTCAGAACAGCATCTTCATCTCTCAGTCGAAGTATGCTCGCAGTCTTCTGGATAGGCTTCGCATGCAGGACTGCAAACCAGCCTCCACCCCGATGGAAAAAGGACTTAAGCTGTCCGCTAAGTCTGCCTCACCAGTGGTTGATGAGTCTCTGTTTAGACAGCTAGTAGGCAGTCTTATCTACCTGATTGCTACTAGACCCAACATCAGTTTTGCAGTCAGCTACATTTCACGATTTTTGACAGCTCCTAAGGCTGTTCATTGGGTAGCGGCTAAGCATGTGTTGCGGTACGTGAAAGGCACTTCTGACTTTGGAATTCTTTACACAAGGAATTCTAATCCCAGCCTTAGAGGCTTCACAGATTCAGATTGGGCAGGTTCAGTTGATGACAAAAAATCAACTTTTGGGTATGTGTTCAGTTTGGGATCCGGTGCCGTCACATGGACCAGTAAGAAGCAGCAGGTTGTAGCACTCTTCTCCACAGAAGCTGAGTATCGAGGTGCAGTGAAGGCAACTTGTGAGGCAGTTTGGCTTCGTCGGATGCTTGCAGATATGCGACTATCTCAAGCAGGTCCGACTCCCCTGTTTTGTGACAATCAGGGAGTTCTCAAACTTGCCAAGAATCCGGTCTTCCATGAAAGAACCAAGCATGTAGAGACGCATTGTCACTTCATCAGATCATTGGTTGAAGACGGTTCAGTTCAGTTGCTGTATGTTTCGACTGAGGATCAGACAGCTGATATTCTCACCAAGTCCCTTAGTCCCAACAAGTTTGTAAAATTCAGGGGGTCTCTTGGTGTAGTGAATAGGTTGACCATTAAGGGAGGGTATTAAGATATTCTTTTATACTTAGAATCTCCTATTTTTAGTTAATGGTCAGTTTCTTGTAACGGTATGTAATTATGATAAGATCGTGTGTTGATCTCTGGCAGTCTTTGGCAGTTTCTAAATATAAAAACTTGCTTTCTTTGTAATTACTTGTAACCTATTTAAGAGCCTTTGCTCTATGTGAATATCATCCAGCATTCTGCCATTTACCTATGTAATATATCTCACAGCTATTGTTAATTATTATGATCATATAATTCCAACCCCAAAGCCAATATTAAACAACATGCAATAATTTCAATTAAATGATAAATTAATATACTTTCAATGCGGTAGATCAAAATAATCTAGGTCAAGCCAACACTTTTAAATATTTGCAAATTGAGATCAGTGTTATATTGCAACAATATAAACTGTGGATAATTTCCTCTAGCGTCTTATAGACTAGATGAGGGTCCAACAACATGTCACTCCACTAATTCTAATATCAGATCTTTGTATTACCACTTACAGGTATCCGTCTTCAGTCTAGGGCCGAAGGAGTAGATCTTCAAACAAGTTGTGTGGTATATTCTTCAAGGGTCAGGTCTAAGTTTGCTCCAACTCCTATTGCCTGGTATGGCAGTGATTAGTTGATGAGCTGGGGTGTCATAGACACCTATTAGCTTCTGCAAGGCATAAGCTTCATGCCTGTATGGTACTGCTCCTTTGCCTGTGTGGAGACCTTGTCTGGGTGCGATCTGCTTGTTGTGTCACCTGAAAACCCTCCTGTATGTGAAACCCACGCTTGGGCGTGACTTGTTGGGTGTAACGCCTTATAAACCTTGTGATGCCGCACCTTCCTTTGGTAACTCTTGGCAGATCTGTAGGGTGATTGCTGGCACTGTGCTTGCAAGACTATTCCCTTAAATCCAGCTCTCGCCCTGTCCTCAAAATAATAAAATTCAAAATGGTATACCAAGCAAGGGTATCGTCCTACCTAGGGAAAAACTTAATGGAGTTTTCATCCCAAAAGCTTGCTGAACTGCGAAAATAACAATTGAACTTATGTCAAATCCGATGACCGAGAATTAAGAAGTGAGTGCTCCTTTATAACGAATGTATTGATCCCCTTGAGGCTTACTTCTCTTGAAATCTGAATTCATCATGGCGCTGACCTAAAAAAACTCAAAATATATATTTTTTTATTATTAATAATATTAATATTGTTATTGTTATTATAATACTATATTATTAGTTTTTAGTGCTTAAAAAACACTATTTTTAAATTAAAATAATAAAATTAGTTCCCTTGAGCGGAGGGGACATGACAATCCCAATAACAATGATCTCTCTACTCTCCAAGTCTCTAATAAACACTGGATCAAGTGTAAACTCAATACTTCTCCCTATCCAACCATGAGTAATTTGATATATAGAAAAGAGATTGGTTGACAAAGAAGGCACACACAATACATTATCGAAAGTACCCTCCCCAATGACAATAGATCCCTTTCAAGTTGTATTCATATAAGTGTTGTTACCCATCAATATAGGTGGCATAGTTAGAAGGCTCAAATGAATATAACATATCCTATGAGGAAGCCATATGATGAGAAGCTCTAGAATCAAGAAGCCATCTCTGTGACTAAAGACTTTTAGAAGGAAAAAGTGCCTTACTCTTCATCTTTTCTATCCCATTAGCAAATCTAGCTGTCCTTGACTGTGTAGATGATGATGGAGTAGAAGGAGATGAATTAGATGACATGGTTGAAGGCAAATTGGATATGGTTCTTCTAAAGAAGATGCTTCAACTCATCAATCTGTTTATTATAACAATTATGTTTATCATGTCTAGTTTTCTTACAATAAGCACAAGTAAGTTTCTCCTTCTTAGATATGTCGTCTTTGGAAGAGGTTGGAGGGTCATTAACTGTTTTTGATTCTTAGGTTTAGGTTTCTTCTTACCTTTGCCTCTTGATGATTGAGCTACCAATGCATGACTCTTGGAAAGTGCATCTAACTCAACAAGCTTAGCATGCTCTCTAGTCAAATGATCACAAAACAACTCAAGAGAAGGCATAGTGAATGCATCACCTAAGGCATCCATAGTGGAATAAAAGGCAGAAGAAAAAACTTCATATGGCCCTTTCAACTTAGACAAAATCAAGAATATGCATTCCTTATCAAATCTATCTTTCCCACAACCAGCCAATTGAGATCTCATAGATTTGAACTTAACCAAATAATCCTCAACGGAAGGAAATGTATTAGGAGAAAGAGAAGTCAATTCTACCTCTATTTGTAAAGCATGGAATTCACTAACTTTACCAAATAGATCTTTGTACTTATCCCATACTTGCTTAGGTGTCTCAAGTCCTCAATATGAAACAACAAACTATCAGAAACATGTAAAGCAATCAAACTCATAGCCTCATCAAGTTTGTTCCTATGAGCAAATTTCGCATATTCCTTTTTAAATTTAGGATGATCTTCATCCAATGCAGCCCACAAACCTGTA
Organism: Cunninghamia lanceolata; assembly: GCA_027924645.1. Taxonomy (NCBI): domain Eukaryota; kingdom Viridiplantae; phylum Streptophyta; class Pinopsida; order Cupressales; family Cupressaceae; genus Cunninghamia; species Cunninghamia lanceolata. Next base: position 5,340,994 of record BSBN01001187.1, on the reverse strand, counting down.
GATCTGAGTAATCTTTGCCTTTTGTGTTTCCATGAATGATAGCTATGAGGAATGAGGAGCTCAAATGAATTTAAATCAGCCATTAGAGAATCAGTAAACCAATAGAGAAAAATAGACAATATACAACAATAATCCGAAATGAAACCTCCCAAATCTGAATCAATACTAAAATTGAAGCCCCCCCAAGCAAAGACAACCACCAATTTCAACAATTTTTCCAAGCAATGAGTGCAAAGTACCCAATAGTCCTCAAACTAAAAATTTGATGTCTAAGGAAAAAATCTAGAAAAATGGCATGGATAGATCTATAGAGATCAGAAATACCTTTCCAACGCCTATAAAAAGTTGAACTTTCACGAACTTGGCATTTTTCCCCCTTTTATCAGCAAATCTTCAATTTGCCGAACTCTATCTTTACACCTCCTTTTCTTATCAACAAAAACCCACTTTGCTAAACTACATCTCTTTTGTGCCCTTTATTGGCAAAAACCCACTTTGCCGAACTACTTCCTTTTCCTTTGCCACTGCTTAGTCGGCAAAAGTTGGCCTCTCTGAACCTGCCGCTCTCTGCACCTGTTTCCGCCTTTATCGGTTAAACTCACTTTTCAACATAGCGGGTGCAAGTTTTCACTTGGCGAAGATAAAATACAAATCTAAACTTCAAATAGCTAAATCAGCAAAAAATACTTGTACCCTGTGAAGTGCTCAAAACTAGCTTTTTGACGCCTATTCATTTGCAAAAATCCGATATAGTGGTGAAAAGTTATGGCTCTTGGAAAAATGCCTTATAAGGGCATGAAATGGGGCCTACGGCCTTGCTAGCATTGATCAGGTGGCTTGGCGGCAGCGCCTGGGTGGATTTGTAGTGACAATGGTGGATCAGGCTGCTCTTGGCAGTGGTGAGGTGGTAAACTCCGGTAGAGGAGGTGGAGATCTATTGGTTCCTTGGGTGGAGCGGTAGTTATAGCCAATAGAGCTGTGAATTTGGTGGCGAAGGGGTTGTTTCCTTCGACGGCGGCGGTGAAGGAGTGGGGCGATGGTGGCCGTGCTACCCAATGGGGATTAGGCTCCACGGGTAGGCCGAGACCTCCCGTTGGAACTGGGGGCTTCTTCTCAAAAACTCTCGCCGATTCTGTTACCCCAGGGGTAAAACCCGCAGAACAAATAAACTAACTACGGAACATTTCCTTGAACCGTTGGATAAAACAAAAAGTCGTCAACCGAGATGTGACGCAGGCCTGATGTGATTTGACACTTGTAGTATGCTTTGATGCAAAAGATGACGCAAAAATGCGATTTAACTACTGAATAAAGCGATTAACCTTTGGTTAAAAAAATTGACTGTTGGATAAAGCTGATTGCTTGCGCAAACTGATGGCGAAGATGATGTAGGCGGTGGACGCTGCAATTGTACAACGATCTGTACAATATGGATTTGTACGGAATTTTTGTGACCTGCAATTTGCTAACCGTAGCAAAAATGGGCAAAAATATTTCGAGGCCAAATTATAGTGTTTTATATCAAAATTTGTCTGTTCAGCCTTTCGGACTCAATGACGAGGTCCTTTTAGCGTAAAAATTCACCTTGCAAAAGCCCATTGCTGAATCACTCCCAAAATTGAGAAGGGGTTTGCATATTTGAAGCTTTGATACCATGTGAGAGTCACCAATGGACTCAAGCTCCCAAGATTGTAATGTGCTACCCCAATTTTTTTTTTTAGAATTTACAATACTAACAATAGCGTTAGCACATGAAATGCAATAAAATAAACACCCCCGCACTTTCTAATCACCAAGTTCCCAAGATGGTCGAGATGAGAGCATATAGTGCTTCAGTTGATCAAATAAATGCCTTGTAACAAGATTCAAATACAACTTCTGCTTATTTAGCGGGCATCCACTTATTTAGTGGGAATACACCACTTATTCAGTGGGAGAATGAACATAGAAATCAAGGCACTTTCGCTTATTCAGCGGGAAAGCCAATAGTAGCACCACTTATTCAGTGGGTAATCAAATGGAATCAGGAACTATCGGTCATACCATCTAGGGGTTACATATAATGTTTGCAACATAATCAAATGATTACAATGTAAGAATTGGCTGCAAATTAGATCAGTAACCCTGATTTTCACTTGTGAGAACCGTTGCAACAGGTTAGCTCATAGAAAACACATAAATGAAGAATGGAAACGCATGTTATCTGAGCAATAAGAGCACCCAACTATATCACACATAAAGTGATTGAAGAAGCCTGATTGAGACCCACTTTTTATGCTGTTGTGACTTTGTTGTAGGTCTGAAAATTGTGACAGCAACTGAGTAATCCCTCAAACAGCCCCAAAAAACATAGATCCTCCTCTTCAAACTCACACCAACAATATTCCTTAGCAATGGCGACTCCAACTAGATGATAGCATGCTCTCAAATCTAGGCGAATCACACACCAAAACCTCACGCCATGAATGGAGCTGGTACGGCCCTGCAGATGTATGACCAATCTGGGCATCAATATACATGCTGAAAACCACTAAAAACTCAATAAATGTAGGTGCCTAGAAGTGCAGATCATTATTTGATTGAGTTTGCAAAGAGATTTCATCATTGCCGGTTCCAATGTTCCCACGCCCATAATTGAATTGTACGGCCTGTAGGTGAATGCTTTGCTTCATGCTCATCAAACTTCAAAGAACTAACACCAAATCCATTATAAGAACACTACAAAAACTCAACAAGAAGAATAACAATAACTCAAAATACATCAAACTCCTTTTTAGCTTCAATCGTGATTCATGTATGAAACCACACCCAATCTACAAGAGGGTTTTCGTCCTCAAGAGAATCTACAAGAGGGTTCTCATCCTCAAGAGATAATGGAAGAACTCGTAGGTTCAATCCAGTAGCATAACAATATCAAATCAATAGCATAACCCAAACAATGAGCTCTCATCCTCCTTATAAAGTTACTTTGTAAGTTACACAAAAAAGAATTATTTCTTGGAAATAATAATCTTTTTCCTCCAACTTAATTATTTCTCTTTTCCCAACTTGAGCACTCACTTTTAAGTGCCTAGATAATTAGAATACCTTTTCCTTTTTCCAATGAGCTATAACACTTATGGACTTTTAATTATTTACATTCTTTTAAGATAAAAGTGCAGATAATAATTAAATAGCTCATTAAAACACCCAACTTTACGGAAAATCGCAAACATCATCAAACTGCAAAATAAACTATACCAATGTACTCCAGGAAGTTTGGGATGAAGAATGATGCCATTCGAGTGACTTTCTAAAAATAGACGGCTTCTCCAAGAAGTTTGGAGAGCAATCCGAGAGGCTGAAAAATTTTCTGAAAGCACTATTGCACTCCAGAACACCATATGAGCTCAATGCCATATAAAAGAATCCACTCTAAGAAGGGAATGCCAATTTATAATTAATATTACACTAAGTTGCTAATACTTATTCCAAACCTTAGGCAACCTTTATGAAATATTAATTAAACTGCCAGATAATAGTCCCAAGCTATGAAAAGCATAGAGATGCACTGATCGGACAACTCTGACCATATCAAAGTGTAGTAGAAGACTTGGGACGAAAATCGGAAGTTATCAGGTGATTGTCTAAAAATAGCATGTTTCTCCAAAAAGGTTGGAGAGCACTTGAGAAGTCGGAACTGAATTCCAAAAGCATCTATGAACTCCAAATGACTAGTCGAACTTAAAACCATGAACAATTGCTTTGCAAGACTGAGCCACGGCTACTCCAAGAACGTTTGAGTTCTCCCAAACATGATGAATGACCTTCGGAAGACTAGGAACAAGCATAATGCGCACAAAAGGTCAATGCACCAAAAAAGGGACATTACAAAGATCACTTGCAAAACCAAAACAAACCTTCCACAATAGAGTTGCTAGATGCAAAATGAATAATGATATTATGATACACATACAAAATGTACAAGAGAGACCTTGCTTATAAAGTCAAGGTTGAGAGGTAGGACAAGATATGATCATGACAAATGTCTTAATCCTATGACATGAGACAACTAGAGGATAAGATAACAACTATAGGATAAGATCACATGACAATTAGAAACATCTAGAAAGATTCCTAGAGCCCTAAGTCAACTTAACATGTGAACATGTGTAAATAGGTCCTAACTAATAACTAGTTAGATAATGTGCCTTGTTCACACTACAAAAGGGGGAACCGGATAGGAAATACCCTTGTTCACACCAACACTATTTAGATCAATTTTTTCTTAGTTAGTTAATGACTTAGGTAGAATAATAGTTAATGACACAATCAATAATATTTCCATGGGTGGGGGCTCACTACTACTCTACACTTTAGCCAAAAACTCAAGGGAAGAGCAATGAATGCTTTCTCCTATATTGCCTTGGCCATATCTAGATCTCCATGCAAGGAAAAAATCAACCACAAGTCATTATCCAACACCAAAACAGGTAACCACTCACCTGCAACAAAACCCTGATCATAACGATGAAAACAACGAGATCCTTCCTGATTGCCAATACAAGAATACGATATCAGCATTGTTTAATTTGCAAAATGCTAGACTGAAATAAGAGGACAGCCACATATCTTTTCAAAAATGATAAACGATCTCAAAACAATATGAATTCTTTTCACCTCTTTGATCATGTTCACGAAACATGCAAGCTCCAAAAATGGAAGACTACTATATTCAAACTCAAGCAAAAACATCATACTTTTCAAACACTTCCAGATAATTGAAATCAAAAGTAATTTGCAAACTAGCGAATTTGCTCTAGGACTGAAATAAATATATTTTGCATTGTCAACTTTATAAAAAATTAATGAGGACAGAAATAAATATATGACCATCATTAATCAGTATTAGAGTCCATTAAATTATCTCTTAAAGCAAAAGTAACTCAACCCAAAACCATAAAATAACTGTCAAATCTGCAGTATAGAAAGAATCTACTAAGGTCTATTAAAGTTTAACGAAACCAGCAATAAAATCACATCATTCAGAACTCGGTATTTCCTTTCCTCTGTCCTCTGGATCAACTGAAGAAGTTAAGTCTACCAAGATGATACCCTGATCTGTTTCACACTCCATGAACTCATATGGAGATCTCATGATCTTAGCAAGTACCACATTGCCTTTATCATCCACTCCGACTTTGATTTTCTTCTTGACTTGTGATCTCACAGGTGGGGCAAGGACCTTCACTCTAAGTACAACATGAATCGATGAAGAGGGGTTGTGAGACTCATTTTGTGCAAGTGGGGCTGAGCTGCAAGCAGCATTTGGGATGCAAGGAATTAAATCGTTACCAACAGCAAGGGTTGTTTGACAACCTTGTTGCATCTTGTGAAACAAGCAAGTTGTGTGGTAAAGAGTGAGTACTTTGATTGCTTTGAATGGACAAGCAATGAACTGGGATGCATAAAGGATTACTGTGAGCTTACTAAATTTAACAAGAGTGATCGAAAGTCAACACTTGAAGGGCAACAAGAAAATACATTTGTGCCAAGAATTAACTCTGCTGACATCAGATGGGTTCAACTAGAGATTAAACTGAAGAATCATCTATACCTGCATGCTTATCTCACCATTACAAAACAAATGATCTTATTCTGAATCAAACCCTAGTAACTTGAATGCTCATCATTGAAAATGACCAAGTATAGATATCAAACTTAGTCCAGATCACACTTCCATTCAATAATCCAAGCACAGTTTTGACTTACTCTTCAGCACTAGAATCATCCTCTTATGATCAACTTTGTATCAACACATAGAAAATTTAATCATTCACGTCAAACTCAAGTGACAGAAAGGCTGAAACAATATTTTATTCAATACTGGCTCTTACAAGAAACGAAAGAAAACTCTCTATGTGACAAGAAATATGCAAGTAACCTTCATATGTGAGTTTAGCAATGCATTTTACAAAAAGGCAACCATTTAGTCACTTTCTGAGCAAGGGACAACACTACTTATTCTCATCGAGATTTAGCCTTTACAATTCATTCCTTGAAACCACACATGCACAAAACCAATTATTTATTTATTCTATCAGGATTGTGACTAAAATCTACGAGAGGATGCCAAGAAATCAGTACTTATCAACAATCATTAAACTTAACACACGACTTCCTCAAAGGCACATGGGCCGAGCAATCAAGCTAACAAAAATTACCTTTCAAATACAATAAGTGACTCAGAATCCTTGTCACAAAAATTACCTTTCAAATTAATGTTTCTCGAGATTGCTCACTTTTGAAATGACATTATGCAAAACAACAAAATACTGTTTCCTCCTGCTTAATCAAATACTTACAAAGCATGCATTATAAAAAATTGAGCTCAAACAATAATCTTCAAATAAACGGAAATATCCTTCCCACAGGTAGCTCTATTGACAGAGATATTCCTTTTTAATCCTCAATAATTGCTGAATACACATTCTAAAGCTAGATTCGAAATAGAGAACCGATATTAGAGCAGAAGAAAGAAACACAAAATCACATATTCAAGCTCCCAGAGACACAGAAATCATTCAAGGAATACATATCTTCTTCACAACCTTTCGCAGTATTATTCTCAGCTAGCTCACCAAGATAAGTACTTTTCAACTTTAATGAATATTGAATGAAAAGCTAGCTTCAAAATAGGCACAAAATATTTTAACAAGGAAAGATTTACAACATTACCAATTAGAGTTTCAAGACTGAGACATGGTAACAACTAATACACTTTGAAATTGAGCAATGACAACAAAACTGATAGGAGACCTCAATGTCAACTCCTCAAATATAAAGAAATGATACCCTGTTCTAGAAATGGAGGACTATGCTCGTGCATTTTAGATTTAGAAGGCAGGCATCTAGTCCTAAATCTTTCTCTTTTGAACACAGACGAAACCATACGGAACCCAATTTTGTGAATCATTGTAAAAAAAAGAATCATTCTTAGACCACTAGCTCATCCAACAATGAAACCTAAAACTTCAAGCTTATTGAACAAATGAAACATGCATGGTTTGACACTCTTACTTGGAAGCTAAGGAATATCCTTTGAAAGATGAAAAACGACCCTCAAGCTGCAATTTTGCTAGAGCTTCACACTCCCAGGGGAACAAACACAATCAAAATGAAAGCCAAGGTTCTTTAAAGAACTTGATAGTTTGCTCAAGAAGCTTCACGACTCTCAATGCATTAATTTCATGTACGTGCCTATTGCTATTTTCATTAATGGCAAGTGCCTTCTACAAAACCACCACCTTTAATGCATTTGAAAACAACATTCAATGCAATACAAAAGAAATTGAACAAATTAAACTCGATGTCGTCGAAGACCCCAAAGCCATCCTCCATGTCATCAACACTTTGAAGCCACACCTTTGTCACCAACAAAATTTGAGATCAAAGACCGAAACATCCACCCTGATTATTATTTTCATATCAAGCCTCAAACTTTATTTCTGTATCAACGTCAAACCTTTGGAAGAACAAAATGTTGTGCCTGTTCAAGCATACACTAAGTGGAGTATTCAAAAATATGTTATGTCAAGCTTTCACTAACTTCATCTTGTTGGGTTTTAAAGAATATGTGCTATGCTTTGTATTTTGTCCTATGTATATGCTTTGGTGCCCTTGTTTTAACAACACTGGTGACATTATCCACCTTATTAACAATCAATTAAATTATAAAACCATGAAATCATTCTTTCTTGCAAACAACTATTCTCCATGTTATTGCTTCTCTTGCTAACAAGAACAAATGCAAAATCAAACCTAATCACTAATAAATATGATTTGGCTAGAATGTTGAGTTGACTATATGCAAATCTACAAAAGAAATGACAGAATTATACCTTTGATGCCAACAAGTCACTTCAAAATTAGCAAGGTGAATGTTTACAACCAAACTGCAAGGAAATATTGAACAATTCCATATTTCTGATTAACCAACCAAAATCATTAAACAAGAAGAAACATTGAATGCAAAACCCTAAGCTTTTAGTCAAAGTGCATAATAGAAGTTGGTCCCCGCCAAGGAAAACAAATGATGGTGTGGCTTATTTTGTGAGAAAGGACAATTGATGACATTTTAAAAAGAAGGGTGTGTTAAATTTAAGCAATAACAAGGTGGAGGCTGCAACCACTTGGAGATCAAAACTCTAGTGTTGTGATAGGTGCCAAGACAACAATCTAAGTAGGTGCTAGGATGGTATATTTGGTGACTTTGTTTCCTTTATTTATCTAAGAATGGGACCATATGTTGAGAAAGTGATTTGTAAATTTATGTTTCATTTTGATTTTGTTTGCGCTTTGAAAGTTTTCTCAAATTTTCATGTGTAGTGTCGTAGTAGTAGGGTAGAGTTTGTGTCAAGTCTTGTGTCGGGTTGGAGCCCACTAGTCTGTAAATACATGAGTTAAGGAGTTGCACATTTGTGGATGTTAGATAGATGTTTGTATGGTACATAAGAGTAGCCATAGTGTCCACAATGGTATCAGATTTTGTGTGTGCATCATCTTCATTATCCCTTATGAAACAAGATTAGTGTTGTGAGGGTGGCCGAGTGGAACAATAGTTCATCCGCTTTGTTTGGAGAACTAGAGCTGATCCGGTAAGACATAGTGTGGTTAATGGTGACATCTTGTACCTTGATGTTGTGCCTAAGATGAAGTATGATGATTGTAGTATTTTTGGAATGCTTGCACGGTAATTGTCTACAAACTAGGTTGTATTCATAATGTTAAGAGGCTAACTCGTTGGTGGTGTAGAAGACTTGGAACAATACACAAGAATGTAGCTTTCAAGGAGGATATCTAGTTGGAGGAAGGGTGCACATGGTGATATTAGAGTTGCATAGCAGGAGATAGTGGTATGGGCTCTTTTGAGTGGACGATCTTTAAATTTTGATGTAATGTTGATATTTCTGCTAATAGCAAGGGATTATAAATAAAAATGTGTATATGGATGTAAGCCTAAGAGTAGAAATGATTCTTAAGGGAATTTAATTGTTAACTTGAAATGATTTTTGTAGGTTTGATGAACAACATTAATCTTAATCTAATGTTGAATGTATGCTTTCGTTTGATTGGCATAGGCGTTGAGTTAGTCTTGCTTTGTGTATAGTTCTTTGCATATGCATTAGGTTGCACAATGAGGTTAGATCCTTAGGGTGTCTAAGATTGATATGTCTTGTAATTTATGCCTCAGTGCAAGATAGTCAAGCAATCTAGTAGCCTCTAAGGTTGAAGAGATCTCCTTAGCTGAATTGTTAAGATTGGCGCATGGTGTTGCAAAACCTTGTACATGTGATGCATGGTAGCATTAGAAGGCTTATTGACCTTTAGGAGTTTTTGGCCCATGGAATGGGTTGTTTCTATGTAACAAACTATCCCAATTTTTTTTGAAATTTAAACAATGATATCAAATTGTTAGCACAATATTGCATATAATCAACTAGAGCACCTCCACACTTCTGATCACCAAGTTCCCAATCGGGCGAAGTGAGAGCATACGGTGTTTTGGCTTACAAATAAAGATTGTGCAACAAAACTAATTACATTCATCCGCTAAAGAGCAGGCATTTGCTTTTCAGCAGGCCTCCACTTATTTAGTGGGGATTCTCCACTTATTCAGTGGGTGGGAGACAAGAAAGATAAACCTTTATGAATTCTCCACACTGGCGGTAAACCATCTAGGGGTTATTTAGTAAGTTTGCAACATAAAGAAGAAATTACAATGACTCAAAATGATGCAATCCTAATCAGAAATATCAACTAGGTTATTAAACCAGCATCATTGAAGGTTATGTACCATGGAGATATTCCTGCAACATATAACAATGTCAAATATAATCCATGATATATCTCTGTCCCAGCTGATAATAATCTGAAGATAGTTTGATGATGACCAATGCTCAGAATTTCTGTTTTATGCCCAACTATACGGACGTCCCAGCCACATATGGAAAACACCATGTGCTATGATGAATCTCTAATCCCCTTTCAAACACTGCATCTCTGATTGACTGTATTTATGCCCCTCAAAACTGTTCCCACAGCTCAAAAACAAATCAAACTGGCATCCAAAAAAACCCAGTCATCTGCTGCATGGCGCCATTAATGAGGAAGTACGGATCAGCATATTAAATATGATTCAGACCTCAGAAAAATCTGTGAATACATGGAATGGCAGCGCCAGAGGATAGGAAAGAAGATCCAATCATAAGGTTTCAACAAATCTTTCATTGGAAATCACAATGAAGATTAGTCTTCTCAGCATGGTACGGCCCTGGGAGTACGGCCTGCATCAGAACTCTCTAGAAACTTCACAAAAATCTGCATAAATGGCTTAGAAATCAATCTTCAATCATCTACTTAAAGGAAATAACAAAACTCAAATCAAACTCCAAAACCTATCAATCCAAAATTTGCCCAATGCAACACCTGAATTAAGTTACCCATATTCCAGCTAGGCAGGATATTTCACCAACGAAACTGGACATCTTCTAGAGGGTTTTTGTCCTCAAGAAGGAAGGAAGAACTCTCTGGTTCAATCCCAGCCTGGGAGTTACACAAGAAATTAATTCTTTCTTGGAAATAAAACTTTTTTCTTCAACCTTAGAATAAGTCCATTTTTCTCCACTTAAAGGTTTACTTTTAAGTGCCTAAATAAAAGAATATATTTTCCCCTTTCCAATGAGCTATAACACTTAATGTCTTATTAATTATTTCCCCCCTTAGGAACTTAAGTGAAAATAATAATTAAAATAGCTCATTAAATATTACTTTTGCGGAAAATCCCAAACTGCATCCATATTTTTAACATTATAGATTTTTTTTTCTCTATATTTGAGCATCCACATAACATGTTTTTTTTTTGAAATGGTGTTTGCATCCCAGCCACTATCTCGTCTTCAAGTGATAGCTATAAAAGCCTAAGAATTTATAGTGGTTGCACATAGACTTCGGGATAGGGGGAAGTGGGGATGTAATTTGGGGGATGGCAAAAATTTACCTAGATTTTGGGAATGGTGGTGGTATGGCTATTAAAACAACAAATTAAAGGAACTGAAAGAAGCTGAAATTTTAAGAAGTAAATATACTGTGGTGAATTTGCAATGACAATCATTTCCCTATCAGATTTTTAGGAGGTTTCTGCAAATTTGTTAAAAAAGTTACCTTTTTGTATTTTTACACATGAGACCCTTGGGCTTGCATCCCCATGGAGTGCTGTACATATTAGGCTGTATTTGTATATTTTAATCTATATAATGTTTATATCTAAAACATATTATTATATATAAGCCTCACTTTTATCCCTCTTTGCTTGCTCCCTGCACCTCGCTCTCAACACCCTCGCCTCCAAAAGGGATTCAAGATCCCTTGTAACACTGCATACATTTTCCTTTTTGTCATTGGGAACTCTATCTTTAGGAAAGAAGAACGTAGGAGCAAGTAGGAAATTGATCGTAAACTTCCCCTTCCGTTTCCATTGTGGAAAATGCTTTAGATATGTTTCCATGTTTTATGAACAGAAAAGTGGGTGGAGGCCTTTTGGTTACATTCATTTTCAGTTTTCCACATTTTGGGATGCTGTTAAATGGAACTCTATCTACATAGTGATAAATTATCATATACACTTTGCACTATTGAGTGTTGGCTATATCAACTGTAAATGATGATTCATTTAATCTTTATACATTTCTGTTCACTTTATTATATTGTATATTCTATTATTACTTTTCCTATAGTTTGTAATTTGTTATTTTGTATTTTAATGTAGACATTGATATAAGATATTTTGGTGGTGCAGATTTTTGAAAGCAAGAAAGTTTGATATTGAGAAAACAATACAAATGTGGGCAGAGATGTTGCAGTGGAGAACAGAGTTTGGTGCTGACACAATTGAAGAGGTTAGGGTATTTGTTGAGCATTGATGTTTCAAATCTGACTTTTCTTTGTTATGTTAAAGATTGATACACCCCACCTGAAACATGAGGACTAAAATAGGAGATCACAGAATTAGCATGGGGGGAAGACTACTTGAGCAGTAAAGGCATTCGATACATTATGAATCATGTCTAGAGAGATACATCTCTAGGGATTTGATAGATGGCATCCCAACCTATCATGAAGACACTATTTCAGTGGCTAGTGGCATATGGTCATATCCTATCATTTTATTGTATCTGTTCCTATGTGAATGCACCTCTTCATCTGTATCACTTTTTTTATATTGCATAGTTTACAAATATCTTCTCATATGAGCATCAACATGAGACCAATACAAGCTCATTACTCGCAAACACACTAGAAATCACCTATAGAAGACCAAGAGTCACTACTTAGAAATCCACTTTATTTAGAAACCACATCCACATTAGAAGCCAACTATGGAAGACCAAGAGTCACAACTTAGAGTTCCACATTAGATGTCCCTATGGATATTTGATCTTGGGTCTCCACAATGAGATCCCAACATTTTAACCAATTAAGCTCAACCCTTGGACTTCATCTGTATCACTTTTGGAAAATGATCCACTTTTAATGCCTTAGAAATCTCACCACCTGGTGAATTTAAACCATTCAAAAACTACAGGGTATCATATTTCTATTTCAACTTATTGCAATTGGCAATAAAATGGATTGAGGCTTATTTTCAACACACTATATTCATCATCGGTAGTTAGTGCTTAGTACTAGGCTTCTTCCTTATACTTCAATTTCAGTACAATAATATGTGGTAAAACTGGTAAAAATATAATTAACACAGGCATGTACGTATGCATGGTTGAAGTGGAGTCAAATGCCTATAGAGGAATAAATAATAGCCACATTATTATACTTAATGACTTTTATTGGCTTACGGTAGGCTGCTGTATATATACCATGTAGAGAAAATTAATGCCCAAAACACAGCAGACTGTAGATGTATAGAAAACTAGACATGACATATAACTTCTATTACTGGTTAAAAAATGTTCAAATTGCAGATGCCTCTTTAGTTAAGTAATTCAGTTAAGATTAAATACTGATATCATTTTAATTCAAGAATAAATACAGTGTAAATTCAAATCGAACTTATAATCTCTGACTTGGATATTTTCTGAAAGTTGGATATTTATATAGCAGACTTAACTTATTACTTTCTTTTGTATTTCAGATGCAATTTCCACTTCTCATACACTTCCAATTTTTGTGTCGATCCATGGTATTGCAGGGCAAAGACATTGATATAAATATGTGAGTGACGGTAGGAGTCACATCTGTGATAGACGTGACTCCTCAAGGAGTCACGCCTATCACAGGTGTGACTTTGTCACCGTTTGTATTGTAATCGGTTTCACTGATTTTAACAGTTACTAATCACCGTTTAGAATGCAGAAGATGTTTATGCTTTGGTAATATATCATTCGATCATCCTATATTGATATTTATCTTCACATACCTTATATATTAAGTATGAATATATAAGTAATATTTAATATTACTTATATATTCATATTTATTATGTTATCTGATCGAAGCTACAAACAACTCAACATACAGACTATTCACCTTACAAATGAACAGCAAACTGATGTGCTGTCATTAACTGCATTTCTAATTGAGGACAGTTACTGGGGGTCAATTATGGTATAGAAGTAATGGGAGTGCTCAATACCTACCTTTTTGGTCTTCAATGCAATTCAGTGCTCGTTAAGATGGCAAAAGCCTCATAAAAATTAGTGCAATTGCAGTGCAATGCATCTATTTTATTATTATATGATTTTTGTGGCAACAGTTTGACTTCTTTTACTTGTATTAATAACCATTATCCCTGCTAAACCCATTCTTGGCCTTGGCTTCATCTTGGTGCCTCTTAAATGGTTGATGAGGGTATTAAATGCAATCTATATTGCTCAAATTTGGCTCTGAAATTAGAAATTTGGCCCTCTTCAAGGTACCAAACTTCAGTGAAATCAGCCGAGTAATCACAATACATCCATTGCATGAGACTTTTCATGATCACGAGTTCTACAGTTATCAAGTTGCTGAGATTTTTTAGCTACATTCCTTTCCTAGCAACCGCGTTGTTGAGCATTGTTTTATTCCAAAACTGCGTGAGTTAGTAGTTCCTTTGTGAGGTCCCTAGGGCCTTAACTGAAGCTTGTTTTAACGTCTGTGATATGGTCCAATTCACATTTAGGGAATTTTTCACCAGATGAATCCGTGACCACTAATCAACAGTTCTATGTGAATATTTTCTTCCTTTTTGTGGACAAAAGTTTGGGATTTAACACTTCTAAATCAGAATCTGATCAAAGAAATGAGTGTATTAACACATTTTCAATCTAGTGATGATCTGAGAATTGAATAAATTTTTTATCCTTATAACCAGTTTCACAAGATTCTATTTTGCATCATTTTTTTCATCTCTTGCATTTGGTGTAAGCGAATTTCTTGATAGGATGACCCAATGGGCACTTCTTTGTCTTTTCCTGTGTGCTAATGCAATTGTGTGTTTATACCCTAGCTGTTGTGATGACAACTTTTTTTGGTTTTCGACTAAGATTCTGAGTAGTTTATTGCAGGTTGATCTCATTTCTTGTCACTCGAACTGCTACTTATATGTTAATCAATATTGCTTTCCATATTTAATGGATTGATTTTACTGATGTTGATGAACTTCCAAATTATATTATATGTATTTATTTCTGACAGTGAACATGTTCTTAGTTATTTATTCATTTCTCTTTTCTGTTTCATATTTTAGGAGTTTGAATTTAAAGAGTTGGAAGAAGTTTTATGCTACTATCCCCATGGATATCATGGAATTGACAAGGAGGGCAGACCAGTTTATATTGAGAGATTGGGGAAAGTTGATCCAAACAAGCTCATGCATGTTACCACTATTGAACGATACCTCAAGTACCATGTGCAGGGGTTTGAGAATGCTTTGAAAAAAAAATTTCCTGCTTGTTCTATAGCAGCTAAAAGACACATAGATTCAACAACCACAATATTGGATGTGCAAGGCGTGGTATGATTGAGAATCTATTGTCTGTATTTGCTAATTTATTTGCTTAGCCAATTACTTATGTAAATTTGTTGCACTGCATGCCCTTGGTCCTTTCTGTTATCTTGTCTTCTTGTATGCGGAATTTCTGAATTTCTGGATGCAGGGTCTAAAAAACTTTAGCAAGACTGCACGTGATCTTATTATGCGAATACAAAAAATTGATGCTGACAACTATCCAGAGGTATGGTTGTGTATTTAGTGATTGGTTATTGTACCCACAAAGTCTATGTGTGTTCAACTCACAAAATGTGTTCTGGTATTTTAACTTTCACCATTCTAAATTACTGAAGGTATGGTTGTTTTATGCAGACCTTGCATCGCATGTTCATCATCAATGGCGGTCAAGGTTTCAAATTACTCTGGAATACTGTTAAGGGTTTTATTGATCCAAAGACAAGTTCTAAGATACATGTATGTGTGGGATTTAGTTGCTTTATTTAACATAAATATTTATTATACATTTAATTTAACTTCCACCTAATCTAAAACTCGACTTTTTGTGCAGGTCCTAGGAAGCAAATACCAGAGCAAGCTTTTGGAGGCTATTGATTCAAGGTATATAACTCTTTTGGTAATGTGAAACTTGAATATTAGTGTATTTATTTTTAGACATAATAATTATAGTTGGTTTCCTTGTTCTCCAAACAGCCAGCTACCTGAATTTTTGGGTGGTACATGCACTTGTCCTGGTGAAGGAGGGTGTCTTAGGTCTGATAAAGGACCTTGGAAGGATCCAGCTATAATGAAGGTAGAATGTTTTATTGATAAGAACGATAAAAGTTTTCTGGTTGTTTTATTTGAAATCTATATGGATTATAATTGATTGTGGGCAGTGCTTGCCAATATTTGCATGTGCAGTTGGTTTTGAATGGGGAGGCAATATTTGAAAAACAAATTGTGACTGTAACAGTTGATGAAGGGAAAATGACATCTCCTGGCAAACAGTACAAGGTGACATGGCTGTTTCCAATTTTGTCATTCATGGTTTACCTGATACTTCTGTAGCACCAAGTTCTTGCACCATAGCAAAGCAACATTTGTATGTTTTTTATGTTCTGGATTTTCACTCCTCTCATCCAGGGTAGGGATTGCGATACTTCTACAGCAGAGTCAGGATCAGATGTTGATGATGTTATCTCTCCTTTGAAGATTGGAGACGTTGGAGTTGCACGATTGACTCCTGTTTATGAAGAAGTAAACTATTTGCTTTGCTGTTGCATATCTTCTTTAAAGAATATTTTTTAGCAACAAATCTGTTGATAGTCAAGACTCAGCCTTCCAAATAAATTGATTATCACTTATTGTATTCTAAAAATGACAAAGGTTCCAAAAGGCTAGGAAAAATGCTTGGAATTCCCTTTGTAAGGTCACAACTCACCTAAAACTACATCTGCAAGAAGGATAATAATGATTCCTTTCTTGTGATTTATTGTGAGGGTGTGGTGTTAGGGAGCTTTAGAGCATAGTTACAAGACTTGGACTTGGCAAGCTGGTTTTTGACTTGGGCTTGGCCTCGGCAATTAGACTTGGCCAAGATTCAACAAATTGAAAAACCCATGAAAAAACTTCTATTATGCACCCTTCAATAGATAAACTTAAAAGACATAATAAACTAATCAAATAGAAGCTACTTTGATCACATACTCAAGCATATATTGATCACACGAGTACGAAGATGGATTTTAGCTGAAGGAAACAACTTTTTTAAATATATAATATTAAAAATATTCTCAAGTGTATATAAAACTCATGGATTATGAAATCCATGGCATCAAAACAAAATATCAAAACTCAAAGTATAACTGTGGCAAAAAAGTACTTGCACCACTCGTCCCAACATCCGTAGTTGTATGACACATCTTATGTGGGCGTCTAAAGTAGGCCCTTGATGATGATGCAACCATGATATATGCTTCTGTATCAGTGACACCAACATTTGAGGGGTTTGCTCGTGCTTTATCTTTCTCTTTTATGGCTACTACCTTTGCCTTAGAGCTACTTGTTCAACCCACGCAAGGTCCTCCTCACTAAAGATGAGATCGACAATGGTGATGATCCAATTTGATCGTGGATCAACCTCCTCTAGAATGATGGGAGATAAGTCGCTGCCCAAGATTTGCTTGCAATGAAGGCAAAAGGTTGTAATGAATATAAACAAAATCATTCAACCTTTGCACCAACAAACTGTTGTGCCTCTTGGAGTGTAAGTGCCCAAACATACTCCAATTGCGCTCACATCTTGGAGTGCTACATGGTTGGCTCAAGACTTGAATTGCAATCCTCATAACATTTGGCATCTTAGCACCAAACCTCTCCCACCATGCATTTGAAACAAGGAAAAAAAAGAACTCAATCTCATTGTTTAATTTCAGGTTTCAACATTAACATAAAAAAATAAAGTTTTAAACTTAAAGTATTCCCTTAACCTAGCTACGATGTCGTTCAAATTTCCTTACAAATATCTTGTGCAAAGAGGTCCCCTTGCACAAGTTTGTAGATCTTAACCTTAGAGACAATCTTTGCTCCAAGATGAGGATTAGGTTCCATTTGCTCTATGACTGTTTAGAGCCCACTCAAAACCTTCTCACTTGCCTTGAAAGTTGGGTGGAATTGGAACATTGGATTCAAGAAATAGACAGCTGCATGTAAGGGCTTGTGAAGTTGATGGTGCCATCACCAATCATTGACGTCCCATATGGGATGAATCTTCAACTCCACCATAGATGGATCTAATGGCCTCCTTGGCCCTATCTATGCCCTCATATATATGGCCCATTGCAGGCTTCTCCCTATATACAACTCAAAGGAGGATAACTATAAAGACTTTGTGGACTACAAAAGAAGGGAACATACAAATTATAAACAAATAAAATTATTATAATTGATAAACTAGTAAAATGAATAAAATCAGAATGAAAATATAAACTTACATTTACGATCTCCTTCGCTAGAAGCCAAAAGCTATGCTCATTGAAAACCCAATCAACCATGTCAAACTCTACTTTGTTTTTAGCATATGATGTTGTAGACCACTTTGCTAACAAACATGCTCCTCAAGGTAGTCTTTGATTGAAACAAAGATTGCAACGTGATAACATTTGTTGCAAAGTGGGTCATTCTAGGACGAGCTAACTCTTTCTTGTATGTATACTTCCTAATTAAGTCGAGGACTCAAGCATGGTTGTATATGTATTTGCAAATGTTTTTACCATGCTCCACACATGTTTTGATTCATGGGATTTTGCGAAGATCCTCAAATACGAAGTCAAGGCAATGAGTAGCACAAGGAATCCAAAATAAGGATGGGTGTATATCCATTAGAAGTTTACATTCTCCTCACCACCTCCGACAACTTCCTCCAAAACCTCGCAAAGGAATTCAAAATTTTTTGTGTTTCCTGAAGCATCAATTGATTTCAAGAAAAATGTGCCACCCGAGGAAGAAACAAGGTAATTTGAAATGCTAATGTTAATCACTAATGCATAAGTTGTAATGTCCCCTTTTGGGATTACCCTAAATCTTGCCCTAGAATCACAAGTTAGGGTTACAACTTACCAATTAAATGCTGTAAGCAAAATAAATCCTGGTTTAGGCCTTGCAATCATGTTAGATAACATTGGAAATACAATTCATTAGATCAAAACATATATAATAAATGATAGTTAAAGATACAATTCCTTACTCAAAATTGAGATAATTTAAATCTGGTTATGGAGACCTGCAACCACGTTAGATGAATATGATATGAAATACATTTTATTCTAAGACTATGAAAGATTACATATAACAATGTAACAAGTCTCAAGGACTATGTGGGCTCAACCATAAAGAGGGGGATGTGATGAGGTGCCCCAAGTATCCCAAGAGCAAGACCTTATCCTTTGTTGGCCTCATGTGGTCCTTAACCAATGGTCTTGAACCATCATCATGAGGTAGGCTACCTAGTGAGGGTTTCACACCATTCCCTCCATCACGCCAAATGATCCCCTTTTATTTATTTCAACAATTGATTCAAGTGGGGATAGTTTGAGAGGCTGCAATAGGGTGTCCTAGATCCTCAACTCTAGGCCTAGGGATAGGACTTACCTCCTTGGCCTCATGCGGTCTTTAACCGATGGTCCTTAACCATCCTCATGAGGTGGTCTCATGTGGTCCTTAACTGATGGTCCTTAACCATCATCATGAGTTGCCACTCCTAGTGAGGAATCATTCACCGTTTCCCCCTCATTGCAGTTTGCCTCATCCCTCCTTGACCAATCATGATTAGATCAGTGTTCATAACATCAATAATATATGCTACATTGGCATCAACTATCAGTGTTTTAATTGGTGTATATATATATATATATTTGTTCACCTCTATATTCATCTGTTAAATAGGCATAGACATAGTTAACATTGCATACCATAGGGATCTTTATCGTTCTGCTGTTATATTCATATATATATCACTGCCGTTATGTATTCTTGGCTGCCTTTGATTCTGCTCTGTATATTCCAGATGCTGATTCCTTCTGATTGATGCTTTCAATTGCTTCCTTACTTCCTTTCTAAATCACAAGACTCTTACCTTTTATATCTCCTCAATGGGTGCAATGGACACATTCTTTCATTAAGATTACCACCTTTCACAAAGGATACAACTTTTCAAATAAATCACTGCTGTTCACTCAAAACAGATCGCACCTCTTTCCTAATAGAAATCGCTGCTCTGTTTTGTCTTACTCATATGTCATTAGTAATTGCTGCTTGAAGGTAATCACATCACTTCATTCTTAGATCGCTCTCCAAAGGAAAGTCACGCCATATGATATTAAACAATTGCACTCCTTGATCATTAATAAACCGCACTATTTTATTCTTATAAACTTAAGACATTTTGTATTATTATATGGAGTGCTTCCTATGGAAGGAAGTCGGCCTCACTAAAACATTTAAAATTAATTTATTTTAAACACCAATGTTGGCACTCAAGGTAGGTCAGCCAAGGTTGTATAGGATAGTTTAAATCTTTAATTTAAACTATATGTTATTGCTCTCTTAGTCAGCATTTTCTCGTATCTTAAATCTTGGTAATATCATTTTGTTTCTCTTGGTCTTTATAATGATAATCGCTTCCTTAAGGGGTCAGCCCCTTTACTAATATTTTTATTTTAATAAGACCCTTCATATTAATTATTCAAATATGTTATAAATTATAATTTGTTTTTTATATTTATTTTTATATAATATAATAATCTCTCGTTAATTATTATATATTATGTATTAAATTTTAATTATATTAAAATATTTATATAATAATATTATTTATTAAATATTATATATTAATAGTATTATATTTGTTTATTAAATATTAATACTTACATAATTATTACTAGAAGCACTCTCTATCATTCAAATTGACTATGGAAGGGACATGACAAAAACCACATTTCAAAAAAGCAACTTCACACGTTAGCGTTCTCTAAAGTATGAGGGCAATTTGTTGTCCCATTCTTTTGGTTCATGTACTTGTATTTCCCAATATCTCTTAAGAACAAGAGTAGGTAATTGGTAAGGTTTCTAACTTAAGATAAGTTTCCTCTTGTTCTCCAAAAGACATCTTGATCAACTTCAGAATTTGGTCTTTGTGTGGAACGAGTTCTTTCATTGCATTGTACTTCTCATCTTAACGTCTACCTTCCGATGTGATGAGACGAAGTCATGTTCCGATTATGAACATGCCTTAATGAAGAGTAAATGATGGTTATGACTTAATGGAAGGAAAATTTTGTGATCAAAGAAGACTTGGAATGGCTAATAAAAGACGAATGTCTTGATAAGCATTTATTTGATGTTTGAATAACAATGTAATTGAGATAATGCGAGTGTCATAGATGAAGATGTGGCTCTAGTCAACGAAAAACATTTTCAATGGTAAAGAAGATTTTGAGAGTATTGAGATTCCAAGATTACACAATGAAGCAATATTGATGAAAAATATCAATGATGAAGACAGCTTGAAAATTTGGAGAGATGAATCTGATGATGTTGTAGATAAGGTAAATTCAAGTAAGACTTTGATTATTTCACAAGTCATAGAAGTGTATGATGATAAGATAGCGTGGAGAATGATCTTGGGATTTTTGGGTTATGGGCCCACAAAATAACTTAGCGTAAGCTTATGTAACAACTTTGTCGTAGCTTGATGGGTAACGATTTTATCTAAGTTACTCTAATCAAGAGAAGAACTTAGAGGGAGACTTTTGGAAGAAATGATCTAATATAAAAATGAATTTGGTTCATAGATTTACTAGATCAATTAAGTTACAAGGTTGATCCGTGTATCGTCATTATTTCTTTGAGTGTGGGATAGATCATATGTGTTATGGATTTAATTAAGCATTATGGTTCTGTCCTAAAGGGATAGATGTAATGTCCCACCCTAGGGGGACAATTGCAAACAAAATATTCTGCCTAAGGGTTATGCTCGTGTTTCAAGTTGTTTGTTTTGTTTTGATTTTTGATGAGATTATGCCAGAAGGAATCAAAGAAAAGCATATACAATGCAAACAAGATAAACACTAAGGCAATTGCTTTAAGAATCTCAAACCAGATTTATTGTCTTCATTGCAATTACAAGGTATTCATAACGGATTAACATACAATGCTAAATGATCAATATTTTATCATACCTGGATCCAAAAGCAAATAGTTACAGGTCTGAAACTATATATCAGCAGGCCTGGAAAGTCTAACAGCAATTCTGGAAATGTAACAGCAGACTGTTGAAACCCCTTATCCAAACACCAAGCCCATAATTACTGTACTCCACCATTAAATTGCAGCGAATGATAAGATTGATTTAGCCGCCCCAAACAATGACCAAAGGATGCCAAAAGCCTAAGCGCTTTGGCTAGAAGTTCACATGCCCAGCCTAAGGAAATGTACGGCCTGCAGTTTAGAGACTTGTACAGCCTATAGCAACCCACGCAGCAATGAATGATGTCGATGGCAGCAATAACAATGGTGGTCTCCAATGACTGCTTCCTGACAATCTGTGATCTGCTCAACAAACCCTTGTTCAAATATTTCAATGAGCACATGAAAACTTCCACATGGCTGTGTAAATGATTAGTAGCAGCAACAAAATCATTCACAGCAGATATCTCTGAACTTAGATGATTAATCTCCAAACCCTTAAACAATCTTTGAAGATAATCACTTTTAGATTTGCATAATTGATGCTCAGATGTGACCTCCGTATGAAGCCACTAGCACAATCGAAGAGAGGCTATGTTCTCCAAGATTGAATTGACAGCGAAACCATAGGTTTCTTCTTCAAAGCCAAAGCTTCTTCAGAATAGACAAAATGTTGAATGATTCAAGAATGAATGAAATCCCTTTTCAAAAAGCCTTTATATAATATTTGATTTGTATTTGGCTTCATCTCATTAAATTTCACTTTAATTTCATTTGCTTTTCCCTCCATTTGGTGCACCACAAAATAATATAAAGTATATTTTAATAATCATTTATATCTCCCTTAAAATTGGCACTTTATATTATTCCACAAGTAGGTGCCCATAATATGCACTTTATAATTTGACTTAAATGCACTTTATATAACTTGACTTTATAATCATTAAATACCCCTTTTAATAATAAAGTCAAATAACATTTAATGATGTGCATTTTTTAATAAATTATGAATAAAGTATTACTTTATTAATAATTAAAATGTCAACTCCAAGAATACTCATTATTTCTCGATTCCGTCAGAACTAGGTGGTCAACCACAGAAACCACTACTCATCCAGATGCCTTTCCTAAAATAGAAAGGTTGGCCACTGACACTCAACTGACTTACTATAAATAGTAAGTACCTCAAAACGGAACTAGAAACCTCTGAATAGCTTAGCCTCAGAATATACCAACAATCTGGAGAGGTAAACACTATCAACTGCCACCTGAGAGCTCATTAACGCCCACCGGACCCTCTAATCACTGAACACTAGCCTACGAGGGTCAACTGATAGGCTAATCCTCCGAACTTTGATGCTCACAAAAATGGGGATCTTACAATAGAACAAACATGTTCCTACCTCAATGAATATATCTTCCGATAAATTTCCAATATTTCTCTTAAGATCTTTCTTCCAATTTGTAGGTACCTAAAGAATTTAGTTGTCTTTATACATTCTCTCAAAATTGTTGTTTTGGCTTTTAAGAGATTGACCATCCTAGGTCAAGATGATACCTCAGTGTACCTCGAAGATTGAAAGTTAGATAATCTTAATCCATCTTTATTTAGGCCTAAGTCTCTGTGACAACTAGTGGTGGCGATGTGTAGATTTTAATTTGAGAACTGGAAGTCAGATTTATAGGTTCAACTATGATGAGTGGTTATGATTGATTATTTGATTTATTTCCTATTGATGGTTTCTTCACAAGGAAATGATTCCCCTTTTTTTCATTATTACCTAAGTAAATTTGTTAGTGCTTCTCAACCCAAGAAGTGTCTTGACAAATAAAGCTTTGATAGATTTGGCATTTTCATAATTTTTAAGTGTAAAGTAATCTTAAACACACATGGAGTAGACTTCTTGCGGAAGCATTATACATGAAGCATACATATAAATACACGCGTTACACGAAGTATGCATGTAAGACACAAGGATGAAGCATACACATACGAAGTATACATGTGAAGCATAAATACACGAGATACATGAAGTATACATGTAAGACATAAAGCGTGAAGTATGTAATATAGGAAGTATACACATAAATACATGTGAAGCATGAAGCGTAAACACATGTGATACACGAAGTATATATGTAAGACACAAAGCATACGCATAAACACACGTAATACACAAGTTTACGCATAGATACACTTAATACACAGAGTATGAAGCATACATGTAATACACAGAATATGAAGCATACACGTAATACACAAAGTATACGCACATAATACATGAAGCATGAAGCATACACGTAATACACAAAGTATACAAACGTAATTCATGAAGCATGAAGCATACACATAATACACAAAGTATACGCACACAATTCATGAAGCATGAAGCATACATGCAATACATAGTATACGCATGTAATACACAAAGCATGAAGTATACACATAATACACAAAATATACACACGAATGATCGTCAGTCACGGAGTATACACTTGAATACACGTAAGTCACAGAGTATACACTTGAATACATGCAAGTCACGGAGTATACACTTGAATACATGCAAGTCATGGAGTATACACTTGAATACACGTAAGTCACGAAGTATACACTTGAATACATGTAAGTCAACTATCATTCACAAGATGGCAGGAAGGATGCACTGATACCACTTGTAATCTCCCCTTTTGGGATTACCCTAAATCTTGCCCTAGAATCACAAGTTAGGGTTACAACTTACCAATTAAATGTTGTAAGCAAAATAAATCCTAGTTTAGGTCTTGCAATCATGTTAGATAACATTGGAAATACAATTCATTAGATCAAAACATGTATAATAAATTATAGTTAAAGATACAATTCCTTACTCAAAATTGAGATAATGTAAATCTGGTTATGGAGACCTGCAACCGTGTTAAATGAATATGATATGAAGTACATTTGACTCTAAGACTATGAAAGATTACATATAACAATGTAACAAGTCTCAAGGACTATGTGGGCTCAACCATAAAGAGGGGGACGTGTCGAGGTGCCCCAAGTATCCCAACAATAGGACCTTATCCTCTGTTGGCCTCATGTGGTCCGTAACCATTATCATGAGGTAGGCTACCTAGTGAGGGTTTCACACCGTTCCCTCCATTACACCAAATGATCCCCTTTTATTTACTTCAAGAATTGATTCAAGTGGGGATAGTTCGGGAGGCTGCAATAGGGTGTCCTAGATCCTCAACTCTAGGCCCAAGGATAGGACCTTATCCTCCTTGGCCTCATGTGGTTTTTAACCAATGGTCCTTAATCATCCTCATGCTGATAAGAAAAATCAGGTACCATGCAGGGGCTTGATATAGTAATGCTCTCAATCCAAGTAAGAGATCTGAACCAATGAGAACCCAGTACTTTTACAAAAGGTGTCAATAGTGAGGGAGTCAAATCTGAGGACTCATGAATTGCAGTGATGAGATCCCCACATATAATAATGGTAATAGGATAACGTAGAAGAAAGATCACACACAACATAAGAGGTGTTTGTAGGCCAAGATGCCCTAATATCCAATATATACAAAAATAGAATAAACCCTTGAGGTAGGGTAACACCATACAATACTCCTTATGGAAAAAGCCACTCCATGCTATATCTTCAAGAGATCCCAAACACAATATCATACTCATCACATATCTTTACAGTCATATTCATTTTCTTTATTTACGTAGACCACCTCCTAATAACATAATGAAGGCGTAAACCACTAAACCCATGTAGGCCTCTTAATTACCTAATATAATTCATGACCCAATATAACTAACTTAAGGGATGTGTGCCACATGTTGGCATCTCCATCCACTTATATACATTATAATATCATATCCCTGAGTACATAGCAATAAGATATGTAAAGAAAGAATAGGAGGGTCTAAATGTACCCTCGTGACATTTGAAGATGAGACAATAGTTGCTATGAAAATGTCATTGAAGGGGAATCTCAAGTTGTAATGTCCACTTTTGGCGTATAGCCATTTTGTGCGCATTTAGCCAAATTCCAAGCTTTCGGAGGCTAATTGGTTAGTTGGGGAGAACTCCAACTTTCTTGGAGAAGCGTTGATTAGTCTTGCGGAGCAATTGTTCTTGGTAATGAGCTCAGTAAGCAGTATGGTTCAGTATGACACTTTCAGAAGTGAATTTTGACTTTTGGTGGTTTCTCCAAACTTCTTGGAGGAGCAGTCTATTTATAGTAAGTCACCCAGTTAGCATCAATCATCATCCCAAACCTTCAGGATCATGTTGGTATTGGAAATTTGCAATTCGCTTTATTTTGGGATTTTCTGTAAGTTGGGTGAGTTATTAAGCCATTTAATTAATAAATTCACTTAAGTTATCTAGAGTTGGGAATATTAAAAGATAGCTTAAGTGTAATAGCTCATTGGAAAGGTAATTTGATTTATTATTTGATGGGGTGCATAAAAGTGAACACCTGGGCATGGGGATAAAGGGAATAATTAAAGTGAGCAAAAAAGAATTATTTATCTTCAAAAGAAGATATATTTCCGAAGCGCCCTAAAAGTGTCTATAAAAGAGGTTTCAATGCTCATTTGGAGTTTATGTATTTTGATATCAAATTTTCTGGAGAGAGCCTCTGTGCTTGGTTTTGTGGGTTTGAAACCCTCATATCTTCTCTAGTTTCAGTTGTGAAAGATCAACCATAGCTAGATTACTTGGTGATTTTGCCTACATAGAGCTTTAATGGAGTTTGTCTACAAGACTACAACAGTTTACTGTAGGAAGGTTTTGATGTGTTCTAATTTCAGATCATTTTGGAGTGGATTGAATAAGATTTTGATGCAGATTTGAAGTGTTTTTTGTTGATGTTTGTGGAGATTTATGTTGGTTGTACCTTTCCCAGGTAGGCCGTACCCTTTTTATGGCTATCGTACTATGTATAATTTACTAATTGCAAGTTGAATAAAGATTGTTGAAAATTTGCTGATGTGGACTCTGTTGTCCTCTAGTAAGTCACAAAGGACAAAGGAAATTTGAGTGAGCAGTCTTGATTGTAAAAGCTAAGTCATTC
This sequence comes from Cunninghamia lanceolata, assembly GCA_027924645.1. Classification (NCBI taxonomy): domain Eukaryota; kingdom Viridiplantae; phylum Streptophyta; class Pinopsida; order Cupressales; family Cupressaceae; genus Cunninghamia; species Cunninghamia lanceolata. The sequence continues at coordinate 5,314,155 of BSBN01001187.1, read as the reverse complement.
CTTGCTGCCGTAATCTTAAAGAAAGAATCGTACCATGAAGGGTAAGAAATAATTAAGATGGAAGTTATTCATATTTATATTTTATGTAATCCTCTAGTCTTTGCAAGTCTTATAGAACAAATAACATGCTGACCATACACTTTGAGAGAGTTTTGGGTTGAATGATGAAGCCGTACCATTTGAGGAGGCACGTGGGAGATGGAAATTCAGGCGTTGTCTTTTGTGGGAATCTATCACTCCCTTGTGAGGCATCTAGCATAGAATGGATCATGTCAGTTGGTTTGGGGGTGAACATTTGATGTTTTAAGGAGTTATGATCAATTATACGGGGTTTCTGACCTGTTGTACTAGCTTTCCTAGCAGCTTAACAGTGTTATTTCAGTTTGGACAAGGTTCTGAGTGTGCAGGCAACATGTATGGGCCTCCATCTTCATCAACAATGACAATGCTACAATGGGGTAACACTTTGCCTTGATTCTGAATGTTCTATAGTGTTCAAATCCTTGAATATTAGTGGCAGCAGTGTTATAACAGATTGTATCAGACTTGAATAGATTGTTATGGCAGCTCATTGATGATCATGTTCATGTAATGATGAAAAAATCTTTGTGTTTGTAACCCTAGATGGTAGTATCGTTGATGGATGTTAATGCATGTCATTTTGTAATCAACTGGACGGTTCACCACCAATTTGTATAGCATACTGCATTCACAAACCCATTTTGGCATCGAATGAGCTTATCGACCAATTTGGTCTTGATACAAGCTTAGACATTCTGCCAGGGTTCATCAATACACTGCTCTCGTTGAATAAGTGGTTGATAGGTCGGCTTCACTGCCTTGCGTCTGTCTCTGGTTGGCTTGCCGCCTCACATTTTGTCTCTGCATTCAAACAACTAGCTGTGTGATTGGAACACTGTATGCTCTCACCTTGCCCACCTTGGGATTTGGGTGATCAGAAAGTGTATTGGAGATTGTCTATGATTTGGTTTCAGCAAACGTTATTTTGGAAAAAATTAGGGTGCATATTACACAAATTCTCAATAATGTTCTCCAAATCTAAAAGAAGGGACTTAGAAAATAGATACTCAAGATTTGCCAAGTACTCATCCCAATGTACTACCTCTGGAAAACAATGAATACCCTATTGCAAACAATCACTAGAAGCCCTTGAAAAAGCTACTTTGAACTTTGTAGAAGCAAAAGGTGATGATGGTGTTTCTCAGTGCATGTCATCAGAGTATATTGCTCATCTCTTGATGTAGTTTCCACACTAAATGACTGAGTATGAGCAACAATTGGATTTGTTGATCCTAGAATAGAAGTCCATAGCCTTAGAATGTTGACTCAAAGGTAAAGAAAATGAAGCCTTTGAATCTGCAATAGTAGGCATAGAAGCCATAGATTCTGCTAAAAGTTTTTGTAGGAGGAGGAGCATTAGGAGAAGTCTCTATGTCATCTTTTTGTACAAGCTCTTCCCATTATTCAAGCACCTCAGTTGTTTTATAATCATATGGTTGAAAAACATTAAGTGGTACAAGATAGTCCATAGTACGATCTTTTGGGAATGGAGATTCATTGGAGTCTCCAAACATCTCCCATATTTTGGTTCAAGGGTTAGGAGGGCACTTGATGTGAGTGGTGGCCATCATGGTGTTGATATCAACATTACATCAATCCAATAACATGATCAATCTTTTCATGTCACACAAATTTCCACCAAAATGAACTAGGCTTAGTTAGGTATGAGTCCATAGAGAATGGGCAAGAGTTTAACCTATCTCAAATGTTTTAGGAGGTTGTTTCACCAAGACTTATAGTTCCATCTGTCCAATTTGATAACAACAAGATGTTGTTTGATACTCATGATTAACTCCTCAAATTAGTCATAGAATAGACCAATCAAGAGACTAAACCAGCAAAAGCAAATACAAACACAAAAACACCCCCTCGAAATCACTCAATCAAGAGATCACCCAAATAGGTACTTTATACTTTTGTGCTTTTATAGTTGCCACTTGCCAAATGTGCAATAGTGGACTTGATCTCAGTGAATACATATTCCACAAGAGGTCAAAATAATGAAACTACAATTCTAAATCAGAATGGGAGAAAACCAAGGACAGCATTGTGAAGTGCATTAAAAATCACACTTCCAAAAAATCAACACCTCACGAGGAGCCTATATGAGCCCAAATGGAGCCTTGGAAGTTCCCAAAATGAGAATGAGTTAGCAACACCTTTGAGAAATATCAATTTCTAGAAAATCTAGAAACCAAAAACATGAATTGTCTACACCATTGCGAAACTCCCAAAAAATGAACCTAAAGAAAAAATGCTCAAAAATTGAAATAAAATTGATTGAGAATGAAGTCTGCAAAGTTTAGGTACCAAAATCAGAATTCAAATGGAAAGGGGGTAGAATTGGAAAGAAGTTTGTTGCATGGTGTTAATGTTAGTAGATGGAAAACTACCTTTATTGCCATGAAACCACCAATGCTTGATAGAAAACCGCCCACAAGAAACTGCTAAGGACCAAGATGTAGGAATATTCCAAGATGCACTGGAAGATGCCGATATTGCCGTTTGATTTTGAAAACCACCTTGGAGACTACAAAATTGTTGTCCTAAAGGAGAAATTGCCCTTTGGATCATGTGGATCCACCTTGTAGGGTGCTTTACGGCCGCATAGCTAGGAAGTGCAGTGGTGTTGGGTTTTAGAAAGGCCACTAATGGTAGGGCAACTATTGCTATGGGAATATTGTCAATAATGGGGCTGTTGGTGAGATACCTCGTCGGTCAACCTGCCACGCATTACAAGCTATAGGTACAAGGCCCAAAGGGGTCTATGCAAGCAATATTATGCAAGTGCCTTTTGTAAATTAAAAAAACCCTACAAAATAAAGAAAAAAACACATTCAAACAAAAGTTTAAATTCTTTGTTTTAAATCCTCTTATACGCCCTTGTGCAGTGCATGCAAAACTATCTTCCAAGATTCCTTGTGCAAAGAACATTTTGGTGATGGTATGAACAACAATAGGGAGGAAATTTTTGCAGAGGCCTTTGGGCAAAGTTATTGAATTTTGACGAAGGAACATGTGATCCTAGGGTTTTTGGGCCTTTTGGACACAATGACAAGGTTTGGTTTGGCCCAAATGCTTTGGATGATGATCGATTTGCGGATGCCCAATCAAAAACCGTTTTTTCAAACCCTTGCAAATCTCATCTCCAAAGATTGATTGGGGCGAACTGAGAGGCAAAACCAGCAATGTCAGATCCTCTAGACACATTGATGTGTTCTATGAGTTGCTACACAATTCACTAGACATTCCTACAAAACAATGCCACAAATAGGAAACCCACAAACCCGATCTCTCTTTCAAACATTTTTTTTATTCTCCAGATCATCCAAGGATGCAAGAGAAGAGCATACTAAGTTCTTAGAAAGATTTACTATTCTCAATGGGGATGGGCAAGCCTTGAATCACCAACCACTTTGATACCATGTGAGATTTGTTGATTAGTTAAACCTCCCAGAATTTGATGACATGATCAAGCCACAAAAGCAAATGCATAACTGAAGATTGCAAAATGCAATATGTTTACTATTCTAAAATACAGGGTGCAATAAAATGAGATGCTCATATGAGAGCAAGAGGCACGAGATGTGAATGTACAACCAATGTGGGATAAAGGAGAAAGTACATGTGTAGTACAAGTCTCCATCAAACTAGGAAAGTACAAGTCACATGTAGTAAATGCATATTAGTTCCTTAGTAGATGCCTACTAATGTGCAAGAGAGATATTTGCTACCCAAGTAGATACGTAAGCAAGTTTATCCTATCCTAGGTGCATACAATACAATAAAGCAATAAACTAAATGCAAGGACAATAAAATGCAGCGACAGAGAAAACCAACAATTTGACCTTGAGAAACCCAAATTGGGAAGAACTCTAGAAGAGTGAGGCGTTGTTCCTCTTCAAGCCACTATCTCAAGAGCTGTTACAATGGTTTCTTGCCCAAAAACGAGGCATGCAAGGATTTCTGATTTCCTCTTGCTTACAACAGCAATGTCCTACACCATACAACTTTTTAGTGCTCTCACACACTCCCTAATCTACACTCTTTAAGACTCATAAGCATTTTACAACTAGTTTTCTTAAACAACACTAAAGAATTTAGTGAATTATAGTGGCCTCTCTTAGAGGTTTTATGATAAGAGAGTTACAACTGGGTCAAGGAAGGAAGCTCAAATGTGATAGCAACCTAAAAAAAATTTCTTGGACATGTTTTGGAGCTCTTAAACCTCACAAACCTTGGCTTTGTGATACGTGCGACATGTTCAATTGTAGTCGAACCTGCTCTGTTCATCCAGTTTCTGACGGGGATGGTTTCAACTGTTGTTGAACTACTTAGAGAACCCATCAAATCTGTCCTTCCTTCTTTTGGGTCCAGTGCTACTATGTTTTCAGGTCCTCTAGTTACTTTTTCCTTTGTGCTTTCCAATCATCAGCTTCTGCAGGTTGACTTATGTTTTATTTTCTTAAGAATGAGTCTTTATGGTCTGCTATGTATAAGGAGTTGGCTTTAATAAGAGCATGGATAAGCTAGCCTACTTGTCTAACTTGATTTATCCATTTTCAGATCATGAACATGATAACAAAGCTTGTGACTTAGCATAAAACCTTTTCATTCACATTGTAAACATTGTGATGCAATCCTAAGGCTTTTATATTCTGAAAATGACAAGGAAAGACAAGGATTTGTGTTTGAATTAGGAAGCAGTTAAAGCAACTCTTCTGGGATAGAACTTTATTTGGCTGGTTGCAGATTATATTTCAACTACTCTTAACCTTTTGTACAACACTAGCATGGAATCAGTGAAGGCCATTTTGATGTTTGAGATTAATATGCATTTCACAAAATAAAGACTAGAAGGCAACTATTACTAATGAAGAAAAAGACTGTCCTTAAACTCAATTCCCACATTATAATATTTCTTCAGACTGGGATCAATGGTGAACATCCTTTGATTGAATAAACCTACCAAAGGTGAGACAAGACCCATTATAATATTGACAAATATAAGCAACTGTTAACCAAGCCCAGTCCAAGCACTCCTCTAAGACAATAGTTGCATACTGATCCGTTGTAATTTACTTGCACAGCTCATGCATTTCATAACTAGCTCCATTGATAGCTTACATCTGATGTATTTTATGTCTTGTTTGTTTTAGAATCTTTTAATTTTGTTTATATATTTGGCAAATATTGATATCTTCTGTCACAATCTATTATTGGTTTTTGTAACTTTTGTTTTGTCTTTGTAGGGCAAGATTAGTTCTCAACCGTCTTATTTTGGGAATGAGGATATTGTTCCAATGGTTGACAAGGATGTTGATGGAGGTTCAAAAGGGAAAGGAAGTGGAGAGAAAGGGGTACTTTCGAAAGGTATATTGTGCATTTACTATCTTCTATAATTATATTTCATTTAGCTTTAGTGACATGAAATGTAATATTTTATCAATTTTTGATATAATGAAATACTATATAGTATTGTGGTTATGAGTGGTCATTGTTCAAAGAAATCAATATTTTGTTGAAAAATTGAAAATTCGTATATTCTTATATATTAAGGTCAGGGTCCTTATTTTGGGATTGTGACAAACCTGGGATATGACAAACACATGCAAACATATGCATGCATGTGCCTGAGCCTAAGTGTGAGTGTGTGCTCACATGCATCATCAATTCTGAAATCTTGCTGAAAATGATCTGAATTGGATCATGAAGTAGGATTAAGTTTTACTAATCCACTATTCTCATTGACTAGTTAAATTGACTATGTTTGTGACTTGAAACAGTCTCAAACATGTTCATTATGATGAATTTTAGTAAGAATGAAGTACTAAGTTTGTAGAAGGGTTCATAGAAGCCATAGATGGTTCTGAGGTGATCCAGACACAACTGAAGAAAATTCCCAAGGAATAGAGAACAGTTTTGTAAGTGACAAAACCACTACAAACAGTAGGATGGTGTTTACATTTGTGTTGTGGGAAGTTAGATTTGTGTCATGGTGGTTGTGGAAGTGTTGTGGCAGTTCTGTCCAAGTTAGTCAGAAAAGAAGATTACCAGCTGTAGATGACGTATGTTTATGTTCTTTAGCATTTGAATTGTTTGTTTGGTCCATTCCTGCTGAGTTCGGTAATGTATGCCCTCTAGGTGTCCTTTCATTGACAGATTTAGGAGGAGATTGATACAATGGTTCTTGGCTGAGTGTTCTAAGATCTGAATGCATTAGGAGAGAGTGTATTTGAAGCAAGCTGCTGAGCAATTGCAAGTGTTAGGATGTTGTTGTTCTCCTTGTAGGCATTGGGAAGGCATTAAGCTTGTAATATAGCAAAGGAAACAGTGGCAAGAGAAGGTAAGGCCTTACTCTTTTGAAGTTTTCCTACAATGGGGTTTTAAGAGTAAACATCCCTTGTGTTGAGCTTTGTTTTTTGTATATTTGTAATCATAGAAGCACAAAATTAGAATAAAACATGATTAACCGCATTTAATTGGTCACTGATGTTTAGGCCATATGGGGTCACACCTGGGTTTTATCACATTTTTCAAAAAACTGCCGATTTTTAGGGTTTAGGGTTTAGTGTAAAATTTGCCATTTTTTCCCCTTTTAAACCTGTGTAATTGAATTCTATTTTCACTTTCAGTTTTCCTTGTCAATGCCGTGTCAATGTAATGCTCTTATGTTTGTAATTCTTTCTTATTTCATTTTGTGTACAACAATCTACATTAGTTACAGCACTTAGGCAAATCATTTCAAGCTTAAATTGACTATTTTCTTGAATCAAACCCTAAAGGAATAGTCATTCAATCAACTGAGCTGTGTATGTGTAAAATAAGATTCGGATTGGTGAATTAGCTATGGAATAGTTATTCTAATTACCGACCATAAAAAGAGTGTCTCATTGCTCAATGAGACTCTTCTATATTATGGAAGAACTGTGTAAAAGTGGAGAGCTTTGGTGACTTATTTATGGGTGTGGAAATTCACTAACTCTAGCTATATCCTTCGAGCTAGTCATTTCAGTTGCATTCATTAATGTTAATGTCTCATGATACCCATAATGTGACCAGATAGTCTACTGGCCGCACAAAGCAGCAGAAATGCTATTGGATATTTTTCATAAGATAGGGTTGCTATTTGATACTTAAAGATCACTAATCAAATTCTTGCATAAGAATCACCTAAATTAACTATATAACCAAAATTAGCAAGAATTTTTGTAAATTTCATCTATTTTTTGTAAGTATGAACATTATAAAATTTTCATTTGTTTTATGAAACAAAAGTATTTACTAACTATGCTCTACTTACAAGGAAAATCTTCCAAAATAAAAATTTTCTTTGTGTGTGGGGATGTAGTTTAGTGATTCTTTGGCTTGTAGTATGCTTCTTTAATCCAAATTGCATTTAGTATCCAATCAAATTCCAGGGTAAGCACCATATACACCCTTAATGCTCCTATACTAATTTTCTTAGGAATTATGTTTATTTGTTTCCAAAGTGCATTTTCTTGTCAACGAGAAATATAGATACAATTTAAATATACATTCATTCATTTTCAATTTGAGTTGATTCCTTTCTAATCTTTCTAATAATAAAATTAATGTCTTATAACACACTTTTGTGGAATGTATTTAGTCCCTGGTTCCCTTTGCTAGCTTGTCCAATCCACATAGCCAATTCAAACACTGTTAGTTCATATATCCTTGATAAAATTATCTGGCATAACCAAGATATACTATTCTTAGCAGGCATAGTAATTGCTTGGTATCAGTTATGATTTGTTTGGAAAGAAATCTTTGTTTGAGCTCAACAAAACAAAAGGTTTGATTATGAACTTGATAGGTCAGCCATGCATAACATGGATGCAAAATATGCAGAAATTTAAAGTAATGGCACAAAGGATGGTTTGATAATTCAGATAGAATAGCAGAAACCACGTTTGGATCTGTGAATTTAAATTTTATGTGCAGTTCCAGTTTTGTATTGTATCTGATGACCCTATTACATAAATAATAGAGAGGCTATGCATATGCTCCCCTTGAAAAGGCGCAATCTCTATTGTACATTTTAAGGTAATCTAATTAGCATTATTCTTTCTTCGTTGAAACATGTTTACCCCATTCTCTGATCTTTTAGCTCACCCTATACTGCCTCCAGAAGCTCCCATTTACTTACTTTGGATCTACTTGTTTCTGTATATATTCCTCTATGTGCTCTGGCATCTGTAGTACAATTTCTATAATTATATATGTTGGTCCTTTGTTTAGAGGCCTACCTCTAGGGCATTTCTCATTTATGCTTCACCTTCCTCTGAGAAGGGCTTAATTGTCTCTTTTCTGCCAGAAGAGTTCTTGCAATTTAGAGACCTATGTGCTCATATATTTAACTTCCCCATTTTATTGTCTGAGATGATTACATGATTTGAACTGCCCTATCAATACTTGAAACCATCTTTTCTGAATTAACCACATTGTTTTCCTTTTGTTAATATCTATAACTAACTAAACTGTGAATCCAGTATTCAAGACTATGCATAAAACATGCTTCAAAAAAATCTTTCCTTGTACGCAATAACTATAGTGCATAACTATATAACTATATCAGATCTACATAAACTACACAATATCTATAGTGCATGATAGAGGATTAGCTATAATGCATAGAAGCAATTTAATCATGATAGGACTTGGATGAGGAACATGATAAGTCTGCTCAAAGCCATCCATACCAAGCCCAAGAGCACGAGTGTCTCAGACAACCCACCCCTTGGCCCAAGCGGCAGGAATATCCAATTCCACCCTTGGGTCGGCATACTTGGCGGATAAACTCATATTGGCTTTCCTATCCATGTTACCCTTTCCGTTCTTATGATTGAAGCTCCTTGAATCCATCCTAATAACTAGTCAGTTCGGCTTGAAGGGAAAGCTTTGAAAGGGGTGCTTGTAAACTACTCACCCACCTAAGCCCAAGAGCACGAGTGTCTTAGACAACCCACCCCTTGGCCCTGAGTGGTAGGAATATCCAAATCCACCCTCGAAGTGGCGTGCTTAGCATGAGGGCCCGTAAACATCATTACCCTATGTTGCCTCCTTCAACCTTTGATTGGTTATAGGATAAAGACATATGTATATCATTTATTTATATTAAATGATCTAAGTATCAATTTATAATAGCAGTACTATGATATATGTATGAGAGAATTCGGACTTATAAAATAATCACTTTATATTATTCATCAAATTCGTATCAGATCTATTTTTGCTGTTTAGTGTATACTTGCACCTGAATATGATTAGTATTACTAATTTGCAGAACGCTTGCGTATGGTATTTACTGATGATCTCTTTGCTGATTGCTTGATGCCTCCTTTCCATTGACGATTTCCCTTTTATACTTTTTATGGCTTGCAAAGACGTGTCCCAATGAATAGTCATGTCTTTTGATTAATAAAACTCTAACAATTCACATTCTTAAATCGCCGCTCCTTATCATACGATGGTTGGCTATATTAAGGTGGTCGGCTTTGGGTGGAGTTGGCTGCAATAAGGAAGTCGGCCTCAACGCTTTTTTCTTACTATTTGACGGGGGCATCATAGAGAAAATAAAATGAATTAGCCAAAAGAAGAGTTTCTGATGACAAATCTATCTTTTATAACTTTTTTGAGAGAGTAAAATAATATTTTCTTTTTTTGCTCACTTATCCCCTCAAAAATATAAAAAACATAATAAAGTGTCTTGATGACCACTTTTTTCACCTTGGCTCAACCAAGGGAGATAGCTTAACTGATAAAATAACATTATGGCCAAGTGCCTTCTTAAGGCAAGAAACATGAAACACATTATGCACCTTACTATTTTCTGATAGCTCCAACTCATATGCCACTTTCCCAACTCTTTGTTTGACTCTGTATGGGCCATAAAAACGTGGCTTAAGCTTCTTTGCTCCACTCTTTTTGAGAGAGGACTGCATGTAAGGCTGTAATATCAAATAAACCATGTCACCGACCTCAAAAGTACGCTCAATATGATGTTGATTGGCATACAATTTCTGCTGATTTTGAGTATGTTGGAGGTTGTCTTTAAGAGATTTTAGAATATCTTGGCTCTGCTGAAGTAAATCTTTGGCTCTTGGTACCCTACTATTACAAAAAAACAAGATCAATGAAACTTGGAGCCTCATAACTATACAAAGCCATAAATGGGGACATTTGAATGGACGCGATAAGTCGTATTGTAGCAATGCTCCCCCAAGTGGAGCCATCTAATTCAAGTCTTCTGCTGTTCCGAAACATAGTTACTTGAGTATCTTTCCACCCACTTGTTGACAATCTCAGTGTGCCCTTCAGTTTGGGGGTGGTAAACTTGTGCTTGGAGTAAGCTTAGTACCTGATAACTGAAACAACTCTTGCCAAGACAACTCATGAACCTTTTGCCCCTATCACTTACAATATGTTTTGGCAATCCGTGAAGTCAACACTTCTCTAAAAAACAAATCAACAACTTGTGGAGCTTTGAAATATGAAGATATTGCAAAGAAGTGTGCAAATTTTGTAAGTTTGTCAACAACATAGATGCAATCTTTATCTTGAACCTTTGGCAACCCAGTGATGAAGTCTATTGAAATATTTTCCCATTTTTGATTTGGAATGGGCAGGGACTGCAACAAACCAACTGGAAAAGCGTGCTCATTTTTGTTTTGTTGACATACCACACATTCTCTAATATGCTTAAGGACATCATCCTAAAGCCCCTTCCATGTGAACCTCTCTCAAATCTACTTGTGGGTTTTAAAATATCCTTGGCGACTAGCCAAAGGAGTATCATTAACAACTCTTAAATTTTTTTCTTTCGTCTTGGATTTGGGTACTAAAAGGATTCTATCTTTGTATAGAAAATCAGCTCATTAACCACCACATACTTGTCATCTTGTAAATTACCTTCCAAGATGTTAGTGGCAAATGTATTTTTGGCATACTCAGACAAGATTTGTACTCTCCAATGAGCTGAAATCTCTATCATGGAACATAAAGTGGGTCTTCTAGACAATGCATCAGCCACTATGTTCTTTTTACCCTTCATATACTCAATGTCAAAATCGTAAGCTTGAAGCTAACTAACCCATTTCTACTGTCTCTCATGAGATCTTTCTGATTTGAGAAATATTTCAGACTATTATGATCAGTTTTTAATACAAACTTACCACTAGCAAGGCACTCCCTGAACTTAGCCAAAGCATGCATAATGGATAGCATTTCTTTATCATAGATTGAGAATGCCCTCTCAATCTTCTTCAACTTGCAACTCTCAAATGCAATTGGATGCTTCTTTTGCATCAAAACAACACCAATCCCTTCCCTAGAAGCATCACATTCAAGTTCAAAAGGAAGAGAGAAGTCTCGGATTGTTAGTACACAGCAAGAACTCATTACTTTCTTGAGCTGATCAAAGGCTTGCTGTGCTGTAGTAGACCATGAAAAATCCCCCTTCTCTGTCAAATCTGTTAATGGGGCAGCCAACTATGAAAATCCCTTCACAAACCTCCTGCAGAAGTTGCAAAGACCAAAAAACCTCTCAATTGTGTTAAGGTTTTTGGTGGTGGCCAATCCAAGATGGCTGTGATCTTTTTTGTCAACTTGTACTCTATGTGAGTTGGTTACATGTCCCAGATAAAGAATTTCAGTCATGCCAAATTCACATTTGGACTCTTTTGCAAACAAAGATTGTGCCTCCAAAATACCCAACACTTCATCCAAATGTTTTAAGCGTTCTTCCAAAGTTTTATTGTAGATTAGTATATAATAATACCAAAACAAATTTCCTTAATTGCTGATTGAAAACTTGGTTCATTCAAAATTGAAATGTAACAGGAGCATTAGTCAAGCCAAATGGCATGCCTAAGAATTCATAGTGCCCAAAATGACACTTGAAAACTATCTTCTTGAAAACTACACTTGAAAACTATCTTCTGGACATCGTCTTCACGAACTCTAATTTGATGGTATCCAAATCTCAAGTCTATTTTGGAAAAATAGACTACATGTTACATTTCAGAATGATATGCAAATATATTATTGAATAAGATAATTACAAGATAGAGCAACGCTCTATTTAAAGAGTACAAGAAGTTTCTATAACGAGCACAGGAGTTTCACAAGGAAACTACAGCTAGTAGAGCAAAACAGATACAAACAACCTAAACTAGAAACAGAATTAGAAACTATCTAATAGGAAACTATATTGACCATTAAATAACTAGATATTATTTTAATATCCCCCCGTAATGATCAATGTACTAACTACACCAAGATGCCCCCTAAAGGTGACAAGATCTACACAGGTCGCTTGACCATAAACAAAGGCAAATTGAGGGTATAGAACCCAAGACAGAAAAACCCAAGCATGGATTTTAGGGCACAAATCCTGAGGAATCCGAAAAAACAAAACACAAATGCTGAGCGCTGGTCCTGCTAGTGACGAGAAGGGGCTAAGCGTTGTAAGTGCAGATCAAAGAAGCTGTCAAAGCTGTGAACCACGACGAAAAGGTAGATTAAACTCTCAAAAACATTGACAAATAAGGAAGATGCCGATCAAGAAAACATAACCCCATTGAAAGGGCTACGGAACAGGAACCCAACTCTGACGAGATCCTGCAGAAATCGTTATCAAAACGCTGACAAACAAAAAGTTTGCTGCCATTGAACTTCTGATTGCCTTCCAACATGATCCCATTTTTCACGTTTTTCGAGGCACAAAAAAATGGATTACAAGCTGATGGCACAAGAAAACAAGGCAGATATCCGGTAGAGGCAGAGAACAGAACCCTAGCACGGGTTTTGAGGTACAAATCCCGAGATAGAAAACACAGGCTCAAAAATCTGAACACGAATTTTGAGGCTTAAATCCCGAGAGTACGGAAAAACATACAGGCTCAAGAATCCGAACATAGATTTCGAGGCATAGTTCTCGAGACAGAAAACATGTTGTTGGTCTAGATGTGTGACTGGCTGGGTCAAAGGTTGACCGGGGGCTGAAGAAGCGCTAGTGATGAGTGTTGACCATAAAAACTCTTAAAAAAGAACCGCCGGTAGAAGACAGAACCACGACCCCAGCCAGATTTCAAACTTTAAAAAAAACATGATTTAGGGTCTAGGTTTGCTGCCAATAGAAGATAAAATAACGACCCAAATAAATAGATTTCCGTCAAGGGTTTGAAACTGCAGGTTGCCGATCACACGCACTGGTCACAAAGACCACATAGCTGTTGGAGTCAAGAATTGATTGCTTCCAAAACAAAGTCTGTTGATGGCGAGAAGTGGCAACTAGAAGCAGGAAGTGGTGACCAAAAAGAAGGATAGAAATTTGCAATAGCAACGACCACGGGCTTAGGATGCCGATCAAAGGTGCTTTCAAATAGCAACAAAATAGAACAATGTCTTGAAAACTACGAATGAAGAAAACACTTCCAAAGTCTTGAATCTGAGTCTGCCAGAAAAAGAATCTCGGAAGAAAGAAAAGTCGTCGCAACTTGAAAACCCGACTTCAATTTTTAGAAGAAACAAATCGTGACAAAAGGAACTGTGATTCTTCACAATCGCGACCTCCAGAGAAAGCGATTACCAGAGGTACAAAAAGACACGATTTTTGCCAAAATAGGACGTGGGTTGCAGAAATCTCGCCCCAGGAAAGATGCTCCAAACGTGATTTCTCAGTAATAAACTCAAAGGAATCAAGAGGAAACAAAAACAGGATGCCTTCCATGAACCAGAACACAGAAATAGTGTGTAAAGAGTCTGAATTCAAAAACGAAAAACCTCCACAGCAAAAATCGCGACCTGAAAGGGTATCCATGATTTGGAAGTTTAGACGCCGATGAAAGGGCCAAATCTGCCGATGAATAAAACGCGATCACAGAAGACGCATTCCAGAAACTCTAAACTCGCGCCCCAAACAAGATTCACGACCTTCAAACAACGAATCACCAAAAAACGCGAGCATAGAGGCACTGCTCCAGAAAAAACGTGAAACCCGTGAACCAAAAGAAGTAAACGTGACCAGAAGCCCTTATCACGAAACATGAGCCTTCAAACAGGAATCCGACCGTTAGACGAAAACATAGAGACAACGGAAATCACCCAGATCCTTAAGGAATACGAAGAGCCCAGGAAAAGTTTTCCTGCTCTGATACCATGTTACATTTTAGAATGATATGCAAATATATTATTGAATAAGATAATTACAAGATAGAGCAACGCTCTATTTAAAGAGAGTACAAGAAGTTTCTATAACGAGTACAGGAGTTTCACAGGGAAACTACAACTAATAAAGCAAAACAAATAGAAACAACCTAAACTAGAAACAAAATTAGAAACTATCTAATAGGAAACTATATTGACCATTAAATAACTAGATATTATTTTAATACACCATGTAACTCATCAATGAGTTCATCAATTCTAGGAATGGGATATTGGTTTTTGATGGTCTTCTTGTTAAGAGCTCGGTAATCAATACACATTTTCATAGTCTCATTATCATACATAGAAGCAAATATTGTTCTCGAGAATTTCTCGGTTTCCAAAATATAAAGATATTTTCAACTTCTCGAGATATTATCAGGAAAAAATTGGGAACCCAAAAAATGTAGTAAAATTTTAAAGAGAGAAATAACTGATGTTTTTTACATTTAAAGCCATACTAATTTCATAGAAAGTGAGCGTGTGAAAGAAAACAAGAGTGTACACCATGAATTTTGAAATATGGATTTCTCTCATTAATTTTGAGATCGTTGATTACAGATACTGTAATATAAATCTATTTAACAATGTTAATAAATGATTGCCAGAATGATAATGAACCCTTAATGCAATAGAACATAACTAATGTAAATACAACCTATTAACCCAACCATTCTCCTTAACTATCAAGTCCAAGGGACTAATCTATACACAAAATGGTAACTACAATTCACAACAACGATCTCCCTAACCTCTTCAAAACATCTTAAATTTACAACAGTGGCAAGCGTTTCGGGATAGCAATGACCCGTCTTAACAACATTTCATATTAATCATTTTGATCAATAATATTTCTTATAATGTTGACAACAATATTGATGCCCATATTAATTGATCACAGTACTAATAAGGATGCTACTGAACACCATACTGATCAAGAATGTACAATTCACAATAATGACAAAATGCTATTGATCAGAAGATTACTAATCACAAAAGGATAGTTATGTCAAAAGACAATGATGACAACAACAATCTCAACTGTTACAACATTACTAACAACTGATATGTAACAATGAAAATTACCAAACAATTGCCTCAATAATTCAACTATTTTACAAATGAAATAATGACTATGCACATGGATCATAATTAATGACAACAATGTTTGTTGTTGTCAAAGGCAACGGTGATGATCACTAATCACAATAACAATAGTCATTTTCCCTGTTCACAAGGTTTTCAAACCTGATTATACCAAGTCTTCACAACTGTAGATAACTACGTTCATTTTTTAAATAACAACAATAATTGCCATTACCCCTTTGCAACAGATCTAACTCCTATACAATAATGGCATCTGAAAATCTTAATAGCTACTTACATCATTCAAGGTGTATAACCCATTTATAAAAGTTCCATAGAAGAATGATAAAAGAATTGCAGGTCTAATGCTTATATAGAAAAAAAAACTAATTTATTGTGATATTACTAGTGTTATATCACCAATAATTTTGCAATATATTATTGAAAATTTCGGTCAAAGTCACGGTCAAAGACATGTTGAAAAACTTGCGATATTTTCAAGAAAATGTCGGGAATCTTGCCGAGAAAAGATATATCAGAATATATCAGGATATTTTAAAGATATTTGCTTCTATGGACTCTCATCCTTCTTCATCAAAACAACTGAAGAAGCAAATGGACTTTTACTTGGTCTTATGTGTCCCATTTCAAGGAGCTCCTTTATTGCCTTCTATATCTCTTTCTTATGCCTTCTATGATGGCGATAAGGAGTGGTAATCATTGGTTTGGATCCTTCCTCCAACTCAATAACATGCTCAATCCCTCTATCTGGAGGCCTTCTAGGAGGTACCACTGAAAACCTTACTATGCTTGTCCAATAGAGATTGAACATCAACATGATATGATCTCTTGGAAGTGGTAGGCATAATCAAGCATTGGGCTGCCCAATCAACTTGACCATGACAGAACATCCTTTCCATTCACTTGGTTGAAACAACCTTTGGAGTACCATTGGACATTCCTTGTAGCACTACCTTTTTGCCATATGAATGGAACTTGAGTTCCATTGTTTGGAAGTTTTGAGTGATCTCACCCAAAGAATGCAGCCACTGAACACCCAACATTGCATTGGTATCTCCAATGCTAACAACATAGTCATTTTCAACTTCATAATTTTCCAACATAAGACTCATTTTGAGAATCCTTTTGGTACATTGGAGGTGATGTCATCTGCTACCATCACACTGAAGCCTTCAAACTCTTTAGTTTTCAAGCCTCTTCTTTCAACTACCCCTTCATCAATAAAATTATGCGTGGCTCCAGAATCAATAAGCACAATAATTCTTTGGCTACAAAGAACTCCACGAATCTTGAAGGTATCATGCTTAGGAGTACCCGAAAGTTTTGCTAGAGTACTTCCTAAAGCATTCTTCTCTTCTTGGTCTTCTAGCATATGTTCTTCTTGAACTTCAACTTGCTGTTCCAAACTTTCAGCGTCTGATTCTTTGTCAGAAACCACTTCAATATAGTGAATTTGTCCCTTTTCGAGACATCTATGACTAGGGACCCAAGGTTCTTTGCAATTTAAAGTAAAGCTTCTTCCTCCGTATCTCATTGTTCGCCTCTTAATCAATATTTGGAGGTAAACTCTTATGCTGATTAAAATTTTTCTAGAAATGCTTCTTAGGAGGGAAAGACTTCTTAAACTTGCTTTTGGGAATGGAAGATTCAAGTGCCAAGGCTCTTTTGACAGCCTCTTGAAGAGATGGAGGATCAAAAACTTTGACCAAGCCTTTGAGTGATTTAGATAAGCCTTCAACAAATAACATAACCAACCTTCTCTCAGTGATGTTAGGTACCATGATAGAAAGCTTTTGAAAATCAGCAATATAACTCTCAACATTTCCATATTGCTTGAGCTGTGCTAACTCTCGGAAATGCACATTGGGGTCTTTTTTGTCAAATCTCTAAATATGTCTTCTATTGAACTCATCATAAGAGTCTATGAGGCTATGCCCTTGAGTAATCAACCCATGATATTGCCATTCATGAGCTGTCCCTTAAAGATGGAGAGTTGCAAACTTTGTGGCTTCATTTTCAGCCATAGGTCTAAGTGACAAATAAGTGTAACTTTTGAATCCAAGCATGAGTTGTACACTTGTTGCTCCCATCAAATGGGGAAAGTGTCAACTTTCTTAGAGCATGTTGGTTTTCTCTCTGATGTGTTTGGAGCTTATACTTAGGCCTAGGTCCACTTCTAGACTTCTTTTGGCTCATGAATTGGTTGAGCGATAGCTCATTCTGGATCTCCTCTGGAAGAGCTCGATACTCAACATAGCAGGTTGTAATTTCATCAATTATAGGAACTTGAGCCTCTGGTTCAAGTACTTCCTCCCTATGAAGGAAAGTGGGTTGGAAAGGCTTGGTAGTAGAACCAATAACAGTTTTGGTGGAGTTGTTTACTGGGTAATAATTTGCTTTTGAAGTACTACCTTCACCATTTTGATTGCAGGGCACGTTCATATTTTGGTTCATTTTCTGAAGTAATTGTGCCATCACATCAAACTTTCTATCAGTCTTGTCATGAGGACTATCATCCTATTTGTTCTCTTATCTCTATCTGCCATATTCTGCTCTTCTATCACAACTTTTGGAATTTGACAGCTCTAACTTCTGAAAATGATTGCTCTATTGGATTCCTTCAAAACTGAAATTGCTTTCTGAACTTTCTCTGATAGTATTTGTTTTCTCTGTCACTTGGATGCATGAAAAAACAAGCTCTGCATGAAAGGATTAGCTTTTGAACAACAGGCTAGCAAGATCATCAGCTTTGATACCACTGTAAGAGACTACTCCTAATTTTTTTTGAAAATTTTGCAATAAGCAAGATGCAAATGCAATCCTCCTCACACTTTATGATCACCGAGTTCCCGGAGTGGGCAAGGTGAGAGCATATGGTGTTTGAACAACTACCTATCTGAATGAATGCATTGCTAAAAGTAAAGGTGGCAAGCCAATCAAAAGCATATAGGCGGCAAAGCCAATTCAAATCTACACCTATTCAACAGACAAGTATGCTTGAAGATGCAAAGCCACTGATAGATTTCTACAAGTTTAATCAAGCCAAATTGGCTAATTGCTAGCAGACTTGATCAATGTTAAAATGGGCTATGAAAATGCACTGGGTTTGGCGGTAACCATCTAGGACCTTACAATGTTGAAATGCACATAACTGGCAGTATACCATTCAGTTTTTACAATATGATAATTATGAAATGAATCCTTTCTGGTGGTACTACCATCTAGAGTTGCAATGAATATGCAATAAAAACTACTGAAGATTGTATTGAAAGAGAAACTCACTGCAACACACTGAAATATTATTCAAATTAGTAAGCACACTGCTGCAACACAAAGATTAGTCTATAAAATCAGGAAACATAAGAAGATTAGCTCATGTAGACTGAGCAAACTAGAAACTTTAAACTCTGAATGCTAAAGAAGGCTGTAATTGAAAACTAAAGACTGAAAATTCAGATTGAACTGAAGATAAGGAACTGCCAAAAGCTGAATATCACTGAGACTCTGCAAAATACTGAAAAATCAGAATTGTATGGCCTGAGTATAGTTGTATGGCCCCATTGAAGACATAAACCACTGAACATCACCACTAAACTGCTGAAACAGCAGCAAAACTACTGTACGGCTCCCCAAATGGACAAGTACGACCCAATAATGAGTGGTAGGGCCTGCTAAACAACCTCATGAACTGCTGTAGCTACAAATAGGATTGTACGACCTCTATTTGCAATAGTACGACCCTCCAAACACCTAAATCACTGCAAACTCAGTCTTAATTGGTATGGCTACCATATCAGATGGTACGACCCTCATTTTGGTTGACTATGGTTTCCAAAATATGGTGCAACTTATACCTAGCTTCACACGCCCTCTTCAATTCATTGTACGGCCTGCAAGATGATACCTTGGGTGCTAGTTTGACTGTATAAGAATGCACAGCCAGCAACTTCAAGTCTGTATGAACTGTATTATGGGTTTGGTCCGGCCCCTCTCAAGCTCCAAAAAGGCTACAACTAATTCTTATCAGCAAAACATAGACTCCGACTTAATGAGCAACTCAAAACACGTCAAAAATCTCCATGGTAAACTAAGTTGGAAAAACTCTTCAACACACAAGTGATTTTTGGATGAAATCACACAAATTAGCTAGAAGGGTTTCCGTCTCCGAAATTGGATTCACCAAAGGGTTTTCGTTCTTAGGCAAATAGAGAGAACTCACGTTCTTTCACCAGAGCAAATAAAATGAATTAGTCAAAAGAAGAGTTTCTGAGGACAAGTCTCCCTTTTATAACTTTTTTGAGAGAATAACTAATATTTTCTCTTTTTGCTCACTTATCTCCTCGAAAATATAAAAAACATAATAAAGTGTCTTGATGACCACCTTTTTGCACCTTGGCACTAGCAACACGTTATGCTTGAGAAGGGGACATTACTTACCCAGCTTTATGCTAGTGAAGAGACTGACTAGTCTTTTTGGAGGGGCTAATGTTAGGTTTATAATGCTACAAATTTAATAGGCTAGGACTCAAAACTTAGTTTAGTGAAGCGGTAATGAAGACTTTTATGTTAGTGATGGGTTAAAGGCATATTTATGGGAAGGTAGCCTCAAGAGGTATGGTTCTCTTGAAGTTACTTGTATTTAGACATCTCTATCATTTGATTATGAAGTTATATTCAATCAAATCGCTGTTTTTTGTACCATATCTCCTCTTGTGTTGTGCTATTAGCGGCTGTTATACGTTTGTGTGCTTGTTGGAATATTGTTACACATCATTTGATATTGCTCTTTAGTTTCATTATTTGTGCCTTGAGTGGCGTTACATTCATCTCAGGCTTGTGACCTTTAAGATATCACCAGTTTGAATATATCTTTCATCCTTTGTTGCCACTCAGAAGTTAGTTCATGCCGTTATATTTGTTGCTACTGCTTCCCAAACGCTGTACCTGATTAACTGCTGCACAAGATTCTTTCCAGTATCGCCTTAGTCAGGCTTGAAGCTACGAGTATGTTGTCCTGCAAAATATTATCCTCTTTCCTCCTTTCTCTTGCAAGCTGCCTCTTAGCTGACTGGATGCATTTTTATTGAACATTTTCCATCTCAACATTAATCCAAGAGTTGACTGTGCCATTCAAAATTCAAATCATACTTGATCAAACATGACAAATAGTAGAGGATTTTAACAAGTAGTTCTAGCAAAGGCCTTTTATTTTCCATAAACAGAGAGCCACCTGTTATGTCATTTGCCTACTGTGCTTTCAATTTTCTTCATGGATTTATGTTTCAATTTTGCAACTTTGAATTTTAGAGATAACAGATTTTACAGCTTCATCTCTTCAACATTCTATTATATACAGCTCTGACAACATATTTTGGCTACATAATGGGCTCTTCTTTCATGGTTTTGAATGCTTAAAATTTCTAGTTGCTTGGGGCAAGCTGATCTTAATAAGAATAGCATATTTAATGTAAAAGAAGAATTGAAGGTACAAATCACTGAATATCTTTGGTACGGTTTTATCAGCAATTTGTTCAACCATATTTCCATGGGACAAATCCAGATTATTATCATTTGTATCTGCGATTCTAATGTATTGCTATTCTCTTATTCTCCAGACAACTTGCCCTTGGACACCAATTGCAAAACTCCTCCAGAAAGTTCTATTAGTCATCCAACAGCAGTACTCATGGCTTTTCTTATGAAACTCCTAGTTTTTTTCCGTATATTCAAAACTGGTCTTCAGAGGGAACATATCTCAAACGGAGAACATTCATCAAATCTTGTGAGGAATATGGGTCCAGCAAACAAGAAGAAATCAGAAAATATTCCTGAACCAGAAAATGCCAGAAATGATGCGTTGCCTTCTTTGTTTATGCGTCTTGAGAAGATGCAACAAGATATCGATCATTTAAGTACAAAATCTATGCAAATTCCACCTGAAAAGGAAGAATTGCTATTTGATTCACTAATTCGTATGAAGAGGCTAGAAAATGAGCTGGAAGAGACAAAGAAAGTAAGTCAGTGAGTCTTGATATGTTCATTATGTTCTATAAAGCATTCCATTTAATTGAGTACATGAAGGATCTTTCGTTCCTCACCTTTCATGCCTTTATCTACAGGTATTGCAAGCTACAATTCTCAAACAGGTAGAACTCAATGAAACACTGGAGCATCTGAAAGCTTCAAAATCACATGTAAGTGAACGATGTTGATATAGTTTTCATCTGTTGTTAAATGCCTAGTTAAAAATATGAATGTTTTTACCTGAGCTTGGTGCATTCCTTGTTTTTGCAGAAGAGATTTTTCTGGAGCAAGTGCTAGGAACACATCCATAAGATGTGCAAATTTTTTTAGAACCATCAGAAATATTTTGAATAAAGTAATTGCCAATCATCTTCAACCTTGCCTGCCAATTTCACGAGTAACCTTGAATAAAATACATTGTCAATACATATGAAGAGATGGTTAACATTAAAGGCTTATTGCCATTTTTTGCTGAGAAGATTCTTCAAGCTCTAGGGGAAGAAGGTTACTGTAATGCTCATTACAAGAGCAGGCTGTGATTGGAACAAGTCTGGCTATTGACTTTTTTATATTATCATTTTTCTCCTGTGACGTGTCTTCTAATTCTTATTCAGCAAAGTAATATTATCCTCTAGGAATTGTAAATTGGGTGGTTCTTAAGAGGTATAGTGTATTGGCAGAGCATGCATGCTTTTGTGGGACTTATGCACGCCTCTTAAATTCAGTGGTCTGCTAATGGAAATTTTGTCCGAGTCTGCCATCATTTAAAAGTGTCTAGCTATTTTTTTCTTCACTTTCAGGGCAGTTTTAATTCTTGAGAAAATAACTTCACAATTTATTTTAATTCTGGTGCCCTTGAAGGCAACGAGGGGTCAAAGAAAACATTCATGCTTAACATTTTTGAAAGCCTAAAAATCTAAATAAGGCAACTGGGTCTTTGCATATGATTAATCTCATGTGACATCCAAGACTAAGCATAATATTATTTCTTTTTTAGTTTCTTAATTTTCCAGCTAGCTTCACAGTTTGCGACTCATTTCCAAAGTGCTAGGGCGTATGTATCCGGAGACAAGGTCTTATCACGCCGGATTATAAGATGTTTTAAGATCCACATTAGTGCTAAAGATGATTTTGATGAATAAACAATTATATTCTAGATAGCCTTCTAGCACATGATAAGTTCAGGAGCAGGGGCTCTAGACTAAAGATTACGTACTCGGGACTTACGGACAAAGGAATAAAGATTGGGTAATATGTAGTACGAGAGAATATTGAGTAGGTCTAACGTGCTAGGTACTAGGAATTAGGAATTAGGAATTAATACGGGTTGAGTACCTAGTAATAGGATCTAGGGATTTGATACTGGATACAAGGAACGAGGTAGCACGTGCTAAGGAGAATCTCTACACTACCAAAGATTTTAATCCATCTCCTTTGAGATACCGTTTCCACTTCCATTGAGATGCTGTCCACATAGAGGTGGAGATAACTGTCATGGGAACCTTAGCCCTTTCAACTCTAGACAAGTAGGAGCCTCGAGTATTTTATCCTTTGAGATGGTTGACATCCCCTTGGATTAACATGAGATTACCATTGCCTTGTGGAGTACGTGGAGAAGATCATTTTGAATCTCTAGTTTATTAGTTGTATTTCGTTATGGAGTGGATGACTTGTGGTGCACATAATCTTGATTTGCTCATTTGTTAATTTTTAGTTTTAATGATTATTTTATAAATAGGATATGGGGTTTATTGTTTGGATTCTCATTGTAAGATAGGAATAATTGAAGAGGCAGTCTTAATGACATAAGTTGTGGGACATTAATTTTCAATGGTAACCAATTTTTGCGGGTTCTAAAGAAGGGTTTTTGGTTCATTATAGTTGTCTCGTTAAGGCAATTACATTAGTTTTAACTTTTTGTCACTTCTATTCCTTTTGGCGATGTTGAGAATAATAGGATATTAAAATAAAAGGTCCTTGTAACATAGGAAAGATAAACCTTCCACAACTATTAGGGAAAATTCCTAGATTCCTACCAAAGATGAGCTATAAGAAGAGGGATAATATTGTTTGAAGGTGGTAGATCATACAATAGGTGGATTTGAGAACTTAAATTGGTGATGAGAGACTTCACAACAAAGGAAAGTTAAACAATACAACTATTAAGCTAGAGTTGAATAATAACATAACAAAGGTGAACTTGATGATATGGACTAGTAAGGCAAGTTAGATCTTCACAATATGGCAACTAAGATGGACTTAGAATGATATTGGCAAACATGAACAAGGTGGACCTCAAATAGATGATCAATATACTAATGGTGGTATTCCATTGAAGGATTGTAGAACCCATAGGCGTTGATGCCTTTATTACATTCATTGCATCATTACTCATCATAATGTTACATTAATACCTATTTGATTATACAACATTTTGACATTATGGTATGAATAGATATGATCTTTCCAAGTTTCCTATAAGATGTGAGGTGTTAGATACAGATTTTTGCTGATAGATCATTATTGATTGTTGTATTTCATATGATGATGTTTTATTTGAGAGTTATGGATTAGGTATATTCTAATTAATATATGATTTGAGAATCATTCCTATTATGAGGTTGATTTAATGTCTTCATTGAGATGATTTCCTTGCATGACTTAGATACTTAGAAATGTGATATGGCTTGCGTGAGTGTTTATGCTCTCACTAGTAATGCAAATACAACCCATGCAATATATGGAATTTAAACATTTAAACATGCATACCAAACATTAGAATTCTTAGACATCATGTCATAAGGCACAAACCATGTAGACATCAAGTATGGGTTACAAGTTGTTCTAAATGATACAACTTCGATGATGAAGTATCATTGGTTTGAACATGGTCATATCTCAATTACCACACATGATATAGCAAGATGGTGCAATCACATCTATGTCATCACTAGTGCAATTATTCTAGGGATTTCCATGAACAATGAAATTTAACGACTTCATAAAATGTTATTTTCTTCATTTATGTACAAAATTTGATTAGTAGATATGTATAATCTATATGTTTTTAGAAGGGCCTAGTTGGTCATATGTGATATATTTTACATGTATTAATGAAGGTGCATTATATTTTGGGATTGAAGTCGTTGAAGACCATGTGCTCTTCACATTGCACATTATGTTTTGTAAGAGCTTTGTCTTTGAATGACATTTGCATTTAATTGGTTTGGGTGAGCAATATCTTTCATTTTCTTTTCTTTTAATTTATTTCCTCAAAGATGTCAATTTTGATTTGGACTCACAAGGGTGAGAGTGGGCACATGTCACTTGGTGGTTGGTGAGGATTGAGAAGAATGTTTGAGAGACAATCTTTGGGATATGTTAAGGGAAAGGATAGAGACTATTGGGATTATTTCTTGCATGTTTTGAGTGAGAGAGCTTAGATCCAACAAAAAGATTAAAAAAGTGTTCTTTTGGGTTCATATGTGAGAATTCTTGTATGATGAAAGGATTCTAAGCTTAGGAGTGCTTGCTAAATCTTAGAGAATGCAATAAGGGTTCCTAGAGAAAGAGTAGAGAGCTACAAGCCTTATTCAAGATTTAGAAATGCAAAGGTATTCTTCTTTTATTTCTTGCATTCTTCATAATACTTCTTTGTTCTAGTACTGAATGAGTATTTCTTGCCATAAAAATGTTTATCTGCGATTAAAAAAGTATTAGTCTTTCTTCTCTGTGTTTGGAAGAAAGATTGAGATGCACTAATGGAGTTTCTAAGAATTTTATAGGAAGAACTTGAGTGTATTTTAGCTTATAGAGAAAAGACGAATGTTATTTGCTTATAAGTTTATGTCAAAATGAGAAGAAATAGTGTATTACAAGTATGATGGTGTTGCTTCACCATCTTTCCTTCATAAGAGTTTTGAGAGATTATATTTGTGTTTGAGAATACCCTTTCATGCTTATGCCTAGTAGGGTGAGGTCTTATGTGTTTATGCTTTTATGTTGTTGTGAGGAGAGTTCATTTTCTATGTTAGGAAATTAATAGTTTAAGCATACTATTTCCTACATGACCCTATGAAAGAAAATGATGCATGCAAGCTTACAAAATAACCATAATATAATGATCAAAGACATCATAAGATAACACAAGATACCCTAGGAAAAGCCTCAAGAGGAAAAACCTAGCCTCAATAAACATCCACACTCAATGTATTATTCAACAATGAAAACACTATAATACACTTATAAAGTTTACATCAACACTTTTGAAAGATCAAGCACCTCCAATGCATCTTCCATGCGTCCAATAAAAATGGGTAACCATACAATCCACACATCCCATGCCATGCTTCACATATGCAGTATTCAGGAGAGCTCAACAAAAATGAAAGCCAAACTCAAAATGACAGCCATGAATCTCCACCACGTGAATCTCTAGCATGCTCTCGTGCTCTATCAAGATACCTATAATAACATCCAAGATGACCACCATCTCAAGCAAGAACTCCTCTTGTCCTCTAACATGCCACCTATGGAAGAAAAGGAACAAGCCAAGGTGAAGATGCACCAATCCAAAGAACACAAGCATCAAATCCAAGTGATAATAAAGGCTCCAAGATATTGCCAAGGAAAAAATCCACATGACTAGAAATAATATCCAACCATCCATACCTCAAAGGTATCCAACAACATTAGTAAACTCATGTTAACAACATATCCAACCCATAAACCACAATCACAAGCTCCCTATATAAAACCTATCAAAGAATAACATACACATCTAGGAAGTCCCACTGCATTAGTAATGTCAAGTCTAAAATAGATAAAGGCATACCAAGTCTACCAATCAACACTCAAACCAAGGTGTAACTAATAATCAAAATCATGTAGTACAAAAAATAATCACAATGATCCTCACATGCAACACAAACCACTATATAATCCCTCACGTCACCATAACTCTCCTAAGTCCACCAAAACAAATCATGTGAACATGAACCTCTAGGAAGTAGCCATAGAACAAAGAGAGAACATGCAAATCATATCACATAACATGTCCTTCTACAAACACCTCAAAGTGCTAAGCTGTGTCAAAAGTAAGATCTCCTTTACAATCACAAATGAAAAGCCTTACACCACCCAAATGTTTAATCTCATAGATCAAACAAAGCATTTGTATCATGTAACCAACATGGATGCAAGCCTCTCTAACCAAAGAAAATCAAACTCAAATCCATTCTCAAAACTAGGAATCAACCCAATAACATCTCCTAAATCCTCATAAAAGACGTCATAAATCAAATTCATATGCACAAGGAGATAACCATGCCAAACACTCCTCAAATGAACCCTCCAAAACTAACAAGCATAGCTCAAGATCCATATACATGAGAAGACAACATACAATATAATGCATATGAAAATAGGACGGGCAATTTACCTCTCAAATGATAATCCCTCGAGTAGAACAAGAGCGGGGAATGAGATTGCTCCTCCAGGATACACCAAGCCACAATGACTCTCTCCAAGAACAATCTCCTCTTAGGTCCATCATGAACTCACATCCATATCTAGGTGAAAGCTCCTCAGACTTCCTACTAAAACCTCCAAAGAGTAATCATCTCAACAATGTCTCTAAACCCAAGTGAACTCTAGCCTCACCCAAGTCTCCAAGTATCCATGAAAAGATCCAATCGATCAATCCATGCTAAACTCCAAATGCAACACCACACTATCATGAAGCTTCAAGCAAAACATCAATGTACTCAATACCAAGAGAACTGACCAAACCACTGTCAAAGCTCCCATTGCATGTCTACGGAATCTAGGAACATCTCATGATATCACAATCTAGTCTCTCCTCCTAGATCACAAGCTCTAATGAACATATCCCACTCTTAAGAGAACCTATATCGTGCCAACACTCTAATGTAGAATCAAGAGTAAACCAAGACACAACACCGATCATTCTCTCAACCAAGGATCCCTTGTCAAAATCGACAAGTCGTAAATTGACACCTCAAACAAAGACTCCAAGAGTCCTCCATGGTAAACTAAGATGTCAACATCTTGAAACACATGAACATAACCATCTCCTAGTAATAGAACTCAGGATGTCAAAGAACTCTCACTGCATACAAAAATAATAATCCAAGAGTCTCTCCATGATACCCACAACCACTGTAGAAGATCATCCATCACTAAGTGATGAATCCACACCACTGCCAAAGCTCCCACTAAACCATGATATTGAGCTACACATGACATTGTGATAACCATATTCTAAAATGAAGATTGACCATGGTCCACACAAGATCAACTAGAATGACAACTACTCTAGAGAGTAAGTAGAACCAAGATCTCCAAGCCAAGAAGATAAACAACCCAACCATCATTGTCAAAAGCTCACACTGAACTATGTAGCCAAGCTATCCAGGGCATCATGATAAACATGCTACAAGTCCCAACTGCTGACCAACTAGGAACTCTAATCATCCATCCTCATCCCAATGCAACATACCAAAGCACAAATGACCACAAACAAGGCTAACTAACAAAGTCTACATCAATAGTGAACTGATCTCGTGGATATAGATAGTCCACATTCGAGTCATCCTATTACAATCAATGAGTAGCATCAACCTACAAACTGCTTAACTCATAGATCCCAAACCAATGCAACACACAAACTCATCATCACATCAATAACTTGAAAATTGAGATAACAAAGAAGATAATCTGTAGACCTCAAGACTTAAACACCCCATCGACTCTAGATCTGATTTACCAAACAAGTCTACAAATGAGTAACTATTGTCAAGGAACCAAACAAGCATCCAAGAGCTATGAACAACCTCTTAAAACTAAACCACATCACCATCTATAAACATGAATCGATCAAATCATCACAACCTAATTCTATCAACCACATACATCATCATGTTATACCAATGCTCAAATATACATGCATATCCATGACACCATAATCATCACCATCATTGTACTTGTACTCAACTCTCATTGAACCAAGTCTCCTAGTCTCCTATGCATATCAACCATGTCCTCAAACTAGAAGACAACCTATGTACTTGTCACCATCAAAGTCAACACTTTAAAATAGATGTAAACCTGGATCAAGAAGCACCAAATTTAAAAACTAACTTACCATTATATCGGTCTCATAATAACATGCATTCCCACATGTTTTTACCCAGTAATTTATCTAGGTGCTCACGTAATCACATCCTAAATCTCATGCTCCTACAAGTGCACAAACAAGTAGAAACCTCTTTTTGCTCATCCAAGTGAAAACCCACGTGATCCAATGTGCATTGCCTATTCGAAATTCAAAATATGATTTCGTATGCTTAAGATATGACATGTTAATAATCCCAAGCAATGCCAATTTTATGCACTAACTTATGACACAAAGAGAAAAAATTAATGACCAAACTTGTACAACTATATAGTTCTCAGAGAGCTTTTTGACGCATATAAAAAGTCAAAAATTTGGTATAGTGGGTGTAAGTTATGCTTCGTGGAAGTAAACACCCTTTAAGGGCTAAAAGGAGCCCAAAAGGACCTTGTTCATCTTGGTTATATGGATGACATCATTGCTAACATCATTAGGCACTTGGGTGGCATGTTTGCGACAGGTTGATAGTGGTGGCATGTAGGCGATACTTTGGCTAAGTTTAGGCGGTGGATTTCAACTGTGATTTCCAATTCAATTTAATATTTTAAATTTACACAACTATTAACTTGGACCCGACATCATATTAGACTTTGGTTTAATTTTTTTTCAAACTTCAGTTTTGTTTGAAGATCCCATAGGGGTTGGGCACTAGTTGACCCGACTGAGGGCCAGGGTTGGGGGCTAAGGCCTACTAGTTGGTTGAGGCTGACAAAGCCTTGTCACTTTGTACTACTTTGCTGACACCTTTCTCTTTTTTCATATTGTGTACCAGTACTTGTCGCTATCAACTATCCTGTACGCCTCACCTTGGCTGGCCTTCCCATTATTTTTTTTTGATTTAATATTTATTTTTTACGTAGGGTGAATTTTATTTTTTGCAAATACGTATGTTGTACAACCGTATGATCAAACATAGGGAGGGGGACTTTTTTTGCTTCAGGTTCTGGTGGCTAAAATATATCAAGTTTTATGTTGATTTTCATCTCTTGGACCTCTTAGATCCAATGGTGAGGTTTATTTTGTTCTAGGAGGTCATTTCTGTAACTTCCTCCATAAAACCCTCATATGGTAAACATCCAGAAAAACTCTTTTACCAAATCTCTTTCAAAATCTAGATCTGCAACTTAGATAACCACAAATCTATAAACCCCAAAAACCCAAATCTATATTTTGACCTTAATACTACAACCACAATTCTACCCAACATATGTGAACTATTTTGTGTCCCTAGTAGTAGAGTTTAAAGTCATGATTGTAGATTGAGGTATTGTTGTTTGACAAAATTCCATATCATTAATATGGGTGATTATTTACTAGATAGTCTTATAATTTCCATTTGCATAGATAGAGCAAATATGTTATTGGTTATCTAGTGGCTTACGACCTTAGGTGCAATAGAGATGAATATATGGGAGCTTTTCATGCAATTTTATTCAATAGTGTAAAGACATTTTAACTTTAAGGCTTGCAAGAAAAGTCTTCACAAATGGTTAGTTCCTAGCAAATGCAAAACTATTAAAACATCAACCTTCAAAAATTGAGGCACAATTGTTTTCACTAGAATTTGTAACACCCCTAAAGTATTCATAATAATTAAATTGCTACTATTAATAATAGGAATGGTACTGAATGCATCATCATTACAATAATAATAGTTAGCTCATATTATTGTGCCTAGGGTCACTTCAACCAAAATGGTCGATACTTTGACTAGGGTGACCTAATCATAATTGACCAAGGAGGATACTAAGGGAATTTATAATTTTGGAACATTGTTGAAGAAGTTTGATGACCCTATTGTATCCTTTAGTATGTGTACACCTTTGTTTGATGTATGTTCTTGGTTGTGTTGAACTATCATTGATGTTGTCTTGGACGCAAGCAATTTTTGATGGCTTGTAATTGCATCAACTAGTGTTGTAGTCTTTATTATTTTGTATTGATGATGGTTACTTTAGTCTTATTTTGTTGATACATTTAAATAATCCTAGATTAGATAATATTTAAAAGCAAATGTTTTTGGGTCTAATAAGCTAATGTAAGGTGAAAATATTAATTGGAAAGATTTAAAATCCTCATCTAATGTTAAGGGCCAAACATACTAAGCTTTGGATAAGATTAATGTGTTATTAATAGAAGGGTTTGGGGTTTATCTAAGCCCTATATGAAGTCAAGTGATAACTCATTAATGCTTTAATAGATTATAGTATACTTTTAGGTTCTTATGGTTTTAGTTGCATTTTTGAAAACTCATTTGCCACCATGTAAAGAAAAATGTTGGAGAAGAGAGGGAGTAGTGGCAACCATGAAGGCTACACTCTCACCCTCTTCACATTTTTCTCACATGTTAGTTCAAAGTAGACCCAAAGGAGATGTCACGCCTTTAGGTTTAAAAGGAGTAATCTCTCGCTATGAAAGAAGGGGTTGTAATGGTGGAGAGTTTATTTTACAGGGTGGATGAATCTCAACAAAGGGATACAATATAACTTTGGAGCTTGAGCTTTGGTCACTGAAGATGCTTATCAACATCTTTGGTGTGAGAATCTTGTAGTGGGGTCTGCGTTTATATCATTGAATTGTAGGGTTGATTTCTGGTATCCACTTATGGTGAATTAAAGGTTTATTGTTTTATTTGTATGATGATAATTTATGATATTAGGGGAAGGGTAAGCATAATACTATGTTGCCCACAAAGCATGCTCATTGGAAAATATAGCTACATGCACCTTTCCTTTCAAATGGATTGTTATGGGCTTTCCCTTTATGTGAAAACATAGGGTTTGGAACTATAAATGCTATGAGATATTGATGTATAATGTGAATATTTCTTGACCTTATGAAATAATTTTTTGACTTAGAGCCAGTCTATAGACACTTGTTTTAGGTGTTTGAATCTTGTGACAATCATTATAAAGCTCAAAACCCATATGAGGGTAGGGTAATGAGTTGTAGTATTAAGGTCAATTTTTTTTTTATAAAATCATATAAACTATAATATCTTGCATTGTTGACCCTTTTGATACCTTATTATTGTTTTCACTGTCTCTTTTTAATTTAGACATGGATTGATACTTGCTAATTTAATATGCTTATGAGATGGATATTGTTGTTTTAATGAGTTTAAGTAATGGTTATTAGGTGTATCTTTTGTGTAATTCTATGTGGTACCTATTGGTTGAGTAAATGTGAAACTAGGATTAGTTTGTGAAGTGACATCTAACCCTAGGTTGTCAAGCAATAGCTTTAATTAATAAGTTAAAGAAAATAATTAAAATAAATGTTAATTAGAATTAATTATTTGTTTTCAATTGACTAAATTAGAGTTGAATGGTAAAGTCAATATGTTTCTTTATTTAAATTGTGTACAAGCTTTGTTTGAGATAATTAGGAGTTAAATAAATTAAAGCAAGCATATTCTTTTATTATTACAATAAAGGGAAATCTAAATTAGAATTAACCGGAGGATAATTTTTAGAAATTAAATTGAATAATATTAAATAATTTATTTCTTTTATTTAGATATTGTTCATGAATTAGATTATAATATCAAATTTATATATTTTGAGTTAAGTAAAAAAAGCAAGAAGATTTTCTATAATTAGGGTTTTCTTGGGAGGCAAGCAATTGCATGAGATTTAAGATGGAATAGTTATATTTAAACATAGATAACATTAGGAAGTTTACACTTTTCAAAAACAAGTTTCAATAATCAACTTTGGAGAGAATTAAAGAAGATTTGTAATGCTACTTTTCGCCAGAGTTATTTAATTATTTGTAGCTGATTTATTATAGTTAATATTTAGAGTTAAAGGATAATATGGAATATTAAATAATGTGTAAACACCAAAAGTAAATTACAACATTGATAATCTAATAAGATCTATAATTATCATTAACAAGACAAATTGGATAACATAATCACCTAATCATATATATAATATTCCCAATATCTTTATTAACAATAAGTTTGATACTTATCTAAATCATTGAGTGCTTGAATCAGCCACTCCCACCCTAGGAAGATTTCAATGGTCTTGGCCCTGGCTATGGCATACTCTAGGAGGAAACAGTTCCTTTCAGAACACAGCATGCTATTACGCTCTCATACAAGTGTTGGTTCTAGAAGAACAACACTTAACATAGTGCTAATTCTAAAAGAACAATACTCAACACTAGTGCTGGTTCTAAAAGAATAATGCTTGACATAGTACTCTACACAAATGCTCGTTCTTGAAAGAATAATGCTCAACACAAGTAATCTTACACAAGTGCTCGTTCTTAAAAGAACAATGGTCAACACAAGTGCAAACCAAGCATTGGCCGGGACTGTCCTAGGTTGTACATTGTACCCAAGGTTAGGACACACTCTATGTGCCCCCTTCTCCTAATGCCCATATCCTCCAAACCACTTCCATCTTTCTTGAGTGTTCTCCACGCCTTTCCAAATCTCACACAAATGCCTTATATAACCTTTTAAGGGGTGGTTTCTAAACCATCACACCTTTTCACAAAGGTGGTCATTAACAATTAGTTAATAAACTTAATAATTCCTCCCTTTTAAAAGGGGTTTTCATAATTATTCTTTATTTATCTCTATTTTAACCAAAGAATCATAATATCCTTTATTTTTCCATCTCCCTTTTAATTATAAAGGGTAAATAAACTTTATCCTCTTATCATTTCAAAGGCTTATTCATAAAATAGCATTCTTTTCCATTTTGGGGAAAAAATCACATAACAAGAATAGTCTATGAATTTTGAAGAACATTAGAGAGAGAGAGAGAGAGAGAGAGAGAGAGAGAGAGAGAGAGAGAGAGAGAGAGAGAGAGAGAGAGAGAGAGATGCCTTCTCATATTACTAGGAATTACACACATAATTTACTAAGAAAGTAAAAGAACTTGATAAACATGAGTGAATTTTTTGATCATTTGCATAATTACAAAGAAATAAAAGCATATATTTTCTGAATATTTTTCAACCTTGAAATTATAATATATTCAAAGATAGAAGCATAGTGAAATACTTCACTTTACATTTATAAATAAGTTGCACTTGGCAAAAAGAATAATTTAAAAAGAATAATTTTACATCATAAGTCATAACATAACTACAACTGGAATCTTGATATATATCTCAGAAGTCTCGACGAGTCTTCTGCTACATAGGGAGAACATCATTCGAGTGCTTTACCTCCAACCATAGACCGATGGGTCCCTCGCACACCTTCCTTCCTGAAGTGGCCCTACGCTTCATGAAGAGTATAGACATAAAGAACCAATAGGTTACCATCTGATTTCTAGTGCTGTGTCCTACGTAACTCAATCAATCTTCTAAAAAAGTATGATCACTCTGATAGGTCACGCCATCTAAACACTGTGAACCAACTAATGCATGCTGAGACAAATACATTACGTTGGCCGAAGTTTCTATATAAATGGAAATTTGCAATAAACATAGTCATGTGTTCACACACCTCTAACTTGACTTGGAAACTATCTCATCCTATAATTTGTTTTGTTTGACTAGTAACTCTAAACATGAATTGTTTTGACTAAACTCAAATCCTAGTCAAGTTGACTTAGAATTTAATCCTTAATCCAGAATATATATACAATGTGTAAGTTTAGATTATTTTAACTTTTCAGAGAGTCCCTAGTTGCATATATCAAGGTCTATGACTTCCTATCATTCTACTCAAAGACTCAAAAAGATTAAGCACTCTTGTGCTATATGTCAAGTTGTTGACTCTAACAAGCAAACAACTAATTTATTGAAGTGCTTCATAAATACTACTTGAATTAAGCAAGTCTTGATCTATGGTTTCTTGACTATTTACTGTCAACCATAATAAACAATGGACCTTATTCAATTTTATAATCAAATTAAGAGTTTTCAAATCTCCTAGATTTGTCTAGGTTGAATCTAAGGTTTTTAACTTCTCTAACCCAATACATTGAGATACCAAAAACTCTTGTTTTCCAAACATAAAAACTTATAATAATATAACATATAAACATTGGCCTCTAGTCTTCTATTGACCATTAGGGCAACACAATTCTCATAACATGTTTAAATGTAGCACACGAGGTATATCCTCTGCATATAAAGTCTTTAATTTGAATACTATAATTTTCATAACTAATCTCTAGACTAAGTCTATCTTTCAACCTAGATATGTTTGAGTCTACAATAATAAAATCATCGACCTCTTGGTCTTCTCAAATCCATTGACTCTCTACATAGGATAGGTTTGAGAACTCATGTCAAACATCCTTAAATATAATGATATTACTGTCATGGTTGCATATGTGATAATATGCCACTATCCTTAGATGCTTCTAGTGATATCAATATCTTTTCAATATACTTTACGATAAGAGAATAACTATCACAAAAGCTTATGATTGTAATCAATACAACTTGTATATACAAAAACATTTGAGATATAAAACCATCTCTAGCTACTCTCATTGGTCTTGACACCTAAGTCTAAAGTAGAGTTCTAGAGAGGTTCAGTTGTGCAATCTATAAGGTAGATTCTACAAAGTTTTCCTTATGTTTTTTATGATAGAAACTACATCCTATGCTTGCTTGAATATAAATAGAGGTAAAAGACAACTATCTGCAGATAGGAATCCTCTGAAATAACAATGATATTCTAAAACTTATAGCCCAAATTGGTGTCTACCGAGAGACAAGTTACTACCTATTTACTCTAAGAACTTGATGATACAAATATGGCATAACAAAGAGTTAACATCATAATAATTCTATGTTTTAACTAGGTATCAGTGTTGTATATAAGTTCGAGGATATCAAACAATGAAAAGAAAAATATTCTTCATAGCATTCTATTGTTTATACTATACTATTTTAACAATTATATCAATGATATTTCTCTATCATGATTCTAGACTTCTCAAGTCTCCTGTACTCTAAGTGCTAATTTAGTTCATAAGAAAATGGATATTACTCATAATCATGCCTATCTACACCTTCATAGCTGTTGAAATCCTAACCTCATATTTGCATGTCTCTAAAAAGCAACGTAAAAACATCTATGCAAGTTTATATAGGATATATTTATCATAGAGAAAAAAAGAAATAATTATTTTAGAAACAAGATCTCCTACCTCTTAAGCCATCTCTCCTTCGATTACTGTGAAATAAGCTCTATGTTCTCACTATTAATAGTGATTCACTGAGTATGTTTCCCGTGAATGATAACCATGCTCACTAAGTATATTTCCTGCATATGTTAACCATGCTCACAGAGTATATTTCCCACGAATCTACTAGGTAGGACGTTGCTCTCTAAACTCAAACAACACTATCTAAATTCCAGTAGAGTTCACTGCAAGCTTAATAAAGTCTTTTCCTACTCGCACTAGCTTAGAATATACATATAACTCTGTGTATCGTATAGAGTCTCTCCTTGTCTATGCACTTCAAGTCGCTTCCCTGTAACCACATTACTATATGAAACTCTTCAACATCAAAAACAAAAAGGTTTAACTTATAAATCATATCAATAGATATTTAACAACATAATATCATTAAATAAAATGAAAGCATATGTTGTTTCTAATACATAGTAAGATATGAGAATGGGGTCGAGGTAATCTCCCCCTCTCAGATTGCTTGATGTCAAAATAAATAGATTATCATAATGGAATTCCTATCACAATTTACTAAAAAATGAGGTAGTTTAACTACTAATATTTAATTTGCTATAATAATATAAACTATATTCATATCACATAAGGAAAAATAACAACTATCGATCATATCTTGTCGCTAGTCACAAACTATCCTGACTCAGTTTTTGATAAAACCTATGCTTAAAATGGAATTAATTAACAAATCGACGATTTGTCAAGTTAAAACCAAACTCAGACCAATTGGTCAAACACCATTACCAAAATCAATGACGGTTCACTAAACTATGAAGGCACAAGACTTAGATGGCAACCAATCCATTCTATCCATACGTCTATTCTCTTTTCTTTGATGATGCTCTCCCTCTCTTTCTCAGAGGGTGGAAAACTTGTTTCCTATTTACAACTTGCATTCACCAAACTAGGATTAGTGCATCATTAGTCAATTCATATACCTTATGAATAAATAATCATGACATCATATAACCACATGTCTAAATTCTAAACATATAAACTCAAACTCATGATATCATTGATTTTTCCTAACATTTTCACATAATGTCAAGGCATTAAATCATGCATAATCAACTACTAATTACGTGCAAGTAAAAAGTAAAACATAATCAAAATTTGGAGAGAGAGAGAGAGAGAGAGAGAGAGAGAGAGAGAGAGAGAGAGAGAGAGAGAGAGAGAGAGAGAGAGAGAGAGAGAGAGAGAGAGAGAGAGAGAGAGAGAGAGAGAGAGAGAGAGAGAGAGAGAGAGAGAGAGGCCTTCTCATATTATTACGAGGAATTAGACACACAATTTACTAAGAAAGTAAAAGAACTTGTTAAACATGAGTGAATTTTTTTATCATTTGCATAATTACAAAGAAATAAAAGCATATATTTTCTAAATATTTTTCACCCTTGAAATTACAATATATTCAAAGATAGAAGCATAGTGAAATCACCTCACTTTACATTTACAAATAAGTTGCACTTGGCAAAAAGAATAGTTTTACATCATAAGTCATAACATAAAGTGTACTGCAACTGGAATCTTGATATCTGTCTCACAAGTCTCAGCAAGTCTTCTGCTACATAGGGAGAGCATCATTTGAGTGCTTTACCTCCAACCACAGACTGACAGGTCCCCTTGCACACCTTCCTTCCTGAAGTAGCCCTACGCTTCACGAAGATTATAGACTTAAAGAACCAACAGGTTGCCATCTAATTTCTAGTGCTGTGTCCTACGTAACTCAATCGATCATACAACTCTAGTCAATCTTCTAACAAAGTATGATCACTTTGATAGGTCACGCCATCTAAACACTGTGAACCAACTAATGCATGCTGAGACAAATGCATTACTTTGGCCAAAGTTTCTATATAAATGGACATTTGCAATAAACGTAGGACCATGTGTTCACACACCTCTAACTCAACTTGGAAACTATCTCATCCTATAGTTTGATTTGTTTGACTAGTAACTCTAGACATGAATTGTTTTGACTAAACTCAAATCCTAGTCAACCTGACTTAGAATTTAATCCTTAATCTAGGATATATATACAATGTGTAAGTTTAGATTATTTTAGCTTTTCAGAGAGTCCTTAATTGCATTCTTGCAAATATCAGGGTCTATGACTTCAGGAACCTGTCATTCTACTCAAAGTCTCAAAAAGATTAAGCACTCTTGTGCTATACATCAAGTTGTCGACTCTAACAAGAAAACAACTAATTTATCAAAGTGCTTCATAAATACTACTTGAATTAAACAAGTCTTGATCTATGGTTTCTTGACTATTTACTGTCAACCATAATAAACAATGGATCTTATTCAATTTTATAATCAAATTAAGAGTTTTCAAATCTCCTAAATCTGTCTAGGTTGAATCTAAGGTTTTTAACTTCTCTAACCCAATACATTGAGATACCAAAAGCTCTTGTTTTCCAAAAGTAAAAACTTATAATAATATAACATATAAACAATGGCCTCTAGTCTTCTCTTGACCATTAAGGCAACACAATTCTCGTAACATGTTTAAATGTAGCACACGAGGTATATCCTCTGCATATAAAGTCTTTAATGAATACTATAATTTTCATAACTAATCTCTGGACTAAGTCTATCTTTCAACCTAGATATGTTTGAGTCTACAATAATAAAATCATCGACCTCTTGGTCTTCTCAAATCCATCGACTCTCAACATAGGATAGGTTTGAGAACTCATGTCAAACATCCTTAAATATAATGATATTACTGTCATGGTTGCATATGTGATAATATGCCACTATCCTTAGATGCTTCTAGTGATATCAATATCTTTTCAATATACTTAACGATAAGAGAATAACTATCACAAAAGCTTATGATTGTAATCAATACAACTTGTATATACAAAAACATTTGAGATATAAAACCATCTCTAGCTACTCTCATTGGTCTTGACACCTAAGTCTAAAGTAGAGTTCTAGAGAGGTTTCAGCTGTGCAATCTATAAGGTAGATTCTACAAAGTTTTCCTTATGTTTTTTATGATAGAAACTACATCCTATGCTTGCTTGAATATAAATAGAGGTAAAAGACAACTATCTGTAGATAGGAATCCTCTGAAATAACAATGATCTTATAGCCAAAATTGGTGTCTACCGAGAGACAAGTTACTAACTATTTACTCTAAGAACTCTATGATACAAATATGGCATAACAAAGAGTTAACATCATAATAATTCTATGTTTTAACTAGGTATCAATGTTCTATATAAGTTTGAGGATATCAAACAATGAAAAGAAAAATATTCTTCATAGCATTCTATTGTTTATACTATATTGTTTTAACAATTATATCAATGATATTTCTCTATCATGATTCTAGACTTCTCAAGTCTCCTGCACTCTAAGTGCTAATTTAGTTCATAAGAAAATGGATATTACTCATAATCATGCCTATCTACGCCTTCATAGCTACTGAAATCCTAACCTCATATTTGCATGTCTCTAAGAAGCTACGTAAAAGCATCTATGCAAGTTTATATAGGATAGATTTATTGTAGAGAAAGAAAGAAATAATTGTTTTAGAAACAAGATGTCCTACCTATTAAGCCATCTCTCCTTTGACTACTGTGAAATAAGCTCTATGTTTGTACTATTAATAGTGCTTCACTGAGTATGTTTCTTGAGGATGATAACCGTGCTCACTAAGTATATTTCCTGTGTATGTTAACCATGCTCACGGAGTATATTTCCCATGAATCTACTAGGTAGATGTTGCTCTCTAAACTCAAACAACACAGTCTAAATTCCAACAGAGTTCACTGTAATCTTAATAAAGTCTTTTCCTACTCATACTAGCTCAAAATATACATATAACTCTGTGTATCGTACATAGTCTCTCCTTGTCTATGCACTTCAAGTCTTTTCCTGTACACTCTTCTCCTTTCTTTCAATGACATAGCCTTATAAAAGGCTTAACCTCTCCACATTACCGTAGAGCCCTTGGCAGAATCTTTGACTATTAACATGCTTCTTTAGCATGAAAAAGTAGTGGAGTAACTGATCTTTAAAGACCACTCTTAAACTCCTCCTTACCTCCATAACTGACATGGAGGAAGGAGTTGAGTTCCCACATAGCAATATGAAGTGGTTTGCATTAATTTCCACTAAACCACATTACTATATGAAACTCTTCAACATCAAAAACAAAAAGGTTTAACTTTTAGATCATATCAATAGATATTTAACAATATAATATCATTAAATAAAATTAAATCATATGTTGTTTCTAATACATAGTAACATATGAGAATGGGGTTGAGGTAATCTCCCCCTCTTAGATTGCTTGACGTCAAAATAAATAGATTATCATAATGGAATTCCTATCAGAATTTACTGAAAAATGAGGTAGTTTAACTACTAATATTTAATTTGTTATAATAATTTAAACTATATTCATATCACATAAGGAAAATAACAACTATCGATCATATCTTGTCGCTAGTCACAAACTATCCTGACTCAGTTTTCGACAAAACCTATGCTTAAAATGGAATTAATTAACAAATCAATGATTTGTCGAGTTAAAACCAAACTCAGACCAATTGGTCAAACACCAATTACCAAAATCAATGATGGTTCACTAAACTGTGAAGGCACAAGACTTAGATGGCAAACAATTCGTTCTATCGATACGTCTATTCTATTTTCTTCAATGATGCTCTCTCTCTCTTTCTCGGAGGGTGGAAAACCTATTTCTTGGTTACAACTTGCATTCACCAAACTAGGATTAGTGCATTGTTAGTCAATTCATATACCTTATGAATAAATAGTCATGACAACATATACCACATATCTAAATTCTAAACATATGAACTCAAACTCATGATATCATTGATTTTTCCTAACATTTTCACATAACGTCGAAGCATTAAATCATGCATAATTAACTACTAATTATGTGCAAGTAGAAAGTAAAACAAAATCAAAATTTGGAGAGAGAGAGAGAGAGAGAGAGAGAGAGAGAGAGAGAGAGAGAGAGAGAGAGAGAGAGAGAGAGAGAGAGAGAGAGAGAGAGAGAGAGAGAGAGAGAGAGAGAGAGAGAGAGAGAGAGAGAGAGAGAGATTTAATTCAACAAATATTTCAATTAAGCATTACAGGTTCAAGGATCTTGATCATGAAATTACTTGTATGAACATATTTCAATTTGGATTTGAAATATATTTAGATATGAATTCAAATTTGTATTGATTTAAACTAGGTCTATAAAGAGAAAACTAGTGAACAATAAAATATTAATTTTAGAGAATTAAGTGTAGGGAATTTTGATGCGTCAAGATTAATGGAAATTGAATATGATGAACTTAGAACATGTAAGAATATTATTGATAATTAATGAATGAAAAATTATAATCTAGATTCAAAACCCTAGATTTGATTGTAAAGAAAGAGTGTTCTTTAAATCCTAGGCATTAGATTTGAAACACTAGAAGAAAATTGACATAAGCAATATTAAAGCATGAATTTAAATGATTAAATAATGTTTATGAATGATTTAATTATTTTATGAATGCATTTTTTATGTTCAATATGACAAATTTTTGTTCAAAAGGGATTTAGGACTATCATAGTCTAGAAAAAAGTTTTGATGAAATTGATGGTTAATGGAACTAGGGAAAGTGTCTGATTAATTATAGAAGAATGTTCCTTTGATTGAATAGAAATTTTGGATGCAATTAAGTTTTGAAATTTCTCTATCGTTTGTGTTTTATGTGCATTTGAAAACTTGTAATGCTTATTTAAGTTTCTATTCTTTCTGTAGTTAATTTATGGGTTGATTAGGGGCTTAAGGGAACTTTGATGAATAGATCTAGGTAATTAAATCTAGAAAAAAGTGGTTGGTGAACTCTTGTGTCCATTTTTAGTGCATTTGATCCACTGTGTAAGGTTGTTTGAACTAGAGAAGGTCCCTTTTGCCTAAAGGAGGTCTTCTATGCTAGTATATGTGCCTAGAAGGGTCTTTTGCTCCCCCATTTATGCTAAGAGAAGTATATTATGTCCATGCTTAGTTTAGGTGACCTATTATAAATGTTTCTAAGTTATGTGGGTAGTTTTTCTTGTTCTAATGTCAAATTTTTAGTCCTATACATGTTTGACATAAAACAACATGTGCTTCCATTAGTTAAAAAGAATGTCTAAATGCATAGTATGTAAGTGCATATGGTTATCTAAATTCTCATCATGATAGAATGTGATTATGATTACTTGTTTGATATTAATTATGCATCCTGTGTGTACTATATATGAGTGTATCATCCTTAGTTGCACCTCAATCCCTATGCTAGGAATATACTGGATAATGAGTGTGTTGTCATGTGAATCCTAGAAGGTAATTTTCCCCATACATATTGAGCTATGCAATTATTCATCTCTAGATACACCACATAATATGAGGATTTAGTGGATATAGTATAAAGGATACAAGCTTCTCTTTACATTATCAAGTACATCTATCACCATCTCCTAAGAGTACCTCTAAATTGTGAAGCTTTATGACCCATTTTATATAGAGAATATTCTAGTGATCTACTAATGGGTGGCATTCTCTACATGTGGTGAATAGAAGCTAGTATATTTTGTGTTATTGTACTATTGTATGATGAGGAGTATCTTGATGTTAATCAAAGAGTGTCATTGTGTGATGTAGGAGCATCATGGGCGAATCAGTGACTTGCATCAACCAAAAAAAAATACAGGTTTAATTTTTTAGTTTTGTTTGTTTGGACTTCTTATGGCATTTCTTGGTAGTGGTTTCACCTATGCGATTTGCATCAAGTGAAGTTGATCTTTAGTTTCTGTATGTTCGTCAAAGAGTTATAGTGGAAGTTGGTTTTTAGTCTATGCTCCCATCATAGTTGCATAATTGAAGTTTTCCAGATCTGTAAGATTTGAAGGCACCAGGGAGAAGAAGGAAAACTCTACTAAAATAGCAAACGTTGAAGTAAGTAATAATAAAGTAATCTTCAACAATTATGTTATTGGAGTACCAAAGGAGTCTGATATGTCGATAAAATGTACCAACTTACATTGCAACTGAAGGATGGCTTACAAGATGTTCTTGTAACGAATTTGTATTTGTCATATGATCCATACATGCGAGGCTGCATGGAAAGTATTACTTTTTTTCTTTACTTCATAGCTCCTTTTACTCCTGGATTGGTCATGGTGTTTCCAAGGTTGTAATATCAAATTACCCAGAATTTGAACTAGTAGATTTAGTAGATGGTTTTATTGGATGGAAGAGTATATCATAAAACTAGAGGAAATGAAAATAATTTTCATGGCTCTCTATAATACTTTGACCCACATATATGAATGAGAATGGGAGGTCTAAGGACATGATGTTCTCACTGGCAAAGGGGTAAACAAAGGATTCTTCTATGCTATGGATATAAGTTCACAATTGAATATTACTACAAAGTTTGGAACATAAACTTCCTAAAATTAAGTTGCAACGCTTTCTAAAGGAGTTTTCTCTACTTCTTGAATATCTATTTCATTTGAGAACTATTATTTTTCATGAAGATGAAATCTTGGTTCTCATAAATCTCTTTTTATAAGCTTCTTTTGATGATCATTTTGTATGTTGGCCCCACGTGTGTTAATGCACCGAGAATACTTTTTGTAACTCAAGGATCTTTTGAATAAGATATGATTTCATCTAAGTGTTTTAAGGAACACCAAAAGGTGAGCACATGAGCTATGAAGGGAAGTCCAACCGTGGTCATAATATCAAGAGGAGAGTCATTTGGGTTTAGCCTTCATCTTTCTTTGATTTTGTGCTCCTTAGAAGAAGGAATGATAGTTATTGATGTTTATAAAGAGTCAAGTGGATAGAGAGCTAGTGGTGTCATCCACAGAGAGGAATGGCAACATCACAC
Organism: Cunninghamia lanceolata; assembly: GCA_027924645.1. NCBI lineage: Eukaryota > Viridiplantae > Streptophyta > Pinopsida > Cupressales > Cupressaceae > Cunninghamia > Cunninghamia lanceolata. The sequence continues at coordinate 5,270,443 of BSBN01001187.1, read as the reverse complement.
GAAGGAGGTAGAAGGGATAATAAGATCAACGAATGAGAAATCAAAATTGTGAACTGTTTATGATACAAAAAAGAGAAAAGTGATTTTACAGAAGATAGAGAGCACCCAATAGACAAAAGAAAAGGGAAGAGTGTGACATTTGAAGTGGGTTCGACCAGAGGAAGAAAGAGATTGATATGCCAATAGAGAATAAGGGGTTGCTATGGTAGTAGAGAGTTGAAAAGAGGTAGTCACTGCCCAAAATAGAGGTAAGAGGAATCAAAGTTTGTTGTCTAGAGGAAAAGATGTTGATAGGAGGTCAATAGAAGAAAATTAATGCAATTGTGAGCACTAGAGGAGGTATTGAAAGGAAAGACTGAGCATGGATTTTGGTCTAGCAGAAGAGTGTCTGTGAGAAGGGCATAGGTGGAATTGGGGTTTCTATCCCAGAACAGAGAAGGGGGCAGATTAGGTTTCATGCGTAAGAGCGGCCATTAAAGGCCATAGTTGAACTTTTGGTTGCAATTTAGTTTTATGTTGATTTAAATAAAAATTGAAATTTTGTTGCTTGCAATCATATATTGTAGTTTGAATTGAATTTACAAAATTGTGTGAGTGGTTGGTTGACAAAAGGGGAATACCCTCTGCATCATATGGTATTAGAGTAGGGGATCTTTAGCATAGAGAGAATCCAATAGGACCTGTGGGTAGAGGAGTGAGAAGGTGGTAGAGGAGAAGCTTGTGTGAGGGCTGTTGCAGGTAGGAGAAATACTGAGCAACAAGAGAGATTTAAGCCGTGAAAAGATTGAGAGTGTGATGTGGATTGCAGAAGATTGCAGTAGTAGATAAGATGTGGATATACTTGAGGAAGCCCATGATATGGGAGGGCTGGATGCAATATGAGAAGAGGAAGATTTTAGCAATGATGATTGACATTAATGCAAGAGTGGATAGATTGGAATCATGGTAGCATGATAAGTTGGTCAAGCATGATGAGGATAAGAAAGAGGATGCAAGTGTAGTGGAGGTTGAAAATGAAGAGGTTGAAGATGTAGCTATGGAATGTGAAGAGGCTGCAATAGTAAAGCATGGAGAAGATGATGATTTTTTATAACATATGTTGGTGAAGATTACCAATGAAGATGGAAGATGCACGTTGCAGTGAAAAAAGAGGAAACACAAGTTGTTGCTGATGAGGATGTGGAAGATGTCAAAACAAAAATTGATGTTGCAATTGTAAATAAAGATGAGGTAAATCTTTTTTATGATAATATATTTTTTTAGATAAGATGGTAGAAGAAGAGATGGATAGAGAACAAAAGTATGTTGCAGATGCAGATTTGTATGTAGATGTTGCGAGTTTGTGTATAGAAATTGTAAAGGATGTTGCAGAATTTTGGTGGAGGTGGTCAGTCTGCGATGGGTTGGATCCCATGAAGGAGGAGAGGAGAGTAGATAATATTTGGCAGAGGAGGATGGTACATGGTGGATGCAAATCCATGAGAGGAGAGAAGAGTGGTGAATGGAGTTGTGTGAGGAAAATGACACTTGTGCTGGTCAGGTGTTGGAAAAAAAGAAAGAAGAGATGACCTTGTGCACATTTCACAATGATGGAGTTTGCTGCAGGTTGGTTGCAACCTGAAAGGGTAGTTTGACTACTCATCTCAACTTTTGTGAGCCTATGCTCATAAACTTTCTACTTGGCATGTTTGATGTAGGAGCATCCTGAGCAAATCGGTGATCCACATCAACAAAAAAAATTGTAGGTTTAATTTTTCAGTTTTGTTTGTTTGGACTTCTTATGGCATTTATTGGAAGTAGTTTCTCTTATGCAATTCACATCAAGCGAAGTTGATATTTCATTGCCATATGTTCATGGAAGAGTTACAACGGAAGTTGGTTTTTAGTCTTTGCCCCCTATCACAATTGCATAATTAAAGTTTTCCGGATATGTAAGATTTGAAGGCAACAGGGAGAAGAAGGTCAACTCTACTAAAATAGCAAGCATTGAAGTAAGTAATAAGCAAGTAATATTCAACAATTATGTTACTAGAGTGCCAAAGGAGTCTGATATGTCGATAAAAAGTACCAACTTACATTGCAACTAAAGGATGGGTTACAAGATTTTCTTGTAATGAATTTGTTTTTGTCGTATGATCCATACATGTGAGGCTGCATGGAAAGTATTAATTTTTTTACTTTATAGTTCCTTTTACTCCTGGATTTGTTACAGTGTCTCCAAGGTTGTAATATCAAATCACCCATAATTTGAACCGATGGATTTGGTAGCTGGTTTTACTGGATGGAAGAGTACATCATAATACCAGAGGACATGAAAATAATTTTCATGGTTCTCTATAATAATTTGATCCACATATCTAAACAAGCATGGGAGGTCTAAGGACGTGATGTTCTCACTGGAAAAAGGTGTAGTTTTACAAACAAAGGATTCTTCTATGCTATGGATATACGTTTACAATTGAATATTATTGCAAAGTTTGGAACATAAACTATCCAAACTTAAGTTGAAATGCTTTCCAAAGGAATTTTATCTACTTCTTGAATATCTGTTTCATTTGAGAAGTATTATTTGTCTTTGAGAAGTATTATTTGTCATGAAGATGAAAGCTTGGTTCTCAAAAACCTTTTTTTATAAGCTTCTTTTGATGATCATTTTGTATGTTGGCCCCACATGTGTTAATGCACTGAGAATACTTTGTGTAACTGAAGGATCATTAGAATAAGATATGATTTCATCTAAGTGTTTTAAGGAACACCAAAAGGGGACCGCACGAGCTATGAAGGGAATTCCATCCATGGTCATAATATCAAGAGAGTCGTTTGGGTTTATCCTTCATATTTATTTGATTATGTGCTCCTTGGAAGAAGGAATGATAGTTATTGATGTTTATAAAGAGCCAAGTGGATAGAGAGCTGGTGGTGTCGGCCATAGAGAGGAATGCCAATGTCACATGAAGGAGGTAGAATGGATAACAAGATCAATGAATGAGAAATCAAAATTGTGAACTGTTAATGATATAGAAACGAGAAAAGTGATTTTATAGAAGATAGAGAGTGCCCAGTAGATAGAAGAAAAAGGGAAGAGTGTGACATTTGAAGTGGGTTCGACTAGAGGAAGAAAGAGCCTGATATACCAATAGAGAATAGGGGATTGTTGTGATAGTAGAGAGTTGGAAAGAGGTAGTCACTACCTAAAATAGAGGCAAGAGGAATCAAAGTTTGCTATCCAGAGGAAAAGATGTTGATAGGAGGTCAATAGAAGAAAATTAATGCAATTGTGAGCGCCAAAGGAGGTATTGAAAGGAAAGACAGAGTATGGATTTTAGTCTGGCAGAAGAGTGTCTATGAGAATGACATAAGTGGAATGGAGGTTGCTGTCCCATAATAGAGAAGTGGGTAGATTGGGTTTCATGCTTAAGAGCGGCCATTGAAGGCCATAGTTGAAATTTTTGTTGCAATTTAGTTTTATGTTGATTTGAATAAAAATTGAAATTTTGTTGTTGGCAATCATATATTGTAGTTTGAATTGAATTTACAAAATTGTGTGAGTGGTTGGTTGACAAGAGGGGAGTACCCTCTGCATCATTGTGTCTTAAGGAATACCAAGTTGATATTGCCTATTAGTAAGTGTGTTAGTTGACAACTTATAGGGGAAATGAGTTTTAGGATGTGTGTGTCTTTAGAAGTGGATTGTGTTGTTTTGATCCAAGCTATTCCAAAGACTATGTTGTTTATTTGTTTTGTTCTATATTCATGAAGATTTTGTGTTCATGTTGTCATGTCTTGTTGTATTGTATGTATGCGATTGCATGTCTAAATGTTTGTTCTTGATTGTGTTGTATTATTGATTAATTTGTATTCTTGTTTGATTGTTTGGCATGTATTCTTGTATACTTTCTTGTATGTATTCTTGTGTTGGTGTCGAGTATGCATGTTAGAGTTGAGCTATGTGAAGGAAAGAGGTTTGGTGTCAAGGTAATTAAAAATATGTGCAGTATGGGATGCATGATCTATTCTACCTTGAACTTAGTGGGATAATCAAGATATATGCCATTGAAGAATGGGAACTCTCATAGTACGAGATGTGAGCAATGCTCATCTAGAAGTGTTGTATAATTTTGTGAAGTGTAGAGCTAGTTATGGTTGTTTGATTTTGTCTTGTATGTTCTTTTATATATATTTGAGCGAGTGTTGTTGATGCTGGATGTGTTGTGAAGATTTATATGATTGCTTATGATGTAATCCAATTTGTATGTTGTGACAATATAATAATATGTTCCAAAAATCAACATTATTGGGCCACCAAAATTAATATTTTAAAGCAATTTTTAAAGTGTTAATTATACTGAACAAACAGTTAAGAATTTAAGAATGATGTAAACTAATGAGTTGTATAATTTTCCATGGAGATTCAATTTATTATTTTTAAATTTTTTTAAGAAGACTTCCTTTAAATCATTTTTTAATTTTTCAATCAATTTTTTATTGTTTTTCTATAATTTTTATTGAGGGAAAATTTACCATAACATATAACTTTTAGTACAAATATTTTTTCTTTCATGATTACTTGGAATTAGATCATTAACTCTAACATCTAGCACTCAATTTTCTTTTGGTAAATTTTTATAGAATATGTTATTTATTATTAATTTTTAATTGGTACTAACAAAAAGTTTAGACCTATATTTTACTATAACATTTTTCTCTTAACATATATATCAAAATTTTCATTAAAACAAGAAGATCCATGTAGAGTGTAGTGCATTTTTTAAAGACTTTTTTGACAAAAGGTTATTATTTTTCTAGTGTCTTGAATAAAGGTCACCATTTTTTATAATAGACTTGCGCCTATAAAATTAAAAAATATTACTGAAAAATATAATATATAATATACTTTTTGGAAACACAATATTAAGGTCTATGTACATGCAAAATGGTGTCTTCGGATGACTTTATTTGATCCCCTAAAAGGTGAAGCAGTCATGTCCCTTTTTCAAAATTTTCTAAAAATAATAACTTACTAAAAAAAGTAAGTCAACAGTCCCAAAATAGAAAATCAGGATTGAGTTGATAGTTTGGGAAATAATATTAAATTTGGTGACTTGGTTGAGATTAGGTAATTTTTTAAACACTAAATATATTTATATTTAATTGTTTTCCCTATTTGGGTGTGGGATCCTCAAATAGCCTATTTTTGGCATTTAGTGGCTATGACAAGCCAGAACAAGTGGCACAGTGCATTGGGAATGGAAGAAATTAGTGAACACTTGGCATCAGAGGTTACACGCACTTCATGCAAGAGAATCTTTCCCTTTTGGGTTGTTAGTTTTTGAGTTGGAACTTTAATCTCATGTCAATGCCTTGAAAAATGCATTTTGAGTTGTCAAAAGATGCCCTTTTAAGTTATACAATATGAAAGGCTAATTTTAGAGATGTTATAATGCATTTTATGACTTCTATAGGTGCCTAAATTTGGGGAAGAATATTTGGACGTGAATCTAGTATTGGGAGAAGTTTCCAAATGATCAAGAGTCCATAAATATTGGTATTTTTCATACAGAAGGATCTTTATGCCATTTTATCTCTCAATTTGCTTTGTATGAGCACTTGTGCTTCTACATTTTCTTCAGTGGATGAAAACCCATTGGAGTTGGAGGCTTGTGGACAAAAACCCATGAGTTTTAGGTGATCAGAGGATGAAAGCCCTTTTCTCACAGGGAGCAATCTCATCCAGAGTTTGCATTTGTGCTGAAGGAGTTAGAATATTTGGCAGTGTTTGTAGTTAGTGTGCAAGATTGTTTAGTGTTGTAGTTTGGTGTTTGCAAGGTTGTTTCTAGTGTTGTTGTTATATTTTCATGTTGCTGTTGTAGGTTGCTAGGGGAGAGGGCTTGATAGTGGGTCGGGCTCCTATACATGGTATAGGAGTTGACCAAACTAGGCCCACTACTTTTTAATAAGGGACCTATTAAATATTTATTTTTTTTCTAAAAATAGGACATATGGGGACCAATCAATGTTCCCATCACATTTGTTTACTTTTTAGTATGTTTTTATTCATATTAGGTGGCATACACAAATGATTAACAAGGATTTTAAAACATAAATGCAACTGACATTATTTTGAACTTGTACACAAGTGGATGCAACATAACCCAAAATGTCACATTAAAGCATTTATATTACACTAGTAGAAATATGGCAAATAAATGACGAGGTGACTAAAACTTTTAGTCACGTGACCAAAATTTTTTGCAACACAACTATAAATGACTAATTTGGTCATTGGGCAAAAAACACAACTAAATAATTGGTCAGACAAATAAAAATGACTAAATAAATGACTATTACTCTATTTTTTTTTCTTTCCAATTTGATCATAATACTATGATAGATCTTAGTATAAGTAAACTATATTAAAACCAAATATATTCTTCAATATGATCTAGTACATTGTGCATACTTATGAAGAAATTTGTTTGGTTTTCTTAGAAAAATATGAGATATATTGGATTTGTCAATTAAAATTCAATCAATTAGTAGTTGTAAGGCCCATTTATTTTGTGATCATAATTGCTTAATTCATTATCAACATTATATGTTGATCCCTAGCTACTAGATGGATTCATATGCTAACACTAGATTAGATGTGTAGATGTTTGTCTACTACTTGCATAAATATGTTCCTAGAAATAATTTATTATATCTTGGGTCCATGCTTTCTTTATGTCATTGTATTCTTTCGGGGTATCGTTGGCACTCATATTTATATCTCACCAATATTCATCACTTCCGTTGATGTCTTTTGTCTTTGGTAGTTTCATCATTGTATCGATGAGACACTCTCTTTTGTCAGCCTGATATCCCTATGTCTCCCCGAAATCACTTATCTTTTTGGCGCAATATTTCATTTGATTTCATAATATTTCATTTCAATTATCTTTTTGGTGCAAACCGATAACCCTGTTCAGCTTTCGAGGGTTTTGGTTTTTTAAGATTTTGCATTTTGTATTCGCTCTACTTGTTCTCAGAATCATAGTTTCCTGTGTTTCATTCTCTGCCCCTTGTAATCTAAACTGTAAGTAATGCAAACCAGAATATGAGTTTTAAAGAAAAGTTTTTTATATGTCTACAACTTTGGGTTATGCAAAACATTTCATTTGATTTCATAATATTTCATTTCAATTGTCTTTTTGGCGCAAACTGATAACCCTGTTCAATTTTTGAGGGTTTTGGTTTTTTAAGATTTTGCATTTTGTATTCTCTCTACTCATTCTTAGAATCACAGTTTCCTGTGTTTCATTCTCTGCCCCTTGTAATCTAAACTGTAAGTAATGCAAACTAGAATATGAGTTTTAAAGAAAAAGTTATTTATATGTTTACAACTTTGGGTTATGCAAAATACTTCACGTCTAAGGGATTTGGTAGCTAAGCCCTTATATTTTCATCCTAGAAGATGCTATGTTATGCCTGGTTATTGTTTTTAGGTTTTTTGTTTTGGTTTGGTAAAACTAGCTCATGTTAGGAACTCATTTGATGCTGATTGTTGATTTGACTTATCCAGGCTGAGTGCTATGTAAAACAATGGCAGTAGTGGAGACTTCAGAGGATGATGCTACTCTTGCCATTGCTCGTTTCACTGCAGAATGGCATGGGGTGATGCAGGACCTAAAGTAAGCATTCAACCTTTGCACCGAAAACCTAGTAGATGAAATTGTTAAGGTCTTTCCATGTTTTGAAGCTGGTTATTGTGTGTTTGGTTCTTCTTCATTTAAGAGAAGTTTAGATCAAGGAATACAAGTTAATTTCAACCAAGGGGTTGCGGGCAGTTTAATCGTAAGAGTTATACTCATGAGAGCAGGTTAACTTAACTATAATAAGTTGGCCCATAACCCTAGCAAGGGTGTCATGAGCAAGGTTATGGTGTAAGGAATATGGTATACATTTGATCGTGTCCCACATTCAATAGGGTGTATTTGAATGTGACCTAAGTGTAAAATTTTTAAAGATTTCTGCCAAGATTTAGTAAGAAGGTGTCGTGTCTAGCTCTGATGCCATGTTTTCTTGGCATGTACTAAATAGAACTTGAACCTAGGACCTCAAATTTATACACTTGGTGCTCTACCATGTTCTTCCATATCTTTACTTGGGTGGTGGTTGGGGCCCCTAGCCACTATCAACCTAGGACCTACCATTTGCATTCCAGGGTGCTATTGGCCCGTTGTGATTAGTATTTATTCCTAGGCTCTTTATTACAAATCTAGTGACTTTTTTTTAACGTATGATGTGGAATATTGTCACTGGTGAACTTTGGGTCTTTTTGGGCCAACTGGCTAGTGATTTTTTTGTTATTTGAACGTACCCAATAACTGTTACACCACAATCTCACCATCTTTTTATTGGAGTTATTCATTGCTTTGTTGTGGCGGAAGGGATTTGAACTTGAACACAGTTCACATGTTTATGATTTTGCCCATTACCATTACACCACGAAAACTTAGACAAATGACTAATATCTTTAACATTTCTCAAAGTTTATAATCAATAAAAGGGAGTTCTATGTTTTTGCCTCAAAGCTGACCTGAGGCCAATATAATACTTATTTCAAATGAGGCCCTCTTGAGGCCAAAGTAACTATTTAAAGAGAGACTAGATGGAGCAGGTACTGAAGGTTTTTATTGCAATATGTAAGAAAACTAGTTCTTTTTATTGCTGTGTATTTAGTGCATGTTGTAATCAATAGCCATATTTCTTGTTTGTAAAGTGGAAAGATTTGTTAATTGTGCTAGATTTATGATTATTATTTTTGTTTGATAAATTTTTCTCTGCTTAAGGCTTGTGGAAGTGCTCTCTATGAGAAATAATCAGATTCCTATATTCTCGGCAGTAGTTCTTGTAGTTCTGTTGGTTTGGACATTTCTTTCATTTTCAATGATTTCTGGTTAGGAGTTATTTAATCCACCTTTTATGTGAAAATACTATATTGGATGGTGATTAGTGCACAACAATTGCCAACCAACTGTAGTTTTGTTTTAGACCAGGCAATGTGGATATATTACTTATATAGATATTTGCACGTTATTGAAGATATTGATCCCTTTAATGCATGCTCTATTTGTAATTTGTTTGAGTAGGTTGCAAAACCTCAGGTGATGTGATATTGTGATGAGGCCCAAACCTTCATGGTGGAAGGAAGATGGTCAGATTTGGTATCACTTTTGCTCACTTTAGCTGATCTAATATTTGCCAGCTCCTCAAAGAAAGGTTTGTGAGTCAAACACTTTAATCCATATATTTGTGACATTTCTCAAATTCCCATTTAAACACGACTTCTTAGTCTAAAATACATCATTAATAAGTGCTTTGTGTGGGAAACTAATGCATGTTAGGGATATAAGTTTGCACAACTATTGCATGTTAGGAATATGAAATACACAACAACTATTTGAGATCTTGGGTCATTGGTCAAGCTTTTACTACAATTTATAATTTTTGCACTTTATTTTCTTTATTGGGGGAAAGAGTGCAAAAGCTAAGCTATTCAAAGTGTGTGGAGTAATCTTTTTCTATTATTTTGTTCATGTAACAAATGTTTTCTTTCCAAAGATTAGTAGCTTTAGATGACATTTACTGCTTCAATTTAATTTGATAAAACAAAGACAGTGGTCAAAGAATGAATGTGTTTCCTAATGTTTGTTAAATATGGTTAATGCTAGTGTAGGGGAAAGTAAAGTAATTGCTGTTAATATCAGAGCATGGATTGTCAATACTTGACCATAATTCAAAAAATTCAAAGCTTTATCTGTTCCTTCTCTCAAATTCTCTCAATTCCTTTTGAGGAATCTATAACTCCTTTGGGTCTTGGTATTCTTTGATGTCTAGTTCATTCTCATTCTCTGATGAGCTTGTTTTTGACAGAGTCACCCTTTTCTATTGTAATTAATCTCACAATACATGGGTCATGCATTTGGCTGGTTAAAGTAAGTTTTTTTGGAGAACAGTATTTCTAACTTCAATGTCAACGTACTAGAGGAGATTGCTTGAATGGTGCCATTAAGGCACCCAGTTGTCTATTTGAGAAAGAATTACTTGTACCTGTACTCATCCCCAAACCGGTGACCTAGCATTTAATTGATTAGGCTAGATTGCACATAGGAAAATTTTATTTTCTTCTACAAGCATATATTAGTAAACCTGCATGGTTGCATGCACCTGGAACATAAGCAAAGATTACAATGTTAGGATGTGTTCTAGAGTGCTTCTATAAAATCCATTTTGTGGATATCCTGTAATCATTGTATTTCGTTAGATGACATCTATTTGAGGCATTCTGTCAAATAGTTCACGTGCTTTGTCTATGATTCCACATTTTGCATACATGTCTACTAGAGCATTTCCAACCATAATATCTGACAAAGATCCCCTTACCATTATGCTTTGATGGATGTCCATACCTTATTCAAAAGTTCCCATTTTGGCACAGGTAGGGGGACGCTGGCAAATATTGTGGAATTTGACTTTACACTACCAATTACATCTGCTTGAAAATTTCTAAAGACAACAAATCCATTTTGTGCATATCTTGTGATCATTGTAGTCCATGAGACCACACTTCTTTCAAGGATTTTGTCAAACAGTTTGATTCTATTCGGTGTCCTTTTAGGGGTTTATCTTTCATTCATGCCAATAATCACCATAGAACCTTGAGTAGCAGGCTTTGGACACTTTACAAGATCTTTAGGCTTAGCATTAGCATTGGGACATCCTTATCATTATTGTTTCTTTCCAGAATATATAGAGGAAATGCCCATAATAAGGCTTCCATATTGGGAACAATGGATGTAATGAGTAAACAAATTTGAGTTGAGGTGATAGCTCATACTTGGTAGCCCATTTTATAATTTTCATTGCAATGAATCCTTTACGCAATATCGCATAAAATTGGACTCACAACAAGATGACAGTCTCTAAAAATAGCTTTTAGTGATCTTCTGACTATCATGACAGTCTTATTTTTGTGCTCTTCCATCCTACCCACATGAAATTATAGAGGTTTCCTTCCTTATGCAATCTCTAACTTCCACGATCAATTATTGTACACTATGTTGATAGGAAATGCTTTTTAAATCTTAAGTTCTAGGTGTTAAACCTCCTTGTGGTCTAATCAATGTGTGACAACCTTTGAGACATCCACCCTCATCTTGAAGTGCCTAAGTGGAACATTCATAGCTCTGAAGTAATCTTCTAATGGAAAAAATCTCAACATCATTGATATCAAGTTTTAGACCAACCTCCTTGGATAATAACCATGATTTGAAAGATCATGAAGGTGGGAGAGAGACATAAGGAAAATGAAATGACAGTGATGACTGTAGTTACTATTTGACCATGTTTCGCACCTTAGGGTGATAAGTGGGTGTCTCCACTAGCACTTTGCTTTGAATAAATGGATATAGCAATCTTTAGCATTCCTCTTTGTGGGGATCTCATGATCTTGTAAGTGCAACAATCATTCATATATGATTGTTATGGAGGTACTTTGGCTACATACAAATGTGACTATCACAAGATTGATGCCTATTTTAATGTGACAGTCCATGACAATAGTGCCCATGCCCTCATGGTTGTTACAATATTTATGACAATCCTATGAAGGAGATTGAACTAGGATAGTCCTCCAAAATCAGATGTTGCCTCCTTCAATGACTAAACTACCTTTTACCCTAGGCCCTTGGTACTGTAGCATAGAAAGACATTGTTCAAGAAGCTCAAACAGTCAGGTGGGCACTACAAAGAATGAGATACCAACAGAACCTAATGTTGATGTATCCTATGATCATTATGATTTGAAGGATGTCCATACCCTGTTCCAAAGCTCCCATTTGGGTACAGGCAGGGAGGATGCTGGCAAAGGTTGCGGAATTCAGATTTACAACTATCAATTACATTTGCTTGAAAGTTTATAAAGCCTGTTCAACAAATCTATTTTGTGCAATCCTGTAATCATCACATTCCATGAGATGACATCTCTTTGAGGCATTCTGTCAAATAGTTTGTGTGCCTTGTCTGTGCTTCCACATTTTTCATATATGTCTATCAGAGCATTTCCAACTATAATATCTGACAAAAATCTGGCTTCTATTATGCCTTGATGAATGTCCATACCCTATTCCAAAGCTTACCATTTTGATACAGGTAGAGAGGATGCTAGCAAAGGTTGTGGAATTTGGCTTTACACCTGCCAATTTCATTTGCATGAAAGTTTCTAAAGCCTTTTCAACAAATCCATTTTGTGCATATCATGCAATCATTGTAGTCTATTAGATCACATTTCTTTCAGGGATTTTGTCAAACAGTTCACATGCCTTGTCTATGGTTCCACATACATCTCTCTCTCTGATATGTATATTCAATTGTGTTTGATTGAAAATTTTTAATGCCTTAACATGTCTAACATCAATCGTGTAGCCAATCCTATTTTTCTCCTCAAGGTCTTGTCGACATCGGTGTTTCGAAGAGACCATCAAGTGAGTCCCACCGAACAGATGACTCCTGCCGATATGTATTTTTCTACCTTATCAGCATTTTGAAGAGATCGTAAAGTGAGTCCCACCGAACAAACAACTCCTACTGATATGGACTTTCCTGCCTTTACCCTATGCACACACTTGCCATTGGGTTGTCGAAGAGACCATAATCAGAGTCTCTCCAAAGTCATAGGGTCCCGCCGATAATACACTTACCATCGAGCTATCGAAGAGACCATAATCAGAGTCTCACCAAAGTCATAGGGTCCCGTCGATAATACACTTGCCATCGGGCTATCAAAGAGATCATAATCAGAGTCCCGTTGAAGTCATAGGGTCCCGCCGATAATACACAGTATCTTTGCAAAATCCATTTTGTGCATATCCTGCAATCATGGCATTCCATGAGACCACATTTTTTTGAGGCATTTTGTCAAACAGGTCACGTGCCTTGTCTATACTTCCACATTTTGCATACATGTCTACTGGAGCATTTCCAACTATAATTTCTGACAAAAATCACCCTTCCATTATGCTTTGATGGATGTCCATATCCTATTCCAAAGCTCCCATTTTGGCATAGGTAGGGAGGATGCTGGCAAAGGTTGTAGAATTTGTCTTTAGACCTATCAATTGCATTTGCTTGAAAGTTTCTAAAGCCTTTTCAAAAAATCCATTTTGTCCATATGTATAAGTTAAATACATGTGATTATACATATGTTGCAAACTATTTTCTTAAATGTCATGATTGCAGTTTTATGTATTCTTAAAGAAATGTACATAATATTAAATGTCCATATGTTTTCATCTACATACCAAGTGTTTGTTAAAATGTATAAGATCTAGAAGTGAGCAGCAGTTGTTCTAATTTTAATATTCAGAAATATTGATTAATCTACATAACTTGCTAACTGTTTGACAAAATGTCTATGGGCCATTTTTGCAATTTACAAGCTTGTTTTGTTATTTTTGTTGAGCTAATCCACAATGCTCTCTCAAAAGATAGGTGGAATACTGATTGTAGAAACAACGATTTTCATTGATTTGTAGCTAATTAAGAATGAAAGATGTGTGATCATGATGGGTGATAATACATGGTTACAAGTATTTCTTCTTGAATACTTTCATAATATATGCCTATATTGCTATAAAATTCCTTATCATCCCACTTTGTTTTTCATATTTCAAAGTTTCATAAATCTTTTAAAAATATTAACAAATTTGAGTATTTTGATTGTGGATAGGTATAAAGCAAGGAGAAAATGCAAAACCAGTGCCTTCTAGATGCATTTATAGTCCACCCCATGTGCAACAATGGCATCATTGAAGACATGCATTCACACAAATGGCTTTTTAGCTTTAGTTTTAGTTTTTTTTGAAAGGAAGCTAGGTGTGTGGAAATCACTTCCTACACTAATCCAATGAGAGATGAGTGCAAATTCATTTTAATCTTTATAGTTACAATAATGTTAACCCACTAACATAGATATTGCAGCAAACACATACACAAGAATGTAAGACAGAAGAAGAGAGAGACAAGATATACATGGGGAAAACCCTTTCAGGTAAAAAACCCACACTCCAAAACACAGCTCAAATGTATTCCATAAACAATGAAGGTTACAATACAGTCACAGAGCCAATGCTCTTGCAGGAATCTTTGACACTCATATCTGGAGAGAATTTGGTAGCATAACAGTCCCTGTCAATCACATAATACATCTCCTCTCCAAAGCACCTATTTATAAAGAAAATACAAGGCAAAAATAGCTCTATCTTGGGATGAGCATCCAACATGGCCTCATGGCCCAAAACCCATGCCTATGGACACTTGTACAACATTGTAAGATGTTCCTGACACTTGTTAAGTCACCCCATCCCAAAGAGGTCACCTATTCCCAATTTAGGTAATGACAGATGCTCTTACGACTCTTACACCCATCATAGAATCTGTCATATTGACATATCTTACAACTGTAAGAGAATCTGTCATAAAAAAGCTATAAATAGCATATTCTCTTACAACATGTCATAACCCTCCTTGGGGCACCCAAAGATGCCTTTTTAAAAGATGCTTCTTGACACATGTCTTCACTTGTCATAGAATCTTCCATTTCTGACTCTTACATGTCAGATTTGTCATATGAATATGTCATAACCGTTTCGGCCAATATTCCCTTACATGCTATCCAAGATGCCGACAAATGGCAAAATATTCCTACCACTAAGTGGGACACCTATCTCCTCATGTGAGGACAAATTTACAACTTGTCATTTTCCATGTAGGATGACACATCATCGTGCCAACTCCCACAAGATGACAACATAGGATTTGCATCCTAATTACACAATAGGCAATAAATAAATAAATACAATGAAATAATACAAGGAATTACCAAGGTTGAGACATCTTAAATCCCAACATTCTCCCACTTGTTGAACACCTTGTAAGAGCCAATGGAATTAAAAGGATTTAACTGCTATAGGCTGAGAGGCCGATAGACTCTGAACACCATCTGAAATTCTTTGTGCCCACTGGTTTTGTTAATGCATCCGCAACATTCTTCAAAGTGTCTACCTTCTCCAGATTCACCTTCCCATCCTCTACCATGTCTCACATGAAGTGAAACTGTACATCAATATGCTTTGTTCTGGAGTGGAAAGTCAGATTCTTTGCTAGGAAAATCACACTCTGACTGTCACAACAAATCGTAATCTATCCTGCATCAACACAAATATCTAAACACAATCTCTTAAGCCAAATGGCTTCCTTGCAAGCATGAGTTGCTTCCATATACTCAAATTTTGTCGTGGACAAAGCAACCACATGTTGTCACTTACTCATCCAACTAATTGCACCACCAAACATTGTGAACACATATGCACTGGTGGATCTTCTGTTATCAATGTCACCCGCCCAATCAAAATCCACAAATCCATGAATACAAACTGAATGCAGAGGTCATGTAGCATTACCATGATAGCATATGGAATGCTCAGAAGTACCCCTCAAATATCTAAACACTCACTTAACTACATCCCAATGTACCCATCTAGGATTAGCCATAAATCAACTAAGGACTCCCACTACTTGGGCAATGTCTAGTCTTGTGCAGACCATAGCATACATCAAACTGCCAATAGAACTAGCATAAGGTACTCTTCTCATGTCCTCCACCTCACTAGGAGATTTTGGACTATCATTAACAGACAACTTTGTCCCCAATGAAATAGGAACACACAATGGTCTACAATCTACCATGCTGAACCTATCCAACACGGTCTTCACATACTTACTCTGGCTTAACCAAAGTTTTCTGTTTTCTCTGTCTCTTCTAATTTCCATTCCCAGAATGTACCTGGTTGCCCCTAGATTTTTCATCTCAAACTGTACTGACAACTAAGACTTCAAATCAGAAATCATATTCTTACCATTCCCAATCAACAACATATCGTCAACATACAATGCAATAATGAGAATGCGATCATTGTCAAACTTGTAATACACACAATGATCTAATTTCAATCTTAGATATCTAATCAACAACACAAAGGCATCAAACTTCAAGTACCACATCCTAGGAGACTATTTCAAACCATACAAAGACTTTATCAACTTGCAAACCAAACTTTCTTTACCTTTATCTATGTAATGCTCTGGCTGTGACATGTAAATCTCTTCCTCCAAATCACCATGAAGGAATGATGTCTTCACATCCATCTGCTCCACCTCTAAGTCATAAGATGTTGCAAGAGATAACAAGAACCAAATAGATGTCAGCTTTGCAATAGGAGAGAAAATTTCACCATAATCAATTCCCTTCACTTGTGAATACCCCTTCGCAACCAGTCTAGCCTTGTACTTTTCAACATTGCCATCTACACTAAATTTCTTCTTGAACACCCATTTGCATCCAACAAGTTTCTGTCCTTCAGGCAAAGGCACCAAGTCCCATGTTTTATTTTTCTCCAAAGAAGTCATCTCATCTTCCATGGCATCCTTCTAGGAACCTACATCTTTCATACCCATAGCCTCTTTCACATTTTTAGGCTCATCAGTGTTAGTAAGCAAGGCAAAAGCATAGCTAGAATCAAGTAATGAATAACCAAACCTATCAGGTTGCTTCCTTGTTTGTGTAGACCTCCTCAATGGCCGAGGTTGAGGTTTTACTTCTTCTAAACTTTCAGAGCTTCTAGAGCTCTCCTCATCATCAGGTCTCACAGGGTCTATCGGTTCAGTCTTCTCAAGGGTAGAAGGAAACTGAACCACATCTTCTTTCTTTTCTGTCTGTTTTGGCTATAAAACAATGGAAGAAGGTGTTAGCTCTCTGAAGATAACACTTTTGCTATACAACAATTTTTCAGCCATAGGATCCCAAAGCTTGTATCCTTTCACACTGACACCATAGCCAATGAAGATACACTTAACAACCTTGTTCTCCAATTTAGACCGTTTCTCCCTAGGTACATGTGCATATGCCTTACAACCAAAAACATGAAGATGTCTACCTAAAGGCTTCTTACCAGACCACACCTCCATAAGTGTCTTACCAACAAGAGTTGATGTAGGAGCCCTATTTGCCAGGTAGCAAGCAGTGGCTAAAACTTCAGCCTAAAACTTTTGTTCAAGGCTTGCTCCACTAAGAATACTCCTAGCCTTCTCCATTAGTGTCCTGTTCATCCTCTTTGCAACTCCATTTTGCTGTGGGGTGTATGGAGTTGTGTTATGTCTTTCAATCCCTTGCTCTTTACAAAACTTATTAAACTCTACCGAACAAAACTCACCACCATTATTAGTTCTCAAACACTTAATCTTTTTACTAGTATGATTTTTAGCAAAACCTTTAAACTCTTTAAACTGACTAAAGACTTCAGTCTTGCTTCTGATAAAATAAACCCATGTCCTTCTACTGTAATCATCTATGAAAGATACAAAATATACAGATTTGGAAATTGAGTGAACATTAATAGGACCAAACACAACAGAATGAATAAAATCCAATACACCAAAAGATTTGTGAGAACTAGAGTAAAATTGAACACGGTTTTGCTTTCCATATACACAATGTTCACAAAAATAAAACTTGAGATTACAATCATTTAACCCCTCAATGATGTTTTTATTTTTCAAGGTTCTAAGACCCTTCTCACCAATGTAGCCATATCTCAAATGCCATAACATAGTCTTTTCAGTAGGAAGTTTAACTTCCAAAGCATGTGCACTACCATCAGAAAGTGTTACGATAGATTTCTTCACTGCTTGTTCAGATGGTGGGGATGAAGTGACTGCTGCTCTTTTCTTCGAGTTAGAAGAACTATTGCACTGTGAAGTGCATGCCTCTAGCTGAAATATAGTACCTCTCTGAGTACCCTTAGCAAGAATCATAGATTCTCTAGTCATCTTGCATCCATCCTTTGAAAAGACAACCTGCACACCTGCATCATTCAACATACTTACAGAAAGTAGGTTTCGTGATAGGCTTGGGATGTGCATAACCCCAGTGATCCCCTTCACTCGTCCATAAGGGAATCAAATTAAGACTCTTCCATGACCAATAATCTTTAGATGAGAATCGTCACCTAGGTCACTCTTCCACCATCAAACTCTTCATATTTCGTGAACCAGCTTCGATGTGAGGTCATGTGGAATGATGCACCAGAATCAATCAACCAAACATCATCAGATGCATGGGTGGATAGGGCTACGATGAAAGCATCACCATCATCTTGTGATTTGTCAGAATCTGAATCTAGAGCATTCTTCTTCTTCTTTTTCTTTTCCTCCTTGCATTCCTTTTAGAAATGCCCAGTTTTTCCATAGTTCCAACAAAGAGCCTTGGACTTTCCAAGAGATTTGGATCTTCCCTTCTTAGCTTTCTTATCCTTCTTTTTCCCTTTCTCCTTGGGTCTTCCACGAACCACAAGAGCCTCTTTAGTTGCCTCAGAAGACTTTCTCTGCATCTCTTCAGATAACAGTGAAGATACCACTTCATCCATTTTAAATGTGGATGTGGTGCTTGTTGATAACTGAGAGGGGGGGGGTGAATCAGTTATCCTAATTATTTCCCTTTTTGAACTTTCTTATTAATTGATGCAGCATTGAATCAAACAGTAAAACATTAACATGAAATAAGAAACACAAAACACAGTATTTTTGACGTGGAAACCCTGTTAAGGGAGAAAACCACGGGGTGATTAACCCAAAATTATTCTCTGTTAGAAGAATAGGAGATTACAAAAATGGCACTTGCCAATTAGGGCTCACTGCCCGAGCACACTGCTCACAAGAGGCCCACTGCCTACAAGAAGACACACTGTCTACAAAGTGATAAGAATCACAGTCTTGAACTGATTGGAAGCATCTGCATATGCTGGAGTTCAGTTCCGGTTAGGCTCAGTACACTGATCTGCTGCACTTCATCTTTCCTCTGTTCTTTATTCTGCTATCTTTCACATACCGGATCCTTTTTGCAACCTCTGCTCTGTTCTGGACTTATTTGCATATATCTTCACACCATCACTAACTTCACAACTAAATCCATCCTCTATATATATCCGCACAAGTAATTTCATCACCTTTCTAGTCGGCATCCGGAACAATCTAGTTTCTTACAAACTCTTGTTCAGTCGGCTGAATCCTTCCTCACCAAGCAATGCGGATCAAGCATATACTTGTAGATATCATTAATCATGTCGGTCAAACATGATTCATGCCTTCACAACCTCTGTCATCAACAGTAACACATCCGGAAAGTAGTCTGATACTCTGTCAGTCAGTTCTTCCTCTGTTTTCACTGTCTCTCAGGAATCCGGTACTCAACCATTCATATCTTTTTCCTTGTCCATCACCGGAGGCTAAATCCTTGGAATATACCACTCAAGGTAGTCCTCTTGACTTCCCCAAATCCACACTGCACCAAGACACTTCCTCTGAGAGATCCGGACCAATCTGTCGGACCTTGCCACATGCTCTGTTCTTCTTCACCGGACCACAACATTCTTTATTCTGACTTCCGGTAGAGACACATCATGACTTGCGGATATGTGGGATGACCTTTGTTGCCATCAATGACAACAACCATGGATCCATATAGTGTCTCTTGCCAACAATCTCCCCCTTTGGCATTGATGGCAACACTTAGTGAAAAATGACTAAGTGTTTTCACTATGCTCCCCCTTTGCTGATGCTCTGTCTTTATATACAATTTCTGGAACTCCCCCTTAGTTGGATTCCTCATTTTTCACTGCTCCTCACTCCCCCTTTGACATCAATGGCAAAGGGTAGGGTCCGCATATCAAAATTTTCAAAAATTTTCTATACATAGCCGCATATTTACATACTCACATATACTGAAGAATGTCTGTAAAGGATGTCTGCAATTGAATCATTTTTGTAGCCCAACTTTGCTTCATTCTGTCCAAAATTGAAATGTGACCACTCAACAAAAATGCAAAAGCTTCTGCCCGCTTGAGATCTGTCGGATCTTTTGTTTGGGCGATGGTCTGAGCATCACTGATGGCCTCATGCATAGTTTCCAACTTAGGGATTATAATCCTTCTAAGTTCTCCCATCCGGTTAGTGATGTTCTTCCTTTCCTTCTCAAAATTCTTTATTTCATTCAAGACTGCAATAGTCTGACATTCTTGATTTATTATGGAGGAAGAGAGAGGATCAAAACTTTGAGATAAGCTTTGTAGCTTGTCCTGTTCCTCTTTTATTTTCTTATCAATTGCTGCTGTTGCCTTTGGCCAGGATATGCAAAATTTGTAGATGTCACCGCCATCCTTAAGAGCATTCTCTAAGCTCTTTATTCCAATGCTTACAATCTTCCTATCCTTAGAGATTAATTCTAATATTTCTGAAAATCTCTTATCCAAAAATTCCTTCCGGACCTTTTCTTCAGCTGATTTTTCTAGAGAATCAAAATGTGTATCAACACTGCTGACTAAGGTTTTTAGATTACCGGAAGTGGAGGCTGTCGGATCTATCTGGATTGATGGCATAATCTTTACAAGTACTCCGGAAGCAGCCTCTATCAACTCACAGTCTTCCATATGAGACTTCAGGAGCTTTTCATTTGCCTTGGCATTTGCAAATGAAGCTATCTTCATTGTTTGTACCGGAGAGAGAGAGTCAAAGTCGAATGGGCCTTTTAGAAGCTCCGGTTCATCAATCTCTAAAGTTTCTTTGCTCAAAAATTGTTGAACAGTTTGCGCAGTGTCTCTTGCCGGAGACAAATGTTTCTTTTCTTCTGCAGTCTTGGAACTGTCAACCTCTTTGTCTTTCACCACTACTTCCTTCTCCTGTAATTGCTCTTCTTCTTTGGATCCGGAGACTGTAGGGGAAACCGGAGGAGAGATGTTTGTCTGTTCAGGGCTCACTTCTTCCGGAACAGATGATTCCAAATCAGCAGCTGTTTCTGCACCTAAGTCCTCTACAACAGGAAGATTGAACCTTTTGAAGGCCTTCTGGAGGATCTCTTCTGTCTCTTGGGCCACTCTGTCAGTCTCACCAAGCATGAGTTGATTCATCCTGGCTTTACTTCTGAACTCATCTTTGCAGTCCTTGAAGATAATGTTCATTGTCTTGGGATCAATTTGAGGATATAGCTGAATAGCTATCTGCTCCCGGATCTCAAGATCTTTAGCATGAGCATTATTCTTTCTTACTTCCAATTCCTTTTCTAGGCTTTTAGGAATAAGAGATATGATCTCAATGAAAGCCTTATTATATATGTTAAGATATTTGACTGTGGCTTCCTGCAGAGTCTTTTGGTCAGCCTCACTGAAGTCATCATAAGATTCAGTCATTGGTTGAAGGTTTCCATCCACCGTGACCGACTTGATTACATTCTCTAGAGACAGAGTGGGCTTTTCAACAGATACCTCTGCCATTTCATCCTTGTCTTGGCCTGTGGAGGGTTTACCGGATCCTTTCTTCTTCTGTTTCTTTATTTCTTTTACTCCCTCATCTGATTCTGTTTCCTCTTCATCCTTTTGGCTTCCATAAGCCCTTGTGGCTTTTGTCTTGGATCTCTTACCGGATGCCTGGACTTCCGGTTTTGAACTTTTGGTTGTGGGAGGTGCAGATCTCTTTGATGATCTGGTCCAGGTGGGAGCTTCAACCGGAGTACTTTCTTTACTTTTCTCTTCTTCCTCAGCCTTCCTCCTCTTTTCCCGGCTGGCATCAAGTGCCTCTTTTGAGATGCCTAGGCCTTGTGCAATGTGCTCTACTTCTTTTCTCACCTTTCTTTTAATCTCAGGTTCCCTGAGTTCTACATGTATTTTTACACTCAGCTCCTCAAAGGTTCCAAACCTTTCTACCTTAGGATCTTTGGGCTGACTTAGCATGTGTTGAACATGCAGCTCCACTATCTGTTCATCCACTTCATACCCCATGGGCATGATCCAGACAGTTCTTGGCTCCACTGCCTCCATTAGGCACTGATCAGTGTCAACCATAAAGCACACTGAGTCTTTGTATTTTTCAACAAGAGACTGGGGAATTCTCTCTCTTGCTTGCATCATGCTCTAAAAGTTTTTGAAGTATCCCCATAGAGCTGTATTTCTCACCTTTGCATCCCCAAGTCCATGCAAATAGTCTCTTATCTGGACTGCAACAGGTTTGTCATTCTGCCATACCCATCCACTTGATCCGGGTAGCTCATTCATGAAGTAGAAGAATAGACATACAATAAGAGTACCATACTTAAAGGAATTCTTCTTATCCTTCTTGATTTTCTGTATATTTTCCATTAATTGGCTTAGCAGTAGTTCGCAGAGATCATATTCTGCATTCTTTCTTAGCATTTCATAGGCAGTGTATACTGCAGTTCCGGATACAGAATTCTCCCTGCTGGAGTGATAGATCTTGTATCCTATTATCATTGATGCATATTTGATATCCGGATCCGAAATATCTTCAATGGTCATTGCCCTCTTATCAAATTTTGATCCGGTGGCCTCAGTTACAATGTTGTTCTTGACAGATTTGAGGATAGGTATCCCTCCGGAAGAGTATAGACCAGTTGCTGCTCTAATTGCCTCTTTTGTGATCTTGCAGGGTCTATCTAGCCATAGAAAGTTGTCATGCATCCTGCTCAGTACATACCGGACCCATTCATCTTCTTCAAAGCAGGGGAAATGAATAAATTGCTCAAATTGTTTCTTCTGGATATCCTTATACTCTGGTTTAAGCTCAAAAGCATTGTCTATCAGTTGCTTGTGATAGAGGTTTCTTAATTTGAATTCCCCAAATTCCTCAATGCTTGCATGTATGTAAACCCTAATGTCTTCAGTATGTAAAACTCCGTGAGGAACACTAGAGAAGGCTCCTAGTGGATCTACCTCCAATGATTTGTAGGGGTGTTTCTTGAATGAGGGGCGAGGTCTATCAGAGATCTTAACTATGTTTGGAGTAGCCATTCTTCAAAGATTTGCAGTGAGGTAATGAAAAACGGAGAATACCTTATGCGCCTTCGACTTGCACGGAGTGATTGGATTGATTTCTTTATGCAATGACTTCGGCAGGAGATCCTTGGTGTGCTTGATGAACCTTGTTGCAAAGCTCCACTTTTCGCTTCTTCTCGAGTGCAGAATGAGCAAATGACTTTTGAGAAATCCCTTATATTGCTCCGCGAACCCTAATATCTGTCTGCAATAAATGCTTTACCTACATTGTTCCGGTTTGCCTTGTCTGGATAGCTTGGAGTATCCCGGATTAGTCCTGATCTGTGAATATCATCCGGATCTTTCAATCATGAATAAATAGAGGTAACATATTACAAGAACATCCCAAACATTCTGTCCAATCCGCAGAACAAGATAGTGCACTTCCGGATCTCTCCGGACCTTTTTGTAATCCTTTGTCATACCGGAGCATCTCCCTGAGCATGTCTTATTTGATCGATCACAGCTTTTTCATGACTCCATGCGGACCTCTGAAAACTTGACTGAAGCATCTCAAGACTCATATCTGCAAACCCTTTAATCCGCATCTTGTGCCACATTCGGCACCACTTGTTTGGCTGGGGGAACAGGATTTTCTTTGAGTCTCCCCCTGAGCCTGAGCTCACTTTTTAATTTCCGGAAGAAATATCAGCACCAGAGTCTGGTGCGGATCCAACCTCTACATTCTCTGAACTTTTCTTCACCCAAATCTTGCTCATCTGATTCCTAACTTCATCCGCATTCATCTTTTGTTTACCCTTGTCTTGATTCTGATTATACACCGGACCTGTTTTGTCCTGATACTTGTTTCTGCAGACTTTAGCATTATGACCGGACCTATTGCAGATTTGGCAAATAACATTTCTTTGCATATTTGACTGATATCCTCTTGATCTGCATTGATTAGCTATATGACCTATTCTATTGCATGTGAAGCATCTACCTTTGAATGATTTGTTTACTTGCATAATTCTGCATTCATGGGATTTGTGTCCATACCTTTTGCAGTTGAAGCACTGTCCGGAGAAGGATGAATTAATCTGATTCATTCTCATTCTGCACTGATTAGCTTTGTGACCAAAGTGGTTGCAGCTGTGGCAGTATCCATTGAAGGATGGATATCTTTGAGCATTTGGCTGTCTTACCGGAGGTCTTCTAGGCCTGCTCCTTGGATTTTCTGATCCAAGATTCTTCTGACCGGATCCGGAGCTTTCTCCTTTCTCATATCCCAAACCATACTTGTCATCTGTCCTCTTTCGACTTCCAAGAAGAACTTCAAGTTGAGCAGAACTTATCTTGAATTTCTCTTTATATTCATTTGCTGTTTGAAGGTCTCTTTTGAGAGAGGCAATTTGATCCTCAAGTTTTTCTTCATTATCTTTGGCATCTTCAAGATCAGATTCAAGATGTCTGATAATCCTGTCCATCTGGTGGCATTCTTCTGATTTTTCTTTAAGAGATTGTCTTAGATTGTCTTCAGCCTTTCTTTTTTCTTCAATCTCTTGAGTAAACTTTATAGTTCCTGATTCCATTTCATGTCTTAACATAATGACTTCTTTTGATAACTTTTCACATAACTTGGTTTGCTCAGTCAATTCTTCATTTGTATTGCTTTCTTCACTTTGTCTTGCCAACTGTTGGAGCAGATCCTTTCTCTTTTTCATAGAGAGACTTAGTTTGTCTTTTAATTCTCTCATGAATTCATCAGCCTATTTGAGTCTTTCCTTTAATTCACTGACTTCAGAATTTGACTGTTCAAGATCCTCAAGAGCAGTCTTGAGTTGCTCCCTTAAACCATATGCATCCATTTGAAATCCCAGATCTTCCTCAAGCTGTTAGGCTCTATTAGGAGGAACTTAGCTTTGATACCAATTGTTGATAACTGAGAGGGGGGGGTAAATCAGTTATCCTAATTATTTCCCTTTTTGAACTTTCTTATTAATTGATGCAGCATTGAATCAAACAGTAAAACATTAACATGAAATAAGAAACACAAAACACAGTATTTTTGACGTGGAAACCCTGTTAAGGGAGAAAACCACGGGGTGATTAACCCAAAATTATTCTCTGTTAGAAGAATAGGAGATTACAAAAATGGCACTTGCCAATTAGGGCTCACTGCCCGAGCACACTGCTCACAAGAGGCCCACTGCCTACAAGAAGACACACTGTCTACAAAGTGATAAGAATCACAGTCTTGAACTGATTGGAAGCATCTGCATATGCTGGAGTTCAGTTCCGGTTAGGCTCAGTACACTGATCTGCTGCACTTCATCTTTCCTCTGTTCTTTATTCTGCTATCTTTCACATACCGGATCCTTTTTGCAACCTCTGCTCTGTTCTGGACTTATTCGCATATATCTTCACACCATCACTAACTTCACAACTAAATCCATCCTCTATATATATCCGCACAAGTAATTTCATCACCTTTCTAGTCGGCATCCGGAACAGTCTAGTTTCTTACAAACTCTTGTTCAGTCGGCTGAATCCTTCCTCACCAAGCAATGCGGATCAAGCATATACTTGTAGATATCATTAATCATGTCGGTCAAACATGATTCATGCCTTCACAACCTCTGTCATCAACAGTAACACATCCGGAAAGTAGTCTGATACTCTGTCAGTCAGTTCTTCCTCTGTTTTCACTGTCTCTCAGGAATCCGGTACTCAACCATTCATATCTTTTTCCTTGTCCATCACCGGAGGCTAAATCCTTGGAATATACCACTCAAGGTAGTCCTCTTGACTTCCCCAAATCCGCACTGCACCAAGACACTTCCTCTGAGAGATCCGGACCAATCTGTCGGACCTTGCCACATGCTCTGTTCTTCTTCACCGGACCACAACATTCTTTATTCTGACTTCCGGTAGAGACACATCATGACTTGCGGATATGTGGGATGACCTTTGTTGCCATCAATGACAACAACCATGGATCCATATAGTGTCTCTTGCCAACAGTGCTCCCAATAGCCATCACAAGATGATCCCACGAGTTTGGTAAAGAACAAAGCAAGGTCATACAACGATCCTCCTCCTCCATCTTCACACCAACGGATGTCAATTGTGCAACTAACATGTTGAAAGCATTCAAGTGATCTGCAACCAATCCTCCATCCTCCATCCTCAGAGAATACAACTTCTTTCTCAGAAAAAGTTTGTTTACCAAGGATTTGGCCTGATAAACATCTCCCAACTTCTTCCAAAGGTCTTTTGTGCTCTTCTCCTCATGGACATTTAATAGGACATAATCAACTAGACTGAGTCTTATGAGACCCTTAGCCTTCTGATCTTTGAGATCCCAATCTGCTTGTGACATTGTGGTTGGTTTTACAAAGGATATGATTTCCCATAGGTCATGATTAACAAGCATGTCTTCCATCTTAAGTTTCCATAACTCAAAATTAGTGCCATTGAATTTCTCCACCTCTAATCTTCCGGATGTGCCTGCCATCTCTTTTTTTTGCAACAAGATTATAGAATACTCTGCACAAAGCTCCCACTCAACCTAAGATTAGCTCAAAAAACCCCTACCCAACAACTAGGACCAAAGGTGATCAAGCTCTGATACCAACGGAAAGGAAGCTAGGTGTGCGGAAATCACTTCCTACACTAATCTAATGAGGAGAGATGAGTGCAAATTCATTTTAATATTTATAATTACAACAATGTTAACCCACTAACAGAGATATTGTAGCAAACACATACACAAGAATGTAAGACAGAAGAAGAGAGAGATAAGATATACGTGGGGAAAACCCTTTCGGGTAAAAACCCCCACACTCCAAAACACAGCTCAAATGTATTCCGTAAACAATGAAGGTTACAATACAGTCACAGAGCCAATGCTCTTGCAGGAATCTTCAACACTCATATCTGGAGAGAATTTGACAGCATAACAGTACCTGTCAATCACATAATGTATCTCCTCTCCAAAGCACCTATTTATAAAGAAAATACAAGGCATAAATGGCTCTATCTTGGGATGGGCATCCAACATGGTCTCATGGCCCAAAACCCACACCTATGGACACTTGTCCAACATTGTAACATGTTCCTGACACTTGTTAAGTCACCCCATCCCAAAGAGGTCGCCTATTCCCAATTTGGGTAATGACAAATGCTCTTACGACTCTTACACTCGTCATAGAATCCGTCATACTGACATATCTTACAGCTATAAGAGAATCTGTCATAAACAAGTTATAAATAGCATATTCTCTTACATGTCATAACCCTCCTTGGGGTGCCCAAAAATGCCTTTTTCAAAGATGCTTCTTGACACATGTCTTCACCTGTCATAGAATCTTCCATTTCCAACTCTTACATGTCATAGATTTGTCATAGGAATATGTCATAAGCGTTTCGGTCAATATTCCCTTACACACTATCCAAGATGTCGACACATGGAAAAATATTCCTACCACTAAGTGGGATGCCTATCTCCCCATGTGAGGACAAATTTACAACTTGTCATCTTCCATGTAGGATGACACATCACCATGCCAACTCCCACAAGTTGACAACATAAGATTTGCATCCTAATTACACAATAGGCAATAAATAAATAAATAAAATGAAATAATACAAGGAATTACCAAGGTTGAGACACCTTAATTCCCAACATTTTTTAGTTTTAAAAGAATAATAAATCAGCAGTTTGCATACTGCAGAAAGATTCTGTCTTGAAAACTCTATATATAGAGTTCTTTGTAACATATTTTATATACAGTTTGAATATATAGTGAATTATTTTCCAGCATTGTTGTTTCAATCCTTTGAGCATATTTGTTGATAAATGAGTTCTTTGTAACATATTTTATATACAATGAAATATTTTCTAGCATTGTTGTTTCAATCCTTTGACTAGATTTGTTGAAGTTTATCAACAAAAAATGACATAGTTGATGTTTATCATGTACTAGTTATTTATATATGAATAATGATTAAAATGACCAAATATACTACCAATGGATGGAAATCAATGACTAAATAAACTACCAATTGACAGCAATTAATGATTACAATGACTAAATAAATTTGGTCGCGAGATAAATGACTGACAATAAACTACCAATGGTCACGTGACTAAATATACTACCAAGTTGATGACTAAATATACTACCAAATTACCAAATATACTACCAAATTGATGACTAAATATACTACTTGTAGGGGTAAAAATAGGAAAATCAATTTAAGAATATAGACCCAAACACCAATGAAATATGAAGATAAAAGGTATTAAAATAAGAACAAGATGATACTTACAACCTTTACCTTACGCCTTCCATTGCTCGTCTTTTCTGTCTTGATCTTGATGGAGATGAATGTTGGCCTTCAGGAAGCTCGTTTCCTTGCTTCTCAAGATGATAAGATGAAATTGGCTATGATACTTTGTGTGATTGAATATGAGCTTCAACACACTATTGATGGATGATATGATATGAAGTGATGGTAGTAGTGGTGCCAAAGGCGCGCTAGTGTTTCTGCAGCATAAGTTTACTCAAGTGATGGATATGAAATGAAGAAGACGAGGGTTGTATTTATAGAGTTGGGGTGAGGGAAGATCAATGGTGGAGAAGAAATGAGAAGATCAACGGAGGAGGATAGTTGAGGAATGTGCAATCAATAGAAGAAGGACACGTGTCATTCAAAAAGAAGCTTTGTTGAGTTAAATGCTTTCTTGATGAGGATGAGTTTTGATTTTCTTAAATTATTATTTATTTTTCTAATTTAAGAGCAAAGTTGCTTTAACTCAGCTTTTGCTTTTGTATGACAAGAGGAATGTATTTTTAGAAGATAAGAAAACATAATTAAACAAATAGATTTATTTAATTATTAGTAGATAATTTGGAGGATTAAAATAAAATATTTAAATATATTTTATTTTTGTGGAGTATTTAAAATAAAATTGCATTTTATTTAAATTTGGAGGAATAAAAGATTTTAATTAAATAATTAAAATTATTTAATTATTTAGAAGAATGAAGTTGGTGTAGATGAATTAAATAAATGTAATTTATTTAATTAAATGAGAGGAAGTGAATCAAATAAATAAATTTATTTATTGATAGAGGAATGTGAATGATGAAATAAATATTTAAAATATTTATTTAAGTAGAGTCATGTCATTTTTAGGTGTATACATTTTGCCCCTCTTTGATGCAATGTGTTTTATCATGTTGTTTCAAAGAATAAGATTTTTTGATAGTGATACATGCCCCAGTTTGCCCCTGGTACAAGTTTAACGACAGGATGCCCCCTCGGGAGATTGGACGGGAAGAAGGCAGAAGGCGTGAGGCGGACAATCTCATGAAGAAGAAGGTGAAAAGTGGGTGAGGATGGAGAAAAATGGGAGATGGTTCAGAGAAACAGACATGGGAAGTAGTTGCAGTTGTCATACAGTCAGATATGGTTCACTTGCTATATATAGGAGCTGGGTCCACAAGTTCTATTCATTTGCACACTTATCCTTAGTTGATTGGTCTTTTGAGAGCTTAGGAGAGCATGGCAGCCAAAGAGATGAATATTTCGCATGAGGAGCACCGGTTTGAGAGAGCTCGATGGTTCGATCGGCCAGCGGAGGCAGGACACCCAGTATGTAGTTCGTCAAAACTTGCTAAAAGTCATTAATTAGGGCAATAAATGCTTAGGAAAACTAACTAGGATAGATGCGCCGAACTGTCATTCAGCGCATATGTGCCCCGAAATGGCGCATATGCTTCTAAGTGGTGCATCTGAGCAATCTTACGACGCATGTGATGGTTTGGCGCATGTATGTGTTGAATTGGCGCATGTATGCGCTAAATTGGCGCATCTATTGCTAAGCTGCGCATGTGACATAAGAAGCGGCGCATGTACTAGAACGACGCATACATGTCAAAGGGCGGCACATTCACGGTGAAGAGGCGTTTATGATATGGATCGACACATTTGCCACCTGGATCGACACATTTATACTAGGAAAATCAGTTGACTTAATGAAATTAACCCAATTGGCACCTTGATCGATGCGTTAATTGATAAGCAATCTTTAAGATTGCCGAGAATCTAGTCAAGAGATGATATGCTATTTTGATTAATTTGATATGCTAAGTCAATGATAAGGGTAAAAAATTTATTGCTTTGAGTAGGTTAACTTAGATATTGATTTCTTTGATGTTATGCTTTGCCTGATTGCAGGAGGATATCTGGGATACCCTTATATCATGAGAGCAGTTCCAGTTGCTGTTGTTGTAGTGATACATGTTGACTGAGATAGATCGTGAGGCTCTAGGTGCTATGGGTCTGCATTATGTTTGCTTCATGCCTGAGGTTCGTGCGAATCAGGCCATGTTGACTGCAACAGTGGAGCGATTCCACAACGAGGATGGCACTTTCCATGTTCCTACGGGGGAGATGGCGATCACTCTTGAGAACGTATATCAGATTCTGCACCCCCTGATTCAAGGAGAGTTGGTCGAGTATGAGTTGCAGCGGGATGCTAGCTTGGCAAAGTGCAGACGCGTGTTTGATGACCCAGGGTTGGTGGAGCAGGTGATTTCGTGGCAGGATATACATGACTGCTATGACTATTTCCCAGGCATAGTGGCAGGACTGATCGATGACGTAGTATGCCCCGATAGGAGGTCACACGGCTTCTCGATTGGCTAGGGGAGGGTGTTAGAGAGCATGATTACGGACAGGACCTGGTATACATGGGGTGTGCGTGCTTGCACATTTATACAGAGATATGCACCAGGTGGTGTATCATAGAGGAGCCAGTTTGTCCATAGGTATGTCTCTCTTACAGTTTTGGTTGTGGGAGCACATAGCTATCACACAACCGGTATGTCTCTTTCACAGGTAGAGGGGTGAGCCCTATAGTTATGGCTATGCAGGTGTGATTTCCCAGCACAAGCTGGGGAAGCTGGAGTACTGGAGACACGCGTTTGATGACCTAGATGCAGTTATCTAGTGCCCATACCTAGACTATGACGTATGGGAGGATGAGGCCGATGAGTTACCTTATTACTTTTAGACTCGATGGTTGATTGGGAGGACCAGGTACATACTAGAGAGGTAGATTGTTAATAGGGTTCATAGACTGTTTGGCATAGTACAGGGCATACCATAGGGACAAACATGTTTTGCGAGGACCCATGCAGAGAGATTCAAGTGGGGTCCTGTGGCATCATATGAGGAGGCCTTGACAGATTTTTATCAGCTCCCTTATGCAGCTTGGCCCATGAGGAGGGAGATAGTGGATGCTAGCATGATGCCAGATTATGAGGAGTGTGGTGCAGGAGCACCTACCTGACAGCTGGCCTCCATGAGGCAGTTATTTTGTTATAGGTCTGGTTAATGTTTCCAAGAAGGTCTTATAAGACCAATGCATGTAATAAGGTCATGTTGACCATACTTTACTATTTTTAGATAGTTTGTTTGGACAGCTGTTTAGGTTGTTAGTTCGGTTGGATCCTCCCAGCCGCTTGGAAGCTCCCAGCTGCTGGGAATCGAGTGGTAGTACTCGCAGGAAATCCTATTTATGCATGAGGATCGGTTGGTTTTAGATCATCGATCAGACTTTGCAGAGAGTGAGACAGAGAGGAGAGACAGAGTATTGTATTTGCATCTTTTGAAATCAATAAAGAGATCCTGTTTGTGTCCATTCTTTGTTTTGAATTCCATTGTGTAATCGAGTTGCTGTTCTGGTGGTTGCATGGATTCACTGATCCATTCCACCGGTTGATTCGTCGAATCGGTGGAATGGCCATGTATAATAGCTTAGGGTTTAGTCTGCATTTTGTGTTTGTTTGCATGTAGGTGTGCAGGATCGCAGTTGAGATGTGTTGAGAACCCTAGCATGGGTATGTGCTAGGTCGTGCTGATAGTTCGAGTCTGGAAGATCGCCCTGAAAGTAGATCGGGTCACCTCAGGAGGTTCGGCGGATCGAAATTTGCTAAGGTTGGAAAATCCGTCACAACGACATCATCAGGATATTTCTGTGTATATCCTGTAGTTACTTCAGGCATCATCCGAGTAGATGGAGGTGAACATGATGCAGTAGTTTGCATAAGGTGAAAGTGCATTGGGGTGATCATCGCAAGGTGTTGCCGAGGAGGAGTATATCGGCATAAGGTAGAAGATCGGGTTGATAAAATCATCGCGGGCCGATAATGTTAAGTTTGGCCGACAGCAGGATATTGGAGGAGCTGCATATGATGTCATCATCATCAGGATAATCGTCATCAGGATATCGGGGTGACGTAAGCATCGAAGGAAAGGTGTGTGAAGTGTCGTCATCAGGATATATGGAGGGAGCCAGATATTTTATATCCTGCTGATGAAGATGATGTCGAACATCATGATGCTGTAGATAGAGGTTGGCGGTAAGATGAACAGTGAACATCAGGAGGATGTTTGCGCTTGCCGAATATGATGCTGCTGCCGATAGCCGAATATGATGATGTTGCTGACAGGCGAAAGGTCAAAGGTTTGTCTGCAGGAGGATATCGGTCGGCAAGAGAAAATATGATGATGATGATGGGTTGTAGACATACATGCTGTATGTCAAGGTTTTAGTGTGGATGCCTCTGCATCAGAGTGGTTCTTCATTCATCCTTTTCCTAGATACTCAAGACCAGGAGAGTTGGCTCCTCGTATAGACAAGGAGGATTTAGACGATGAGGGTGCAACTGACAGGAGGAGAGGGGGATGGAGGAGGGGGAGAGGAGATCGAGGGGATGATGGAGGAGATGGAGGAGGAGGAGGAGGTGGTGGTAGACTGAGACAGAGGAGGAGGAGGTCTGGAGAGGGACCTTCAGCTCAGCAGGTAGCTGCACAGTCGTGGGCTGTAGGACAAGTACAGGTATAGGTGCCAGTGCAGTAGGTGGCACCACAGAGGTAGATGTCGCCACCCCAGCAGGTAGCTCAGTAGCAGGTACATGGGCAAGTGCCAGCACAACAAGCTCCACATGTAATGCCCTGTCCCAGAACCCTAGAGAAAAGCTTAACTATGCATTTAAAAAGGCAACACATTTTTTTTTTGAAAGCAATAATAACACAATGTAATCATTATAACCAACCATTCAAGTTAATCCTTATTCTTTAGGGTACACAAGACTACATCACTAGAACTAACATAACCAAATTAACATTCATGAATCAAATTGAAACCAAGATCATAAGAGAGTCAACACATAACTACCTCCATCAATAAGACATCAGATAACGACATTAAGATTTAGCATAAATGATTACAATAAAAGAATTACAATTTCATTACAATAAAATACATCAATACAATGATCACACTATTGCATGTGGATTACGTTTAAAGATATACTTCAATAAAATAATACAAGGTTCAACAGATATACAAGTCTGAAATAGAACATAACTGTCTACCTCCTCAAGCGAGACAAGATCAATGATCTTCCACAAGATAAGTTCTCCACGCTCACGAACAGCAGAAAGACGACCAATGGAAAGAGCACATCCACCCGACCATGTGGGACCCTGAGGCCCACCCCCGTGCTAGGCGATAACGATAAGATCCCATGACCTGGATAGTCAGGTGGACAAACTAGAAGAAAAGAGGACAACACACAACTACAACAACATAGACCACAATGACACCACAAGCAACTTAACAACACATCCAGAGGCAACCACAGATCGAAAGGAAAGAGTAGAAATTGGGGATGTTAGACTGCAGAAGGGAGAAGTGTCATCGCACAGCTTGTCATGAGTTGTCTTGGCAAGTCTTCCTAGGCCTCGACCCCCATCTTGGGTTGTCCTGGTAGCCTCTCCCGACTTCCAGCCCCCATGCAAACTTGTGCAGAAATCAACCATACCTTTTGTGGGGACAAGGTCATTGATTTTTCCATTCCAGGCCTTCCCATCTCATCTCAAGCCTAACCTAGCACTTGAGCCATGAGTGAGGCATTCACTTATCTTAATTAGTGTGCACTAACTACCCAAAACCCTTGATTTAAAATTTAGGATTATCACTTACTTAAGGCAATCTCGCATGGGTTGTCCTGGATGCCACTTTGGGCTCCGGCCCCCATCGAGAGCCACTTCCCCAACTACATCTTAGAATTCCCCACTCAAAACCCTTAGAAAAGATAAGCACTCAAGAATCACGAGAGCATTGAACTCTCTTGCACCACCAAAAACTCAAGGAACAACTTTTCACAACATAACCATAGATCCCATCACACTACTATCACAATGACCAAATCCACACATCTCATTGCCTTGCCAATACCATAAGAGACCCAAGGCAACCAAGTAAGTTTTAAAGTTCCACTCAAACACATAACCATCATAGCATAAGTAATAGATCAACACGGTCAAGGAGTACTCGAATCTCCCATTTCAGACCTTTACAACATGACCACAAAAGGGAGATCATGACAACATAGCTTATGCCTCTGGAACAACCACTAAACATCAAGACTCTAATCCCGCAAATGACAAGACTACGCAGGTACTCCCAACAAAACCCAAAAGAAACAAAGGAATTTGAAACAATTATAAAAAGGGAACTTGTATTGAAGACACTTACTAACCTTTATAATCTGAGCTTCTATGGAAGGTAACTATGATCAACATACTTATTTATAATCAAATTATCTAAAGAAACTTTCTAGAAACCAAAACCGACTCACACATACTCAACAATAAATCGACCCAAAATTTACAACATTCTTCCCTGTGGTATCTTATTCTCTTGGCATAAACACGAACACAGAGAGAAAACCTAATGCCTCCGGATCGAACATACTTTACTACAACCAGAGACATGACTCACTCCGAAAGAAACATTGTTTTAGATTCCCACAAATATTTCTTACAAAAAAAAACAAAATACTAATAAAGTATAAATTAAGCTACACTTACAAGTAAACAAAAGTAAACCTATACTACTTTACCCAACTCAAAATTATGTGAAAATCTCCATACAATTGTAATAAGAAGATACTAAAATAGATTAACTTTCCTCAACAAGATAAACTTGCCCTTCCTAAAACTAAGTCCTAACCTTACTAAAACCTAAAAGAGGCATACTACTCTATCATAATATAAACAAGTTCATGATAAAGAAGTAGACCAAACTAACATTCATGAACTCTACTTCCATTAACAACTGAAGATCTAACCATAACTGAGATTATCCTAACAATTAACAAATCCTACACTACATTCTATAACTACTATTCTATGCAACGAAGCATCAACAAGTTCTTACAAAAGCTGTCGACTGACTAGTTTTCAAAAGTCCTAATTCCTATTTCCGCCTGAATCTAATCCTCAACATTAATAAAACCTTACACTCACAGCAAGGTTCACACCCAACCTAGCACTCATAACAGAAAGTGCTCCCTACACCTAAGGATCAGACTACCCTCAGCACAAAAACTGCGTACTAAAACAATGATACTATTAGTATTATTATTGTACAAGAGGTTACTATGGCGACTCAGACCTTCTACATGACTCAAAGCTCGCAACATAGGAATTACTAAACTATTAGAACTTGCTCCACCACAAATTACCTATCAAGGCAACGCTGCCACCCGATTGGCCTAAACTATCACTGATGACATCCTACCAACTGCAGAGAAACTGACCCAACCCACAACCTCTCGACTAAACTGAAGGTTCGCAGAAGAAATAATGGCAGAACTACATCTCATCTCGCCATAATAGAAGGCAACTAGCACTACACAGAGAGACTAACGGCAATCATCGACGGGCGACCTTGATCTGACCTGCACCACGCTATCAAAACCTTCCAAGCCTTGACTAAGGTTCAACTAGAAGAGAACGTTTAGAGCTACATCAACAACGAAAACCTGCTAATTCGCACGCAAATTCTAAAGCTCTTTCCAGGAGAAAAAGAATAAAATACAACAGAACTAACTAAGTCTAATATAAGATGATCCATTAAGGTTCATGCTAGAAGAAAGTTGAAACAACCACATGCGTTAACTAGAGGGTTCGCTAAATTGATTCTGAGACTAAAGGATAGCGGATCAGTGTTGCATGATGAAAGAGGGTACTCTACTACTTGGAAGAGTTATTGCACAATGCCGGATGAGAGTTTGATTATATGGGATATTATATATATGGAAAAGGTCACCAATATTACAATCTAATGGAATGTTACAGTAATGGGGTGAAAGGTGAGATTAGAGCGACGGTCAAGGAATTTAGAAAACATAATGCTTCTACATAGGGATCCACATTTCTTTCATGGAAACCAGATTGCGAGTTGCCCTGGGAAGATGCTAATGGGCTTCAAACATTCATGAACATACACCCCTTAAAGTGTGCACAAGGATGAGAAGGTAACAATACTCTTTTGGGATGGCACTTCTGAGGGCTATAATTGTGAATAGAAATGATGACATCAGGTTAAAAGTTCTGACAAGGCACAAAGAAGGCACACGACTGGTGACCCCCAAACATATGTGTTTGTAGTTGGAGTTGTGTCCACTAGAGCAGTTTTCTGAAATGAAAGCACAGAGGACTTGAGGGACTTGATTGATGCAACAGACTACAAGGGATAAAGAGTGTATCACATGCAGAAATCAGTGGGATTCCTGGAGGTATAAACAAGGAGGTTGAATACAAACCAACACGGTTTTCTTAACAAGATAACAACAAAATCATGCATTAGCCAGAGTTGAAACAACAAAAAACCTCAAGAAACAGTGACAAAACACATACTTGTGAATACACTTTCTTCTTCCCAGTTATGCCTTCTTTTCCTCCAAAAACAATTCCTTTCCAACCCTCCAGAACAGGTCCTCCCAAACAAAGACAAATTTTCCCCCTTAAAAAACACCTTCGGATAGAAGTAATTAATTGTCATAATTTCCACCTCTCAAACATAAATGTAGTAGATCTCCATTTACGAGAGATTTTCCCATAATAGAATAAAATCAATATCATTATTATCCACGACAACACACTACCAACAAGACATAAATGACCTCTGTTCCAGAAAATCTATTTATTTACCAAGATATCAGCTATGATATTAATGTCCTCCAACAACAACCCTCAAACATTTTATTATCATAATTATTTGACAAACAAGGAGAAGTAACAATTTCACCATAACCAAAATAATTAATCCCAACCAAGAACACCTCACATAAACATAAAAATCCACATGCTGACTCAAACTGACATCCAAACAAGACCACACTACAGAGACATAAAATCACCCAACCCAACCTGGCTAGAACAACAGACTCTAAACAAGATACATATCCTCCTTAAGGTTAGTGACCAATCAGGTAGGGACCTTTCGTTATCTCCTCACAACAATTTCTATTGGTTAAGGCATGCTCAGACTTGTTAATTCAGGTGGAGTCAATGCCTGGTACCTGCAACCTACACAAACCAGATGTCGAGTGCATATACATAAATCATCATCAAAATACACACTGTGATAGGGAATCACAATGTAGCAGGGTGCTCTTTGAGAGTAATGCTACACCATCCCTTCACAAACAAGACATAACACATTATCTACATTGCCAATTAAATCCATAGAAGACATAAGCATTAAATATTGATTCATTCAACATCATCATCATAGCAATAATCAAATGTTAGATATTCTTATGAACATTAATTGAAATCATAACATAGTCATTCTATCCTAACATGAGCATCAGAACGTCATTAAGGAACGCATAAATACATATCATCATCAGTCCTCAAAATAAAGTCATCAGAATATATCATCAAGTCTAACCATGAGGATCTAACTAACAATAAATTAGAAAACCAAAACAAGGGGCACTACACAACTTGATTTACAACAGCAGGCTATGGTATCATTATAGACACAAGTTAGGCACTTGAGGGCTCATCTGAGAGTAGTAGATTCTCGCAGAGATGCTGATGCGGGATGGATATCCGAGTTGACCAAAGAGAGAGACGCAGCCTTAGCTAGCATACGGGCTATGAGAGCAGAGAGAGATGCAGCTGTGATGGCTATGGGTACAGATGGTACATCTAGCTTTCTGGTGTCACAGGTACAGTAGGCACAGACACAGTTAGTCCAGGTACAAAGTGAGCTTGCCAGAGCGCAGGCTCAGGCCTAGTATTACAGGGGTTTATATCATGGAGCAGTGTCAGCAGAGCATCGTACACCCAGTTTTAGGAGCCAGTCAGGGGCATCTCAGAGGGCAGGTGGGTCTTGATCTGTGGGATTAGTCAGGGACCCCCAAGAATCAGGGGGAGATAGAGGAGAGGCCAGTGCAGGGAGCAGTGCTCCATGGTAGTAGGGTTAGCTTGTACCGATTTTAGATCTTATGTACACATTTTTGACGACTGAGATAGCTTGTATATGTACCATTTTTTCCTCGAGACATGTATCACCATTTTGTTGTACTTTATATATCTTTTATGACATGATTCTGAGAGATGGAAAGATGTTTGATATATTGTACATTTGGACATGTTTTGATGATTATACATGATGATACAGTTTGTTGATATTCTATATGCATATGTTCTATGTTGATATCTTATGGATGCACTCTATTTGATGATGTTTGGTATATGTGATGCATACTAGATGGATTTTTAGGATGATTTGATATGCAAATGCAAAATGTGTATGGATGTGATTATGCAGCTCTATATGTATTTGGTCTATGTTTTTTGATTTTTTGCTATGATATACTGATGCCAATGTATGTGGATGATCTAAGGCTTTGATTATGTATGCAAATGATTTAATCATGTGAATGACTATCTCATGTGATATGATATGCTATCTATGCTATGTTTTTGGTATGTCCAAATGTACTCAATCAACACAGAGATGATATAGATATGTTAAAGAGAAGAAATGAAGAGACATAGGCTTTCATTTTGATATACTGCAGGATTTATTTATTGCATGGATGATATGGATTTTTGGATATGGGATGGATACAGAGTGTCATATTGATATTGCAAGTCTTTTTCTTTCATCATTGGGCACTTTTTGGTATTTTCTCTTTTTGAAATGTTGTAAGAAAATACAAGCAACTAGGTATAATTAGATCGAGATGACCTGAGTATTCCTTACATGGATTTTGATATAGCAAGTTGATACAAGCATCTAGTCAAACTTGAATCTAGATGACCTGAGTACTTCTTGCATTTCAATAGACAAGGATTGCCCCTTTTCATGTTTAGACTTCAGAAGTCCTTGATGATCTTTTGCTGATCATGTCTTTAGAGAGAAAGTCGTCACATTACTAAAGTTTAATCCACAAGTAGTAGACAAAGAAAAATATTATGCCTCCATTATAGCATCTCTAGCTTTTGGCATCCTTGAGTAGCATAGGAAGACATAATGACAAAAATCCAAGACTTTGTAAGTTAACCTATTCATAAAAGCATTCTTGCATTAGATGCGTCTTTTTGCCATAATTGATATAGAATCAGCTTGAGTGTTTCGGTATGGTTCTCTGCTTTGGATAGGTTGATGTTTTGCGTCAAGAGTTTTGCTTTGGAAGTAGGCTTTGTTGTGCATGCTTGTCTAGTGAAAGGTATCACCTTCCTTTATTGGTATCCTCTAAGAACGTGTGACATTCAAGAATCCAGATCTGCTACCAGGTCAAGGAGTTGCCCCTAGTTTAGACAAAGGATCAACTTATTATGGGTGATAGGACAAACATACATGGATAGACAGACCCTAAGGGACTGACCTAATGCCTCAGGGGCTCATTGCTAAATGGCCTTGCCTACGTGATGACGCAAAGGCAACGTAGTTCAGGGTAAACCTGATGGACCTAAGACCTATGTGATAGAAAGTGGTGTGGACTGAGATAGATAGAAGGACCATATATGGGATAGTGGAGCCTCGGGGGTGCATTGAGAATGGCCTTGCCTACGTGATAGCTCAGAGGTGACGTAGTTCAACAATGGTTCAAAGGACTAGTTCAAGATGATCGATATGATGGACACAAGAGATATGAAGTCACAACAGATGGAGGAAGTGGTTTGTCGCAGATAGCGTCTGTTTACCAGGTTTTCACCACTTGCTATTATTTGTACAGAAGCTAAAAGTACACATGACGCCTGTTTGCCAGGTTTTCACCATAGGATAATTTTTTTGTTATTTTTCTATTTTTTTGATGTTTTTATTTGTTTTTGATCACTTTTCAATTTTTTTGGATTATTTCAGGACTCCCTTCCATTAGGGTTTTTAGGTGTAGAACTTGCGAAGATGCATGCTGTTGATAGGATCATCGAACAGTTCACCTTCAGATGTAGCCAATTGATATGCTCCTGACCCATAGGCTGTAATGATGACATAGGGACCTAACCAGTTGGGTTTGAACTTGCCTTTCTTTTCTCTGTCTTGCTGATTTCTAGGGTTTTCTCTGAGGACTAGATCACCAACTTGGAAGACTCAGGGCTTTACCCTATGGTTATAACTTCTAGACATTCGTTGCTGATATGTTTTTAGATGGTTAAAGGCTTGTTGCCTTCTCTCTTCAAGCAACTCTAACTCGTGAAGTCTGGATACTCGGTATTCTTCATCAGAGATGAGGCCTTTTAAAGAAACTCGCAAGGATGGGATCTCAACTTCAATGGGCAAGATAGCTTCAGATCCGTAGACTAGGGAGTATGGTGTTGCCCCTGTGGGTGTGTGGATGCTTGTACGGTAGGCCCACAACGCGGGGTTTAGTTGGACATGCCAATCACGGACGACATCGTTGACAATCTTCTTTAGGATTTTTAGAATGGTTTTGTTTGATGCCTCTGCTTGGCCATTGCCTTGGGGGTAATAGGGGGTTGAAAAGTGGTGCTAGATATGGAATTTGTCGCATAGTTCCCTGACATCTTGATTTTTGAAAGGTCCTCCATTATTCGTGATAATGGACGAAGGAACACCATAACGACAAATGATATAGTTCAGGATAAAAGAGGCAATCTGCTTGCCTGTGATATTGGCTAAGGGCACGACTTCAATCCACTTTGTAAAGTACTTAGTGGTAGTGATTATGAATTTATGGCCACTGGAGGAAGAAGGGTGAATCTTGCCCACTAAGTTGAGTCGCCACTGACAGAAAGGCCAAGGAGTCATTAATGGCTGCAGTTCCTTTGCTGGTGCATGTATCAAGTTCCCATGGATTTGGCACTTTTTGCACTTCTTTACAAAATGATAGGAATCTTGTTCCATTGTTGGCCAGTAGTATCCCATGCATATGAGTTTCTTGGCTAGGGTAGGGCCACTAGAGTGGGTCCTGCATATACCGTCGTGCACTTCACTCAAGGTGGTTTGATATTCCTCACTGTCGAGACATCTAAGGAGAGTACCATCGAGACCTCTGCCATATAGGGTATTGGTGACAATGGCATACCATGATGCCTGATGGATGAAGGTTCATTTTTGGTTACTAGAGAGATCGGGTGGGAGGGTATTCTCTTTAAGATAGGCAAATATTTTTCCATAGAGGGGGGAATCAGTTCTGACAATGTGGCAAATGATATGGGATTCAGGGGTGTCATATGCAGGGTAGGACACTGGCTCTACCAAGAACTCGTAATGTGATTGATTATCTAGAATGGTGAGGAGAGATGCTATCGTTGCCATCGCATCTGCAACTTTGTTCTCAATCCTTGGTATCTGCTCAAAAGAGATCTTAACGAAGTATTCTTTGAAGTCATCTACCATTTGTTTGTAAGGGATCAGTTTCTCATCTTTTGTCTAGTAGTCATCATTTACTTGATTTATGACCAGCTGTGAGTCACCATACACTTAAAGCTCTTTGATATTCCATTCAATTGCTAGCTTGATACCAATGACTAGGGCTTCATACTCTGCCACGTTGTTAGTACAGGAAACATTAATCTATATGATTTAGGAATTGTGTCGCCACTAGGTGTGATCAATAAGATACTTGCCCCCAATCCATGCTGAGTGTATGAATCATCGAAGTACATTTTCCAGGTTGTTGTGGTTATGTGAAAGATAGATTCATTTGGAAATTCAAAGCTCAAAGGGATATCATCTGTTAGAGGTGCATCTGCCAGTTGATTTGCAAGTACTTGGCCTTTTATTGCTTTCCTGTCTACATATTTGATATCAAATTCGCTAAGAAGCATGACCCATTTAGACAATCTACCTGTTAGGGCTGCCTTGTTGAGTAAGTACTTGAGTGGATCAATTTTTGCTACCAGTTTGACAGAATGTGACAACATGTAATGTCTCCATTTTTGTAAGGTGAAGACCACAGTGAGACATGCTCTTTCGATTGGAGTGTATTGTAGTTCATAGCCAACAAGTGTTCGACTGATATAGTAGATTGCTTGTTCTTTCTCGTCATAGTTTTTCTATGCAAGGAGAGCTCCCAGAGCTGTTGGTGTAGTTGAGATGTACAGTAGCAACGGTTTACCCTGAATTGGTGGCATCAACATAGGTGGTTTCATGAGATATTCTT
Source organism: Cunninghamia lanceolata (assembly GCA_027924645.1). Taxonomy (NCBI): domain Eukaryota; kingdom Viridiplantae; phylum Streptophyta; class Pinopsida; order Cupressales; family Cupressaceae; genus Cunninghamia; species Cunninghamia lanceolata. The sequence goes on along the minus strand of BSBN01001187.1, from coordinate 5,228,010 downwards.
TTAATAGCTGAAATGCTTGCTCACATGAATCATTCCATTTGAAAGGGACATTTTTATGTAGAAGGTGAGAAAATGGGTGGCACTTGTCTACCAATTGAGAAATGAACCTTTTGATAGATTGTAGTTTTCCTTGCAAGAACCTTAGCTGAGTGAGATTCTTAGGAGGTGGCATTTCTATGATGGCTTTCACTTTAGCTGGGTCAACTTCAATTCCATTTGTAGACACTATGTATCCCAGTAGCTTACTTGAGGTTACTCCAAACACACACTTCTTTGGATTGAGGCGCACATTAAACTGTTCCAGTCTATTGAAGATTTTGTCCAGTACTGCCAGGTGTCCTTCTCTTGTGAGTGATTTTTCCAGAATGTCATTGACATAATCTTCCATTATAGTGTGCATCATGTCGTGGAAGATTGTAGTCATAGCTCTCTGATATGTTGCACCAGCATTTTTCAAACCAAATGGCATGACACACCAACAATAGGTGCCCCAAGGACATGTGAATGCAGTCTTGTGTTGGTCTTCAAGTGCAATTTTTATCTAGTTATATCTGGAAAAACCATCCATTAGTGACAACATAGTGTGCCCTGCTGTGAGATCTATAATCATGTCGATGTTTGGCAGGGGGAAGTCATCTTTCGGACAAGCTTTGTTCAAGTCCCTGAAGTCATTACATATTCAGACTCTGCCATCTGGTTTGGCAACTGGTACTATGTTCAAAACCCACTCAGGATAGTCTATTGGTCTAATGAATCTGACATCTAACAGTTTCTTTAGCTCTTCTTTCACCATGAGGGCCATATGTGTGTGCTTCTTTTTGAGTTTTTTCTTAACTAGTTTAGCTCTTGGGGCTAAAGATAAGTGATGCATGATGAGATTCAGATCTAGCCTTGGCATGTCTACATATGTCCAAGTAAAGTTGATTTGTTTTCTCTTGAAGAAGTCAGTGAATGCTGGCTTTTCTTGTTCTGTTAAAGCCTTTGCCATGTGGACCATTCTAGGATTATCACCTGTATTGACGTTGATTGGTTCTGCTAGTTCTATCAAGATTGAAGATCTCTCCTGATGTGTAAGATTGGGTAGAGGGTCAAGCCTTCCATCCTTCGGCACCTCAGAGAGGTTTTCACCGTTGGATATGTCTTTATTTTTACTTTTTTCATGATCTAACATTACCGCAGAGTGGTTTTCACCATTAGATCTTTCTTTCATTTTGACATTTTTAAGACTGAATGGCTTGGCACTCTCACCAAAATAGGCCTTCTCATTGAGTTCTATAGCATAGCCAGCTCTGTGGTCCCCTGCGGGCATATGATCTCTAAGCTCAAGATAATCTATGATGGCTTCATCATTCTCAAAGGTATCAAGCTTAGGGGTAGTGCCTTGTAAGTCCCAATCTATGAGTTCGGGGCGCACCAAAGGTAGGGGCTCATTGGGTTGGTCTGGTTCGATGGCATTGATGGTTAGGATAGAGTTGTTAAAAGCACGGACAAAGTCTGTGATGGTACTCTCTATTAGTGGATCCGTCAAGGGGGGTGTCATTCCTTCCTCACGACTTTCACTATCGTTATTATGCGGTACAGACTCTAGCGGTCTAGCCCTTGGACTTTGTCTCTCATTTGCAGGGGTTGGGTCATACTCATGGACAACATCGATATCTTTTTCATCACAAGATAGTTCAGAGAGGCTATCCCATTCATATTCGTTGGAATTAGTCTCACTCCCTAGTTGCATTCCCTGAATTTGCTCAATCAAATTACTAGTAGATGCTTCTTTTTGTTTGTCCTTATTCTTATTTGCTTTGTTGGTTCTTGATGCTCCAGCGTACTCTAGTCCTGTAGTGTCTCGGGCTGTTAGGGTATGAGGTTGGATGGGTTCAGTGATACCATCCTTTCTTGAGCTGAGTGGACCGTGTCCTTCATACCCCATTCTTTGTAGCATTTGGAAACCTTGACCATTTTGTGCAATTTGTATAGTGGGATGGTCATGTTGTGTCGATGAACTACCTTCATCCTTGTATAACCATTGCAAGATATCTTTTTCGTCACTCTCATCTTTGAGGCTTCCCCATTTGACAAACGGTCCTTTGGTATCTTTATCTACTTTAGGTTTGCTCAGAATGGGTCTTCCATACGATCTTGGAGATAGGGGGAGCTGTGCCAAGTAGAGGGATTGGGAAATTGTGTACTCACCCAAGCCCTTATCTTTGAGTTTGAGGTTGGGTTGGGATGGATTTGAAGAGGAAGCAAGTGTAGTTGGGTCAACACGAGATGATGATGAAGCAGAGGTACGATTGTTAGGGACCACAACTTCAGGTTTCAATTGAATGGAGTTGCAGTACTGAAACAGATTAGGGTCACCTTGGATGGTGATCTCTTGGCCTTCATAAGGAAATTTGATACACTGGTGGTATGTTGATGGCACTACTTTCAGAGCATGCATCCATGGTCTTCCAAGAAGAATGTTATATGCTAGCTCCATATCAAGGATTGGGCAAGCCACATCTTTTACTACAGGTCCTACTCTGATCAGTAGAGTAACAATTCCCTTGGAAGTTCTCTCCTCTTCATCATAGACTTTGATAGTGATTTTCTTTTCTGGATTTGTAGCCTTCTCTGAAAACCCCAATGTAAGGATTAGCTTCAAGGTGCAAATATTCAAACCAGCTCCTCCATCAATTAGGACTCTCTTTATCTTGTGTTTGTGTATGAAGGCTTCGATGTGAAGAGAGGCGTTATGGGGTTGGGTGATTGACATATCATCCTTTTTAGTGAATGATAGGGAGTGAGGTGAGGTTATGTGACCTACCATGGTCTGAAACTATTCTTCAGCAAGGTTCGTGGGAACGGAGGCTCCCACTAAGGTTTTGTCAAGTATGGCCCTATGGGACGGGGATAGATGCAGAAGTTCAAGAATGGAGATATGTGCAGGCGTCTTATGGAGTTGATCCAAGATACTGTACTGATTTGCTAGGGTGGCGGATGTTCCTCTAAGAGTGACTCTATTATTGTGGGTGGTAACATTACAATCTGGATCTTTGTTTATAGTGATCACATTGATGTGTGAATCACTTTCTGACATATGGTTAACAACATAGTCAAAGTTGACGTTTGTGTAATTTGTGTTGTTAGATCCACTGTTGTTTTTGTTGGAAGGTCCTCCCTGCTCATAGTTGGGAAGAGGATCCTTGAATGCCTAATGATCACTATTAGAGTTATGTCTGTCAATGGATATTTTGTTTTGCTCGATCAAATCTTGGATGGTGTGTTTTAGCGCGATGCAGTCATTAGTTTTGTGCCCCCTGTTTCGGTGGTACTCACAAAAATTGTTGTCATTCCACCAATGAGGTTTGACTTTTGGTTCATATTCTCGTGCCGAGGGAAGCGTTATGATCTTGTTCATGATTAACTTCTGTAGGGCAATTTCCAACGATTCTCCCAAAGGTGTGAACTTTCTTCTAGGTTAAAAATTTGTAAACCGCAATTCTGTGTTTCTTGGTTTGTTTTGTGGGGGGTTATTTTGAGGAGTTGATAAATTGAAGATTGGTTGTTTGGGTGCCACATTCTTGGCATCTACCACCCCATCATTCACAACATTTTTGTTCTTTGTCTAGAATCTTGGTTTATCTTTGTTGGTGTTGGTATTAGGAGTGTCCTTATAGAGCTTTATTTGACCCTTGGTGATTAAAGCTTTTTCAATGATGAGACCCATTTCAATGACCTTGCTAAAGGAAGTAGGACATTGGATTTGTAGCTGATAGCTTAGGTCAGTTTGTAAGTTATGGACAAACATTTCCAACATTTGTTTTTTAGGCATTTGGTGTGGGCACTTACTTGCTAGTTGTCTCCATCTCTATAGGAAGGTGGCGAAAGATTCTCCACCTTTTTGCTTGGTGTTACAAAGATCCAATATTGAGGTGTCATGCTCAATATTATAGGAGAAGTGTGTGACAAATTTGTCTACAAGTTCATTGAATGTTTTAATGCTGGGTGGTAGTCTAGAAAACCACTCCATGGCTTGTCCTCCTAAGCTTCGAGGAAATAGTCACATAAGGTAAGTGTCATTATGGGCGACCTCAAGACAAGCAGCGTTGAATTCCCTAATATGGTCCCTTAGATCACCCTTTCCTTGATATTTATCAAATTTTGGCACCTCAAATTTAGAGGGGAAAGGTATCATGATCAAGGTCCTATCAAAAGGATATGGTGAAATATCCTCTAGGGTGTAATGTTTAGTTGATGCTCCTATTTTCATGTTTGTGAATTGTTGTTGTAAAGCTTGGATCTATTGGTTCACTAGACTTAGGGCATCCATGGAATCAATGGTTGCTTTGCTTTTGTCTGTGGGTACTTCCTCATGTCTACTTCCCTCAGGGTTTCTTTCTTCCTCAGTTTCTTTTAGAGCCTCTATGTCAAAATCTTTAGGAAGCTTGACTCCTAAATTTGCTAGGTGTAAGAAGAATTTGGTAGGGTCTTGGGCAAGTACCTTTTCCAAGAGGTGTTGAAATTTTGGGTCATGTTGCGTTTGAAGGATCTCTTCCATAAAAATTTCCTCATCACTTTTGTGACCATTTGGGACAATTTTCTCAGTCATTTCAATTTGTTTTTGTTTTTGAGACCGTGTTAAGACCATGCAAGGTGACTAGAGATGGGATGGCGTGAGAAAGTTTTGAACAAGGTGCTAGAAGGTGACAAGATTTTAGCAAGGTTCTTCTTAAATCAATTGGTGTCAAACAAGTGGATGAACAAAATGATAGTCAAAGCAAGGATGATAGAAATCTGTTTACTTGATGTGGACTAGTCTTGCACAATCCCCTAGTGGAGTTCCTAGAGAAAAGGATAAGTGATCCTTGATATTGGAGACTCACTAGGTTTGTTTGAGGTTTGATAGATCAAGAAGAGCTTGGTTCTAACCTCGTTGGATTTTGGAAGAATTTTGTGAGAGTTTGGATGAAAAAGTAGCTATGGTGTAGAAAAAGAGGGAAATGGTTGATTTTGCAAGATCTTAATCAGATTTTGGAACAATTTGAGATAGGTTTTTGAAATGGATTTGAACATTTGACAATTTTTCTCTTGTAAGGTACGGATTTACTCTCTGGATTGAATGCGCAATAGTAAATGCGCCACAACAGAGTTCAAATGCGCCACAAGTTTGATCAAATGCACAACACTGGTGATTTTTCAAAAGTGCTGCAACAGAGTTTAAATGAGTTGAAAGTTGAATCAAATGCACCACATGTCGTGACAAATGTGCAATTTCTGGTTTTTGTTTGGTTTTCCAAAGTTTTTGGAATGTTTTTCAAGATTTTTCTATTTTTTGGTTTGAAAATTTGGTGTTTCTGAAATTTGATGTTCAATTATGGCAAAAACATAGCAAACACATGGAAGTTTTCATGATTTTTATCTTTTGTTATTTTTTTGTATTTTTGGACTATTTTGACTAAAAAAAAGTACACCCTAGGCTGGATATGACAGTATTTGTTGAATCCTCTAGCTATGCATATTCAAAGTGTGTAGCTCCAGGATCTAGTAGCACTGGCTCCCCTCCATGGCACTCACTTCTCACGCATACCAGATCTGAGTTTCCTTAGGCTCGTACCCCCACCAAACCATAGGATTGTCCCTACTACCTCTACTAAGAATCACATGAATCAAGGCCTCTTCAAGAGCTCCGCCCTTTGTGTCAACAATTAGGGGTTTTTGGTATACTACACAAATGGTTCATAGTCAAGGCAACTGTTTGAGTGGTTACACGTGCGGCAGTACTACTCTCCATTATGGAGTCTCCTAGCCTTAAAGGGTTACGACTTAGAGGGTTTTGGGGGAGGTTGGCCGTCAGTGTAACACAATCACACTCATTGCAGGAGGTTTGCACCCCAAGCACAGTTTATTTTAAGTGGATTGGCAGGGCTTGGCCTTAGCCTGTTACCACTCGGGGTCATTCCCACTTGGACAGGCATGCATCCAAGGGTAGGCCCCTCTAAAGATTAAACAGATAGAATAACAAGTCTGGCGTTCTGGTCACCCAATAAAGGGGAGAGCATAAGCCTATTGTCATTCAAAAATCACAGAGAACAGTGATTAATCCAATCCTAGTTAAAATGAAAACAACTAAATGGGCCGAAGTGTACTCAAAATAGTGATAAATGCCCATGTATTGGTCCCTTTTCCTTAATACCCGCAAAAAAGGCCACAAATGGAGCTGTAAGGCTCACCAAACTAGCCGTCAAAACAAGATGACAACAATTTATTAAAATCTAGCACAAACAACCCAGACAAGCATTCAACCAAATCAATCAACTCTACATTAATTGCACACCATTAAAGGTTTAAGTCTCACCAATCAAGCAGTCAAAAAATATTAAAGGAAATCAACCAATTTAGAACAAACAAGCATTCGACCAAATCAATCACCTCCCATATTTATTACCAAATTCAAATTTATAGACATCCATCAAATCATTCAAATGAAGTGCAATAAAAACTATTTGAACCAATCAAATGAGAGTGCATAGATCACAAACAAAAAATTCCAAGTTTTCCTGCATAAACCCTAAATTTCTACCCATAAGTTTCCAACATCCCATACACAAGACTCCTGAAGGCTTCAAATTTGTAGAGTTCTACCAACATTCAGGTAAGTTCAATATTCCAACATCACTACAATGTTTGTTTCTATTTCAAATGTTTGTTGTTTAAGTTTAAACTCTATTGCTATTTTGAATTACAGATGTTTAGCTTCAATTCTAAACCAAACAACATGGATTTTAAACCAAAAAATAATACAGTTAAAACACAAAAAAAGGTGGCGAGTTGCTCATAAAAAATGTTGCTTAGAAAATTCTTCTGTAGCTAAGCTATGAACTTAGACATCCTAATAAGCCTTGGTTATCATTTAATCCCTTAGCTTCACCAACTCAAAATGGGAAAAAGGTTGCTTTGGGTTCAGTCTGGAATCTGCACTGTATGATATTTAGCTGGCTTTGCTAGCTACTCTTGCCTATTTGCATGTTTTCTTATTCTTGTTAGTTCATTGTGTTTGTTTTCTCAATCTACCCAATGCTGCAGTGGTTTGTTAAGTGGACTATATAGTGGGTAACTCCCATTCCACTGCAAAAAAGATAGTAACACAGGCATCTTGTCTTGTTTAAGAATTGACTTAAATAGATATCCTTGAAGTAACTTGAGTATCAACATTGAATGCTTATGTCAGCTGATCATTGTTATAGACCTATCCTCATTATGGAAAATTCTAGCAACATTCTCAAATGTCAAACATTGTTATCTGATCTTGACACATTTTAGCAGCATTCTCAAATGTCAAACATAGTATCAACATTGTTATCTGATCTAGACAAATTTTAGCAGCATTCTCAAATGTCAAACCATAAAAAATCAACATATAACATACAAAATCATAACTACAACCAAACTGTAAATTCAAACATACAACATAGAATAGAAAATCAAAATATGAAACTATCAAATCAAACATAGAACATCATAAATCATAATGTGAAACAATTAAAACAAACATATAACATCACACATCTTTTGTTTAGAGCATCACTGTGAACTCTCTGATTGAACTTACAAATTGAAATTACAAACTGCAATTACAGAGATGAAGAAAATGGAATGCCAAATGTTGTAATGTTTGTGATTAATATAATTAGTATAGCTGATTGTTGGTCTATGTTGTTATCTTGTTGTATAGATTTTACACTATCAACCTCATTGTACACATGCTTAAGTAATCATATTTGTTGTACTAGTCACATATAAGCCCAAGTAGATCTTGATAGTTAGGCTACACCACCCTGCAGGCCTCTCTACTAATCAACACATGCAAGTGGGATGTCCCGTTCAATGCTTTAGGCTTTTTATTTCTTTAACTTTGTACTGAAGAGATTCAAAAGATTCTAAATTACAAAACTGATGTCCAAAGGTATTTGTTGACATGTGCAGATGAAGAACAAATCTCAAATGCAGACCCTCTGTGGCACCAAGAGACTAAAGACAACCATGCCTCTAGAAAAAAGAGTTCATTTCCCACTAGATGAAGACAATCAAGTTGCAAATGAGAGAAGTCCTCAACCAGTTGAGCCAGTTATTCAAGTCAATGTAGCTACTCAAAGCAAGAAGGTTTCAATTCAATGGGAGTGGAGGAAAGAGGATATGGATGACATGCACCCCAACAAAACTTTTCAGTTCAACATGCATGATGCTGCTTCTGTAGTGCAGAACATTGTTAGTCTTTCTAGGGTCGATGTGTCAGATGTGGAAGTTGCCAACACATTGGTGTTATGGTTGGCTAATGGTGATTCAAATCCTACAATAGTAGAAACAGTGGGAAGGGAAACAACTTTACATGATTCAGCTAAACCTACAGTGGGGGGTCAACTAGTTGATGACATGGTTGAAAGTCAACAAGAGACTACCATGGATGGACTTAGCCTTTTGTCTCCCCCAAGCCAACCATCATGGATGGTGGAGGGAGCCATGAATTTAGGATATGACTTGCATCCATAGGAAGAAGGTAGCATAGTCTCTTTCCCCTCTCCACCACCCATGTTGAATGTGGATGACATGGTACATTACTGTGATGAGTGTGGAGAAGGTGATACCCAAGATATTATAGATTTGAGCCAAGATATGAGGCATTTTACGATGAGGCTGAACACAACATTCATGGAGATTTCAGCCAATCCTTGAGTTCCCAAGTAGATTCACATTTCAACAAATATCTGAAACTACCAATTCACATTGTGAAGGAAACACCTGGGACAATAGAGGATAGAGGAATTTGGTTGAGTCGACAGTCCCAATTATTAACAATAGATGAATACATGAACCTGTTAATGGAACAAGAGCAAAGGAAGAAAGAAATTTAGGAGTTAAAACTATGAAAGAGGGAGCATATTGAGGAGAGAAAGGTAGCACGTGTTGTTGCAAAGGAATTAAAGGATCAAGCCAAACTAGATAGAGAGATTGCCTGAAGAGAAAAGGAACAACAAAAAGTGGAAAAAGAGCTCAAAAGGGAGCAAGAAAGGATTCAAAAGGAGCAGGATAGAAAGGAAAAAGTGTTTGAAATGGCAAGGAAGGATCTACAGAGAGAAAGGCATTTAAGCAAGCCCTTAAACCCTTTGCCCAAAAATCATGCCTTATTTAGGGAGATGGTGAACATTCATATCCCTAACTATTTTCTAGCATGGTTTGAATGAGATTGGTAGCAACCAATCATTCTACACAAACAAGTTTGAAATTGCATCCTAGGGAGGCATTTTTTGCCTTTTGTAATAGCACAATTTGTATTTTGAATTAAATTAATGTAAGGGGAATTTAGATTTGTGTTTGGCACGTTAATGATTTGCATTTAGGGGAATTCATATCTATGTTTTTATGTACAATGAGGTATGTTTGTATGTATGTTTATAAGAACATGATTGTATATGGATATGCATCCACATTCAGAGCTGTAAGGAACTCCAATCAAGCAGTCAAAAAAAGAGGACAACAAGTTAACATTTCAGACTACATAATCATTCAACCAAGTCAATCAACCTCTCCATTATTTCCTATAAAATCATTTTTGTATGCAACCTAATATGAATAATAAAATACTAATGAAGGGAATCATTTGACTATTAATTGATTCAATTACAAATAACAAATCGCCCCACTCTGTTGAACTCCTATAGTCATGATCTAAATGCATGATAATCCTATCAACTAGGACTACCTTTTAGTAGAGAACTATTCTACATGAACAAACCATTCTACTAGAGAACTATTCTCCTAGATAAGTGCATTGGGGAGACTTGCTTACCCAAAGGCATTTTGGGTTGAGCAATGTTGCAGTCTACAAATCAATCTGATTTGATGATAACTACAACATAGCTTAACAATAAAATACTAATGAAGTAAATCATCTGACTATTAATTGATTTAATTACAAATAATAGCTCGTCCCACGATGGTGAACTCCTGTAGTCATGATCTAAATGCATGATAATCCTATCAACTAGGACAACCTTTTAGTAGAGAACTAATCTACATGAACAAACCATTCTACTAGAAAACTATTCTCCTAGATAAGTGCATTGGGGAGACTTGCTTACCCAAAGGCATTTTGGGTTGAGCTATGCTACAGTCTACAAATCAAACTGATTTTATGATAACTACAACATAGCTTAACACTAAAAATGCTTTTGCATTATCAAGACTCCTCAAAGTAGAGCCATCTCCAAAGCATATGTGACCCAGTTTCAGTGCCATCTGCAACTACCAAACGCAAAGAACAGAGTCGATAATGGTGTGAAAGGGTTTGTTGATTGTGAAGGATGAGAGCATTGAACGCTTCGTAGCTGTAAAAAGCCAAGGCACGATAAATAGTGAAATGTGGAGGGAAGTGGAGTAAATGCATTTGCTTCCTTCATTAATGCGAGAGTGTGATGAAAAGGTGGTGAGTTGCTCAGATGCCATAGGACATCGCGAGCACAACTCACGATGCCACATATGTATTAACATACATATGCATTTGCATATATACATACATATGCGTATACATATACACATGCATATATATGTGTGTGTGTGTGTGTGTGAGTGTTGCTCGTAAATGGAAGGTTTTTTTCATTTTTTATCTGGTTGTAATCATGAGGCTTTAGTATTCAAATGGGGTTATTGTTTATCCATATACAATCAAAATGTAATATAAACATACATATGCGTATGCATATACACATACTTATGCATATGCATAATATATGTGTATATATATTTGTTCAAAACATAATGTATGCTCTAGGTATTAAAATGGGGCTATTATTTATCCATGGGTATTCAATTATTTTATATTTTTTTGTTTGCAATGACATTTTTTCCATCTATTACTTTCTGTAATCATAAATGGAAGCTTCTTATGGTTTTCTCACTGTTTGTAATCATGAGGGTTCGGTATTAAAATGGGGTTACTGTTTATCCATGGGTATTAAAATATTATCTATTTTTATTGTTTGCAATGGCTTCTCTCGTCTATCCTTCGAAGGGGTATGGTAAGGATATCCTATCTTGCTAAGGCAATGATCTTTCTAGCTTGAAAAAAAGAGGATTTATTTGGTTTTTTCTATTTTTATGTCCTATGGTTTATGCATGCAACATCTTAATTGAATCAATGACTATAGACATGTCCTCTAAGTTCAGACTATAGTTTTTATTGCACTTCATTTGAATGATTTGATGGATGTCTATAAAATTGAATTTGGTATTAAATATGGGAGGTGATTGATTTGGTCGAATGCTTATTTGCTCTGAATTGGTTGATTTCCTTTAATGCTTTTTGACATCTTGATTCAAATGAAGGATAGGAATCAATTATTTGATGTGTGTGGATGATAGATTAAATAATATCTTTGACTACTAGGATAAAGTGTCAATTTTCACAAAATGTGTAGTTAGCTCAAAGTAGGAAAATCAAGGGGCAGAACAAATATCTCGGTTTGGTTTTTGATGTTTGCAATGGGAATGTATTTCTGTATGTTTGTCCTATGGTTTATGCATGCAATATCTTTCACTAATTAAAGAATATCTTTCACTAATTAAAGAATATCTTTCACTAATTAATGAATTATTTGTTATGTGTGGATGACAAATTATAGAATATCTTTCACTACTAGGACATAGTGTCAAATATTGCAAAATATCTTTCAGTACTAGGACATAGTGTGAATGGAAGGTTCTTTTGGTTTTATGTGTATACACACATACATACACATATCTAAATTGCTGTCTGTAGTCATAAATGGAAGGTTCTTTTGGTTTCATGTGTACACACACACACATAAATGTTTGTCTGTGTATAGATAAAAGAGATAAGACTTGTGAACAACATAAAGAAATATTTAGGGTGTCCACATCATTGAATATAAAATAATTGAATACCCATGGATAAATAATAACCCCAAGAAGCAGACGATTTTTTTTAAATTTTAGATAATGTGGTGCACCAAGTGGAGGGGTCAAGTTAGGGTGACCCACTATGAAAAGAGGACAAATTGCAGATTGAATTTTGAAGTAAACATGCTTTAAAAGGTATTCAATATGATATCAATTATAAACTTGAAATGCACTTGTAAAAAAATATTGCAGCACATTAAAACATTTATCATTCCATTTTCTACAATTAGAAATTGTAAACTAAAATTTGTAACTTAAATTAAAGAGTCATAGTGATGCTTGAGCAGAATTTTGCAATTTCCAAAAGCAATAAATGTGTTACAAAACACATAAAATGACCATTAAGCTGTGTTGATAAACACTAGTTATAAAGTAGATAAAGTGTTGCAACAAACACCATTGAACACTAGTTTTGCCATTTGGAATCTTTTGAATGTTTGCAGTACAAAGTTAAAGAAACAAAGAGCCTTAAGCACTGAACTAGACATTCCAGGTCACAAAGAAATAAAACAACCTTCAATTAATGACCACATACAACAAAAGATGGAAGAAAAACATTGCAAACCAAAAAAAACAATCAATAGACATGGATAAAGAATAATCCCATTGCAAACACAAATAAAAAAAAATTGAATACCCATAGATAAACAATAAACCCATTTTAATACTAAACCCTCATGATTACAAATAGTGAGAAAACTATAAGAAGCTTCCATTTATGATTACAGACAGCAATAGATAGAAAAAATCCCATTACAAACAAAAAATATATAAAATAATTGAATACGGATAAATAATAACCCCATTTTAATACCAAACCCTCATAATTTCAAATAGTGAGAAAACCATAAGAAGCTTCTATTTATGATTATAGACAACAATAGATAGAGAAAATCCCATTGCAAAAAAATAAAAATAAAATAATTGAATACCCATGGATAAATAATAACCCCTTTTAATACCAAACCCTCATGATTACAAACAATGAGAAAATCATAAAAAGATTCTATTTATGATTACAAACAACAATAGATGGAAAAAATCCCATTACAAACAAAAAAATATAAAATAACTAAATACCCATGATACAGATAATAAATAATTTATCCTTACCAGGGTCGAAGGATAAACGAACGAAGCAATTGCAAACAATAAAAATAGAAAATATTTTAATACTCATGGATAAACAGTAACCCCATTTTAATACCAAACCCTCATGATTACAAACAGTGAGAAAACCATAAGAAGCTTCCAAATATGATTACAGACAACAATAGATGGAAAAAATGCCATTGCAAACAAAAAAAATGAATACCCATTTGAATACCAAAGCCTAATAGTTTCATGTAGACTGAAAATGAAAGGAGCCTTCCATTTATGACCACTCACAATAATATATATTGCATGCATAGACCATAGGACATAGAAACAGAAAAAACAAAATAAATCCTCTTTTTTTTCAAGCTAGAAAGATCATTCCCTAAGCAGGATAAGATATCCTTACCAGGGTCGAGCGATAAAAGGGTGAAGCCATGAGCGGAAGCAGACAAAAAATTAAACAACCGAAAACCCATTTGAAAACTGAAAACACATTTGAAAAATGAAGCTTCAAAATAGACAAGCAAATGGAAAACCAGAAGAATGTTAATTTATGAGCACATATAGCATTGCAAACAGAAAAAAAAACCAAAAAAATCCTCTTTGTTTTTGAGCTAGAAAGATTATTGCCTTAGCAGGATAAGGAATGCTTACCAGGGTCAAAGGAAAAATAAGCGAAGCCAGTGGATGCAGGTATTTGTAGATACCCAAAAATGACTCTTCACATCGCATCACTTGCATTTCACCAAATCTATTGAATCACCTGCATTTAGCATTAATTAAATAATCTAATTATTTAATTAATTTCATCAAATTCATCAATTTCATCTAATTTCCCTAAATTCCAACATTAATTGAATAAATTATATTTATTTAATTAATTTAATTAATTTCCTCTATATTCTTCCAAAATTAAATAATTTTAATTATTTAATTAAATCATTATCCTCTTTCAAATATTCAAATCCACATTAATTAAATAAATCAATTATTTAATTAATTCATTAAAATTCCTCTTATCCGCAATTAAATAATTTTCATTATTTGATTGATCAAATTATTCTTCTAAATTTAAATAAATTATTCAAATTTATTTAAGTTGACTATTATCCTCTAAAAATAAATAAAACTAATATTTTATTTATATTCCTCTATCATGCAAAATAAATTAAATCAATTCATTTGTTTAATTTATTTAAATCATCTTATCTAATTCTTTCTTCAATCACGCACAATCAATTAAATAAATTTATTTATTTAATTTGTTTTAATTCTTCAATTCCTCTAAAAAGTATCATTTTAACTCTATATGCACAATTAGTCTTATTTTTAGAACTTCAAAAAGGAAATCTAAAGTTGAGTTAATTGGCTTTAATCTTTATTATTTTTATCATCAACTCATAAATTAGAAACAACATTCTAATTTATGAAATCTTTATCCTATCTTTAGCCAAAAAGCAATTATCTTAATAAAAATACCTTTTTGGAGTGACACATGTCGTGCACATGTTCATCATGAGCTCTTGATTTATCTCCACCATTGATCGATCCAACCCTAAAAATTATATATACCCCCTTCACTCCTTCAAAAAATCCTCTTCGATCATTTATTCTTAGGCATCCCTATAGCGCATTGAGCACTTATCATCATCACTTCCGTTTGTTGCAAACATGGTTTCGCAATTGATTGAGCAATCCACAAAAGACCAAGATAACAATACAATCTAGGTGAAAGCTTTCATTTATTTTTTGTGTTATTCATTGATTATTCGGTTATTATCTAGATTGTTATCTTGAAGGTTATAGGATTGAGTTGTTTGTTTATCATTTATTTGATCTCATTAATCAATCTCAATTTTACCTATACACATTCTGGCATGCCCAGTGGGACCCACTAACCTTTCTTTTTTTTAGATTTTTTTTTGAAGTATAGTACAGAAAAATGCAACCAAACATAGAAAAGCACAGCTGAACCGAACTAAAGTGCCTTTGGTCTGCAATGAAGCACCTTCAGGCAACAGTGAAGTGCCTGTGGTATGTAGTAAGGCGCATCCAGCTGACAGTAAAGCACTTTTGCATAACAATGAAGCACCTCTGGTTATTAGGGTTTCTGACTTGATTTTTTGATTCATAGGGTTCTTTTCTCATCATACTGATCATAATTGTTAGACAAGCTGATTTATTTGTCTCTCAATCATCTAACATACTTCCTAAGCTGATTTATTTAGGAGTATTTTGTGTTTTTGAGTTAACCTGTCATTTCATGGTGTTTTGTGATTCGTTCTTGATTATAGGCTACATATCTCATCATCTATCAACATCCTAGATCATCATGGAACCATCCAGTCATCTTTCAGTCTATCTTTTTTGATGAAACATTGTGTTTTTTTTAGGTTTGTCACAGTGAAGTGCTTTTGCACAGCAGTCAAGCACTTTTGTACCGCAATCCAGTGTTGTTGCATGATAGTTAGGTACCTTTGGTCAGAAGCAACACGCCTATGCATCACAGTTCAAGACTTTTTGGTATTTTTTGAAGTGTCTTTGAACCTCAGTAAAGTGCTTTTGGTCAATTGATTTGTTTTTGCTAACTACTTGAGTTTTGTGGAACTAAACCAACTTATTACAACTTCTTATCACTCAAACAAAGCAAATAGGTTTTCTAACATGTCTTTGTAGGATGAGTGTTGAAGAATTGCAATCTCTTTTTTTACTAAGTGTTAGAAACAACTGCTATCTTAAGGGATAATGGACATGAATGATCTTTTTGCAATCTAAGTCTTTGGAACAATTGCTATCTTAAGGGACAATGGACATGAATGATCTTTTTGCAATCGAAGTCTTAGGAACAACTGCTATCTTAGGGGATAACTGACATCTATCATTTGCAATCTTGTGTGGTTAAGTAGTTGCACCTAGTTATTTTCTTACTAAATAGGATAAATGAACAACTATTTTCTATGCTTGTAAGGTGATAGGTATATGCTCTCCCCTTGCAATATCTTGGGTGATCAAAAAACCAAACTCATCTATTATTTAGTTTCAATTTATCATTTAGAAGGGCCTGCTTTTGGATTGCGCTTCATCCAAAAGGGACGAACCTAAGCAGAGTTTTCCTTTGAACCGCTATATAAATTGGTTGAGGTGAAATCCAAGTCCTAACTAGCGTTAGCCTTGCCTTACGATGCCAATTTGAAAGGAATTGTACGTAACACTCTTGTGAAAGAAATTTTGCACTTGTGTAGGGTATATGAGATTCCTAGTAAAGTTGGTCAAAGATTTTAGTAGCTTGCCGCATGCTCACAAGGCATTGGTCCCTCAAAGTAACTAAAAACCCTTTATCTAGTGACTACCTGATTCAACTCCAAACGTTGTGGTAATTTTCAGTGCAAGGGGAATCGATACAAGCCCTCAAGATTACTCACCATTGCCTCCCTTAAGATGAGATAGAAATCCCCAATATTGAATAAGCTACTTGTAGCTTTATGGGGAAAGAGTGATTGCATCATCCTTCCAGTGTAGGAGGCCCCTATCCATCCTCTCTTGCAAAGACAAAAAAATGTACACATCCATTTTTTGGTGAGATGACATTTGAGTCGATAGAGATTTTAAGTTGTGAGTTGATGTACCGCAATGAATCCGTGTCCTTAGGTATAAATTGTGTTTGATTTGTTTTACAATTGTCTTATACCTGTGAAAACTTGGGCTTTTCCGTGAGCCTTGAACATACACTATCTGTTGCGTCAGTCCTAAGCCTCTTTGTTTACTGTGTGTTCTCTTGTCAAATCAAATCCAATCCAAATTCAATAAAAAATCTATCAAAATTTGCCTTACAACATTATTAACACCATCTCAATGCCTTTGCACAATCTTGAAGTGCCTTTGAAACACAATCAATCACCTTTGAAACACAGTCCAGTGCCTTTGTTTAGTAGTAAAGTGCTTTTGGTATCGCAATTAAGCACCTTTGAAATATAGAAAAAGCACCTTTAAACCACCGTCCAGCACGTTTGGTCCCTGTTAAACTATTAATCATTCATTTATCCCACAAACTCAAGATTTTGATCATATAAACCTCTGAGCTAGCATCCCATAGTATTGTCAGACATCTTCCATCAAACCATCAACCCATTTCATCCATTATCATAGCTTAAAATTGGACTTTTCAAACTATTTATCCTCTTGAGATTACTATCATCAAATCCATTTCGCCAAACACACCAAAATCCTTACCCACTGTTTGTCTAACTGAGTAATTTGGTCTCCACCATAAATCCTAGATCATATCAATCCCCTAGTTCATCTTTTGATTTGAGAGTAATCACATCTCTTGGATTTTTTTTGAAAGAAGAACTAGCATCCATTATTAGTTTTTATGAGCTTAGAGAATGAACTTCTCTTGAGTTAGTTTACGCCATTGACACTATCCACCTTCATTGAGGTCAATAGTAAATTCTTGAATGGTAATCCTTATCCAAACAACAATCAATCTAGAATTTATAATCTTCCACAAGTAACCCACTTCAAATCCACCAACATAGTGATCTCAACTTTATCAAACTAGTCCAAAATCAATTAAAATCCCTAAACTTTTGTCCTAGTGCATTTGAATCATCTTATGGTAACCACTAGACTACAAAATCATCAAGCCATGAAGGCTAAGCAAACTTCCCCAAAACAAAAAAAATCTCATGCTCGTACACCTCCATAAGGTCATCGCACCATGTCTCAACATGACACTCCTCACACACTAGTTGATATACCAACAAAATTTCAAAACAAACCTCAAACAAATTTCCAAATCAATCCTCCCGAAGATAATATCACATAAATGGCAGCAATGCAATATACCACAGGGTTATATCCTCATGATCTCATTTCAACTGATGATACCATTATTCAAAACCCCTCTCAAGAAGAGAAACTTTCAAGAAGGTCAATCCTCTCAAGAAGAAGGGCTTCAAGATCTAGATGAAATCATGTAAGATCCCAAAACCATGGCAGCTCTTGACAAACTCATTCACTCTAATCAAGATCACTACTTTCATTTGCTTACTCAAAATGGAGCCAAATTGCCTTGTGACTTTGATACATCTAATATTCGAGAGAAAGATCCTTTTCAAGATTCTATTAACGCTATGGGTAGACCGCAAGTAAACCCCATCCAAACCATATCTGCCATATCTATACCAATTCCCAAATCATCTTCACAAAAGGAAGTACCTAATCCTTTTACCACTCAATATGGAAATCCTCTTTATCAAAACTAAAGTTTAATAGTGGAGAGACCAATATCACCCCTCCTAACTCCCATGGAAATTTATAACACTCAACAAGAACATCTCCACTGTCAAGTTAAACTAGAAAAACAAGCCAATCTAGTCAAACAAGCTCAACAAAGCAAACCCCTCTTAACCACATCCATACCTACCAATACCCAAAATCCTCCATGCACATCACAAATTCATACAACCATATCCAATCTTGCATTGGCTACCCCAACATCTACATCTTTATCGCTCAACTATACACCTATGGATGCTTATGTCACTCCACCACAAGTGTCACAAGTGCAAACACTCCATCTGTCACCCAACCAAACGAACAATACTAGTCATGTTGTTCCACCCCAACATTCCTCAAACATCAACACTACTTATCTCAATCCACCCCAATATTCGTCAAATCTCAATGCTACTCATATCAATCCACCACAACCACCTCAAAATCCAAACAACACCTACATCACTCCACTACAACCATCTCAAAATCCAAATCAAAACACATACATCATCCCTCCACAACAATATCAAAATCCCCCTCAAAACTCACCAAATCAATACTCTTATCTCACACCCCCATCGAATCCACAAAATCTACCTTTCTTCATTGATCCTACTCAAAACAACCCCCAAACATCATATGACCCATATAATCTAAATGCTTCCAATACATCTTATGGGTAGCAACAACCACCTCAAATTCAACAAAATTTGACCTTACCAACACCACCATTGGCTTATGAGCTTAAGTTGAACGAAATGCAAAACCAGATATATGCTATGTCATTTGGTCATGTCAAGAAAACTTTCTCGTTGGAGGAGGTTTGTCCTTATCCCTTTGATCATTCTTTAACAATGACTCCTTTTCTGCCTAACTTTGACATACCTAAATTTGACAAGTACAAAGGACAGGGCGATCCTAAGGACCATCTTAGAGAGTTCTATATTGCTTGCCTTGAGGTTGCTCATAATGACACATATCTTATGCACCTCTTTCCCTGTAGTCTTGGAGGACAAGCAATAGAATGGTTCTCACACCTACCCATGGGTATTAAGACTTTCAATGAACTAGTGGAAAAATTTGCAACCCATTTCTCATATAATAATGATACTGAGATTTTTATGACAGACTTGTGTAATAGAAGCAGTGAAATGGTAAAACCTTCACCTCCTACATACAAAGATAGCACAATATGGCTAGAAAATTCCCTTTTAAAATACTTGACAAACAACTCATTAGTATCTTTGTGCAAAATCTTAATCCAGATCTAGAGTTTCATTTACAAATGCACAATGCTATCTCTTTTGATGAGATCATCCATAAAGGGACTAATATCGAAAAAGCACTCATTGCCAAAGGTATAGTCAAAATCTTTAAGGAGACCAAAGATAACCCTCCTCAACAACAATCTAATGATAAACCTAAATTTTGGAATAAAAACAAGAACATTGTGAATGATGGTGTTGTGGATTCTAAGCACATTCAAACCCTTAACTACCACTCAATCCATTAAAGGCAACCCCATCTACACCTAGAGAACAACAATAACAACAACCACACTAGCAACAACAATGAAACCAACAACAGCAACAAGACTATCCCCCAAGACGCTGTTTCACCCCATTAGGTGAACCTATCGAATAAGTCCTCAAGAAACTCATGCAAAACAGACTCATCATACTACCCAAAACACGTCAATATGATGAACTCGCTTTCAAACCAACATGGTACAAAGATAACAAATAATGTGAGTTCCATAGAACAAAAGGACACAAAACCTCATCGTGCATGAAACTGAAACACTTCATTCAAAATCTCATAGAAAGGGGTGAAGTCACCTTCTACAAACCTCCTCAACATACATCTAATAAAGACCTCAATGTATACAAGGAACCATTCCTGCAACATGGTAAAGGTCAAGATCCTGATAAAGGTAAGAGCATTAACAAAGCCTCATCTTCTTATGAATCTATTGTCAGTCATCTTGAAGAAAGTTGAGTCTCCACCCTAACTATAAAGAAGAAAGCTCTATATTATGTTGTCACCACTTGTCGTGGTCGTGTTACCCTTTGCGGGCCAACACCAAATCCTCTAATCCCTTCTGATTATAATCTTGTTGATCATCTAGGGAAGACCCCCGCACAGATATCTATCTTAGACCTTTTAATGTCATCTCCCACTCATAAAGAAGTGCTTGAAAAAGACTTACAAGAGTCATCCATTCCCAACAATATAGCTGTCACAGATTTTTGAGCCATTATAGGTAATATTGCCTCACCTTACAATCTGGTCTTTTCTAAAAAGGACCTTCCAACTCATGATCAATGTCACAATGATGACCTCCACATCAAAGTTTTCATCCATCAACGTAAAATAAAACACATATTTATAGATGGTGGTGTTGGTCTTAATATTTGTTCCCTCAAATTGTTGATACTATTAGGATACTCTGAGGATCACATAGATGCATATCAGTCTATTATTATCAAAGTATATAATGATGCAGAACACAACACAAATGGTATGATACATTTGCCTATTCAAGTGGGTCCCATCATGCTAGAAACAATATGCCAAGTCCTAGATATTGAGCTACCATATAATATTATCCTAGGACGCCCATAGATTCATGACATGAAGGTGGTGCCTTCAACATACCATCAATCCCTAAAGTTCCCATTCAATGGTGCTGAAATTACTATCCCAGGAGATCCTCATCCATTTGAATTTTGTCATGCCATGCAAGGGCATTAAAAGAATAGTAACCAAATACCCAACAATGATGCAGTTCAATCATCCCCACTATATATTGATCCAGATACCTTACATAAAGCCTCTACAGATACATCCAATCCTCTACCATAAATCAAAGCCCATATCAGAGACATAGGATTTGGTGAGTATGATTTTTCAAAATCTTTTTGTGTAGGGAGGATGCCTCTCTCACCAAAATCCTATAGCAAACCTCCCATTACTAAGGTTACCAAAAAGCTCAAGATACTAGCTTTTCTCACAAAGTTTACCGATGGGCGCTTGTTATAAGATGAAACTATTGAAGACATATCCTCTTGGGTCTACAAAGAAAAAGAACCAGTCACACTACCTATCAAGAAGTATGGTAATGGCCTTAGAATTGTCAAAAACATTGGCTATAAAGGAAAAGGTGGCCTAGGAAAACATGGTCAAGGTCAAATGGAACCCATTATAGTGACTAAAAAATACAATCAACAAGGGTTAGGATACGGTAAGGAGGTACCAAGAGCCTCAGACATCAAGTTTATTCTTGATGAGGTAGAAAAATCTTGGCCCACATATTCAATCTCTAATGAGGATACCATCAATGACTCTTCCTTATACATCACAGACATATTCCAAGAAACCTTGATATTTATGATATCATCCATCTCCCTTACTTCAATCACAAAAAACCAAAATCTATCCCTCATTTACCCTGAACTCATCAATTGGGACCAACAAGTGGCCCTCATTCTAGACATCTTTTAGAATGACAAGGCCATCACAAAATTCATGGGACTCCGGGACAATATTTCACTTGGTGATCACAAAGCCGGTTTTATCATGGAATTAGAGCAAGCTGCTTATAGTCACAAAATAGAAAATTAAAATAGATCCTTAGGTGAAAACCACAATGTGGCACCTCTTGATCATAAAATAGTAAAAATAAAGGACAAACCTCTTTGAGGTGCCTAAGGATGGAGGATTTGACCTTCCATTACCATATAAGTATCATGAAAAATTAGCTCTCTTAGTTGAAGATTCAAAAGAGATAAATCTAGGAATAGTTCAGAATACAAAGGTCACATTTCTAGCAACATCATTATTAGAACAAGAGAGGAAGGACCTCGTGAAATTTTTCTCACAAAGGAAAATTAACTTTTCTTGGACATATGCTGGCATGCCTAGGTTGGACCCTTCACTTGTAGTTCATCACCTAGTTGTCTCACCAAACACCAAGCTTGTCAAATAGAAGCTTCACAAGATGCACCCTCATATTTCACTATTGGTCAAAGCAGAGCTTGAGAAATTGTTAGATGCTAAGTTCATACGACATGTTGATTACATAGAGTGGGTCTCAAATCTTGTACCTATTTCTAAACTGAATGGGGGCATTTGCAAATGCACAGATTTTTGAGACTTAAATAAAGCATGTACCAAGGACGATTTTCCATTTCCAAACATAGATACCATAGTAGACTTGACATCAGGTCATGAGATGCTTTCTCTTATGGATGGATTCTCAAGTTACAATCAAATTAAGATAGTGGCAGAAGATCAACATAAAATAAACTTCACATGTCCTTGGGGTACTTACTATTGGGTAGTTATGTCTTTTGGTCTCAAGAATGCGGGAGCTATTTATCAAAGAGATATGACTCTAATATTCCATGACTTGTTTCACACTATAATGGAGGACTATGTCAATGACATATTAGTAAAATCTTCTAGGATCCAAAGAAATTTGTCTTCGATGTCACTTTAGGGAAATTGTTGGGGTACATTGTAGCTCATAGAGGAATTGAAGTAGATCTAGCAAAGGTCAAGGCTATAGTAGAGATGCCTCCACCTAAAAATCTTAAAGCACTAAGGAGCCTTCAAGGGAGGTTATAGTCTATCAGGTGCTTTATTTCACAACTAGCAGATAAGTGTGAACCATTTCAACACTTTCTCCGCAAGGATGTCTCATTTCAGTGGGATAACAAGTGTCAACAGACATTCGATCAGCTTGAGGAATATCTAGCTAATCCTCCAGTTTGGTGCCACTAGTACTTGATAGACCTTTGCTTTTTTATATCTCAACCAAATCGGCAGTATTAGGAGCTCTTCTTGCACAACATGATGAGTCAGGGAAAGAGCATGCTATCTATTATATCAGCCACACTTTGGTTGGATATGAACTCAACTACACTCCTATGGAAAGAGCATGTCTAGCAGTAGTGTTTGCTTCCCAAAAGTTGCGACATGACATTTTAAACCAAACAACCACTCTTATCTCTAAGATTGATCCATTAAAGTATCTTTTATCCAAGGCAGCTCTCATAGGCCAACTAGCTAAATGGGTCATGATCTTGAGTAAATTCACCATAGAGTATGTAGATCGAAAGGCTATCAAGGGACAAATTCTACTAGATCAACTAGCTGAAGCTTCAATCACAGATGTCAATCCTATGATCTTTGACTTTCCTGCTGAAGGTCTCTTCACTCTAGCTACCTCAGTGGAGTGGAAGTTATACTTTGATGGGTCCTACACACATGGCTCAAGGGCATGAATCTTGTTTATCACACCACAGAATGACTACATTCCAAAATCATATAGGTTATCATTCCCATGCACCCAAAATATAGCTGAGTATGAAGAACTTCTCACAGGTCTTCACGTAGCAATAGAATGGAATATCAAGGAACTTCAAGTCTATGGAGACTCTCAACTAGGTATCAGATAAGTCACTGATGAATACTAGACTAAGGATGACAAGTTGATACCATATAAGTAACTAGTTGACACCTACAAGCTGCATTTCTCTAGCATCACCTATGAACAAATACCAAGGGTGCATAATAAGGTTGCTGATTCTATGGCTTCCATTGGGTCACTTGTCGACATGCCTGCCAACACTTAGAAATGTGAGTTCTTAATTAAACAACTATTAATACCTGTTGTTGATGTTGCTACAATTGAATTCATCTGTGAACTTGTTGGTCCCAATTCCCCTTGGTACGAAGGCATATATGAATACCTTCAAAATGGTACCTTTCCCTTTGACCTATCCAAAACCCAACACAAAACCTTCATCTACCGAGCCTCTCATTTCACTATTTTGGGTGACACCCTTTATTACCGGAGTCTTGATGGTATCCTTCTTAGATGTCTTAACTCAGAAGAAGATAATGCTACCTTGAGAGAAATACACAAAGGTGTTTGTGGATCACATTCCACCGATCTAACTCTTGCTAAGAAGATACTTCGAACAGGTTATTATTGGCCAACTATAGAGAAAGATGCAGTCCAATTTGCTAAGTGTCTACAATGCCAAAAACATGGGGACTTGATACATGCACCAACACATGAGCTACAACCTGTTACAACTCCATGGCCTTTTTCATAGTGGGGACTCAACCTCATGGGTAAAATCCATCTATCCTCATCTAATGGCCATAAGTTTATCATTACCACCACTGAGTATTTTACTAAGTGGGTAGAAGCCATCCCAACGACCTATATCACTGGCAAGAAAATAGCCAAGTTTATCCTCAATTATCTCATTTTCCGATATGTGATTCCCCAATCCATTGTCACTGATAATGGTAGACCATTTAAGAATCAAGATGTCCGTGCCTTATGCATACAATACAATATCCAACATTACATTTCTACTCAATATTATCCTCAGTCAAATGGCCAAGCTGAGACTTCGAATAAAACCATACTCAAAATCCTAAAGAAAATGATCAATGAAGCGGTCGTGATTGGCATCTACAACTAAACCCCGCCTTATGGGCCTATCGAACTAGTGTTAGAACATCGACTAGTGCTACACCCTTTGCCTTAGTCTATGGCATTGAAGCCATTTTACCCATCGAGGTCGAGATCCCATCTCAAAGAGTATCTATGCATCACTTGATTGATGGAGAGGAGTACTAAATTTCCAGATTAGTTGAGCTTGAGTTACTTGACGAGAGGCACCAAACAGCACTAAACCATCTTCATGTCAATCAAAATCACCTCTGTCGTAAC
This sequence comes from Cunninghamia lanceolata, assembly GCA_027924645.1. NCBI lineage: Eukaryota > Viridiplantae > Streptophyta > Pinopsida > Cupressales > Cupressaceae > Cunninghamia > Cunninghamia lanceolata. Next base: position 5,202,923 of record BSBN01001187.1, on the reverse strand, counting down.
TATAATAAAAAGATCAAAGAGAGAAGATTTTAGATAGGTGATCTTGACCTTAAAGAAAATTAGAGGAACCAATCAGATAGAGACAAGAAAGGTAAGTTCGAGCCTAATTGGTTGGGACCTTTTGTTATCACTGCAATCTATGTATCAAGAGCTTACACTTTGTCCACACCTGAAGGCATTCCCTTCGATGAACCCATCAATAGTGTTCATCTCAAGAGATTTTATGCTTTATCCTTAGAGTATCCTTAGAAAAATACAAAAAAAAGAAAGATACAAAAAATTAAAAAAATAGAAAAATTCAAAAAAATCAATAAAAAAATGAAAAAAATACCCAAAAAAACATCCTCTGGTGAAAACTTGGTAAACAGGTGCCTTGGATAAGTACCATAGTGAAAACTTGGCAAACAGGCGCTATGCGTAGAGTCAACATCCATCATCAATTAAGTCATGCATCCATCTCATCCCTATTAATCCATAATAAATCTCCATCCACCCATCATTGACTTTTCATTTCCACTTCCCTATCTATCATGGCTTAGAAATTGTCAGTGTCAGTTATCTTTTTAGCACCATCTAGTGTCAGTTTCTCTAGTGTCAGTTCAACCTATGTCCATTCCTCTATAGTCAGTTCATCGATCGTCATATATAATAAAACCTCTACTTGAATGGGGGCAACTTTTTCCTTAACCTAGGTTTAGGAATGGATCCTTATTCGAGTATGACAATATCAATCTAAACACTTCATGCTTCATCATTATCCTCCATCATCATCCATCATGTCATCTTATCTTATATCATCAAAAATCCTAGCACTACATATCCTCATTTCATCTAAATCTTAATGTACCTTGATCCCATGGATATGGGTATGTAGGTAGTCTTGAATACGAAGGAATTATCTAGTACTCAGGTACATAAGATGTCACCATTCCCCTAACCATTCTCATTACATTTCACCCATCTCATTGCACTTCCAAGAACTACATGTTAGAATATTCATTTTTCATCATAATGTGCCTTGATCCTGTGGATATAGGGTATGTAGGCAATCTAGAATATGAAGGAAGTATCTAGTACTCAGGCACAAATGATCCATCATTCTTCATCCCAATCTTTTTAAACACTTCCACCTTTCTTGTCTTCCATTGACTCAAGCAGAAAATGAACTATTTATTCTTTGGAAACTAAAGTACTTACCCAAACCTGAAGCAAAAAGACTACTCATAGATCCATATGATGTCCCTCATATCTGCTTGCCACATATGCTACATCATTCCACCTATCCTAGATCAGACCAACAACCTTTAATGGATATATCTTTCCTACAATAAGGATCCATCTATCTATCTACCTAGAGCAACTTCTTTGGCAAGAGAATATGTTGGCTATGTGTTTACTCTGTAAGTCAGTCAATTTTCTTTTTAGTTTATCTTTTGTCCCTATCTAAATTACCTATTCAAGGCTGCCTTGATTTATCTATATCTTGATATGTTGCGATGAAGTATGGATTGGGGCATAGTCATTGCTTTCATATGCTATGTTTGAGATATGTTCTTATCCTTTTACTATGGCTAATATTTATCTTGTGTGTGTGTTACTATTATCAACAAAGTATGCACCCAAGTGCTAAGTTATCAACTTAGCTACCTATTGACACATGGGAACACTCCTAGGCCTGTGGGTTGCCTAAAACTTGGAGTGAACCTCTAGAGAAGGCTGGTTCCTCTTGATTGATCACCTAGATCTTGATCAATGCTACTTATTTTGAAGGAAAAAAGCAAGAAGAAGACTAGAAGTAACTTAAAATGTCTGAAAATGACTAACTACAACTAACTAGGTGATGCACCAAATTGTTTTCTCAGACCTATAACTTGCTGTTTTGGACTTACAATGGCTCAAACAGAACTTTTGCTGCACAATCTATGTCTTTTAACATCTCACCCATCAATATTTCATAAAAAGGGCACCTATTGATGTTGTTCTAGAAGGAAAATGAGATATTTCACAACTAAAACAACCTTAAAAGTTTTGCCACAATCTATAACCTGCATGAGTATGTTTGAATTTGTTTACAAGTTTTTGTTTTAATCATATTTTGAGGTTTTGAACTAAAACACAGAAAAATGAACCAATAGAACGTACATAATCAATCACATAGAAGGTAGAATGTTAACTAAATTTGATGCCAAAGAAGTGTTACATAAGTTTGGATTTGAAATAAGTTGTCTTCATTGCTTGAAAAAGTATTACATTTGAGAAATCAGTCATATGCTTGACTGGTTTTTTGAGCTACAATGCTTGTTTTCAGTTTGAAAAGAGCTTCAGCAAGCTAGAAATCATTCAAAATTACAAGTAAGAACTAACGTGAAACTAAGTTCAACTTTTCCTATATCTCTTCAACACATGAGAGAGAATTTAGAAGAGAATTTAAGAAAGAAGAATGAATTAGGCGACCTAGTCCAATGAATAATCTTCATGTTTTCACTTAGTGTCCAAGTTGATTTGGTCTTCAACTATTGCTGGGTCGGATGTAACCGATTTTAGGCCAAAAGACCCCTTCAAACTGCTCCAACTTGTTTCATTGATGAAGAAAAAACACCTTCTTTGACTTGTTCATGGATAGGGCCTTTAAAACTGCCCCTAAATGCCTGGAAATAGATGGAAAATGTCTCCAACTGCTCCTATTTTTCATCCACCTCCTAGACAACACATCAACTACCTCCTAGATGCTCTCCACTTGCTACTCATCTCACCACATGCTCCTAAATCTTCTCTCCATGATGCTCAACTACCTTGGGTCGGATGAAGTTGAATTTGAGCATTTAGAACCTTCATAAGTGCTTGAAAAAGTCTCCTAACCATCTCAAACTGCCTCTTGAATGCATTATATCCATTAGTAATCAAAATCAGGCCTAGAACTAAGTGAATGTGACCTTATTTGACTGAAAAATGTCCACAAGTCTACTGTCCTTTGTATTGTTGTAGTCTATCTCTTCATGACTTCCTTCAGGGTTTATCATTGTTCTTTTGCCTTTTAGTCACAATCCATCCTAACATGTAGAGACATAAAGTACCTATCATTGTTGTTTATAGGACCTGATCATAGAAAGAGCTAATATTCTACCTTCTATACTCTCCTTGCAGATTTGTATGTTCTTGTTCAGACCCTAATAGTCCTAAAATGAAATCTATATCACTCAAGACCATACTATCAAGATTACTAGGTCATTGTTACACTATCATACCATTGTAGCAGATATTCTTGTTATTTATGCACTATTTGAGAGTCTTTGTGAACTATTTGATTTCTGCCCCTTCTATATTTTGTGACTACTCTCTGATGTTTATCCTCCTCTGCACCTTCTCAAAGGTTTTCCTTCATGCATCAAACTCTAGCAAGATTATATAGTTTATTGTGTAAGACCTATAGTTACTTGAAAATGCTTTGTCATCTTGCCTTTAGGTCTCTATTAGCCTTGATAGTCCTTTGTCATCCATGATAGTCATTGAAGGCTATTTTGGTTATCTTTTTCTTTGTGCTTTTAGTGACTTTCTCATAGTGAATTTTCATTACCAGGCTTATGGATGTCAACTGCTCTTTGGTAATGATCTTTTGGACTGGTACAGTCTATGATCCTTCCTTGCAAGGTCAGTAAATTAGGTCTTTGAATCCTCAATCTTTGATCTTGTGTTGGCTGTAGCAAACCTTGAAACAATGCTACAGACCTCGAATCTTGTTTGCAGACCTTTCTGTTGACTATCTTTAAGACCTCATCAATATTTTTTCTTTTCTTATAGTCTGTTGTTCCGCTGATTGGACATTTGTGGTAGCGGTCATTTAGCTTGCTGGACTGTTTCCTTTATACTCTGTCAGAGTTATTTTCTTGTTTTAGCAGTCTCAAGGACTGTCTTGAATGAGTTCACTGTAAAACCCATACCCTTTAGTTATTTCATGCTTTATACTTCCCTTGCTTATTTCCTCCACTTCTTAAAAGGGGCCCTTGCATTCTAGATATTTGATTATATTTCTAATCCATGCTAACTACCTTTTAGGAAAATTGACTGTATGTTGTTGCTTGACAAAGTTTGCTCTTTGTGTCATTACAATCATTGTGACTGTCCTTTGTTAGCACTTATATGACTGTTATAGTCATCTTTACACACTTGGGTGACTATGCCTTCACACCTTTTGCAAAACTTGTAAAAGATCCCCCAAACTTCATTGAGTCCATTCACAGCCCCTTCAGACCTTAAAATAGTCTTTTCATTAAATTGCTCTTAGACCTCTTCACTGCCAATATTTACATACCTCCTATACTATATATCTTTCCATGCAGGCTATGTCTCTTCCTCACACTATGAGACTTCTATATTTCTACCACTATATTGTCTTCTGAGTTGCCTAATGATTATCTTCACCAAAAGGCATGCAATATTTTTTAGGGTATGACAACCTCTTTAGGTACCTCTGTGTCTTCTTTGAAGACTGCATTATTCCTTACAACTGAGCAACAAGTGTGTCTTACCTTGAACCTTGGATGCTTGTTAAAAAAAAAAACCTATCATGGACTTGATTGATTACTTGTCCTTAAGTTTTTGAGTCTAGGGTTTTGTGTAAATGCCCTACCCTAGACTAAGCTAAGTTCATAAGATTTTTAATATCTCTACAAGATTCTAATATGTATGCTCAAGTCTCCTTATAGTAAAAGAAATAAAGACTCTCAGAATTATTGCTCACTCATTCAAGATCATACAAAGTAGAAAGCCTTTGGAAAAGCACAATGCTTAATATTCTAAACATTTATTTCATATATCTTACATGGAAACTTCCTTGGATTGAAATCTTGAAGAAAGAGTATGCCAAACTGAAACAAACCTATGATTTTAGAGGTATATTTCTGTATAATGCTATCCATAATTGTCCACTATCTGATCATTTAGGACTGTTTTGCTATCATATTGTCTCTCTAGGTGAAAACCTATGTTCTTGTTGCTTTGCTATTCCTGCATGACTGTCATTTGCACAATCATTCTTTGTGAGGTTTGTGTAGAGTAAAATACTCTACATTTAGTAAGTTTTCATGTGTTTCAGTGATGTTTCGTGAATCTCAGTGCATCAGTTTTGCCTCTACAAGTGTTTCCCGTGAGGATCAGTGTAGCCGTGAAGGTTTTTGTAGCATCGCGAGGGTTTCCACAAAGGTTTTATTTTTCTCAAGTCTCAGAGTAGCGTGGAACTTGCCAAGTGTCGAGCCTCAAATAAAGCTACATTTTGTTTCTATGTTGTAATTTCAATGCAGAGGATGCCACGTGTCATCAGCCAAGACACGGTTCAGGAGTTTCTATAAGTTGGCGGATGAATCCATGTGTTTTTACATTGTCACGGAGGATGACAAGTGTCAGCTTCCGCGTTATTGTTTCTTATAAGTTTCAATGTTAAGAAAGATGAAGGTGGGTCCCTGCTTTTAAGTTACACTGAGTGCAGAGGTGCCAAGTGGCAGTTTTCGCTAAAGTTTCAAGAGGAGCGCGGAAGAGTGGAAAGTACCATGTGTCTTTTAAGGTATCCGCGGAGCGTGACAAGTGTTGGCTTCTGCAGGTTTTTCTGTTTGTTTTAATGTTAACTGAAAGATGGAGATGGGCCCTCATATAAACATCAAGTGCCTGCAGAAAGTGCCATGTGTCAACATCCACGTAAGTCCCAAAAGATTTCCTATGGAGTATCAAGTTAGGCAGATATCGCCAAGTGTCAACGTCCACATGAGTTTCAGAAGAGTTTCTAAAGTTTCAAGAGTAGCGCGGAAGATGCCACGTACCAGTTTGTTGAGAACGCGGAAGGTGCTACCTGTCTCTGTTCTTTCTTTCAAAGCTATTGATCCGTAAGTGTTGTGGGTCCCATTTTTATGGGTAATAAAGTTATAGTTGCAGCGGATCTTGCCAGTTGTCACAGGCGGAGTTCTCTCGAATATAAAGACACAGTAAGTATGAATGTAGCGGATAAAGATACGTATAAATTTCAAAGTGTTGTGGAGTTTGCCAAGTGTCATTTTCTTGTGTCTCCCGAAGAATAAAAGAGTTTCAAATGATGCGGGCGGATGCTGCCACCTACTATAGGGTTTATTATCTTAAAATGTGTGGAGGCCACCAAATGTCTTTTCCTGAATAGACGAAGTTAGGCCACGACTATTTGATAACAGCTAATGAGCTCGCAGAAGGAGTGACTGTTGTAGAACTGAAAGATCTTGAAACTGTCAGAAACTTCTAGTTCACTTTAGTTCGGTTAGGCCGTTGAGATTCGATTGTACAGACAATCTTGGGCCAATCCTGTGCTATAAATATGTGATTTTGGTAATAAAAAAGAGAGATAGAAAATAGACAATTTTTGGCTAGAGATAGTTTCTATCAAAGATTCAAGAGAGTTCGAGACCTTTTGCTGTGACCAGTAATATCATTTTGCCTTTAGTTTGTTTTCTTAATTCAGAAAGTAACTATAACTGTGCATGTATCTGTGCCTCTTATATTACTGGGAAATTAATGAGAAAGATAGAGTTCTGTGCCTTGGTTGATATTTTTGGTCATTATAAATTGTTTGGTTGTGATCCTTTGATTCTATTTGTTTTATCTATTATATTAATCATGCAGAATTTGCTCTTTAATATAATTGAATCTTAAAGATAGTTTCACTGTGCTTGGTAGTAAGAAACAAATCATATTCAGGCGCATCACCATAGTTAGATTTGCTTTCATTGCATTTGTAATTCTGTTTAGTTTCTACCCTTTTTCTCAAAATGCATTAGAGATAGAGAAGAGCCAGCTTCTTTAAAAATTTGGAGGTTGTTTCAGGTTGCAAGTCCCATATTCCTGAAACTTCCCATGTTGGTGTTGGAATCAGCGCAATTTTAAGCATCAACAGTTTTTGGCACGCCCGGTGGGACCATTCTTGAAGTTTCTGTCAAGACTGTATGAACCAGAGAGCTACAAGAAGTCATAGTTGTGGACCTGCAACCAGAGCCCAATCTATTGCTAACCCAGGTATTCTTTCACCACCACTAGTAGCTAATCCAAGAAGAAGAGCGAATCAGTTTGTAGCACCTCTAAGAGTGAATATGGGAGCACCTATAGCCCCAAGGAACTATGCAAATTAGAATACTGGTAGCCCTTTGATTCTCCCAGTACCACTAGCCACTTGGGATCCCATTCCAGCCAACGCCCTGAAGGCTCTACCTAAATTTAGTGGGGATGATTTCAAGACACCTGAAGAGCATCTGCAAGATGTTTCTGATGTTTGTGCAGTGCATGTGATCACTCAACAAAATGTGGCTATAAGGCTGTTGGCTGCCTCTTTCAAAGGAAAGGCCCTTGACTGGTACAGATCCTTAACCCCTAACACAATATCCACATGGGACCATCTTGGTGATGCCTTCTTTGATAGATTCAAAGAAAAGGGTGATAAATCTTCTTTGCTGCAACAATTGATCACCATCAAAAGGGCACCACAAGAAGCAATGACTGATTTCAATTCAAGATTTCAAAAGACTTGGGAAAGAATTCCTGCTATAGCAAGACCATTACCAGGTATGGCTATAGTGTTTTATCTTAAATCCCTAAATTTAGATATATCAGTAATGATTCAGTCACTTGGAGGTCAGACCCTACCACAAGCTTATGAGTTGGCAGTCAAAGCTGAGAATAACTTAATAGATGCTGGAAAGTTGCCCCCAAGGCCTCCTATGCCCATGTTCCTAGAGATTAGCTTACCTCTGCCTCAAGAAGTTCCTAATTCCATTACCCCACCAGTGTCTATGTATACATTCCCTCAACAACCTGCTAAAGTAATTGCCCCTGCTCAATCTTTTGAGATGGATGATGTCAAGAACATCTTAAGAACCTTCTCAAATGAGATAATCAATCTAAAAAGGCAACAAAATCCCTACCCAAAGCCTCCTTATCAAGGATACCAAGGAAATAGACCTCCCTATCAGCCAAATCAATATCAAAGCTCTCAAAGGCAAGCTAATCCTCATCCATCTAACTAGTTGGTTACAGTCCCTACACCCTTGTAGACTATTCCTCCTAATCCAAATAGGGAAATTGTTCCAGGGCAAAATAATTATGTAGATAGCACCAATGCTTGGTGTTTTCCTTGCAACAATGCCCATATGCCCAGGGACTGCCCCAGAGGAAATTTACAGCAAAAGATAGTAGAATAGAGAGTATCAGAAGGTCAATTTGCAGCCTCTAACACTGTCATATTAGTCTCCTGGTGTACAAAATGCAGCCCTGGTGGCTCAGATGCAAGGAATGTCTTTACAGTAGGAAGAGGAAATAGACCCTGAGCATACTTTATTTTCATGGATTGAAGATGAAGAGTTAGTGTTCTTGAATCAAGCATCTACTTCTAAGAAACCAAAGGAAAGAGAAGAATGATGGAGCAACCTGAAATTACTAATAAGGAGAGTATGGAAGCCCCCCCCCCCCCCCCCAAGGTTATTAGAACACAGTTTTTAGACAAGATATGCCCCAGCCTATGCAGAATCAAGTAGCCTCAGGTCAAGTTCAAGAAAAGGCAAGGTACCCTTATTACTCAAAGGCCCAAGCATTAGGACTTGTCAATATAGTGGAGCAGCTAAAAAGAACTCCAGCGCATGTATCAATCTAGGACATGCTAGCTATTCCTGAGCAGAAGACACTGTTGCAAGAAGCTCTGTAGGGCCAAGCAGTGCCTAAACATACTAGTGCCAAAGGAGGACCTTCTGATAAAGAAAAGCTGCAACTCAAAGACACTGTTCCTCTATAGACAACAACCCTATTGAATAATGCACCTGAGGTAGGTAGATCTAAGCCAGATCCCTTTTATTTAACTCTGATTATTGGGAAGAAACTGTTGCATAATGCAATGATAGACTCTGGGGCTAGTACTATAGTAATGCTAAAGCAAATAGCAGATGCTTTGAAGATAAAATATGAGCCACTTACTAGAGGAGTTATGCAGTTGGATGGGAAATCAGTGCAAACAATAGGGAAAATTAAACAACTCCCATTGCAACTTTACACTTGCCCTAATATAATTGTGAATCAGGATGTGGTGGTCATAGATATTCCTCCCATATTTGGTTTATGTCTATCCAGAGATTTTACAACCAAGATAGGAGGTTACATGCCATTGGATTGGTCACACCTTATTCTAAGAACCAAGTATGGGACAAAGATGAAGATACTGTCTGAGCCATTATCAAAAGACCATATCACAAATGAACCAACCCCAAAATTAGAGACAACCCATGCTATGATGAGTAAAGATGAAAGAATCTTTGTTGAGGAGATAGGTGACTGGACTGAACATGACCAATAGGAGGAAGAGAATAATCAATTGTTGACTATGATGCAAAGTGACCCCTATGGAAATTATGACTCTACTAGTTTAGGCACTTATGTCATATTTGAAGAAGACCAAGAAGTCCCAAATGTTTTAAGAGAAGAAACACCACAGATTCAAGAATCTGAAAATGAATCAGAATATTGGACTCTAAATTTTGATGGGGCTAGAAGTAAAAATGGAGCTGGAGCAGGAATTTGCCTTACTACCCCAAATGGTGAGAAAATTTTAAGAGCCATCCGTTTTCAATTTGTCTGCACTAATAACAATGCTGAGTATGAATCCTTGGTGCATGGGCTAATGTTAGCCAAGAAAAAGGGAGTGAAGAATCTGATAGTCAGAGGAGATTTAGAACTAGTAGTGAAGCAAATCAGAGAAAAGGCAATGGCCAAAAATGTAAGAATGAGATCCTATAGACAGAGAATTTGGGATTTAATAGAGGATTTTGAAGCTTTCAATATTGATGTAGTTCCTAGAGCCCAAAATTCTGAAGCTGATAGGATGGCACAGATTGGCTCACAGTTTGATCCAACAACTAATCTATTAGTCAGTAATGAGTCAGTCAAAATTATAGTAAGGCCAACTATCCTAGACAATGATGAAAATTGGCAAGTCTTTGAAAATGATTTTTAGGTACTCTTGTTTTTACAACAATTAGGGGAGTTTGCTGATCAATTGCAACCCCAAATTGAAGAAACATATGGGGACCAAATTATTCAATTAAAGTCAAATAATCTACCCAAAGGACTAATTACCTTAGAAAACTTATTTGACCTAGAAGATGTAAGCCTGGAAAAGAAAAGGTTTCAAGAAGATAAAGCAGATTATTCTGAAATACAAGTGAGTGAAGGGAGAAAACTAAAGATTGGAAATTCCACAACCCAACAGGAAAGGGAAAGACTAGTTGACTTGTGCGAAAGATATGACAGAGTAATAGCCTGGACCTATGAAGACCTCCATGGCTATGATAGGGATATTATCCAGCATACCATAGAGCTTACTGAGGGATCTAAGCTAGTCAGACAGAAGCAAATGCCAGTGAATCCAAGGATTGAACCTCTGATGGTGGATGAACTATATAAGCTCTTAGAATCAAAAATAATTTTTCCAATCAAACACTCAACCTGGGTATCCAATCTAGTGCCAGTCAGGAAAAAGAATGGTGACATAAGGCTCTGTGTAGACTTCAGGGATCTAAATAGAGCATCCCTGAAGGATCACTATCCCTTACCCTCTATGGAACAAATTTTACAAACTGTGGCTGGATCAGAGAGATTTTCCTTGTTGGATGGTTTCTCTAGATATAATCAGATTTGGTTGGCTGACGAAGATCAGCATAAGACTGCTTTTACCACAAAATGGGGAACATTTGCATATGCAAAGATGCCTTTTGGTCTTTCAAATGCTGGAGCTAGATTTCAGAGGGCTATGGATGTAGCATTTGGAGAACTTATAAATAAAATCATTCTGATTTATCTAGATGACCTCACTATTTTCTCTAAAAGTGCTGCAGATCATTTTGACCAGCTAGAAGCTATCTTTAAAAAATGCCAAGAGTTTGAAATATCCCTGAATCCTAAGAAATGCATCTTTACAGTACCTCAGGGCAAACTGTTAGGGCATATAGTGTCCAAAGAAGGAGTCTCTATAGATCCAGAGAGAGTCACAACCATAATGAACTTGTCTCTGCCAGTCAATAATGAGGCAGTTCAGTCCTTTTTGGGAAAGATAAATTTTGTCAGTCGTTTCATATCAGACTTTGTAGGCCTAATAAGACCAATGACACTTCTGCTAAAGAAAGACCTGGTGTTCAAGTGGAATGCAGAAGGGAGACAAGCTTTTGAGGAGATCAAGAAAGCAATTGCAACAGCCCTAGTACTTAAGAACCCAGACTTCTCTAAGTCTTTTATAATGTATGTTTATGGAGGAGAGTTTAGTGTTGCTACTGTTCCAACCCAGAAAGATGATCAACAAGAAGGAGAGCATCCCATAGCCTTTTTCTCAAGGAATCTTAGAGAATATGAAGCCAGATACAATTTTGTGGAGAAACAGGAATATGCTATGGTAAAAGCCCTCAAGAAGTTTAGGCATATGGTGATAAGAAATAAGATTCTGATTCTAGTGGCTCATCCGAGTGTTAGAGAATACATTATGGAAGGTGAGATTATTGAAAAAAGAGCAAACTAGATAACAAAGATCCTTGAGTATGATGTAGAGGTCAGACCCACTAATCTAGTCAGTGGCAAGGGACTGTGCCAATACATGGCCCAAGACATGGAGAAAATGATAATTGAAGAAATAGAAGAGGAAAATGTATTGAGGATACAAGAGATTGATAAGAGTTCCTGGGTCACAAATAGAATTTAGTTTATGAAACATGGGATTTTCCCAAAAGAACTCTCTCATGATAAAAGGAGATACTATAGGCAACAAGGGGTCCATTTTGTTTTAATTGACCAAGTTCTTTTTAGAAGAAATGCTGATGGTATACTTCTAAGATGTATAGAGAAAGATGAGGCCCAAAGAATACTACATGAAATGCATCATGGAGCCTTAGGTGGACACTTTTCTACAAGAACTACTGCCATAAAGATAACTCAAGTAGGATACTTTTGGCCCACTTTATTTACAGATTGTTATCAGCTAGTCAAAGAGTGCCAGTCTTGTCAATTCTATGTAGGGAAAAGAAGAAATGCAGCAATGCCCCTTAGTCCTATAATTGTAGATGAACCCTTTGCCCAATGGGGTCTAGACTTCATTGGAATGATCAATCCAGTATCAAGTATGGGACATAAATGGATCCTAATTGCAACAGATTATTTCACTAGATGGAGTGAAGCAGTGCCACTCAAAGAAGCAATAGAAAAGGTGATCCTAGACTTTCTGGAGGGTATTACTGCTCGTTTTGGGCCTCCTTGTACCATGATTTTAGATAATGCTAAGGCATTTTTAGGGGCAAAGATATCTAAGTTTGCATTGAAATATGGAATCTATTTGAAAACTTCTTCAAATTATTACCCTCAGGGTAATGGTCTGGCAGAGTCTACTAACAAGAACCTGATTAGACTCATTAAAAGAATAGGGGCTGATCATCACAAAGAGTGGCATAAAGTGCTTAACATTGCACTATGGACTGACAAAATTACACCTAAGCAAGTCATAAAGATGTCCCCATATGAATTGGTCTATGGTAAGCCGGCAGTAATGCCTTTGAGCCTAGAGATCCCTGCTCTGCAGTAGTTGAAACAGATTGAGGTTGAGGAAAATGGTCCCATGCAGGTCTGACTTGCTGAGCTCCTCGAAGTACAAGAAAAAAGAGAAAGAACACATGAATTGTTAATGAAACATCAGAAAATAATCAAAGAATGTTTTGATAAGAGGACTTCAAATCCCCATTTTGAAGTAGGCTCAGTAGTTTTGAAGTGGGACGAGAGAGCTGCCAAGCCGGGTCGACACATCAAATTTGAGTCATTGTGGATTGGCCCCTACAAGATCCGTTCTTGTAAATAGCCAAACTCATTTGAGCTTGAAACAATGGAGGGTGAACCTGAAGAGATTCCTGTGAATGAGATCTACCTGAAACATTTCAATTAAGCAGTGTCTCCTATGTACTATAGTTAGCTAGTTTCCCTTTCTTGTTTCTCTGTTTTCCCGCTTCTTTTTCCCATTTTCCTTTTAAATAAGTGTTCTATGAACACGTGGAAGTAGCACAAGCCTCTTCTCTTTTTGGAATCCTCTCATTCACTAAGGTTGTCCCCAATCCCCAAAATTCCTGAAGTACGCACTTTTCGCAGCCACTGTCTTAATATTTTTGACACATAATCCTATTTTGATTCGTAAAGATATATTAATGGTTTCTTTGGCGTAAATGCCATTTTTGAGACTCCATATGTCATTAAAGCCCCATTAATAGGAGTTAGGCCTTAACTATATCTCTCATTTTTGCCAAGTCTCCCTGCATCATTTCCCTGGCGATCCTCTGTAAATTTTCATTCCTCGCAGGAGCTTTTGGCCGTGTGTCATTTATTGCACAGCTTCTGTCTGTTACTGTGTTGAAACACTTACATTCTCCTCATAGAAACAACCATGGCCGAAGCACAATCTTCTTCTAAGGGAATTGGCATATATGAATCAATTGATAGAATTCTGAACAACAAATCATATGCCTCAGCGCCAGCGCAGCCTAAGAAAACCTATCCACGGATAAGGGTTCTTGAGGTGGGTCTTTCTGTTGACCCATAAAAGGTTAAGGATTTCGCGGATAATGTTTTCGACCTAGCCCTTTAGAAATCTACCAAGTTGCTCCGTGAAGGGGCACATCAGAGATGTATCCAAAAAGCAAAGGCTGGACAGTCTAAGACTTTCAAGATGAGGATTTGGACTTCGTGGCTGGCACAATTTATAGTCTCAAGTGTGCATTCATGTCCTGACTTGGTTGATATGTGTGCAGAAATGTTTCATGCACCATTCAACAGGGCCCCTTTATGATACAAATTACACCTAAGGCCATAAGAGACATGCTGGCCCTATATCATGATCGAACGGCCACATTCCCCACTATCGCCAAAATGCAGAAAACTTGGGCAAATGTCCATAATCAGCTGAGGTTTCTCAATTCAGAATTGTAGTTAGATGAGGAGAATACATAGATGCCCATATTGCCTGTAGGAAGGGCACAATTTGCGCAGGCTAGTCAAGAGGCACTGTCTATGATGGCTTTCATATTTGGAATGGAGGAGGATATCACGGTCTACAACTAGCAAATTGCCATTTTATTCAGATTAAAGACCATGGACAAGTCGCAGGAGTTTCAGCTAGATTTCTCAGAACAGTTGGCTTATTCAATGGTCGATCAACTCACCCACTTCAAGACTACTGGGGTTTTCAGGTATTCTACTTATCTGTTTCACCTTATGCTATATCAAAACCCTAGTATCTTTTCACAATATATGCAATTGAACATGTATGACCCAAATTTTGGTCATAATAGGACTATTCTCATGTCCACATGGACACATATCCTATCTGAGGCATCAGACCCATATGAATTTTGGGAATTTTTTGTTGCCCCTGCCTTTTGCCACCTAAGCCCTGAACTAGTAGAAAATAGGTTGACACCGAGCATCAGGGGTTTCATGACCAATTGCCCAATCTCATGTGACTACTATTTTGGGGCCCAAAGTACCATCATTAGGGTCCATGGCTTCAATGATGAACCCATGCTACTGCCTAAAGTCTTGACTCCTGGGGTAGTGTTTCTGGAAGTGACCCGACAAGTGTCCGTGGTTGATAATTTGTATGGCACAAAAAAGTAGAAGAAGAAAACGTATGATTTTCCCTGGGTTAGAAAGAATATGGCCCTAGAGGTTAGGGATGCAGAGCTCCTATTGCTAAGGAAGCTTGGTGCCTTGGGTTTCCTTCTCATCGAAGACAAATGGAGATATGACCCAAGCAGTTTCATAGCCTCTTGGGTTAAAAGCAACAAAATTGGGGCTAAAACTGCTCATGAGGGTCATCCTTTTTGGGAAGACAGAAGAAACCCTAAGGAAGATGCTCCTAACCTATATGTAGAACTGGCAGATTTGCCTTATGAGGGGCCAAGGCCATGGGAAACCTTTTATGATAAACAAAGGGCCTATGACCCTAAGATCAGAATGGGCACTAGGTTGAAGAAAGCTTTATTAAAAGATAGGGAATGGAAACTAGACAAAATAGAGGCATATTGGAAGTACAAGCAAGAAATCTTTGAGTTGACTCACTCTTTTGGCAAGGTTGACACAGATGAAAAATGGGAGTCCATTTGGGACGAGTCGCATCCTTCTCCAGTTTCAAGCCCTGATACAAGCAGAATCCATAGGAAGGGTGAGGAGTCTAAAGAGGAGGCTGAGTCAACTCATGTAGTGCAAGCTACAGGACAAGCCTCATCAAATGCCCTTGTATCTCCCTGGTCCCAATCTCTTAGTACTTTGGAGAAGCAAAAGGGTTTCGTGTCATCACCACCTAGGGGGATTCCATTAGTTTCAACTATTGGGGTTTCCAGTTTTGTATCATTACCACCATCAGTAGTGGTAAATGTTGCTGAGAAGGAAACAGAGGAAACAGAAGAAAGGCCAAGAAAGCATAGAAAGCTAAACCTATAGCCAGATTCAGATGAGGACATAGAGCCTTCACAACAGCAACCACCAGTCACATCTGCTGCTCCTCAGGTAACTGTTTCTTCTCCTTTTTCTTCTCAGTCTCTTTCTTCTACTATAGGGGTGGCAATCCTAACTGACCCAATAACAATATCCCCTGCCACCTCTGCTGTGCTAATATCTACACCTACCCCACCTGTTAATCCTTTGGCCATGTCATCACAGGCCACCGCATTGCCCTCCTTTTCCCCTTCAGTTTCTAGAAGAGTCCCTCCCCAAATTTCTCCTAGCCAACATTTGGCTATTCCCTATGGCTTACCACAAGGACATCCTTTTGCTGGTGGTTATATCGCCTCTCCCCCTACCTTCCAAGCTCAAGCTGATACAACTAAGAAAGCTAGGGAAGCCTGGATGGACAAGAAAAGAAAGAAAGAGAATAAAAGTTTGGCTGCGCCACACATGAGGTCACTCTTCGACCCAATTCAACAGCAGTTGACTGTAACACATTTGTCACCAAATGTGGTTAAGCCAAATGAGCAGATGCAGCCACAGGATTTCACAATGAGTGCAATAGCTATGGATATGTCACTATTCAGACCACAAGATAGGGTCGAGCTGCTCAATGAAACCACTTCTGCTGTAGCAAATGATTATTTGAAAGTATCTAAGAAGCTGCAAAAGGTGGAAGTTGATCTGGCCCAAGAGAAGACAAATAGTAGCAACCTCGCTATAGAACTGACATCCAAGAATGATGAAATAGAGAATCTAAACAAGCAGTTGCAAAATACTATTTCCTGTCAAATTCATCAAGTGACAGTGGCACAAATGCTTCTCTAAAGATGGAGCTGGCACAGGAGAAAGCTGCTGTAAATGTTTTGAGGAAGGAAAAGGCCACATTAGAAAAGAGATATCAAGAAAAGATGCAACAAGCTACACAATCTCAGCAGAAGCTGCTGACTGAGCAAAATGCTACTGCTGCAATACAGGCCCAACTTCAAGCTGAGCAATAAACAACAAAACAATTGACACTTGAGTTGGCTAATAGGCCTAAGAATGCTAGAGTTCTGAACCTTGTCAAGGAGCTATATATATCAGTGTGGAAAAGGATATCTGAAGAGATTATTCAACTCAGACCCTCCTTGACATTCCTGCTAAATGCCCAGCAATTGTGTGAAAAGGTGGAAGCTTCAGTTCAAGCTACTCTATCCACTGTATCCTTGAGAGTATCTGACTCTCACCTATTGCTCAAGAAACTCTATGACACAACTGATGAAATTTTATCAGTAGCAGGGATTAATGACAGGATGATAGCAGCAAAGAAGGTGAATGAAGTTCTCAGTTGTAGTTCGGCTGCTACTAAGTGCTAGGAGCTTCTTGATATTGTAAAAAGTGGAGTCAAAGACATGAAGAGACATATGGAAAGTCTGGTGCAGCTGGGTCTTCCTTCCCCTTTCCCTAACAATAATACTGTATTAATGATTGATGAAATTAAAGCTGTGTTGCTAATCAGGCAGAATGATCAATCAATTTTTCAGGGTTTAACAGATTCTTTGTCAGTACAAGAAGTGGAGACTGTCCTAATCCCAATGGCTTAACTAGAGTTTCAATTGAAGGCTGCGGTTCAAATTTTGCAGACTTTCTCTTACAAGGATATTATAAACCTTGATTTTGCTTTTCAGGATTTGCAGAATAAGCAGGGTCTTTCTGACTTAGAATGGGCTATTTATCAGATAGCTTTGCGGAATCTCTGATTCTTATGGTATTTTTAATACTCATCTTTTGTCACAATTTTGGATTCTTTTTGGGCGGGCTCAAAAGTCCTCGGGGTCGCCAAGAACTGTAGAGTAAAATACTCTACATTTAGTAAGTTTTCATGTGTTTCAGCAATGTTTCACGAATCTCAGTGCATCAGTTTTGCCTCTGCAAGTGTTTCCCGTGAGGATCAGTGCAGCTGTGAAGGCTTTTGCAGCATCACGAGGGTTTCCGCAAAGGTTTTATTTTGCTCAAGTCTCAGAGTAGCGCGAAACTCGCCAAGTGTCGAGCCTTAAATAAAGCTACATTTTGTTTCTATGTTGTAATTTCAACGTGGAGGATGCCACGTGTCATCAGCCGAGACACGGTTCAAGAGTTTCTATAAGTTGGCAGATGAAGCCATGTGTTTTTACATTGTCACAGAGCATGACAAGTGTCAGCTTCTGCATTATTGTTTCTTATAAGTTTCAATGTTAAGAAAGATGAAGGTGGGTCCCTGCTTTTAAGTTACACTGAGTGCAGAGGCGCCATGTGGCAGTTTCCGCTAAAGTTTCAAGAGAAGCATGGAAGAGTGGAAAGTGCCATGTGTCTTTTAAGGTATCCGTAGAGCGTGACAAGTGTTGGCTTCCACAGGTTTTTCTGTTTGTTTTAATGTTAACTGAAAGATGGAGATGGGCCCTCATATAAATATCAAGTGCCTGCGGAAAGTGCCATGTGTCGACATCCACGTAAGTCCCAAAATATTTCCTATGGAGTATCAAGTTAGGCGGATATCGCCAAGTGTCAACATCTGCATGAGTTTCAGAAGAGTTTCTAAAGTTTCAAGAGTAGCGTGGAAGATGCCACGTACCAGTTTGTTGAGAACGCGGAAGGCGCCACTTGTCTCTGTTCTTTCTTTCAAAGCTACTGAGCCGTAAGTGTTGTGGGTCCCATTTTTATGGGTAATAAAGTTATAGTTGCAGCGGATCTTGCCAGTTGTCATAGGCGGAGTTCTCCTGAATATAAAGACACAGTAAGTATGAATGCAGTGGATAAAGATACTTATAAATTTCAAAGTGCTGTGGAGTTTGCCAAGTGTCATTTTCTTGTGTCTCCTGAAGAATAAAAGAGTTTCAAATGATGTAGGCGGATGCTGCCACTTGTTATAGGGTTTATTATCTTAAAATGTGCAAAGGCCGCCAAATGTCTTTTCCTGAATAGATGAAGTTATGCCACGACTATTTGATAACAGTTAATGAGCTCGCAGAAGGAGTGACTGTTGCAGATCTAAAAGATCTTGAAACTGTCAAAAACTTCTAGTTCACTTTAGTTCGGTTAGGCCATTGAGATTCGATTGTGCAGATAATCTTGGGCCAATCCTGTGCTATAAATATGTGATTTTGGTAATAAAAAAGAGAGATAGAAAATAGACAATTTTTGGCTAGAGATAGTTTCTATCAGAGATTCAAGAGAGTTCGAGACCTTTTGCTGTGACCAGTAATATCATTTTGCCTTTAGTTTGTTTTCTTGATTCAGAAAGTAACTATAATTGTGCATGTATCTGTGCCTCTTATATTACTAGGAAATTAATGAGAAAGACAGAGTTCTGTGCCTTGGTTGATATTTTTTTGTGTCATTATAAATTGTCTGGTTGTGAGCCTTTGATTCTATTTGTTTTATCTGTTATATTAATCATGCAGAATTTGCTCTTTAATATAATTGAATCTTAAAGATAGTTTCATTGTGCTTGGTAGTAAGAAACAAATCATATTCAGGCGCATCACCATAGTTAGATTTGCTTTCATTGCATTTGTAATTCTGTTTAGTTTCTACCCTTTTTCTCAAAATGCATTAGAGATAGAGAAGAGCCAGCTTCTTTAAAAATTTGGAGGTTGTTTCAGGTTGCAAGTCCCATATTCCTGAAACTTCCCATGTTGGTGTTGGAATCAGTGTAATTTTAAGCATCAATAGTTTGACAGTCACAAAAAGACCCTACTGCTTCAAATTTTCTATCCACACCACATATAGCTCTTCTAGATGCAAGGGTCAATATGTATGATCTCTTACTTCATTACAACATAGATTCCTTCATGAAAACTGTACCATTTCGCCTTCCTGAATACATAAGAACAATGTGTATAGCTCTTGAAAGCATCTATCCACTGTTCTCCTCTGAAATCCTTGTGAGTTTTCAATGTACCTCATGCAACTAGTGACTAATATATTAAGCTCTTATTTGATTCTGTGAAGATTTTCATGCTAGATCAGATAAACCCTATGAAAAAGAGTGAAAACTCCATTATATGAAGGTGCCTCCATGACTGATATCTGCAATAGAAATAGATCTACCTCCATGATACTTGGGAGAAAGATAACACCACAAAAACCTAATCCTAAGACCAAAGACCTCAAACCTAACTCATAACCTCAAACTCAACCCAAAATCAAATCTAATTTTGATTTTAAAAGAGTCTTCCCTCCATGACATGTGCATAGAGTTTAGATACAATAAGATGAATTTTTGACCACACTAATGCTTCCTAAGAACCTTGACTCAAAAGAAATGCATGTAACATGGGAAAAGAAAACTTTAGAAAGCATGGAATATCTTTGGCCAACTTTAAAGCTTATATAACATCTCACAATTATCCTCAAGACCTTTAAAAGACTGGTAGTGAAGTCCTTGGATGATCTGGACTTATCAAGACTTTACAAACCTCACAACACAATGTAATCACCCAAATAAATGACCACTTTTACAAAAAAAAGACAATAGTCAAAAAATAAAGATTGCCTTGAACACTCTAGTTGCTTATCTGAGCCAAGGAGCAAAAATAAGTAACACTTTTGGCGACCTCTACTCATGTTTTGCCTGCTAAAACTAGAAGACCAGCTGCATTGAAACATCCATTGGGCTATAGAGTCACTGAAACCAGAAATAAACTCAGACAAACCTGACAACGCTACTTTAACACCTTCAAGACAACAAGACACAAAATAAAAACACACCTAAAACTACCCAAAACAAAACTGCAAATGTGCATCAACACTTGGAGGAATTGAAGGACTCCTAAAACCTATGTGCTACAACACTTATTGACCAAAAACTACTAAACTAATATTTACAACAATACTCCATGCCTCAAAAGCAAAGATTGAGGTGTATCCCATTGATTGGGATAGGTAGAACTTTTCCTTCCATGTTGGCCAGCTGGAAGGGATTGTGTTGTTTACACGCAGAAATGATGAAAGGATCACTCCAAAAGGAGTTAAACTTTGAGTGTTTCCCAAGCCTGCTCTTTAGTTCATCCCAGTTGAGGACAATATCACCCTCTTTGAAGACTCTAGGGGCTGCTTTTTCTTCAAAATATCTCTTTATTTGTGCTTGATGCAACTCCATTATCTTCATGGAATTGTCTCTTATTTCTTCCAACTCAACCAACTGTGCCAACCTTTCTACCATTGGCTCTTCTTCCCACATTTCAAGCTGATTGATCAAATCAAGAGTTGGGGGCTCAACTAAAATAGGCAACCTTGCTTCCTTACCATAAACCAAAAAGTAAGGTGAGTTCCCAATTGACCTTTTGGGAGTTATTCTATAAGCCCATAAAGATGATTTCAGTTTTGTATGCCAAGATCTTTGATTATCCTCAATAGTTCTTTTGATGATTCTTATCAAGTTTTTGTTTGTGGACTCAGCTAGTCCATTGCCTTGAGGATAATAGTTAGAGGATGTGCTAAAAAATATACCATTCTTCATAGCCCACTCACTTATCTTAGTTCCAATAAAAGCTAAAGCATTATCAGAGATGATAGATTAAGGGGTACCAAATCTTGTCACAAAGTCCTCACAGAAGTTTAGGACAACACTTTCATTAGCCTCTTTCAATGCTATAGCTTCAGTCCATGTAGTGAAATAGTCAGTGGCTGTGAGTACCCACTTGTGCCCTATACTAGAAGGAGGATAAATGGCTCCAATTAAGTCAATACCCCACTTCATGAAAGGTTGTTCAACTTGAATAGGCTACAAAGGAAGGGCTGCCAACCTCTCTTTACCTATGAAGAAATCACATTTCTTAGATTTTCTTACCCATGCATGTGCATCCTTAAACAAACTAGGCCAAAAATTGCCTGCCTTCATTATCTTCAATGCTATTGTTCTAGGTGCAAAATCTCCCCCAGTTGAACCATCATGAAATTCTTGCAAAACTTGATCAACTTGGTCAGCATCAATACATCTTAACAACACACCATTGAAACCCTTCTTGAAAAGTATGCTATTCAAAAGCACATATGGTGTAGATTGTAGCCTAAAATACCTTCTTTTAGCCCTATCCAAACCTTGTGGACACTAACCAGTTTGAAGAAAAAATGTCATGTCTTGTACCCAACTTGAAGAAGTGATAGGTACAACTGTTTGGAAGTCATCTAGGAGAGCTAGGACAACCTCCTCTTCACTTTATTCAATTTCACCTGACTAACAAACAAGCTGTTCACACAAGTCTTTAACTCTAACTAGCTTGGTTACCTTGATTTCTATGTCATATTCCATGACCTTTGTAATCCAACTAGCTCTCTTCTCACCCGAGTCCTTGCTTAACAAGAATTCTTTGACACTAGGATGAGAAACCGACAACTTCACTTTATTGTTAGAGAGCATATGTCTAAACTTTTTCAAACTTCTAACAATGGCAAGTACATGTTTTTCAACAAAAGTGTACCTTAACTCATAATCTTTAAGTCCTTGACTGAAAAAGGCAATAGGCTACTTAAAACCGTTATCATTCTATTGAACCAACATAGTTGAGATACTATCAATGTTACCATATGCATATAACACAAAACCTTTAGAAAAATCAGGATTTAAGAGGGTAGGAGTTGATACTAATGCTTCCTTCAATGCTTCAAAACACCTTTACCTTCCTTTGTCCAACTAAAAGACAAGTTCTTCTTCAACATAAATGTTAAAGGCTTCAACAACTCAACACAATCAAGTATAAACCTTCTAACAAAGTTGATCCTACCAAGGAAACTTTGCAGCCTTTTCTTATGTGCTGGTAAAGGAAGAGCCAAAATAGAACTTACCCTCTCAGGATCAATAGTAATACCATGTTTAGAGATAATATAACCCAGCAACTTCCCTTCATGAACAACAAACACACATTTTTTTAGATTCAAAGAAACACCAATTTCTCTACATCTTTCAAAAATCTGCCTTAAATGATTTAGATGATCTTGTGCTTCCTTGGAATAAACTGTGATATCATCTAAATAAACCAGCACTATTTTGTACATTAAGCTCTGAAAAGCCATATCCATGGCTCTTTGAAAATTTCAACCAGCATTGGACAAACCAAAAGGCATCTTCTTGTAGGCCATGGTACCCTATTTTGTGGTGAAAGCTGTCTTATATTGGTCTTCTTCCTTGACTAAAATCTGATTATAACCAAAAAATCCATCAAGCAAAGAAAATATCTCTGAACCTGAAACTACTTGAAGTATTTGTTCCATGGTAGGTAAAGGGTAATTGTCTTTGAGTGAGGCTCGGTTAAGGTCTCTAAAGTCTACACATAGCCTAATCTCCCCATTCTTTTTCCTTACAGGAACTAAGTTTGATACCCATGAAGTATGCTTGATAGGAAAGATTATGACACTCTTAATCAGCTTATCTAGCTCTTTCTTCATTAGGACCTCTAGCTTAGGATTCAATGGTATTTGCTTTTGCCTTATTGGTTTGAAATTTGGCTCAAGTTCTATGGTATGTTGGGCAAGATTGGGGTTAAATCCTTTCAAATCATAATATTGCCATGCAAATATATCACTAAATTCTTAACAAACTAAGATAAAATCTTTCTTTTCTTCCTTGGTATATATCTTGCCAAGTTTGAGGAGCTTATCTTTGAAGATTTCAACATCCTCATAGCATTCTTGGTTAATCTAAATGCTGGCTTTTCCTTTCTTACTTGGTCATATGAATTAAAGATGGACTCCAAAGTAACCAATCCTTTGGATAACTTGTTAGTTTTGAGCTGTATGACTTGGTCCTCATACTGCTGTTGGAATCCCTCCTGGTTTTCAGCTGAAAACTCAGCCTCTTCCCTTAAGAAGTTTACAATCTGCTGATCACTCTCAAAAACTTGCCAAAAAACATGGTTATTAGAAATAGAAGGCCTAACAACCTTCACATACTATTGTTTACTACTATCATTCATGCCACTAGCCCATCAACATGTTTATTCTTACTTCTAGGAATGGACAACAAATTGAATGCATCAAATTCTTCTATCAAATCCCATACTCTATGTTTGTAATGTTTCAATACATCATTTTTGGTGATATGAAGGCCTCTTACCTGGTTAACAATAAGTTCACTATCACCAAAAACTTGGAGACAACTGATTTTCCTCTTCCTTGCCCACAATAGACCATGAACCAATGATTCATACTCTGCTGTATTGTTTGTACAACTGAAAGAAAACTTGAAAGAGGAATAATACTTCTCACCTTTAGGAGACACAAGTACACAACCTCCACCAACACCATTTCTACTCGTTGAGCCATAAAAAAATAACTTCCAAACATTATTAACTTGCTGGTTTGACTGCTGTTCATCACCCTTTACCAAGTTAGACACCAAATAGTCAGATTCATGCATCATATAAACACCAAATCCAACCTCTTCCATCTGTTTGCTTGGATCATTTTGACTATTCTCTATTGCCCACTCATCCAAAACTATGTCAGGTATGCCATCTACTTGAGTATCCAATTCTTTAGCTACAGGATGATCATCATGATAAAAATAGGATAATTAGCATTTATGGCAGCAGGTACATAAGGCTCAATATGGTCTTTTGCAATGGGATTTGATTTTATGGTGACCTTTGTTTCATATCTAGTCCTAAAAAGCATGTGGGGCCAATCTGAAGGCAAGTATGGAGGCAACTCAATAACGTAGATATCTTGAGGAATGGAGAAGTTTAGGCATGCATGCAATGTACTACCCCTTTTTCAAGTGGCTAATATTCTATTCCCAGCTTGTCAACTATTTGTTTGGGCATAACTGAACTATTAGCTCCTGAGTCTACCATACAATTATGGACTAGGTGGTCTCCAAGATTAAAGACACATAGAAAGGGGGAGGTTTGACCTCTTTTGCTAGCTGTTCGGTACTAATCTTGGAGTCATTTGTAAGTACAACCTTGGATGGTCCACTAGTAGACTCACCAGATACACTAAGTTTTGACAAAGCTGATTGGAGAAGATCCTTTTTCCCAGGAATGGCTAATGAATCCCACATTGACATAGTTACATTAGCCTTCTTCATATGGTCAAGAATATTGAAAGTAGGAGTACTTACTTTTCTTTGGGCTTTAGGAGAATCATCTTCTCCTTGAATAGATGTTAGTTGCACTAAATCCTTAGGCTGCTCCTTGTTTGTTGCAACCTGATTTCTTGCTTGAATGTGAATATTTTGTCCACTAGATGGACCAACAGCTCCTTGGCTAACATTTGGCACTTGTTTAGCTTGAGAAAATACAATATCAACTTGCTATCCACTATCAACAACCCTCTTTTTTGACCTTGTGTTGGCTGCAATAGAGTTATAGGACTAATTTGGTGCTTGAGGATTGTTCATTCCACAAAACTCCTCTCTGAAAGTTCACGAGAGACACATCACCTTGTATATCTCCATGTGTGGGTGGTGTTTGTTCATCTGCATCAACCATTGGATTTTGTTGAGCATCAGTAGCACTTTGAACCATTAGGGCTTGATTGACTACACCATTTGTGCATGTAGCCAAGTTGTGAGGTAGGTTGCATGGAAAACACCATTCTAGTTCTTGCGCTAAGTTATTTTGTGTTGGTACCAACTCTTTGGAAGCGCTTGCAATGTTAGGATTGTAAGGTTGGTATGTTCTAGCATTGAAGGTTTGCCTTTGGCTTCGAGGGTTTGATTGATATTGTGGTCTATTAGGCTGAATAGGAGCTTGGTATGGGGCTTGATAAGGTGTGTAATTTTGGTTTTGATGCCTCTTTAGGTTCACTAACTCATTACCAAAGCTCTGTAGAAGGCCTTTTATCTCTTGAATCTCAAAAGATGGAGTGAGAGTGGCCTTTTTCTTAACTAAAAGACTGGTTGCTACTGGTAACACACGGGCAACAGGTATAGCAGCCAAAGCTGGTATTTGCAAAGGCATGGAAGGTTGAATATCTAGAAATATAGGCATAGGGGGTCAAGGTGCTATCTTACCAGCTTGGATAAGATTGGTTTCAACTCTTACTGCAATGTCAAATGTAGGTAGTAGTGAAGTACCTCCCATGGATTGTATCATAATAGAAATGTAACTGTTAAGTGCCTTCAAATAATAAAGAAACACATGCTCTATAGAAGGTCTTACCATGGTAGGAATTCTGTTCCATGTCTTCTGGAAATGAAAGTTGAAGTCCGTCATTTGCTCTTGAGGAGCTCTCTTGATGGTGCTCAGCTATTCTACCAAAGATAAATGGTTTGATTTGTCCTCAAACTACTTGCAAAGACGCTCTCCAAGATGATCCCATGAGCTTATTGAGTTCACCGCCAAACCTCTAAACCATTGCAATACTTTGCCTTTGAAAGAGGTTGCCAACAATCTGAGACCTACATTTTCTTGAGTGACATGATGCATAACACATAAGTTTGCCACATCCTTGATGTGTTCAATGGGTGTAGTTTGGTCCTCTCCTAAGAAAAAGGGTAAACCTCTAAGAGATACCACTGAGATGTCATTATTTTGTGCCAAGTTCAAGGGGCTGTCTTGATTAAAAGGTAAAAAAACTTGGTTCCTAGGAGCTACCATTTATGTTATATAGGTTTGTTTTCTTACAAGATGAGCTGCAACTCTCATAGGAGGTGGAGTTAACTGAGATTTCCTTGTTGAAGGGCAAGTTCTCCTACTAGATCTACCCTATCTCCTAGGAGGAAATAGCTGCAAGTACTCAAATGAACTTGCACTCCTTGTTTGTATCCTTTTCATAAGCTATTACAACATTGGTTTTGCTAAATTTCCACACTTAGAGTTGTCAGATTTGTAGATTTCAACCTCTTAAAGGTCTAAAAATTACTAGTTGCATATCAAAACAAGCAATAAAATGTATTCTTTGAACTGCTTTGATTCAAACAGTCCCGCCAGGCATGCCAAAAACTGTTATCAACAAAGTATGTACCCAAGTGCTAAAATATCAACTTAGCTACCTATTGACACATGGGAACACTCCTAGGCCTGTGGGTTGCCTAAAACTTTGAGTGAACCTCTAGAGAAGGCTGGTTCCTCCTGATTGATCACCTAGATCTTGACCAATCCTATTTATTTTGAAGGAAAAGAGCAAGAAGAAGACTGTAAGTAACTTAAAATGCCTGAAAATGACTAACTATAGCTAACTAGGTGATACACCAAATTGTTTTCTCAGACCTATAACTTGCTTTTCTGGACTTACAATGGCTCAAACAAAACTTTTACTACACAATCTATGTCTTTTAACATCTCACCCATCAATATTTTATAAAAAGGGCACCTATTGATGTTGTTCTAGAAGGAAAATGAGATATTTCACAACTAAAATAGCCTTAAAAGTTTTGCCACAATCTATAACCTACATGAGTATGTTTGAATCTATTTACAAGTGTTTGTTTTGATCATATTTTGAGGTTTTGAACTAAAACATAGAAAAACGAACCAATAGAACATACATAATCAGTCACATAGAAGGTAGAATGTTAACTAAATTTGATGCCAAAGAAGTGTTACATAAGTTTGGATTTGAAATAAGTTGTCTTCATTGCTTGAAAAGGTATTACATTTGAGAAATTAGTCATATGCTTGACTGGTTTTTTGAGCTACAATGCTTGTTTTCGGTTTGAAAAGAGCTTCAACAAGCTACAAAGCATTCAAAATTACAAGTAAGAACTAACTTGAAACTAAGTTCAACTATCCCTATATCTCTTCAACACATGAGAGAGAATCTAGGAGAGAATTTAAAAAAGAAGAATGAATTTGGAGACCTAGTCCAATGAATAGTCTTCATGTTTTCACTTGGTGTCCAAGTTGATTTGGTCTTCAACTGCTACTGGGTCGGATGTAACTAATTTTAGGCCAAAAGACCCCTTCAAATTGCTCCAACTTGCTTCATTGATGAAGAAAAAACACCTTCTTTGACTTGTTCATGGATAGGGCTTTAAAACTGCCCCTAGATGCCTAGAAATAGCTGGAAAAAGTGTTCAACTGCTCCTATTTTCCTCCACCTCCTAGACAACACATCAACTACTTCCTAGATGCTCTCCACTTGCTGCTCATCTCACCACATGCTCCTAAATCTTCTCTCCATGATGCTCAACTGCCCTGGGTCGGATGAATTTGGTTTTGAGCATTTAGAACCTTCATAAGTGCTTGAAAAAGTCTCCTAGCCATCTCAAACTGCCTCTTGAATGCATCTATATCCATTAGTAATCAAAATTTGGCCTAGACCTAAGTGAATGTGACGTTATTTGACTGAAAAATGTCCACAAGTCTGTTGTCCTTTGTACTATTGTAGTCTATCTCTTCATGACTTCCTTCAGGATTTATCACTGTTCTTTTGCATTGTAGTCACAATCTATCCTAACAACATGTAGAGATATAAAGCACCTATCACTATTGTTTATAGGACCTGATCATAGTAAGGGATAATATTCTACCTTCAATACTCTCCTTGCAGATTTGTATGTTCTTGTTCAGACCCTGACAGTCCTAAAATGAAATCTATATCACTTAAGACCATGCTGTCAAGTTTACTTGGTCATTGTTACACTATCATACCATTGTAGTAGATGTTCTTATATATTGTAGTAGATGTTCTTCTATATTTTGTGACTACTCTCTAATGTTTATCCTCCCCTGCACCTTCTCAAAGGTTTTCCTTCATGCACCAAACTCTAGCAGGATTATATAGGTTATTGTGTAAGACCTATAGTTACTTGACAATGCTTTGTCAGCTTGCCTTTATGATGCAGAGGTAAACGCAACGGGAGCTTAGCAACAGGAAGGAGGAGTCAATAATACAAACAGCATGTTAAAAATCCCTATCAGCTCAGCATCATCATCATATTTCCTGCAAACACCAACAGCATCATCATATTTCGGACGAGCACAATTATTCTCCTGCCGACTACTGTTCACTTCCTCCGTCTTTCGCCTATCATCATCATCATGATACTCAGCTAGCGCAAACATCCTCCTGTTTCACTGTTCACCTAGCGCCAAACTCTATCGGCATCATCATGATATTCAACACCACCTTCGTCAGCAGGATATCAAATATCCGGTTGCTCCAAATATCCTGATGACGACAACTTCAGCACCTTCCCTTTGATGCTTATGTCACCCGATATCTGTCTATACAAACAACAGCATCATGATATGACTTAACCGGTCATCTTGAAACATCCTGATGATGTTAACCCAACTTTCTGCCGAGGACTTACGCCGATACCTAAACACTTAGCGACAGCAGGATAAACTTACATAGGGTGATATCTCAATATCCTGATGACGATGATGTCACATCCTGATGACGATGACGTCACACAATATCCTGATGACCTCTTCAACACTTAGTCAAAAAAATGAACTTTCACTCCCGCATCTGCTAGCGATATGCGGATGATGGGCACACCCAAGAGATGATCCTGACGACGATATATACACTAAGTATATATCGGACTTATAACATCCTGATGCACTTGCAACATGCAAACTTTATCAGCTTCACAACCCGATCCGGATAGCGATGTATTCGCAGATGACGATGTGGTTCGTTCTGACTGGAAAAGCACATGCAGACTCCTGTATATCCGTCCGCTGTATGCAAACACTCAGAACCGCACAATTTCACAAAGACAATATGATGATCGGGCCGGATCACCTTCAGATCAAAACTTAACAATTTATCTTTCTAAACCTAGCACATGAGGATGCTAGGCTGCTTCACAGCATGCTACTACCTGATCTCTTGAACAATGAAATGCATAAACAGAAAACTAACATGCAACCTAAGCTATCATACATGACCTTTCCACCGATTCACAGAAATCAACCGGTGGAAGGGTTGAAAGTACCCATTAATCTGTAAACAGAATAGAAATCAAAACACCAGCAACTGATAAACCACAAAATGCAATTGATGAGATCTTATTCAAATGAAATTCAAATGTCCTGAATACTGTTTCACAATGTCTGAACTGTTCTCCTGAATCTCAACTCAATCACTAACACAACACCATAACATAACACTACTAACATATCATAATATGCTAAACCCTAACAGATCGAAGGTATATATAGCAATATCCTGCGAGTACTACCAACTCACTTCCCAGCGGCTGGGAGCTTCCAAGCGGCTGGGAGAAGGACAGCTCAGACTACCTGATCACGATCTCTAACTGCCTACACACTCTCCTAGGCTGATCTAATACATAGCATTGGTCCAATGGACCTTATTACATGATGAAGTCAAACATACTAAAAATAGACTAATGTCTTGTCATGTGGACAATTAACCTATATCCTGTCTTGTACGGGTGCTCCTGCACCACTTTAGGTCTCTATTAGTCTTGATAGTCCTTTGTCATCCATGACAGTCATTGAAGGCTATTTTGGTTATCTTTTTCTTTGTGAGTTTAGTGACTTTCTCATAATGAATTTTCATTACTAGGCTTGTGGATGTCAACTGCTCTTTGGTAATGATCTTTTGGACTTGTACAGTTTATGATCCTTCCTTGCAAGGTCAGTAACTTAGGTCTTTGAATCCTCAATCATTGATCTTGTGTTAGCTGTAGCAAACCTTGAAACAATGCTGCAGACCTTGAACCTTGTCTGTAGACCTTTCTATTGACTGTCTTTAAGACCTCATCATTATTTTTTCTTTTCTTACAGTTTACTGCTCACCTGATTGGACAGCTATGGTAGTAGTCATTTGGCTTGCTGGACTATTTTTTTATACTCTCTCAAAGTTATTTGCTTACAGTTTTAGTAGTCTCGAGGACTGTCTTGAATGAGTTCACTGTCAAACCCATACCCTTTAGTTATTTCATGCTTCTTTAGTTATTTCATGCTTTATACCTCCCTTGCTTATCGTCTCTGCTTCTTAAAAGGGACCCTTGCATTCTAGATCTTTGATTGTATTTCTAATCCATGCTGACTACCTTTTAGGCAAACTGACTGTATGTTGTTGCTTGATAAATTCTACTGTTCGTGTCCTTACAGTCATTGTGACTATCCTTCGTTAGCAGTTATATGACTGTTATAGTCATCTTTACACACTTGGGTGACTATGCCTTCACACCTTTTGCAAAACTTGTAAGAGATCCCCCAAAATTCATTAAGTCCATTCACAGCCCTAGCAGACCTTAAAACAATCTTTTCATTATATTACTCTTAGACCTCTTCACTGTCAGTATTTACATATCTCCTATACTCTGTATCTTTCCATGCAAGCTATGTCTCTTCCTCACACTATGCGACTTCTATATTTCTATCACTGTATTGTCTTTTGAGCTACCTAATGATTATCTTCACCAAAAGGCATGCAAGATTCTTTAGGGTATGACAACCTCTTTAGGTGCCTCTGTGTCTTCTTTGAAGGCTCTATTATTTCGTACAACTGAGCAACAAGTGTGTCTTACCTTGAACCTTGGATGCTTGTTAAAAAAAAACTATCATGGACTTGATTACTTGTCCTTGAGTTTTTTAGTCTAGGGTTTTATGTAAATGCCCTACCCTAGACTGAGATGAGTTCATAAGATTTTTAATATCTCTGCAAGCTTCTAATATGTATGCTCAAGTCTCCTTATAGTAGAAGAAATAAAGACTCTCAGAATGACTACTCACTCATTCAAGATCATACAAACTAGAAAGCCTTTGGAAAAGCACAATGCTTGATATTCTAAACATTTATTTCAAATATCTTACATGGAAACTTCCTTGGATTGAAATATTGAAGAAAGAGTAAGACAAACTGAAACAAACCTGTGATTTTAGAGGTATATTTCTGTATAATGCTATCCATAACTGTCCATTGTCTAATCATTTAAGATTGTTTTGCTATCATATTGTCTCTCTAGTTGAAAACCTATGTTCCTGTTGCTTTGTTGTTCCTGCATGACTGTCATCTGCACTATCATTCTTTGCGAGGTTTGACAGTCACAAAAGATCCTGCTGCTTTAGATTTTCTATCCACACCACATATAGCTCTTCTAGATGTAGGAGTCACTATTTATGATCTCTAACTTCATTACAACAGAGATCCCTTCGTGAAACCTATACCACTTCACCTTCTTGAATACATAAGAACAGTGTGTATATTTCTTGAAAGCATCTATCCACTATTCTCCTCCAAAATTCTTGTGAGTTTTCAATGTACCTCGTGCAACCAGTGACTGATATATTCAGCTCTTGTTGGATTCTATGAAGATTTGCATGCTGGATCGGATAAACCCTATGAACAAGAGTGAAAACTCCATTATATGAAGGTGCCTCCATGATTGATATCTACAATGGAAATAGCACTGCCTCGATGATACTTGGGAGAAAGATAATAACACAAAAACCTAACCCTAAGACCAAAGACCTTAAACCTAACTCGTGACCTCAAACTCAACCCAAACTCAAATTTGATTTTGATTTTAAAAGAGTCTTCCCTCCATAACATTTACATAGAGTTTAGATAGGATAAGGT
The DNA here is from genome assembly GCA_027924645.1 of Cunninghamia lanceolata. Lineage (NCBI taxonomy): Eukaryota > Viridiplantae > Streptophyta > Pinopsida > Cupressales > Cupressaceae > Cunninghamia > Cunninghamia lanceolata. The sequence continues at coordinate 5,170,937 of BSBN01001187.1, read as the reverse complement.
GACTTTTTGACCACACTAATGCTTCCTAAGAACCTTGACTCAAAAGAAATGCATGTAATGTGGAAAAAGAAAACTTTAGAAAGCATGGAATATCTTTGGGCATCTTTAAAGCTTATATAACATCTCACAATTATTCTCAAGACCTTTAAAACATTGGTAAGGTAATCCTTGGATGATTAGGACTTATCAAGACTTTCAAAACCTCACAACACAATATAGCACCCAAATAAATGACTACTTTTACAAACAAAAGGCAATAGTCAAAAACAAAGACTACCCTGAACGCGCTAGTTGCTTATCTGAGCTGAGGAGAGAAAATAAGTAACACTTACAACCTAGCATCTTAAATATTAATATATTATTGCATTAATGTATTAAGTTTATTTTATGTTCAAGACTATGGCTCATTCACACATCCACCAAGGTTATATTGTGTCTAGTAGATATAAGTTCAAACCGCTTGCTTGCAGAGTCAATGTGCACGCACTGGATATCTCGGCACCTTGGTCTTATATACATTGGTTTCATAAATATCCATGTGCTATATTAAAATCTAGGATTGATCTTTATAAATATTTACGTAACTATTGCAACAAGTTATCCATTTATCCATCCATACATCCAAATTCCCAATATAGTTTTCATACAAGGATCGATCAATAGAACATCATTTTCTATCTATCATATTCTATTCTATCTCATCATCTTCTATCTATCATCAGAGTCTTTTGCATACTTGCAAAATCATATGTTAGTCCATCATCATGTAAATCCATAATAATATCATAATGTCATTAAAATCAATATAAGCATATACATCATTATGTGAATCCATAATCATAAGTACACATCATCACATCCATAACATATAGAAATATATCATAATAAGCATGAACATCCATAAACGCCATCATGAATCATAAAGATCATCACATATATCATATATCATCATCAAGGGTCATCAAAAGAATACAAATATCCATATATACATCAATGTACATCAAAAAGCGGTGCTATAGTACATCATGGCTATCAAGAGCCATTAATATACATACAATCAATATGTACAAGTACATCAAAGGTACAAAATGGTTCAAAAATATATAGAATCAAGTGCTAGTGTGTAGAGCTACCCTCTCACTGTGATCCCTGTGCACCTCCTGTACTTGGTGTAGGTCCTCATGTTGGTGTCCCTCTCGGTGGTCCCATCACTGAGGCCCCGACCTCCTTGATCTATGTGAAGACGAAGCCCCAGATCTTCTCTGCTCCCTAAAACTCAACTCGCTCTGGTCCACCAACACTGCTCCAAAGTAGAGACCTCTATAGTACTCTGCCTCTCTCCCAACTATGAACAACTCACCCTAAACTTGGGTAAGCTCTCCCACCAAAGTCATCTGATCTGAGCTCACAAGTCATCAAGATGCATCCCTCTCTCGTCTCACCCTCTATAGGATGGCCTCTACTACCAATCTTAGCTGTACCACTACATCCCTCTCTACTGTCAATTAGGCAATCTTCCCATCATTTGGTGGTGGTGGTGGTGGTGGTACTACCTGTGCTAATACTGCTACCTCTGTTGTTATATGGAGCCTAATTAGACTTGGAGATTAAATTTACCCCACTTTTATTGGCGCAGTTTCCCTCCAAATTCCTATGGGGTCAAGGGGCAGCGCTCCTTGCGGGGTCCAGGGGCTAGGAGTTATTTTTTCATTAGCCGACATAAGAAAACCCTATTTTTTGTAACTGGCAAAAAGCTTGATAAAAGCTGCTAAGGGTTAAGGTTTCTATTGATGTATTGTAGCATTTTGCAGCGGTATTGAGTTGTAGGGATTGTTAGTTGTAATTGGTTTGATTTACTAGATAATAATATTAGACTCTCTATTTGGTGGATGTAGCCCGAGTTTGGGTGAACCACATTAAAACTTATCTCTCGCTGTTATTATTTCTATGTATTTCCTTTCCTCCATTTAATCTTTATTTGCATTTAATTGATATCTTCTGTCGGTTAACCCTAACAAGTGGTATCAGAGTGGGTTGCATTTGATTATCGTTTGCAGGAAGGTCTCACGGTTGAGTGGGAGCAATGGCGGATGAGGGTAAATTGAAGGTAGACAAATTTAATGGGCAGAACTATCAGTTATGGAAGATGCATATGAAGGATCATCTCTATCAGAAGGATTTATGGATGCCATTGGAAGGAGTAGCCAAGAAATTGGCAACAATGACTGATGAGGATAGGAATCTTCTTGACAAAAAGGCACTGGGAACCATTCGGTTGTGCTTGGCACTGTCAGTGGCATTCAATATAACGGAAGCGAAGACAACAGATGGTCTGATGAAAGCTTTGGCTAAATTGTATGAAAAACCCTCAGCCTCAAATAAGGTATTTCTCATGAAGCATTTGTTTAATCTGAAAATGGTTGAAGGTGGATCTGTGACAGATCATTTAAATGAATTTAATATGATTGTCAGTCAATTGACTTCTGTAAATGTAAAATTTGATGAATAAGTTAGAGCTCTCTTGATATTATGTTCATTGCTTGAAAGTTGGAATAGTTTGGTAATGGCGGTTAGTAACTCTGTTTCTGGTTCAAATACCCTGAAATTTGATGATGTTGTTGGTGTTATTCTAAGTGAGGAAATTCATAGGAAAATCTCAAGTGGATCCACATCAGGCAGTGTTTTGAATGCAGAAAGCAGGGGCATATCAAAGGAGAGAGGAAAAGGTTCTAGAGGTCATGGGAAGTCACGAGGAAAATTAAAGGACAAAAGATCCCAATCCAGAGGACAAAAGGATTGCTGGTACTGTGGGAAACTAGGTCATCTGAAGAAAGATTACTGGTCTCGCAAGAATAAAGAAGGAGACAAACAAGAAGGCAATAAGGAGGCAAATGTGGTAAGTAATAAATCTGAAGATGATGCTTTGATGCTTTCCCTAGATAATGTTGATGATTCATGGGTTTTAGATTCAGGGCCCTCATTTCATGTTACACCCCATAGAAGTTATTTTCTTGATTATGTCCAAGGAGATTTTGGGCTGGTTTATTTGGGAGATAACGAACCCTGTCAGATTGTTGGAAAGGGAAGAATCAAGATTAAGTTGTAGAATGGGAATCATTGGCTACTACAAGAGGTAAGGCATGTTCCAAGGCTTAGTAGGAATTTAATTTCAGCAGGACAGCTAGCTGAAGAAGGTTGCATTGTTACATTTACTGATAAAAATTGGAAGGTTTCAAAAGGTGTGAAAGTAGGCACCTTATATCTTTGTATATGTCATACTGTTCCTTCTACTTTAGCTGTTGCAAAGAAAAAACAAATAGGTTCAAGAACTGTTGTTGCAAGTTTGCAGGAAGAGACTAAAATAGTTGTTGCAGGTTCTGAGACAACACTGTGGCATAACAGACTTGGGCATATGAGTGAAAAAGGTATGTAGGTACTTCATTCTAAGAAAGTTTTACTAGGTCTGAAATGTATTAATATGGATTTCTGTGAAAGTTGTGTGTATGGCAAACAAAAGAGAGTTAGTTTTCTCAAGGATGGGAAGCAAAAGAAAAATGAAAAGTTGGAGCTTGTGCATATAGATGGATGGGGATCAGCTCAGGTATCTTCTCTTGGTGGCTCTTGATATTATGTTACATTCATAGATGACACAACTAGGAAGGTATGGATTTATTTGCTTAGGCAGAAATCTGATGTATTTGAAGCATTTAAGAAATGGAGAAGCTTGGTTGAGAATGAGACGGGTAAAAGATTAAAATGTCTTAGATCTGATAATGATGGTGAGTATTGCAGCAAAGAATTTGAGGATTATTGTTCCTTTAATAGAATCCATAGGTAGAAAACAGTTCCAGGGACTCCATAGGAAAATGGAGCGGCTGAACGCATGAATAGGACAATAATGGAGTGTGCAAGGACCATGAGATTGCATGTTGGGCTGCCTTTAAATATGTGGCCAGAGGCTATCAACACCATTGTATATTTAATTAATAGAGGTCCTTTAGTTCCTTTGGGCTGTGGTATTCTAGAGGAAGCATGGATAGGTAAGAAGGTGAGTTATTCTTTTCTCAAAACCTTTGGATGTGAAGCATTTGCACATGTAGATTCTTAAAATAGAACCAAGCTGGATGCAAAATAAAAAAAGTGTACCTTCATTGGATATGGCATTGATGAATTTAGTTATAGGCTTTGGGATTTTGAAAATCAAAAAATTGTGAGAAGCATGGATGTTATATTCAATGAGAAGGTGTTGTACAAAGATCAGTTGCAGCAGCATGACAAGAAAGAAAAGGATTATGTGGTGCTGGATGATACTTCAAATAATGATGTTCCAGTGGTTCCTCATGCTCTGCAACATCAACAAGAAATACCAAAAACTCTAGTGAATGTTAGATGGTCAACAAGGCTAAGTAGACCTCCTGAAAGGTTTTCTCCTCTTTGTATTCTATTTTATTAACAGATGCTGGTGAACCAGAAGGGTATGATGAGGCTATGTAGGTGATACATAGGTTCAGTGGGAGATTGCAATGAAAGAAGAAATGGACTCCTTGCTGAAAAGTCAGACTTGGGAATTATGTAAGTTGCTTGCAGGTAAAAAGGCTTTACCAAACAAATGGGTTTATCGGCTGAAAGACGAAGATGGAGGTAAGAAAAGATTTAAAGCCAGGTTAGTTGTAAAAGGATTTGCACAGAAAAAGGGCATTGATTTTGATGAGATATTTTCTCCAGTTGTCAAGATGACTTCTATTCGCACTGTTTTAAGTATTGTGGCTGCCGAAGATTTGCATTTAGAACAACTAGATGTGAAAACTTCCTTTCTCCATGGTGATTTGGAGAAGGAGATATACATGGAACAACCCGAAGGATTTGAGGTCAAAAGTAAGGAGAAACTGGTGTACAGATTGAAGAAGAGTTTGTATGGCCTGAAACAAGTACCTCAACAATGGTATTTAAAATTTGATAGTTTTATGGTTGAGCAAGGCTACAACCGATGTAATTATGACCATTGTGTTTATTTTAAGAGGTTGGATAATGACAGCTACATTATTTTATGTTTATATGTTGATGACATGCTTGTAGCTGTGTCTAACATGGATCACATAAGAGAGTTAAAATAATAGTTAGCATAGTCATTTGCTATGAAGGATTTGGGGGCAACAAAACAAATCCTTGGTATGAAAATTTGTAGAGATAGGAAGAACATAAAATTGACTCTATCTCAGGCTGATTATGTTGAAAAGGTGTTGCAGAGATTCCATATGGAGAATGCAAAAGTTGTCAGCACACCTTTGCCTAGTCATTTGAAATTGACTAAGGAGATGTGTCCTAAGACACAAGAGGAGGAAGAGAAAATGTCCAAAGTACCATATGCTTCAGCTGTAGGAAGTTTAATGTATGCCATGGTATGCACGAGACCAGATATTGTACATACTGTAGGAGTCGTTAGCAGGTATATGAGTCATCCCGGATTGGAGCATTGGAATGCGGTAAAATGATTCTCAGATATTTGAGAGGTACATCTAATAAACACTTATGTTTTGGGGGCTCTAATACTGATTTAACAGGTTCTGTAGACTCAAATTTGGTAGGGGATATTGATACCAGGCGAAGTACAATAGGTTACGTCTTTACTATAGGTGGGACAATGGTGAGTTGGATTTCCAGGTTGCAAAAGGTAGTTGCTTTATCCAACACAGAGGTAGAATATGTAGCTGCAATAGAGGCAAGCAAGGAGATGATATGGCTGTAATCTTTCATGGAAGAATTAGGAAAACAACAGGCTAACAATTCCTTGTATACAAATAGTCAGAGTACCATACATCTTGCAAAGAATTCTTCCCTGCATTCAAAGACCAAACACATACAATTGGGGTATAACTTTATTTGGTTGGTGTTGGATGATGGACAATTACAGCTGGAAAAGATACATACAAATGAAAATCCAGCGGATATGTTTACAAAGGTAGTGACAAAGGAGAAGTTGAGCTCCTTTTCAGCTTCGTTTGGTCTTCTAGACTGAAAACAATAACAGAACAATAGAGTCTAGGGTGCTTATTTCTAGTGGGAACTAGAGGGTCAGCAGTGTTATGATCAGTCTCTGAGTGGGAGATGATATAGTGTGGAGTCTGATCAGTCTCCAAGTGGGAGATTGTTGTTATATGGAGCCTAATCAGACTTGATGGTTAAATTTACCCCACTTTTATCAGCACAATTTCCCCCCAAATTCCTACGGGGTCAAGGGGCAGTGCCCCTTGCAGGGTCTAGGGGCTAGGAGTTATTTTTTCATTGGCCGACATAAGAAAACCCTATTTTTTGTAATCGACAAAAAGATTGATAAAAGCGGCTAAGGGTTAAGGTTTCTATTGATGTATTATAGCATTTTGCAGTAGTATTGAGTTGCAGGGATTGCTAGTTGTAATCGGTTTGATTTACTAGATAATAATATTGGACTCTCTATTTGGTGGATGTAGCCCGAGTTTGGGTGAACCATGTTAAAACTTCTCTCTCGCTGTTATTATTTTTGTGTATTTCCATTCCTCTATTTAATCTTTATTTGCATTTAATTGATATCTTCTGTCGGTTAACCCTAACAACCGTTGCCTGTGCTGTTGCTACTACCTAAGCCTATATCTTGGCCTGGCCCTCAACCTACCTAGCATCAGCCCATACATTGTCTCTGTCTCTCCCCAATCTGACCATCCTCAACTCAATGCGAGTCCACCTTCCTATCTCCTCTTGTAGTAGCCTCCGAGCCTGTTGTAGCTCGATCTTTGCCAACTAAACCACCTGATGTGGTGCTCTTGCCTCTACCATCGACACATCATACTGCTCTCCTCCATCATCACCTCCAGACTATCTCTAGGTCAGGGCTTGCTGTCTGACCTCCCGGTGAGCTCTCATCTCATGGCTCGGTGCTACTACCTCTCTCACATCTCCCTCTACCCTTGGTACAATAAATCTCATTGGCATGTGTGTCCACTAGTAGGCATCATATGTAGGAAGAATTCTGGGGTCTGCCTCCCTAAGGATCCAGTCCCACATCATTGGGGCATGTCCCTATAAATCTACCAAATTTGTAGCAACAACAATAACAGGACCCTAGTCCTTGACCTCCCTCTGAGTCTGGGCATGTGTAGCATTGCCTACGGGCTCCCCCTGTGGTAGTCCAAACTATCTCAGTACCCTCTCGGGCAGGTACCTCTCAATCATGTCAATGTAGTGACCAAATAAATATCTCACCTATCTGCAGTAAACAAACTACTCATGATCATCATCTCAGGACTCACAATCTCTCCAGGGGCACCAAATGAAGATGTCCATCTCATCACCCTGTCTCCACCAGTAACTCACATGTGATTAAGAACACCATCATATAGAAAAGCGTAAGGCTCGTTGTGCTCTCGGTGACACTAGGAAATAGGTCTAATCACTGGGATGTGCTCCCAGGTCCATAGCTCTAATAAAGTCACCCCTACTGATAAACTACTCCCTGAACTATAGGCACAGTCATGTAGGTCATGATATAGTTGGCCTAAAACACAAGGTCCCTAGGCATATTGGATGTCATGTGTGAACATCCCTGATAAAACAATGCCCTATAGAACTGATAACCCCCTGGAGCGTCTGTTTGGACATAGGAATCCTCCAATCAAAGCCACAATGATCCACCTAATCCTATCGTAGAGTCAAGGCACTCGAGCCCACTGGATCTCACGATCCTGCACACCAAGGTCATTAGTAGAAAAAACCTCTCTCATGCCCTCCTTGCCTTGCTCTGTGTCATAATGCACTCTAGCTCCAAAATTTAGAAACCTAATAGTGCACAATACATCCTCGAGTGTCACAGTTGCCTCACCTATAGGAAAGTGGAAGGAAGAAGTCTCACTATGCCACCTCTCAACCAACGTTGTCAATAATGCAAGGTTAGCCCTAATAGGAATAAGATGGGCCACATGCCATAATCCCATGACCTCAAGGAATATGTCCTCCCAACCTATCTGAATCACCTCAGCTTCATCGATGAAATGTCTCTCTAGATTGCAAAGGTGGAAGAACAACTTGCATCCATGAAGACTAGTTGTTACTCTGTGAAAATAGCTTGCAAAATTTATCCTAATCCTAAGTCTAATCCAAAGTCAACATGGTCAACTACTAGGTAAAACATTACAAAATCCCTAAGAAAACCCTAGTCAACTCTAGGCAAAACCTAAGTAACCTATTTTTCTAAGTCAACCTAGGTCAATCTTCTTGTCAAAACAAAAGCGCTTCAGTTTTAACAAAGGTGCTTAGAACCTAAAAACCATAAGTGCTTTGGTTATACCAAAGGCACCTAGTTGTTGACCACAAGCGCTTTGTTGTTAAACAAATGCGCCTCGCTCCTAAAACCTACTTCTCCTAATGCATACCAAACACGCCTAGTTGCTTACCACAAGCACTTTACTATTATACCAAAGGCACTGCAATGCCATTCATATGCGCTTCACCTCGAACCTAGCGGCTAAAGACGCTTTGTTATCGCCAAAGGCGCACTAGTGCGTGTCAAAGGTGCCTAATCCTATTTAAGCACCTTTAGCTAAAAATCTAAAAACCCTAGAAAATGACCTGAAAATGCAACAAAAGGTAGGTTTTCGATCACCTACCACTATCAGAGCTCCTGCTGGTCTGCACCTGCTCACCCTGGTGCTTATGCACAAGAATTGACATGTCTACAAGTTGTTGACCATCTCTATGCTAGGAGCTCTCACACTAAGCAAGAAGACTAAAGCTCTAAAATTTTGTGAACTCTAGGTGGGCAAATGACTTGTGAAGAACCCCTTGGGCCTATTTATAGCATCCCAACCCTATTTCTTCCCATCCTACAACCTATTTTTCCTCGTGTTTTCTATTTTCTTCATCGTGTCAGCCTCCATCTATCTAGACTTATCCTTCTATGCCCATTTCTCCTAGTCGCGAGTCAACCTAGTTCTTTTGTCACTTCCCTGTCTTTCCTCTCGAGGGGGCATCCTATGCTAGCTACACTAGGGAAGAATTGTATCATATTTTTATCACTATTTTTTTTTGAAACAATGCTGAAACTGCATTGCATCAAAGAGGGGCAAAATGTGGACACCCAAAAATGACCCTTTGTATCGCATCACTTGCATTTCACCAAATTTGTTGAATCACCTACATTTAGCATTAATTAAATAATCTAATTATTTAATTAATTTCATCAAATTCATCAATTTCCTCTAATTTCCCTAAATTCCAACATTAATTGAATAAATTATATTTATTTAATTAATTTTATTAATTTCCTCTATATTCTTCCAAAATCAAATAATTTTAATTATTTAATTAAATCATTATCCTCTTTCAAATATTCAAATCCACATTATTTAAATAAATCAATTATTTAATTAATTCATTAAAATTCCTCTTATCCATAATTAAATAATTTTTATTATTTAATTGATCAAATTATTCTTCCAAATTTATTTAAGTTGACTATTATCCTCTAAAAATAAATAAAACTAATATTTTATTTAAATTCCTCTATCATGCAAAATAAATTAAATTAATTTATTTAAATCCTCATATCTAATTCTTTCTTCAATCATGCACAATCAATTAAATAAATTTATTTATTTAATTTATTTTAATTCTCCAATTCCTCTAAAAATATCATTTTAACTCTATATGCACAATTAATCTTATTTTTAGAACTTCAAAAAGGAAATCTAAAGTTGAGTTAATTGTCTTTAATCTTTATTATTTTTATCAACTCATAAATTAGAAAAAAACATTCTAATTCATGAAATCTTTATCCTATCTTTAGCTAAAAAGCAATTATATTAATAAAAATACCTTTTTGGAGTGAAACATGTCGTGTGCATGTTCATCATGTGCTCTTGATTTATCTCCACCATTGATTGATCCAACTCTAAAAACTATATATACCCCCTTCACTCCTTCAAAAAATCCTCTTCGATCATTTATTCTCAGGCATCCCTATAGCGCATTGAGTATACATCGCATCATTGAGCACATTGAGCACTTATCATCATCATGTCTGCTTGTTGCAAACATGGTTTTACAATTGATTGAGCAATCCACAAAAGACCAAGATAGCAATACAATCTAGGTGCAAACTTTCATTATTTTTTGTGTTATTCATTGAGTAATCAATTATTATCTAGATCGTTATCTTGAAGGTTATAGGATTGAGTTGTTTGTTTATCATTGTTTTGATCTCATTAATCAATCTCAATTTTACCTATACACAATATCTTAATAGTGCCAAGGTGAACCAGTATGGGTGCCATCTGCAATGACTAAACACAGAGAGCAGAGTCGGTAATGGTGTCAAAGGGTTTATTGAGTGTGAAGGATGGGAGCATTGAATGCTCCATAGCTACGAAAAGGCACTGCACAATAACCAAAGAAATAAGGAGGGAAGTCAAGTAAATGCATCTACGTGGGTGTAAATGCATCTAGCTCACCTCATTAATGTGAGAGTGTGCAATGAAAAGGTGGTGAGTTGTTCGGTTGCCACACAACATCATGAGTACAACTCATGATGCCAGTTCCCGCCACCAGTGTTTGGTGTGTCTGATCATCGGTCGATGGTAAAAAAAGTTTGAAATTTAACCCCACCAAAGATATGTTTCATCCATGTGGCAAATCGATGTCCAGTGTGTTAAAACAAAATATTTAGGTTGTCCATGTCAGTGTCTACATGAAAATTGCAATTTTTTTTTATTCAAATGATGTGGCATGCTGGGTGGAGGGGTAAAGTTAGGGTGACCCACTATGGGTCCCTCTTCCCTATCATGCATCCATTCCAAGTGCCAAGATCTGATCTTGCAAGCTTGGGAGGTGTTGGTTGTGATTTGGCTTTGTATTGTTGAAATACACAACTTGTATTCAACATATTTTGTTGTGGGTTTTGGTAATTTGCATTGCATGTTTATGTAATCTGATAATCAGTGTTTCAGGCTTGATTATTTGTTGTTTCCATCAGAAATTTCAATAAAATTAGTTTGGTGGTGTTTCCAGTAAATTTGGACTTCATTTGATATTGGTAGTTTTTGTGGGTTTTCACTAGATTTTTAAAAACACAATCTGGGTGAGGTTGAAATTGAAAATTACTTTCAGATTATTGTTTGTTTTCAAAATATATTAATTTGGTTCATTAAAGAAGCCAAATTGCTTTCTTGTCAGCATTTTGATAGGTGTGAAGGGGACATAGTTGACGGTTTGATTTAAGCCTTGAGGGGTTTGATCCAAGGGGGCTAGATCAAACCCCTTCAATCGAACACTATTAAATTGAACATTGCTAGGATTAAACTATACATTTTTCTAAAAAAATAAAATTTTAGGTAAAACCAATTTAGCCCAAAAGTGGATCTCAATATTATGCTTTAGTCTTTGTTAGTGTTGTAAAGTGTTATGAACATTGATTAACTTAGTTGATGCTTTATGATCATTAATATGTAAGTTGGAATTATAATGAGTCTAATGAAGATAAACACTATAAACTTGTTACCTATTGATTCATGGCCTATGGGTTGTTTGTTTATCGGCTTCAAGCTAAGTTGATGGTTGGGATGGATAGGAATCCTTTAGTGTGTGAGTTTATATGACCTTCCCCATATACACCTAGAGCATGGGATGAAGTTGGAGCTACTTGGACATTGCTACAACAAATATATTAGATATTGTATATGTTGATTTTTTTTATTCATAAATTACTACCTTAGGGGTAGCTCCCATTCCATTGATATCAAAATAGGTAATTACAAAAACCATACAAGAATGGAGACAACAACCATGAAGGCACAATCACTTGGGGAGTTTGTGGAACACAAACCTCACCCCATCAACAAACTCCCTAAGTCTCTCTACTTGTTTAGGTGACAGGGGTGGTACCATGTGCCTCGCATAAAATGAAAATGTTTCCATATTGTCCCTAATAACCCCATCCTTAAACAAGAAGATGGCCTACATGGTATCCTTTCTTTTTAATGCAGCCTTGATGTCAAAAACACCACTCCAATTACCTTCTTTAGGGTTCTTGTTGATGGAAGAGATTGCTTTAGCTGCTGCTTACTACAGATGGGGTATATTTTGATCATTGACCATGATTGCATATGTGGGATACTCAGGCATGTTGCCTATTTGGTTATATACTAGTTAGTGGATGTATTATAAAGTTAAATTGTACTATTAGCTTATTATACTTAATTATGGATGCAATCATTTTAATTGATTTGTAATAGAATTTTATTGGAGTATATCTTAGAGTTGTTCATTATACTTTTTATAGATTCATTGAGTTATTTAATCTTGGTAATGTATGATTTTGTGTGATTATTGTTGCCACATCATAAGGATCATGAATTGTAGTATTAAGGTTAATATTATTTAAAAAATTGTATAAATGTTTACTATTACCACATCATATCAAATTTGGTAGATAGCTCATCTACTAATATATATTCATAAACTTATTGTAGATTTGGTCTTGGAAAAAGAGGAAACCTTAATTCTAAATCCTTGAACATTTAGATAAAGCTCTTGTTTTGCTATCTTAAATTTTAATCTTTAGAATTAAACAAAGGTTTTTGATTTTTAGGTTACTATAGGGGTTTAGTTCTTATGAATAGAATTGTCACTTCATTCACACTCTTCTTAAGGGGTATTGTTGTAGATAATTGAAGATTAGAAGGTCATAACTGCAAGAATTCTTAGTGAAATAGATTGTTGATATTTTTGGTGGTTTAAACAAATTTAGTAGGTAATTAATACCTTGATATTATAAGCACTATTTCAGCCCTATTAGGGTATATGGAAACCCATGATACCATCCTAATGTTCCAATTTAGTTTTTAAGATACACAATGATGTAAAACCCTGTTGTTGATTGAGGAATAACAATGAAATTTTACCATTCTTTAAACATTGAGATTAGATGCTTTAGAATTTGATATGGTGGGTGTAAAGACTCTTTCTTCATTCTAGTGATATTAAGGTTCTCTATGGATTGTTATATGAATTTAAATTTCATTCATGGTTTGTACCATTTGCTCAACAATAGTTAGACCAATCCTATATTACATATGTTTGTGTAAAGTATTTAAGTGTGATCTTAAAGCTAGAAGTTTATTTTTCCCATGAAAATATGTATTATGTTGGATACTTGGGTGATGGGTTCATATTTATGTTGTTATATGGAGCCTAGTCAGACTCAGAGGTTAAATTTACCCCACTTTAATCGGCACAATTTCTCCCCAAAACATTTAATGGGGTCAAGGGGCAACACCCCCAAGATGGGTCAAGGGGCAGTACCCCTTGTGGGGTCTAGGGGTAGTGCCCCTGGCGCGTTCCCTGTCACGATACAGGGCGGGGTTGAGGGGTAGCACCCTTGTGGGGGCTCGGGGGCAATGCCCTTGAAACCTCACACAATTTTTATTATTTTATTAAGGTGTTGGGAGTTATTTTTTATATTGGACGATATAAAAAACCCTATTTTTGTAACTAACATAAGGCTTGATAAAAGTGGCTAAGGGTTAGGGTTTCTGTTGATGTATTGTAGCATTTTGCAACGGTATTGAGTTGCAAGGATTGCTGGTTGTAATCAGTTTGATTTACTGGATAATAATATTGGACTTTCTGTTGGTGGATGTAGCCCAAGTTTGGGTGAACCACATTAAAACTTGTCTCTCGTTGTTATTAATTATGTGTATTTTCATTCCTCTGTTTAATCTTTATTTGCATTTAATTGATATCTTTTGCCGGCTAACCCTAACAATTTACCATATTAGTGAGAAACTGAATCTTGCTTTTCCTTAGAGCCTTTGATCTTGTTATAGTATGGTTTTGTATCCTTAAAGGTAGAGTTGGATGCATTATTGTGCTTGAAAATAATATAGAAAGTAGTAAATTGACACATGATGACTATTTGGAGATATGAGATTATAATAAAACATTCATAACAAATAAAAATGTAAATAATAAATTAATGTCAAAAACATGATACATTGTGATGGATATGTGCAAATCAATGTTTTGTTATTAAGATGTTTTGATGACTATTATATTAGTTCAGGATTATTGTGTGACCTCAAGGTAACCTACCTTGCTTCGTAATATGAATGACATAAGATGGTAATAAGTAAGTTGTTCTCTATACTTGTATACAATTGAGTATTTAAATGTTATAATGACAATAGATCTTGGTCATAAGTCATAAGTCAATGTTAGTTATGAAATATTTTAGAAGTTGGAATCAATTTGATGTCTAAAATGTACTATTATGGTTGATGGCATCGTATTAGGTTGATGGCACAATAGTTTGTCCCACTTGTGGAACATCCTAATTTTTGCTTGAAATCACATTTTTTTAAAATTAATGATTTAAGCCTAGAGGGGTTCCATCCAAGGCTATTTGATTGAAGGGGGTGTTAGATCAAACCCTTGATGGAGTCTCCTCTGCACCTATCAAAATGTTGATGAAAGATCAATTTTGCTTCACCTTTTGGGGGATCAAATGAAGTTATTTGGAAATGCCATTTTGCAAGTATGTAGCCCTTAGTATTTTCTTTACAAAAATTATAATATGTATTATTTTCCTTTATTATTGCATTTTTATTGAAGTTTATAATAAATGTAGGTCCATTATAAAAAATAATGACCTCTATTCAAGACAGGAGGAAAAATTACATTGTTAGAACAATCTAAAAAAATGTACTACACTCCACATCAATGTCCTTATTTCAATGAAAAAAGAATTTTTTGATACACATGCTAAGAGAAATGTATTACAAAATAATATAGGTCTAAATTTTTTAATATTATTAATTCTAAAATATTTAGTAAAGAATCACTAAAAAATATCCATGCACTAGAGATTGGAGTTAGTGATCTTCGTCTAATAAACCATGGAAATTTTTTATTTTTAGTGAAAGCTATGTATTATGGAATAATGTCAGTCAATAAAAAATAACAAAAAAAAAATTGATTGAAAATAAAAATAAAAAATGATATAAATAATTCTTTAAAAATTTTATAGCTTGAATCTACATAGAAAATATCACACCTCATTAGTTTAAATCATCCTTAAATTCTTGACTGTTTGTTCCTTATAATTAACACAAATTAAAAAATGTAAGAAAATGTTGGTTTTGAGCATCCCACTTAGAACAAAAGTGGGACACACTATTGTACTATCATCCATTGAATTTAGTTATCATGCTCTCCTTGCAAGTGGTATAAACGTGTAGACATCTTTGTTACCTTAAATTTGATATGTTATGATATATCGTGTCAATATGTCTTAATATGGTCAATCTAACTATACTATAATGACATGATTATAGATGGAAAGATTTTTCCCTTTCTATATCATATCTTAACTTGGATAGTGAGGTCATAATTGTAATTCCTTTACAATAAGATCTTAATAGTGTTATATTGTAGTGATTATAGTAAATGTATGATAGTTAATTGAAGTTATAATCTTGTTTCATTGTGTGTAAAATAATTAAGTCATTCCACCCAATATGACTGATGGTATAATGGAAAAATTATAGATGGAACCCATAAATTTATCTATATGAATGCAAAGCATGTGATATTTAGGATGAATATGTAATATGGTTGAATTGACCTAATTAGAATTCTAGTCCTCAAAGATGAAGAATTAGAATAATAGACCTTGATTAGTTGTTTTGTAATATTTTAAGACTATGGTGAGTGGATTAATTAAGTATGTTAGAGACATATATGCTTGAAACGTACTCTTAAGTTCTTAAGGTACTAATATTGTTACTTTCACCTTGTACTACTCAAGTTGTCCTTATGAGGTAAACCCATATTTAGATCCTTGGGTATATCTTGAAAAACATTTCAAAATTTCCCATTAATAATATTTAAAAGTTTGGAGACTTATATATGAGAAAGATGTAGAGGCCTTTTGGCCTATGTCATTAATGGATAACCATGTATCTTAATCCAACTTTATTCTATGAATGAACTAAATTATTATTTGGATCTAGATTTACTCTTAAGTAGCCATGACTCCTTTGTTTGGAGTTGTGCAAGAGAATCTAGGGTGTAAGAGCAATCTTGCATCACCCAAAAATATTGTTTCTTTTCAATAAGGGCTAAAATTGGTAGGGTTACTATTTTTAGTAAGTTGGAATTTGTGCACCTATGGACATGAAATCTTACACAAATCTCTAAAATGGTGAATTGAAGCCAATGGTGAAGAAATCACTTCAATATCATTTGTCATTTGTGGGATATTAATATTTTCATTTTTCAAAATCTTGATAAAAATATTCAAAGTCAAATTTGAGGCACTTAGAGGCTTCGGCTGGGGCTAAAAATTGGCCAAAAATCAAAATGTACCTAATAGTACTATTTTGTGGCCAAACATATTTTTTATGAGCATTCCAACGATATATAATAATTGAAAATCTAACAGTTGGATCAAAAGTTATGATCCCAAGAAGTTGTACTATCGAAATTTAAAAAAAATGAAAATACCTTCTTGGGGGAGTTACATTTTCTAGAATATTCTAGGGTAGTTACGCATTCCAGATAAAGGAAGTGAACATGGGTTATAAGAGGGGAGTTCAATAATGCAGATGGTGGCTTTGGCTTGCAGATTTTTGTAATTAGAAAGCCCATGTGGTTGTAACTTGAAAATTTCATGAATATTGTAATTTCATTACATTGAGATAATATAAAGCACATGTTTCTTTCTTTCATTCGTTGTTTTATTCTCTATTATTGTTGTGTGTTTGGATTGGTAAGGGGAGTGCCCTTCATTAGGAGTTGTACTAGTATTACTATAATCTTCAATTACTTGTAGTATGGCTATGGGTAGTGGTAATTGGTTAGGTTTATAGAGGCCACCTATTTATATCTACTTGTAGTCATCCTACATGTAACCCAAGTTTAATAATTTTTTAGTAAGATAAGTATAGGTTATTTTTTTGTGGGTGGAAGTTGTCTTGAAAATGTTTTCTAAGAATGCATGTGACCTAGAAAGGGTTTCAATCACATCTTAATTTATAAGACTATTTTAGGATTTGATTAATAAGTGATTATAGTTAGAAGTATAAGTTACAATATGTTTTTGGGGTTGTTATATTATTATAATGTTGTTAGAGAATTACATCCCTTTGGTTCATGGGAGGGGATATGTAGGCAATCCATGGTGGATGGACTTGAGGAATTAGGGTGAGTCTAGGGATTTGCTCTTTTTTGGTGCTTGTTCATTTAGGTGATTCTTATTACTATTAGAGTGGTACTATATGGATATTATGACCACTAATATACTTAAGCAATAATAGTTTGACAATCATAGAAATCCTTAATTCATAACAACATTCTAAATTGATAAACAAATAATATTTCTTAATTTTGTAAAGGTAATGGACATTGGTCCTTAAGATTGTAAAAACAAAAGGAAACCTAAGGAAGAATTTTTAATACATTCCTTTCTGCTAAGGTCTTGTTGAATACGTCTAGATCAAATATTCATTGTCAGCATGAAATTCTAGTATAAATGTGCATATGTACTTGAGTTAAGATTCCCATTTTCTTTGAATTGTACATGACTTTGATGCATAAGTTTGACTATTGACTCTTGCATGATTCCTTATTCCACTATAATATTTGGAGGTTACACAAGGTCACATGGTGTTATATCTATCTAATGCCTAAGTGAAATCATTTATGCCTTATATGCTATTCTAATATAGATTGTTATAAGTTGACAAAGCTAAAGTTTTACATCTCGAGCCTTAAATTTTATAACAAAAATGATGAAAGTATGAACATAGCTTATATGGCACCCCATTTGTTACTTGTTATATATTTTTTGAGTATATAGACTGAAAAGTATATAATTTTCATGATATAATTTTGTTTTATTAGCTATAAATGTGTGAACAATAATGTTAGTTATATCACCTCTTGGGATTTCTAACATATGCAATCATTATATTTTACAAATGTAAACACTTGGTTATCAAAGTTACAATGATGTGTTTGATAGTAAAATAGAATTATATTTAGTATGTTGCCTAGAAAAGTGAGGAGTCTCAACTTGATTTCTAGAAATACAAATACAATTGATACTCAAGCATCAACCTACAATTGTACCCTCAAATGTAATAATATGTAAACTTGAATTAAAATAGAAATCATTTATAAGGATTATTGTGATGTATAGTACTAAGTTGTATTCTTGTACTTTCTTATTTCAATTCCCTCTAGTTGAAAAAGATACCCTGAGAGTGCTAACAATTATAATAGAAAATGAAAGAGTAGATTTATTAAAAAATATACACTTTGTGTCAAATTCTCATGACCATGCACTAATAGTCATGACATAATTTCATCAGTTGCATGCATCACTACCAATGGATATTAAGATTCTTGTGGATAATCACTCTTGATTCTTTAATATTTTACTAAAGAAATTAAATTCCACATAAGAATCAAGATTAGGCCATACAATTTATCTAGGAAAGATAACCACCTAAACTTAGGCCTTGTCAACACTTGTTTGTACATAAAACTAAATATGGTCCAAGGAGAGTTTGATAAGATTACCTTGAAATCTTTTTAGATGCACAAATACCATCTCCAAAGAGTAGATTAAGTCCTACATTGTCTCAAGAAACATTAATAGTTTACAAATATTCCAATTGTGCTTTTGGAATCCAAGAATTGGAGTACCTTGGACATAATGTTTTGCATGAATCAAATTGTTAGTGTAGGTTTTAATTTTCCTTTATATTTAGGGGAAATTATTTTTCCTACACATAGTATTAAGCTTTCTTAGGCAACTATACATGGTGATTGTTGGTAGGAGACATGGCAACTAGTATCGGAGGTCACCGCAAGTGGAGTATAGAGGATAGGCCAACATGACTAATAGTATTAAGGGAGTTTTGTAAAGGACACATTCATATCATAGTATGTTATATAAAGATATGTAATAAAGTAAGTATAATGTAAGAAATATAAGCGAACATAAGAAGAGTAAAATACAAAGCAAAGATTTAGACCTACATTTTATATCTAATATTTAATATGAATATATAAGGAGATATAAGGGTTATAACTAAAGGATTATATAGCTATTGATGTGTTTAACTTATTAGATGTGATTGGATCTACCACATGATGTTATTCCTTACTACCATTCTCTGTTAGTCTATCATTGTCATGTCTAGGGTATAAACTGAATTTAGAGACTTAACTTAGGCTTAGATCTTTGAACTATGTCCTGTTATTTATTGCCAACACTTGGTTATGTTTTTAGGACCCTAGACATAATAGTGGAGAATTAAGAAGATGAGTAAGTAAAAGGAAAGTGTGGAGTACTGAAGATAACTAAAAGTTGTGAGGCCCACCCTTGTGCGACTAGATTAGTTGCCCTTTTGACCATGATTGTTTAGCTTCACCCTAGATAAGGGTTCGGTCTATGGAATCGTGGCCCTATCTTGAGTTAGCGTAGTGATGTTGTGGATCGTTGTATAAGGTGGTTGTGATTAATTGTCAGTACATAGGTGATGCACATCCTAGTTGGGTTTGATTGAAATATCACTTGTTTATGCTTGAAATAGGATTCTTTAGTTTTGTAATGTGAGGCTAACTTATGTTGCACTTCTTGTTTGGTTCTTGGAATTTTTGTTTAGATTATGTGTGATATGTGGTCGTTTGAGGACTAGTGATCCCTCCTATTCAGAATATTGTTAGTTTATCTTGTGATAGATGAGTTATGGAAGGATGGAGCTATATCTTACATCCATGATTATATTATGAATTTCATGATGTTGAATGTGTTATTGATGCAATTGAAATGGTCTAGTTAGATGATTGACTTAATGGAATGCTATGAGATGATGAACCTAATTGTATTTTGTGAAATGTGAGTGAATTAAGAATCATGTAAATGTTAGCATGTGTTAAAATTGAGAATATATATGCTTATGTGACCTTGTGTGTGTGTAATTCATTTTACTTCAGCTATATATATCATGTACTATTGACCTATTTGTGTAAGTGCGTAGGTATTTCCATGGCCCATGGAAAATTAGATGTGAAACAAATAACCCTATGTGTTAACCATGTGAAGCCAACCTAGTCCTATTGTGTGGTTACACAACATGCCCCATTTTGACTTGGCAAAATAGGGACCCAACTTTTTGGCTTGGCTTGTGTTGTCTGCTTTGTGGCGGTTTGGTAAAAGTAAGTCATGTGCATCATCATGTAGAACCAGGATGAGATAAGTCATCATCATGAGGTCAGTTTGTCAAAATTTGCATTTCATTTCTGTGACCTCTTATTTTGAAAAAAATGTTAAATTCCATGCAGGTTTGCCTTTTACATCACCCTGATATTCCTCAGGATGTAAAAGTTATGAACAGTCAAAGTTTTGGTCAAACCTGATATTCACAAGAGGTAGATCATATTTTATAACCTCAGTCATGTTGTCGAAGATCATCCTGATCTTGGTACATCACCCGATAAGTCATGCGGTCTAGATATCCGGACGTCAATTTTAAGTGGTAATGAGTCTTCCCCGTCAAACAGTCCTATATATCGCGAGCGTCGTATTTCCAAAGGCAACCCAATATTTCTTAATATCCTCCAGCTACGAAATATCACCCTAAGCCAATATCCTGATGATGTCATCAGGATTAGATAAACGAAGAAACAAACATGACAATGACATCATCATCACATTTACATTTCGACAGGATATTTTCTAAACATGATCATGTTCGCCTAATATGACGATGACGTCATGATGCCTTTCTGATACAAAGAATGAATATCAGGATGACGTCATCCTGATATTCCAAAAGAGAGACATGTAAGTTTGTCTTGTCATCATCATATTTGAAACATCACCTGATACATCGAAATATCCTCCTGATGCACTAAACATAACCAAAAGGTGCTTTTGTCACCCGAATCTTGTCGCGATAACAATTCCAATATGAGGGAGGAGGATGACATTGAAACTCGACCCGATATTTGTAAATATCATCCTGCCTTCACGATATCCTGTCATATGGATACCCCCCCCGCTCCCATTGCCGCCATTATCATTTAATGCGCGCGGACATGGTAGTTGGTTCCCGCCGAACCCGGAACCCAATGAAACACCTGGCGAGATCTTGCATTTTCGCACGAATAATCAATGAATACAATCTAATTTGTCAGAGTTGCCCTAAATTTACCCTAATTGCAAGGTTAAAAGGTAATTCAACCGTCATTTTTTACATTTACATTGTGATAAAATTATTTTACAGAGCACCAGCTTCCATATCTGCATACAAGCGATTGTTGCATGATTTGAGCTCACAGACAAAAGGAAGGAAGTGATCATCAGCTGAATTAAGAGAGTCGTTAGCAGTTCACTGGTATAAAGAAAAATCTGCATAACCAGGTAAGTAAATGAAACCCTCATCATGTTATTGTTGTTCAGGTATGATGATGTAAGTTCTGGTTTATGCATCCATATGATTAAGTAATGTTGAAAAGATACAGTAGGCATGGTGATTTATAAAGTTAATTGCAATATGCATGCATGTGTATACCCGTTGTGAGATAGGATTTTGTTAATTGCAGGTACTCATGGCTAACAAGCGGTTAGTTAAATGTCAAGAGGAATTCAGTAGGCCCATGTTCTCTTCTTAGAGGGGGATCTTGTTTAAATACAGCGCAATTATAGATACCCATCAGGGGAGCACCAATTTGGAAGGCTGGTCATCTAGGCTGAATGATGGGAATGACAAAAATCCTGTGCTGGACGCAATGTTCATATCCGGAATGTGGAATGCTGCAGGTTTTCCATACTCCATGGAATCCCTGGAGCTAGTCATCAAATGTGCCCGAAATTATAATTCTGAGACAAGGCAAGTGATGAAACATGGGAGGATATATGCAGACCTCTCCATCAAGGGTCTCTCCCAGACATTTGGATTGCCACTGGGCAATAAAGTTAAGAGCGTAGACCTGAGGAAGTCTGAAAAGGAATATGAAGCCAACAAGAAATCAGCCAGAAAGAACATGTATCAATGGCCGGCTGAAAACATCACATATCCTGCAGCAGCCAAACTTCCTATGCACCTGTTCAAGTATGATTTCAGTGAGGAATACCAATACATGATTGCACTCCTGAATAGAGTAACAGGCCAGCCTGATGCTGGTAGTTTCAGGGATTGGATGTATGGAATAATAATGATGTGTCTATATTCAGATATCAAGCCACTATGGGGCCAGATAATAAGTGATGCTCTGCATGAGTAGCTGATGAACCTAGGAGGTTCAAATTGTGTATTCTATATGACATCTTACATTGTTTATTCTTGTGCTTACAAAGGCACTTTTGATGCTTTAGTAACAAATGGAAAGCTTACAGGCACAAATGCTGCATATATCTGGGATCATCATCCCTAGCTGCAAAGGACCAATTACCTCAAAGATTACAAACTGGTCAATGATGCATTCTCCATGCATTTGGTGAGGACCATGGAAGAGGACAGAACAAAGAGATTGAGCATGGAGGCTCAAGAGATAGTTTATAGGCATGGGGCTTGGTACATACAGTTTGCAATCTTTTCATACATAAGGGTTGAAGGTTTTGAGGGACATCCCCTGATGCTACTGAGGTATCCTACTGATGTAGTGATACTAATGGAATTTATCCGGCAGGCCTCCACTATGATAAAAATGTACAAGGACGCCAAGAAGCTGCCACCAATTTTGTTCCCAGTCAGCATTGGATGCTATATGTGCCAAGACTCAAACAATATAAAGAAGGTGATGGTCAGCCTAAATAAAATGAATATGCAGCCTTTTCCACTAACAAGACCATATGATCCTTACGGCAGAATACAGAAAATATTAGGAAAGCCTATTCATCAGAGGCACCTAGAGGATTTTTGGGCTGATTGTGAAGATGAGGCAGAGGCCAGAAGAAGAAGGTATCAGAGGTTAACTCTGAAACAAATTAGAACCTTTGATTGCATCTCCCTTCCCCAACAATTGAAGAAGGATGATGGCAGGATAATTGCAGATGAAAATGAACAGAAGAAGATATATAATGACACCATCTCTGCACCTGACCTCACCATGCAGGAGGATATATCCTTGGACCCTTTCATTGCCAGGACCATACAACTAACTCAAGCTTGGGTTGATGAGCAGGTGGAGGCATTAAAAAAGAAAGGTGTTGCCATTACGGTGGACAACAAGAAGGGATAGGATATTCCTGGGGATGACTATGACGACTTCCTGAATGAAAAGAGGAAGACCAAGGGAGATAGAATCCCTCCACCACAACAATAGAGTAAAAGACCCCCAAGGGGCAAGAAGGTGGATAAAGAACCCGAAGGGGTTATAATTGAAAGGGTGGTATTTGTAGCTGAGCAGACAGCAGCATCAGGATCGGGATCAGAATTAGCATCCCCTCCAAAGAAAGAAAAGCCCAAGAAGAGTAAGACAGTAGAGGTTGGAATCACTAAGACCCTAGAAGAGGGTCAATCCTTAAGAAAACTTGGAGAAGAGGATATCCTCATGGAGGAAGAGCTTGAAGAAGAAGAGGCTCCATTAATTATAAAGAGGAAGAGAAAAGCTCCACAAGTGGTGGTGTCTACCCCACCTAAGAAATAAAGAACCTCTATGAGAGGAGAAATAAAACAACCCCTTACATTATTACAAGGGGCGGGTAGTGAAGTACCCAAGGAACTTCAACATAATGTTCCACTTCCTACCATCGTCAAGTTCAAAACTAAACTTGCAGAAGAACAAATGAAAGAAACTACTTAGACGCAATCAGGGCATGTCTCGCTAGACGAGACAATAAACTTGTCTGATGATGAGGTCATGTAGGATGTGGCTACACAAAAGATGGAAACACTTGTTGCTGGTATAAGCATGACTCCTCACAAGCCTCCACCCGTTCAAGCTGTACTTGAGGAGATGAAGCAAGTGGAAGAAGAGCAAGAAAAGAGCCCAGAGCAGGTAGCTCAGGAAATAGGGCTAGATACATTAATCACAGAGGTGGCAAGTCCTGCAGTAGTGGACCTGATAGAGAAACAAGAGGCAAGTCCTGGACATCCAGCAGGATCACCTGACAAAGGGCACCTAGCAGAAGAAATAGAGATGGCAAAATCAGAAGGCCATACTCTAGAATTAGGACAATAAAGTCCACATGATACATCAGCGGAACCTGCTATAGTAGAGGTTCAGGAAGTGAAGGCTGATGAAAAGGAGAAAACAATAGAGGACCTTGGTGCCAAAACAAAGGAGTTTGATAGTGCGGGCTCGGAACAAATAGTGGCTGCAGAACAACCGTCGGCACCTCAGGCAGGATCCACAGTATCCAGTACGGTGGACATGCATCAATAAACAGAAATGCCAAAAGAGGATGATAAACCTCAACCAGGGGAAGAGTTGAAAATAGATGAAGTGATGACGGAGAAAGATCATGATCATCATGATCAGCATACGGATGCACCATAGGATTCCCCACACCGAGAGGATGCTCCTCCGGAGAAAGAGATTCCTCAACAGGAGGATGTACTGCAAGATCAACAACAAGGTGAGCATCAGGAAGAAGAAAAGGGAAAATCACCATCTCCACAACATTTGCTGACAGAAATGGGAGATATGGGTGAACATCATGATGATGTTGAAAAACATGATCAGGTACCTCCGTGGTTGGCAAAAGAAGTAAATATAGAGGAAGAACTTGAAATTCAAGAATTTGATGTCTCCACCTTGTTCTCTGCAGATATAATGAAGCCTAGGAAGAAGGCCAGAATGACATCGGCCATCAGGAGAGATCCGGCAATTGGGAGGATGACCGCATAAATTGCCATACCTGCGGTGGAGAAAGAAAAAGGTAAAATTACTTTAGATGAATTTCAAATTAGCACGGTAGATCTAGGTTTTGCCAATGAAGACCAAGAAGGTCAGGAGGGCAAGGACATTATTCGTTCTTTGATCCAAAAGGTGAAAAAAGAGAAGGAGAAGAATAAGCAACACAAAGAGCACATTGCTCAGTTGCATGCCTATATAAAGAGGCTGATTAATCCTGATGACACTTCAACTGAACATGCAGTCCCATTGACTGCTATTTCTCAAGAGGAGGTAAATAAACTAGGCCTCATGAAACATGAGGCGTCTGTAATAAGAAAATGGATGTCATCCACATTGGATGATGCTGTAGAAATAGTGAAGGCCTCTTTGAAGAGGTGGAGCATTCTAAGTGATTCCAGGACCAAGGTGGATAAATTACAAATGCAGACCGAGAAAAGGTCTTACAAACTGGAAAGGGTCCTGAGCATCTTGGGAGAGATAAAGAGGATAAACCCTCAACTACTTATCAGTAAGCAGGTATTGAACAGTAATACCGCATTATTGGTAGACATCTGGTATAAAGACATTCAGTTTGAATGTGGAGTCCTCAGAAGATGCAATAATAAGCTGAGAGATATTAGCATGAGGCTACACGATTTAATGGCTGAAGGGGCAGAGATATTAGAAACATTGGAAGGAAAGGTGGAAGGGAAAAAAGAAAATCAAGATGAGGAGTCTGCCATCAAAGCTCTACACAGTAACTTCCAATCAGAGGCAGATGGTCCACCTGTCCACTTGACAGAGGATCTTATAGATAAAATAATGATGATCAAGGTCAAGATGGAGAAATATAATGAAACACTGCAGGACAGGAAAAACAAGCTGGATAACAGCAGAGATAAGTATGAAGCACATAAGCACACCATCATCAAAGCAAAGACTCAAGATGGCGGAGGAATAGATCAAGTTGTGTATTCATATGAGCAGATCCGGAAGAGCATGCAGCCCCATATGCGGCATCATCATCATCAGGATAGCAAAAGTTCAGGAAGTGATGCACATGATGATGATCCACATGAATCAGCTGAGGAACATGATGAAGATACATCATAAAGGGGATATAAGCATAAGTAATATAGATAGTTGCCAGTTGGCAACTGGTGCCATTTTTGTAAAGATTGACAAAGTCAAGAAAATGATGACCATATATGTGCATTGATAAATCAGGATCATAGATCTTTTGTAACTGATTCCTCACCTTATTCTATAAAAGGTGATGGAATGCCTTATTGTAAGCATTTGAAACTTAATTGAAATCCGTGTACTGAAACATTTAGAGCTCATTTCAAATTTTTTGTATACATTTATATTTTTGCATGCTGAATGAATGAGAAGACTATGTCGATTACAATTCATAGTAAATCTTGAGTAATCAGTGTATGAGTTCTGGATATATGTGGTGATCTGCTGCGTCCCTTGGAGTGCATGTCTACTTACATGTATTGTTTTCATACAAGTTCCTTTGAAGTTAGCATCAACTATATCTAGCTGTGGAATGTCCTGGTGAAAATATGGTTTGGTTTTCTTCTCTTCATGACAGTATCTAATATACATGTGGTTCAAAAGTTAAAGGTTCACTTTAATTAGAAGTATTTCTTCATTTCTTTTAAATTCCAAGACATTTCATCTCCATAATTGCAAATAATTGATGATCTTAAGCAAATAACACAGATATGCATACATCTCGTAGATAATTGCAAATATTTAGCATATTTGAATACAAAGCATGCACAATTGAAAATATCATGCAAAGATTGAGGTATTTCTGCATCTTTTCACCAAATAACTGCATAATATGAATTCTTTGTAAAGAATTTCTGCAGGAATGTCATGATGACGAACTTTCATGTAAGGCCCCAAAATGGAAACAGCAACTCACATTAACCTCTGAGTAACTTTAGACGATTAAGACCTAATCACCGGAGACTTGGGATCATGAATTCCTTGAATTCATAGTATTTTTCAAGATGAATAAAGGTTAATGTGTACTTTTATTCTATGCTTGCTTGTGACTAACATCATAACCAACATAAATTGGCGCTAGAAGGAGGGCCCGATCTAGAAGACTACGCTCATCACCATTATTTTCAGGTTTGATGATACAGAGAGTAAGGTAACCTCGAACCGTCTGTGAATTTCAAATATTACACAAATATTTACTGTAAAAAGCTCAAATATGTTCATTATGTGTAAAGATTTCCAAATCTCACATAAATATTGCAAGCTTTATGGTAGATTAATCTGAATTCACAAATATCAGCCAAAGATACATAAATTTGTTCAAGCTTTGAAGAATTTAGGCCTTAGAAACTTGAGATCTTGTGCTAGGGGTCGTTATACTTCAAATATCCCTTCATATTTGTAGTATCTCTGCAAATATTTCGTAAATATCCAGTCTGATCAGCCATCTGACCGCAAATATCACCTCATCCGGTGAAATTCAGCCAATATTTGCAAAGTTTCAGCCAAATTGCCTCCAAATTGAGAAATCCTGGCTCACAGGATAAATACCAGGTCAAGACCTACTGGAATTTTTGAAGAATTGCCTGTTAGAGGTTTCAGACCTAGAACTATAGACATTCATCATACTCCAGGGTCTAGTGCGTCAGGAGCTTCACCAGAACCTCCTCCTATAACTCCTGTTGGTTTACAAATACCTTCCGGGATATCTGTGACACCTTCTTTTCAACCTCAGGGTGTGCCTTTAGTCCAACCTCAGCCAGCTGCACCACCAGCTCAACCTCCTCTGGTTGCAATGTCTTTCTTCGCAGCAGAGTCACCTTTGACCTTTACTGCATATCAAGAGTTACCAAAGAATCCAGATAAACTTTGTCCAAAATATCATCCTTACCAAGATGCTGAAGATCATATCAGGACATTTAAAGAAGCTTGCTGCAGAGCTAGAATAGAACATCAAGATGTGGTGTGCAGATTATTTCCCTTTTCCTTAGGAGAAGAATCCTATAATTGGTTCATCAGTCTTGGTCAGGGTTCTGTTGATTCCTGGGCCTTACTAGAGAAAGCTTTTCTTGATAGATTTAAGGTTCCAGTCGATCCCTCAATAAACTATCATCTATTCGCCACTATCAAGAGATTTGAAAATGAGCCTATCGCAAATTTCAATGCTAGGTTTCAGAAAATATTGTCCAGAGTGGTCACTCCTTATACTGTGTCTGACGAAGCTGCAAGGAGCATTTATTATTCAGCTTTAGATCCTTTGACTTCCATGTTCATAAGGAGAACACATCCTCGAATCACAACTTTAGTCTTAGCTTTTCAAGAAGCCATACAGGTAAACCAGCAGTTAATACCTACCCCTACTCCAAATATGGTATTTCCTACCTTGCCTGGCATGCATTCACAATATCCTGCATCATATTCTACATAGTATCCTACACAATATCCTAATGGAGCAGTGATACCCCCAGCAGTCATGCTTGCACCTTTGCAAGTACCTCCACTGAGCATTATGCCCCCTCCTAATGGAAATGGCCAATTGCCACAATATCCTGCACAAGCTCAGACACCTCAAGGTGCTGACCTGTCCAATAATAACCATGGATCCTCTTTCTTTAATCCCCAGAATGAGAATGTGGTGGCCAAAGCTCAAGAAGAAAAGGAGGAAATCAAAGAAATCTCTGCTCAATTGAGAAAACTCACCACAGAAGTAACACATTTGAGAAATCAAGGTTTCTATTCCTAGTCAAATCAGAATAGAAATTATTCCAATGATAGATCAAATTATCCTGACAGAGGATATAACACCAATAATTTCAACAATAATGGTGGTGGAAATAACAATAATCCCTAAAGATAGCCCAGAGTATGGAAATCTAGGCCAAATAATGGCTCATTACCATCACCCCTGGACAATCAGCCTCCTGGTGAAGCCAAACAGACTACCAGAGTCAATCTTGCTGAGGCAACCCTTACTAATTGGTGTAGGATCCACAATACAAATGCACATGCAGAATTAGATTGTCCACAATTTAGAATTGCTGCTAGCATCTTTCAGACTGAAGTGTCTAACACTTCTGGAAATCCACCTCAGGCAGAAGGAAATGAGATTGTTCCTTGTGGATATGACTCAGCTTTTGTGTTGGAAGCCTATACTAATCAACCTCATCAGAGTTATAACCAAACATGTGAAGAATCTGCCTTAACTTTTGAAACAAATTACGTTTTCCCCTTTGAGGATGAAAATGAGCCTGCAAGAGAACATGAGGAAGTGCATGCATACCAGCAGCAATATCCTAGTAAGCATAATTATAACTTGAGGAGTAATGCTAACAGACCTGCTGGTCCACTGACATTATCCTTACCTCCAAATAAATTCAATACACCTCCTGATCCTAAAGCTAGCAATAACCCTGGGTTCCCTAAGGTAAATGCTCAGTACTTGTCACCTCAGAACACAGGATCAAAAGTTGTAAATGCACATCATGAATCTGACAAGTTAATCACCTATCTGGCTGATGAAATGAAGAAAATTAAGATTAGCCTGTCCCTGTCTGAGTTATTGAAAACTCCTGCCATCAAAAAAACATTCATGAAGTCACTAGATGATCCTACTCCTAAAGAGGATGGCCATCTTTCAAGTCAATCCAGTGGCAAAGATCATGCTACCAAGGATAATACTATCAAGCCTAAAGTGTCAGCTATAGTCCAAGCTGCAGAAACCTCCCACATGACCTTGTATAAGGACAAAACTGAGTCACCTCCATTCCTCCTCACCATAAGAATGTTCAGCAAGAATCTGTACAACTGTCTGGTTGATTCAGGAGCGTCCACAAATGTTATGCCTTTATCAATATGTAATGCTTTAGGACTACATCCTGCTAAATCTCTAAAGAAGGTCACACAGCTGGACAAAACAAAAGTAAGTGTAGTAGGAGAGTTAACGCATATCCACATGCAACTAGCATCTGATCCTAGGATCCAGTATTACATTGATATTCAGGTAGTTGACATACCTGATACTTATGGGATGTTGCTTAGCTGAGACTGGTCCAAAACACTTAATGGATATATGTCCACAGATTTCAGTCACATGTGGTTACCATGGAAAGGTATACCAAACCAGATTAGGATTGATGCTGAGCCGAGAATGAAGCATATGATCACTGAGTACAACAGAACAAATGAGATCATGTACGTAGACGTCGAACCTGGAGTTTACCGCATCAAGCCACAGACTGTCAAAATAGAAGAGATCCTGATGCTTGACTTTCATCATCATCATGATGATGATCATCAGGAGGACACGCTAGTTGTAGAACCTGATAATAATCTTGATTATGAGAACGAAATAGATCGCTTCAGAGATTTTGAGATACATTTGACTAATCAGGTAAAACGTTGTCAATTGTTAAGTATACCTGCTAATGATATTTTGATTGATGGATGGTGCAGATTACATGATGAAGCACATTCAGAAAGGACTTGTGAAACATGCTTAGATATGATGATGCTGGAGCAGACATACAGTGAGGCATCATCATCATATTCTGAGGTAAATGCTACATCTGATGATGATGACGATGATACTAATTCTTATCTGTCTTCTACAGGAACAGAGGAGCCAACAGATCATGATGAAGATCATATTCTGAAAATAGAAGAAGTTCTGGTGTCTGACCAGATAAATGAAGTGAGGAAGGAAAAGATCACCCCTGGGAGTGATTGTTTTATAGAACCAAACTATGAATTGTCTGATGAAGACAAAGGTAGTGACCTGACTAAGTTTGAAGAATTTCTAGTAAAAGAAATAGAGAAGATGACGCGACAGCATAAATCTCCCCACGAGGTCTTAATTAAAGGTTGGTGTAGGTTGCATGAGGCACCTCACTCAGAAACAACTTGCTCACTATGTTTACACATTTTGAAAAAGCATGCAGCCGCAGATCCGGAAGATCATCCTCTTGCTGAAGTGAAAGAAAGAGTTGTAAAGCCATTAGGCTCACAAAGGAAAGGAAAGAAGAAACTTGAGAAAGATAACATCCCTAAGTTAAAGTGGATATCAGGTGGAGCACCAGCCAGAGCTGCAAAGGAAAAAGAATGTTCAGCTAAATGTCCTGCTGAAGATAAACCCTGGATCCTAAGGTTTGATGGATCCAAATCTAAGCAAGGCGCTGGGGTAGGAATTGATCTGATTGATCCAACTAGAAAATCTTACTTAGCAGCGTACAGATTACAGTTCCCTTGCACCAATAATGTAACAGAGTATGAGGCTCTAATTCATGGGATACTGTTTGCTCATAAGAAGAAAGTAAAGATCCTGCATGTCTTCGGAGATTCAGATCTAGTTGTGAGGCAAGTAAGAGGAATCTACTCATGTAACTACAGAAAGCTGTCCAACTATAGACATTGTGTGTGGGACCTGATTGAGGATTTTGATGCCTTTAATATCACCCACGTACCCAGAGAACAAAACCATAGGGTAGATGCACTTGCCCAAGCTGCCAGTACATTGGAGCCACTATCTATATCTGGTCTGAAAAGATTTTTAGTAGAACTGGTGTCAGTACCTTCAGTACCTGATAATGTGACCAACCTCCAGGTGTTTGATGATGATCAGCATATTCTGGACTTCATCTCAAACAGAGACATATTTGAAGCTTAGATTATAGATGAGAATGGTATGGAAGATCATGTCTGGGAAGAAGATGAGATATTAGAATTACCTAGCAACAGGATCCCCAAAGGTATGATTGAATTAGAAAGAGCCTTTGATTTGGATAATATGCTTAAACAAAAAGATCTACCCAAGGCAGATGGAGGTCAGTATTCACAAGTGAATATTGGACAAGATGAGGACAAGAAAAATGTACTGATAGGTAAGGTTTGTACATCAGAAGAGTTAGAAGGAATAACTCAGGCACTCAAAGACTACATACATGTAATTGCATGGACTTATGATGAACTGAAGACATATGACACCTCTATCATAACTCGTACTATACCTCTCAAACCAGATGCTAAACCTTTCAGACAGAAGCAAAGGCCAGTCAATGCTTTGCTTGAACCAATAATTCTTGAAGTCAAGAAATTGTTAAATGCTAGGATAATATTTCCTGTCAGGCACTCCACTTGGGTGGCAAATCTCATGCCAGTTAGAAAAAAGAATGGAGACATCAGGTTATGTGTAGATTTCAGGAATCTAAATAGAGCATCCGAAAAGGACAATTATCCTTTACCCTCATTGGATGAAGTTCTGTAGATTGTAAATGGAGCTAAAATGATGTCCTTCCTGGATGGCTTTTTCGGATACAACCAAGTGATGGTTGATAAAATTGACAGATTGAAAACTGCCTTCACTACAAAGTGGGGGATATTTGCATATAGACGTATGCCATTCGGCCTCATAAATGCTAGAGCTACATTCCAGCGAGCAATGGACATAGCCTTCAGAGGCTTAGTAGGAAAATGTATAGTCATCAACATGGATGACTTTACAGTATTCTCCAAGGAAAGGGGAAATCATGTCACTGATCTCAGAAGTGTATTGAAGAAGTGCAAAGAGTACGGAATATCTTTGAATCCCAAGAAGTGTATATTCGGGGTGACAACAGGAAAGCTACTAGGCCACCTGATCATAGAAGATGGAATTATCATTGATCCTGACAGGGTGGAGTCTATTATGAAGTTACAACTTCTAGGAAGCAAAAAGGAACTTAAATCTTACTTTGGTAAGATAAACTTTGTAAGGAAGTTCATCATCGGCTTTGCTGAGATTGTCAGACCATTAAATGCCATGTTGAAAAAGGATGCACAAATTGAGTGGACACTAGAGGCCAAAGCTACATTTGAAGATATAAAGAAAGCCATTTCTGATGCTCCAGTCCTTATCCGTCCAAACTACACAAAAGATTTCTACATCTATTCATTTGCTTCAGAACATACCTCTGCAGCAGTGTTAACTCAAAGAAATGAAGAAAAAGAAGAGAAACCAATTGCTTTCATAAGCTGTCCTTTTAGGGATGCTGAATTAAGATATGTAGATGTTGAGAGACAGGCACTTGCATTAGTTAGAGCAGTAAAGAAATTTAGACATTACATACTAAGAAACAAAGTAATTGCAGTAGTACCTAATGCAGCAGTGAAGATGCTACTGATGCAAAGTGAGCCTGGTGAGAAAAGAGCCAAATGGATTACTGTATTACAAGAGTATGACATGGAAATTACACCAATGAAGCTGGTAAGAGGACAAGCTCTAAGCCAGATGATATCTGAAATTGATCCAAACATTACTAGTCAGCAGTATGTGATCAATGAGAAAGACAATAAAGAGTGGTATTCGGATATCAGGCACATCCTGATCACTAGAAGATGCCCATCAAGAATGCAAGCTTCACAGAGAAGAGCCTTAAAGATAAGATCCCAAAAATACATGATGAAGGGAGGAACCCTATTCAAGAGGAATTATGAAGGAATATACCTGAGATGTTTAGAAAAGCCAGAAGCAAATGAAGTCCTGTCAGAACTACATGATAAGTTTGGAACGGCACATGGATCAGCATTGGCCACAACACATGCAATCCTCAGAGCAGAATATTACTGGCCTACAATTTTTAAAGACATAACTGATCATGTTAAATGTTGTCATGTTTTCCAGGTTGCTGCCAACAGAGAGAAGTATGCTGCACAACTCTTGCAGCCAGTGATGGAAGAGCGCCCATTTGCACAGTGGGGCATGGATTTCATAGGACCAATCAATCCTCCGTCCTCTTCAGGCCATAGGTATGTCTTAACAATTACTGACTATTGTACTAGATGGACTGAGGCTGTTAGCAGCAAAACTTGTACTGCAGATGATGTCATTAAATTTCTGGAGAGCAATATTGTCACCAGGGATGGAACTCCTTATGCGTTGGTAAGTGATAATGGTTCTACCTTCACTTCCACCAAGTTATCAAGTTGGGCTTTTGATCATGGGATTATACTTAAGTTTTCATCCAACTACTATCCCCAAGGGAATGGATTAGCAGAATCCACCAATAAAAATTTACTGAATATCATAAGAAAATTGATAGAAAAGAACCCTAGAGAATGGAACTCATTTCTAAAGTATGCCTTATGGGTTGACAGAACTAGAGTGAAAACTGCATTAGGAAACTCACCTTTCCAACTAGTATATGGGGTGGATTCCATCCTCCCTGTAAACTTAAAAATTCCTACTCTGTAGTTTGCCCAAGAATACCTAGGCATAGACCATAAGCAAGAAGTCAGGTTGCTTCAATTGATGCACCTGGAAGAAAAAAGGAGTCAAGCAATTGACCAATTTGCAAAACATCAGGCTGTTGTCAAACGCTGGTTTGACAAAAGAGCCAGAATTAAAGCTTTCAGGATATCTAATTTGGTCCTGATGTGGGATAAAGCCCATGAAAAGAAAGGTGACCATGGTAAGTTTGACATATTATGGATAGGCACCTTTCAAATTTCTGAGATACTAGGAGATAGTACTTAAGGCTTAAGAACCTGATAGGTGAGGATGTCCCATTGCCAGTCAATGGACAGTCCCTCAAATATTATTTCCAGGCCTAAATGACTTCATGACAGTCATATGTATCATATTGTATATTTGTATAGTTGTTTGTACAGTTTGTTTGTTTTGCTTGTTTCGTTTTGTTGGTTGAGACCTTGTTCTGGTAAGTCAGGATGATGCACTTCATCACCAAAGAAAATAACTAAATTGTTAGGATTCAAGTGATGAGAACACATTTAGACATAGGTTATGATTCATTCTACGAAGTATTCATGATCAAGTTTGTGATATCTTTTCATTAGGGTGCCTTTTTTTGGTCAAAGTGAATCAATCACGATGAAATGCCTAACAGCCTTGGGTTTGTTGAACACACAAGTATAGGTGTTAAGTGAAAAATCTAAAGAGACTCCCTTGCTACCAATACAATCTCCAACCTAAAGCTGCAAGTGACTGTACCTTGTACAAATGAGCTGACATAATGATATCAGATACAAATTTTAAAGAGAAAATCAGAAAAGAAATAAAATTAGGCCATCTAAATAACTCTACCAGGGCTATAGACGCCTGCTGGCAGTGGGGCTTGATGAGTGTCAAATTGCACTCATAAAATACACCCTTTTTGCCTCTCTTTTCCCCTATTCAGTTCATTTTCCTTGTGTCTGCACTCAAATTAGTTAAACAAGATTGTTCTAATTAGTGATTAATTAAGATAGATTGCTTGAGATTAGAATTTCTGATTAAGTGGCTAATGTGCATGGGATTAATGGAAAAATGTAGAATTTCTCTTTCTTTTTGAATCAGTAGGTGTACATATCAGAAACAGTGGTTTTGTGCATCTCTGGAGATCGCCTTCAATGATCTCCGGAGACCATAACAAAGAACAGTGACACCTGAGTTTTAAAGATTTGGGGAAATGACTCTCCGGAGCTCTGCAAATGTCTGGAATATCTCTGGAGCTCTGCGAGTGTCTGGAATATCTCCGGAGCTGCAGACAGAAATAGCTATCTTTGGAACCTCCTGAGAACAGGGCATGTTCCAGTCAGAGCCGCCTATCAGACACTTCAGCAGCAATCCTAACACCCCCCTTACTTCACTCAAATCATCACCTGAGTGGTGAAGGGTCAACTATCAGTTAAACTACTGAAGTTTTATCTTTTCAAAGATTTTGCATGAGTTACGAATTGAACTAATCCAATATTCTTATTTTCAGGGCTTTGTGCCCAAGTGTATTAAGACCTAAACTTAGACCTCTGAGTGGACTTCTGTTCTACTCAAGTCTACCTTTCTTGCATGATGATCTTTCATAAGTTTGACAGTTAAGTACAAATAAGAGATGGTGTCATCTCCTAGAAAGACTGATAGATAAGTTCAGTGATATATCATCACTCTTTTTGTATATACTTTCAGAAATAGTAATAGAACAACGATGATAAAATTATTCTGATTTTCAGAGATTCCAGTTCTGTTATAGCCATACATTTTCATGAATTTAGAAATGAATGAATTGGACTGAATTTAGTGTAGAACATCTTTTGTGCTGATTTTTTGCAATAGCCTTCAGCCTCAAAGGTGCGGAGCAAGGGCCCATTATCACCAATCAGGCAGGAGGCTAGTATCTCTGTTTTATTGTTTCAAGTTTTCTTTTATAAAAGTATTTCCTGTTTTAGTAGATAGATGCATGTTATCGTTCTTTGCTTTGAGTACATTTCCTGTTTTCTTCTGTTTTACAAGCATTCATTACATTTATCCAACAAGCAGATAGATTAGTCATTCCTTTAAGCATTAGGATTAGCTATAAACTGGTCACTTAGAATCCCTAGTTGCAGATAGCCATGGACACAGCCCTGGTTCTTTGACATCTGAAAACAGATTAAATGATGAGGTACAGCGACAACCTGTCATTTTTGGCGCCATTGCTGGGGATGTAGTTTGTGTTAATTAGGGACACTGAGTTAAAAATAGTTTTTAGAACAGACCTGTATGGTTAGAGCTAGAGATCTCAAAGGAAGATATATTAAGCAGACACCCCAACAACACACCATAGGGGAAAGCAGTGAGGTGGTACAAAATCTTGTTGAAGAAGGAAACCTAGATCTTAATTTGGAACCTGCACTTCAAAACAACAATCCCTTAGATCCCACAAACATTCCACTTGCCAATTATATCCAGGAATTACAACAAAAAGTTGAGGCAGATCCTTTGGTAGAACCTAATTTCCTAGAACCTCAGGGAGAAGAACTAGTACTAAACATGGAAAATGATAATCATGGGGAAGAGGAAAACCAGGCCCCAAGAACCTTCTCTTATCCTATTGTTTTGGCTTCTGGAGACAATGCTCCCATGAAGAATATCTCACCAGCACATCTGCCAAATTTCAGAGGACTTTCCTCTGAGGATCCAGATCTGTTCTTGTTTGAATTCAAAGTAGTCTGCCAAACTTATGATTATGGATCAGATAACCAAAAACTCAAACTGTTCCCTTCAACCCTGAAAGATTCTGCGATGAGATGGTTTATGGGTTTACCCCAGGGTTCTATCCATTCTTGGGATCAAATGGAAACAAAGTTTTTGGAAAAATACCAAGATTATTGCAGATCCAGTAATAAAAATGAAGAATTGTTTAAAATTTGGCAGGGGGAGGAACAATCCTTAGAAGACTATGTGGATAGGTTTAATTTTGCCTTGAGAAGGTATGGTAATTTGGTGGATCATTCCTTGGCCAGAACCCTATTTATAAAAGGATTGGATAAAGAATCAAAATAGGCATTGGACCTAATGGGAAAAGGGAACATTAATTAAATGGAAATACCTGACATAGAGGAACTCTGCAGGAATTATTCCAGAACTCAAGATGGAGTAAGGTCATCCAAAACTTTTAAAGGGAAGAATGAGATAGGACAGTTGATGGAGGAAATTGCAAATCTAAAAATAGATATTCTGGTCCAACTAAATACGACATTGGATGGGATCCAAGCA
Source organism: Cunninghamia lanceolata (assembly GCA_027924645.1). Classification (NCBI taxonomy): domain Eukaryota; kingdom Viridiplantae; phylum Streptophyta; class Pinopsida; order Cupressales; family Cupressaceae; genus Cunninghamia; species Cunninghamia lanceolata. The sequence continues at coordinate 5,133,541 of BSBN01001187.1, read as the reverse complement.
AAAACCAAAACAACTGATCAAAGTAGAGCAACTGAACCGCTTTCCATTTATTGTCCTAGGTGTAGAAACAAACACCTGTTGAGAGAATGTCCCTTGGACAAATCAGAGATTTGTCAAATCTGTGATAGGGAGCATCCTACCAGTCAGTGTAGTCAGCTTCCAGCCTTGAAAAGATTGAGTAAAAAGAATGCTGTGATAGAGGAGGAGTTGAACTATGTGGGACAAAAACAAGCCAAAAATTTTCCTTATAATTAGTACCCAAGCCAGTCTTCTTACAGGGGTCCTACTAATTGGGGAAATAATCAGTGGAATCTAGCTTGGTATGGCCCTCAAAATAATCCTCCTTGGGGACAGCATGATTGGCAAAACCAAAATTGGCAAAATTAGCCTTGGGGAAATCAACAATGGCCACCACAGTTTGGGTCACAAGGCAGGCAACCACAATGGGGTCCTCAATAGGGATATCATCAACAATACCAAGGACAACCTCGACGTTTCCAACCTCAATAGAAGGCTTTACTAACTGGAGCCTCCAACACACAGGGTCAAATGCAAAATGAGCCAGCTAGTCAACCACCTTTACCAGCTCAGCCTATACCAAACCCACGGAATAAACAGGGAGCAGCTGTCTATATGATAGATCAAGAAAATCTAGCTGGAATTAATGCCATATATTCAAATAATCTCCAGTTGCGTTCTAGGAAAGCATTCCCAAGACCTTCTCCTCCAACTATAGTTGAAATAACCAATGATGAGGAACCTAAAAATCTATCCAATCAACCCTCAGAGGAGATTACTAATGAAAAAATGCTAGAAAAATCAACCACAGACAACTCCGGAGTTACTCCTAAAAAGCTAGCTCCGGAGAACAGTCATGAACACAATCCTGATAAGAGCTCCGGAGATGCTCCAGAGATGGAAAAACTAGCACCCTACCCAGAACGACTTAAACAAAATGCTCCCCAGAAAAAGGTTTTACAAAAACAAATCCAACCCAATCAGGAATCAGAGCTTTTACAAGAACTCAAGCAACTAAACATTGAAATTCCTCTCCTCCAGGCCATCAGAGATGTACCTGAACTAAATCAATTCATCAAACAATATTGCATCAAAACACAGGGCAGAAAGAGAAGTTTTCCCTCCACAATATAGGTGGAAGGAAAAGTGATGGATCTATTGATGGGAGAAATTCTCCTCCCAAAATATGGAGACATTGGGAACCCTGTCATAACTATTTTCATCTCGGGGGTAGAAATTTTAAATGTTCTGGTTGACTTAGGAGCAACAATTAATGTGATGACAGTTCATACAATGGATAAGTTAGCTCTGTCAGGTATCCAATCCATGACTACAATTCTTCAACTTGCTGATTAGTCAGTGGCTGTTCCAAAGGGAGTCATCACTGATATACCTGTTGTGATAGATTCATGGGAATTCCCAGTGGATTTCTTAATACTGGAACCTAGAAACCAGAGAAATGCTTATCCGCTGATTTTAGGAAGGCCATGGCTGGCTACTGCAGCAGCATCTATTGATTGTTGAACTAGAGATATGGTCATTTATAATGGGATAGATTTACAGAAAATATCTCTGTATCCTCCAGCTAAACCATCGGTGCATTACACAGGAAGAGTATGGGTGGATGAACCGGATAACATGAACAATAATGTCTCATTAGCTATGGTAACCATTAGGGAACATCTGGGAGAATTAGGAGAGGAAGTATACTATGATACAATGGAAGACTTCACTCACATCCTAATCAACAAAGATGTGATGGAACTCGCCCAAGACCCTCAGAGAGAACTTCTCATTTCTTCTCATTGTACCCTTGCCAACATTATTCCTTGTGGGGAAACCTTTTACAGGGACTTAGCCACCTTCCACATGTTACTCTCACATTCTTGTCCTCTCAATGCCATGACACCAATGTATGGACCCACCACATCTATGGATCAAATTACAAAACAGGTCATGATTTTGCCAGGGAAAACACTTAATATAAATACTCAGTTAACAACAAGTCAGGAAGAAAAACTTATTCAGCTTTTGATTTCCCACTCAGCATCTTTTGCCTGGGAATACCAAGATATGAAAGGCATACCTCCTGAAATCTGTACCCATCATATCTACGCTGAGGATATTAAACCTGTCAGACAACCACAAAGAAGATTGAATCCTGCCTTAAAGGATATTGTCAAAACTGAAATAGAAAAATTACTCCAGGCAGGGTTCATATATCCAATCTCAAACCGTCAATGGGTCTCACCCCTTGTCATTGTGCCTAAAAAGAATGGGAAATGGAGGGTGTGTATTGATTATAGAGAACTCAACAAGGCCACAAAAAAAGATTACTTTCCCTTACCATTTATTGACCAAGTTCTGGACAACCTTGTTGGGAGAAAGTATTTTTTTTTTTAGATGGATTCAGTGGGTATAATCAAATTCAAGTAGCACCTAAGGACCAAGACAAAACCACCTTCACATGCTCTTGGGGAACCTTTGCTTACAAAGTTCTTCCTTTTGGGCTATGTAATGCCCCAACTACATTTCAGAGACTAGTCCTAGCTATTTTTGCTGAATTGGCTAATGAATGCATGGAAGTCTACATGGATGACTTTACTGTGTATGGGAATAACTTCGAGGAAGCTCTCACAAACCTTGGAAAAGTATTTAAATGTTGTGATAAAAATTGACTGTCCCTTAGCCATGAGAAATGTTTTATGATGGTGGAGGAAGGAATTGTTTTGGGACACCATATTTCAGAAAAAGGGATCAGAGTGGATCAGAACAAGATAGAAGTAATCACACAGTTGCCTTCACCCAAAAATCAGACTGATGTCAGAAGTTTTCTAGGTCATGCAGGCTACTATAGGAGGTTCATAGAAAATTTTAGCAGAATAGCTGCCCCCCTGTTTACCCTGCTTAACAAGGAAACAGAATTTCTCTAGACAACAGACTGTCAATTAGCATTTGAAACTTTGAAGGAGAAGCTTACTGTGACACCAGTTTTAAGGGGACCTAATTGGACTTTACCATTCCACATACAAACTGATGCTTCAAATGAATCCATTGGGGCCATTTTAGGACAAAAGGAGGAAGGAGAGAGTATGCATGCCATTTATTACATCAGCAAAAACCTTACCTCTGCAGAAAGAAATTATACAACAACTGAGAAAGAATTCTTGGCAGTTATCTATGCTATAAACAAATTTAGACATTATATTACCAGATATAAAATATTTGTGCACACTGATCATGCAACCATCAAGTACCTAATGAATAAACCAGTAGTAGGTGCAAGGATCATCAGGTGGTTGTTGCTATTGCAAGAATTTGATATTACCATAGTTGATAATCCAGGAAAGTTTAATTTGGTTGCTGATTTTCTGTCAAGATTGCATACAGGAGGAGAAGATCAACCAGTGGAGGACAAATTTCCAGATGAACATCTTTTTGCCATATCCACTACTGCACCTTGGTTTGCTGACATAGCTAATTTGTTAGCTACAGGCTTGTATCCATCCTATTTTACTTCAAAACAAAGAAAACGTTTGCTTAAAGAAAGCTTATCCTACAAATGGTTGAATGGTTTACTATTTAAATGTGGTCCTGATTTTATTCTACGCAGGTGCTTGAAGGCTGATGAGACTTTTGATGTGTTGAGAGTATGTCATGATGAGCCATCTGGTGGCCACTACTCTTTTCATAGGACAGTCCACAAGATCCTTGGAGCTGGTTACTACTAGCCTTCTCTTCATAAAGACACAAAGAAGTATGTGCAGCACTGTGACCAGTGCCAAAGGATGGGGCAGCCCACCTTTACCCAAGAAATGCTGCTACATCCTCAAGTCATGATGGAACCCTTTGAGCAATGGGGTCTAGACTTTGTAGGACCAATTTCACTTCCATCATCAGGCAAGGAGTATATTCTAGTATGCACAGACTATGTTACTAAGTGGGCTGAAGTTCAAGCATTACAGTTTGCAAGAGAAGAAAAAGTTGCCGATTTCCTTTACAATAGAATTTTCTTGAGGTTTGGAGCCCCAAAATCAATAGTTTCAGACAGAGGACCTCAATTTACTTCACAGGTAATCAAGGCATTCACAGATTTATACCAAGTCAAGCACAGAAAAGCTTCACCTTACCATCCTCAAGCAAATGGGTAGGTAGAAGTAACTAACAGAGAACTTGAGAATATCCTAACAAGGACAGTGGCAATGAACAGAAAGGATTGGGCTAATAGACTACCTGAAGTAGTTTGGGCTTACAACACCACTTGGAAGTCCACAACAAAGTTTTCACCATATGAATTGGTTTATGGGAAAAAGCCTATACTATCTATAGAATTTGAACTCCAGACACTTAAAACTGTATTGAATGTTGGGCTGCCGCTGTCTACAATTCAACAGAACAGAATTCTTCAGCTCAACGAGTTGGATGAGATTTGGACAGAAGCCAATCAGCAAACAGAATTGGTTCAGTACCAAAGGAAACAATGGCATGACCAACATATCAAGAGGAGGACATTTCAACAAGGAGATTGGGTTCTTCTCTATGATTCTAAATTCAAAGAATTCAAAGGGAAATTACAGACTCACTGGCTGGGTCTTTATCAAATAAAGGAAGTGTTTGAAAATGGAACTGTATTATTGCAACCAATTGATAGAAGCACAAACACATTTCGAGTAAATGGTCACCGGATAAAGCTCTACAAAAGACCGTCTACTAAAGAAGAGTTTCTTGATAATCTGAGTTTTGATACAGGGGATACCACCTTTGTCACGATGTTGGAATGAATTAAAAAAAAAAAAAGAGAGAGAAGGTTGAAAACTAGCAATGGCTGCCTTCTAAAAAATAAAAAAATAAAAGAAGGTTGAAAACCAGCAATGACTGCCTTCTGAAAAAAAAATAAAAATAAAAGAAGGTTGAAAACCAGCAATGGCTGCCTTCTAAAAAAAAAAAATTAGAGAAAGATGGAAAACCAGCAAATGGCTGTCTTTCTCGACCAAGGGAGTTGAAAACCAGTAAATGGCAGTTCCCTTCTCCAGGACAGTTGTAATAATTGAGCTCCGGATATGATCAGTTGCCAAAAATTGGCCCAATGCATTTCCGGCGCTTTCCAATAAGGAGCACCTCCGGCACTTTCCAATTAGGAGCACCTCCGGCGCTCTATTAATAATGCCGACAGTGTCCATAATAAAGGCGGGACCTACCTCACCATAGACAACTCATATGATGAGGTCATCATGACTCATATTCTACTTTATCGCACAACATAAATAAAATTAAGATACTAATAATTACAGGAGTGACCACAAGCCGGCGCTGACATCACCCGTGGGCGTGGATCTTAGTGCCACTCAGTGCAATGATTGCAGGTCGCGTGCAAGTAGGAAGCGGATGTCATTTCAGGCCGCCGCTTAAATGCCATGACGCGTGCAGTTTCCAAAGCGGCGCAGCATTTCTCCCACGTACGTTGCCTCATCATTAAAACTGATCCAGGTAAATCTATTTTTCATTAATCATTAATTAGTAACTGTCCTGTCTTTCTATTTTGGGTGCTGCTGTGATGACACATCCCTCCGCTGTCATTTCCTTTTTCACGTCCAAGCATGCCACCATCTATGCCTTAATGCCACCTTACCTCCGAAGCGCCCTGTCAATCTGTTACAATTATGGCTGCTTTGATCCCTTAACCTATCTGCATCAGCCCAGCCTGAAAACAATAGCATCCCTCATTCAAACCTCCGGAATAGACTGAAGCATAAGATAAATTAAACAACTCTTCAGAGTCTACAGAGTAATTTGAATAGTACTCCGGAGCCCACAGAGATCAGAGGGACAGATAGACTGCAGGTTGCGGAAGTAAAAAAATAAAACGCAGAAACTGCCATCAATTTAGTAATGGGGGTCAAGAAAAAGTCTGAGCCAGAAAATACCGCGGGTCTTCTAAAGGATGCAGCTGCAGCGAACATTTTAAGGGCTGCTGGATGGTTGGATTTCCTAGATAAGTTCGAAGGGTTTCAGGAGGATATTGTGGACGAATTTCTTAGGAATTTAAGACATGACCAGACCACTATGAGAGGAAACCAAATCACTCTCTCCTCCACAATTATCAGCCACATCTCCGGACTCCCCGAACAAGGTGAGAGGTTCTACCACCTAAAAACCCTGTATACTGATTTAATTAGAAATTTTTCTGTTCGTGGTGAACCTGCTATTTAATTGCATATGAATAAGAATGAGGTTAAAGGAATTTTGAGGTCCACTCTCCCAAACCCTTGGGCAACTGTTGCTACCTGGTTAATGAAATACTTTACCTGTGATGGCCAATTCTCCATAGTTTTGGGGCCCATAATGAAAATGCTCATTTTTCTCAGACATGGAAATAGGCACCCCGAATATAACATAAATATCCCCAATTTCCTTTATTCTGCCATCAGGGCAACTGCAGAGAAATACCAGCAGGGTAAGGGACCCATGAAACATCATGGCTTCATCTTCCTGATAGTCAAGCACCATTTCTTATCTCAGGCCAATGGGGACAAACTATTACAGAACTTTCTTGAGCATAACCCTTAGGACAGAGCACCAGAGATAACACAAACAGAGGATGAGGGTTCTCCCTCTCACCATGATGAAGAAACTGAGCCTACAGCTTCCTCCATAGCCTCTCACAAAAGGACATCACCCTCACAAGAGGCTACATCATCTGCAGCCCCTGTTCCTAACAAGAAAAGAAAAGGCAAACAAATTGCAGAGCCTGCTCCTACACGGCCTCTATATATGACTCGGTCAGTCAGGCGACAAATGACTTTACCTGAGGGATTTAGGCCTAGGGAATTAACCGAGGAAAAAGCAGAGTAGGGAATTGAAGGGAGATGGTGGGTTGAAGAACCATCCCATGACTCCGATGAGGTACCTCTGGTCAGAAAGAGGAAACAAAGTGGAAATTCTCCAGCACCTTCTGTTCATATGGAGTCAAGTCCAATTTCAACACCACCATGTGCTCCCAAGACAGGAAGCTTACCAACTGTTACTATCTCCTCAGATTCTGAGGAAGGAAGACCTGCTCTAGAGGCACCAGTTCCACCTGTGCTCTGGAGAAGCAAAAGGAAGAGGCAGCTCTCACAGGCTGAGAAGGATACTGCCCTGCTCACTGAAGCACTCTTGCAATTGAGCACATATGAGGAAAAAGCAGGACCTTCAGTTGTGCCAGCAGTAGCAGAGGATCCTCAGGACAGGGGCATTACAGAAGAAGAAGCAGGGCAGGTGGCCATGGATAATATTGATAGTCAGCCACCAGCCACAGAAACAGAGGCAGAAACTCTATCACATCCCTCTGACCAAGAGGATATAGAAATCTCAGCAGAGCAACAATTAATGGAAGAAATTGAGAATTTAAAAAGGATGCTCTAGGGGAAGAATTTGATTATTACTGACCTCAAGAAGGTCAGGGTAGAAATGGAGATGGAACTGAAGCAAACTATTACAGAAATCCAAACAGACCTCCAAAACAAGGACAGAATCATCCAAGAGAGGGAGGCAACGTTGGAAACACAGAAATGTGAGGCAGCAAGAGTGATGGAAGAAAAAGAAAAAGAAGTAGCACAAAAGGTTTCTGAGCTCACCATGGCTAGAGACAACGGCTTCACAGTAATGGCAGCACTGATTGAAAAGGTCCAAAGCTAGGATAAACAATTAACTTAGGCCAATAACAGACTGGATGACCAAGAAGAATATATTCAAGAACTGTCTAGCCCAAGGGCAACCAATGAGCAAGAAATTTAAACAGATGCCTATGTGGGTCCAATCCCCATTGACATTCCTAAAGCCCTATTTCATTGGGAGGAAAGGTGTAGAGAATTTGAAGCCTCCAAGCCAATGTTACAATTACAAAGAGCAGTCACTGCCAGAGTAGAAAGGATAGCAACTTTGGAAAGCAAAATCATTCAAATGGCCTCCCTTTCCTCAGAACTTCTATCTTGCAGACCTCTAAGTGCCAGCTATTCCATGTTCCTATAGGAAAGGATATTGCAAAGGAAACTCTCCTTGGTCCTATCTGACATGAATGAGGATACTGAGACAGCAGAAGGTTTCATGGTAGCTTACACCAGAAGCAATGATGAAGACAAAAACTTCCTATGTGAATTATACTTACATGAGTTTTGCATTAATGATATAGCCTTCATGATTAATCACTTTGTGGGAAAATGCTAGCTTAAGGCATTCATGTCCCTCATGAGAAACCACCAGATCTGGGATGAAAGGATGGAAGATCATCTTCAAAAGGATTCAAAAATAGATCTCCTCCTCAGAAAAAAATGTCCCAATCCTTTTGCTTTTCAGACCCAATTCAGGTCCATAATCTATCATCCTACAAGTGCAACCAGCATATTGCCATTATACTTAAAAAATTTGCAGGAATGCTCCATTGACTTTGGTCTTTTTATGATTAATTCAGCAAATCCTGTTCTTGCTGTAGCAAAGAGGAGATGGAGTATTTTAACACCAGAGCAAAAACTTAGAGAGGTGATCACCCCTGCAAACCTGAGACTATTCATGAGGAAGGCAAAAATGATATCCAAATTGATGGATAAACATAAACAGGAATGGATAGGAGGGCAGTTCAGACCTCCTCTGATAATTGAACCACTCCCTATATGGACAGAGCAGCTGGAAGATGAAAAATTGCAAGATTGGATGAAGCAAGTTGACAAGTATAGAGGGAATGGTAACACCAATAAAACTACTTAGACAACCTATCTCTAGGAGTATAGTCTGATTGACAGATTGCTTCATCAAAACAAATCCAGAATGTGAAAAGCAGGAGGACCTGCCAAGCCTTAGGTATGGGGGGATGATGAGTGTCAAATTGCACTCATAAAATACACCCTTTTTGCCTCTCTTTTCCCCTATTCAGTTCATCTTCCTTGTGTCTGCACTCAAATTAGTTAAGCAAGATTTTTCTAATTAGTGATTAATTAAGATAGATTGCTTGAGATTAGAATTTCTGATTAAGTGGCTAATGTGCATGGGATTAATGGAAAAATGCAAAATTTCTTTCTTTTTGAATCAGCAGGTGTACATATCAGAAACAACAGTTTTGTGCATCTCCAGAGATCGCCTTCAATGATCTCCAGAGACCATAATAAAGAACAGTGACACCTGGGTTTTGAAGATTTGGGGAAATGACTCTCCAAAGCTCTGCGAATGTCTGGAATATCTCCGGAGCTCTGCGAGTGTCTGGAATATCTCCGGAGCTGTAGACAGGAACAACTATCTTCAGAACCTCCTGAGAACAGTGCATGTTCCAATCAGAGCCGCCAATCAAACACTTCAGCAGCAATCCGAACACCCCCCTTACTTCACTCAAATCATCACCTGAGTGGTGAAGGGTCAACTATCAGTTAAACTGCTAAAGTTTTATCTTTCCAAAGATTTTGCATGAGTTACGAATTGAACTAATCCAATATTCTTATTTTCAGGGCTTTGATGCCCAAGTGTATTAAGACCTAAACTTAGACCTCTGAGTGGACTTCTGTTCCACTCAAGTCTACCTTTCTTGCATGATGATCTTTCATAAGTTTGACAGTTAAGTACAAATAAGAGATGGTGTCATCTCCTAGAAAGACTGATAGATAAGTTCAGTGATATATCATCACTCTTTTTATATATACTTTCAGAAATAGTAATAGAACAATGATGATAAAATTATTCTGATTTTTGAAGATTCTAGTTCTGTTATAGCCATACATTTTCATGAATTTAGAAATGAATGAATTGGACTGAATTTAGTGTAGAACATATTTTGTGCTGATTTCCTGCAATAGCCTTCAGCCTCAAAGGTGTGGAGCAAGGGGCCACTCTCACCAATCAGGCAGGAGGCTAGTATCTCTGTTTTATTGTTTCAAGTTTTCTTTTATAAAAGTATTTCCTATTTTAGTAGATAGATGCATGTTATCGTTCTTTGCTTTGAGTACATTTTCTGTTTTCTTCTGTTTTACAAGCATTCATTACATTTATCCAACAAGCAGATAGATTAGTCATTCCTTTAACCATTAGGATTAGCTATAAACTGGTCACTTAGAATCCCTAGTTGCAGATAGCCATGGACACAGCCCTGGTTCTTTGACATCTGAAAATAGATTAAATGATGAGGTACAGCGACAACCTGTCAGGGCTCTACTTAGGGAGATTGTATAGATAACCTTGCCGAGGCTATGAACGCCTGCTGGCAGCAAGGCTCTATCCAGGTTGGCTATGAGGGATGATCTTCAACTATGTAGTTTAACACCAGTTACTTATGTTTTCAACTTGCTTTCAAGATGAGGATAATTAATCATATGCACACACCTGATCTTTTGTTAAGCATTGTTACCATGATGAAATTTTATCATTCAGAAGATCATGATGCCTATGCTTAGATGGAATTAGAATACTATAGATGAATGTGATCACATCACTTGAATCATTGGAATTTGTTTGTTTTCTTTGGTGGCAAGTTGTTGTGTGGTTACACAACACACCCCATTTTGACTTGGCAAAACAGGGACCCAACTTTTTGGCTTGGCTTGTGTTGTCTGCTTTGTGGCGGTTTGGTAAAAGTAAGTCATGTGCATCATCATGTAGAACCAGGATGAGATAAGTCATCATCATGAGGTTAGTTTGTCAAAATTCACATTTCATTTCTGTGACCTCGTATTTTGAAAAAAATGTTAAATTCCATGCAGGTTTGCCTTTTACATCACCCTGATATTCCTCAGGATGTAAAAGTTATGAACAGTCAGAGTTTTGGTCAAACCTGATATTCGAAAGAGGTGGATCATATTTTATAACCTCAGTCATGTTGTCGAAGATCATCCTGATCTTGGTACATCACCCGATAAGTCATGCGGTCTAGATATCCGGACGTTGATTTTAAGTGGTAATGAGTCTTCCCCGTCAAATAGTCCTATATATCGCGAGCGTCATATTTCCAAAGGCAACCCGATATTTCTTAATATCCTCCTGCCATGAAATATCACCCTAAGCCAATATCTTGATGATGTCATCCAAATCAGATAAACGAAGAAACAAACATGACGATGACATCATCATCACATTTACATTTCGACAGGATATTTTCTAAACATGATCATGTTCGCCTAATATGACGATGACGTCATGATGCCTTTCCGATACAAAGAACGAATATCAGGATGACGTCATCCCAATATTCCAAAATAGAGACATGTAAGTTTGTCTCGTCATCATCATATTTGAAACATCACCCGATACATCGAAATATCCTCCTGATGTACTAAATATAACCAAAAGGTGCTTTTGTCACCCGAATCTTGTCGCGATAACAATTCCAATATGAGGGAGGAGGATGACATTGAAACTCGACCTGATATTTACAAATATCATCCTTCCTTCATGATATCCTATCATATGGAAATCCCCCTCGCTCCCGTTGCCGCCATTATCATTTAATGCGCGCGGACATGGTAGTTGGTTCCCGCCGACCCGGAACCCAATGAAACACCTGGCGAGATCTTGCGTTTTCGCACGAATAATCAATGAATACAATCTAATTTGTCAGGGTTGCCCTAAATTTACCCTATATGCAAGGTTAAAAGGTAATTCAATCGTCATTTTTTACATTTACCTTGCGATAAAATTATTTTACAGAGAACCAGCTTCCATATCCACATACAAGCAATTGTTGCACGATTTGAGCTCATAGACAAAAGGAAGGAAGAGATCATCAGCTGAATTAAGAGCGTCGTTAGCAGTTCACTGGTATAAAGAAAAATCTGCATAACCAGGTAAGTAAATGAAACCCTCATCATGTTATTGTTGTTCATGTATGATGATGTAAGTTCTGGTTTATGCATCCATATGATTAAGTAATGTTGAAAAGATATAGTAGGCATGGTGATTTATAAAGTTAATTGCAATATGCATGCATGTGTATACCCGTTGTGAGATAGGATTTTGTTAATTGCAGGTACTCATGGCTGACAAGCGGTTAGTTAAATGTCAAGAGGAATTCAGTAGGCCCATGTTCTCTTCTCAGAGGGGGGTCCTGTTTAAATACGGTGCAATTACAGATACCCATCAGGGGAGCACCAATTTGGAAGCCTGGTCAGCTAGGCTGAATGATGGGAATGACAAAAGTCCTGTGCTGGATGCAGTGTTCGTATCTAGAATGTGGAACGCTGCAAGTTTTCCATACTCCATGGAATCTCTGGAGCTAGTCATCGAATGTGCCCGGAATTATAATTCTGAGACAAGGCAAGTGATGAAACATGGGAGGATATATGTAGACCTCTCCATCAAGGGTCTCTCCTGGACATTTGGATTGCCACTGGGCTATAAAGTTAAGAGCGTAGACCTGAGGAAGTCTGAAAAGGAATATGAAGCCAACAAGAAATCAACTAGGAAGAACATGTATCAATGGCGGGCCGAAAACAACACATATCCTACAGCAGCCAAACTTCCTGTGCACCTGTTCAAGTATGATTTCAGTGAGGAATACCAATACATGATTGCACTCCTGAATAGAGTAACAGGCCAGCTTGATGCTGGTAGTTTCAGGGATTGGATGTATGGAATAATAATGACGTGTCTATATTTAGATATCAAGCCACTATGGGGCCAGATAATAAGTGATGCTCTGCATGAGCACCTGATGAACCTAGGAGGTTCAAATTGTGTATTCTATATGACATCTTACATTGTTTATTCTTGTACTTACAAAGGCACTTTTGATGCTTTAGTAACAGATGGAAAGCTTACAGGCACAAATGCTGCATATATCTGGGATCATCATCCCTAGCTGCAAAGGACCAATTACCTCAAAGATTACAAACTGGGCAATGATGCATTCTCCATACATCTGGTGAGGACCATGGAAGAGGACAGAACAAAGAGATTGAGCATGGAGGCTCAAGAGATAGTTTACAGGCACGGGCCCTGGTACATACAGTTTGCAACCTTTTCATACATAAGGGTTGAAGGTTTTGAGGGACATTCCCTGATGCTGCCGAGGTATCCTATTGATGCAGTGATACTAATGGAATTTATTCGGCAGGCCTCCACTATGATAAAAATGTACAAGGACGCCAAGAAGCTGCCACCAATTTTGTTCCCAGTCAGCATTGGATGCTATATGTGCCCTGACTCAGACAATATAAAGAAGGTGATGGTCACCCTAAATAAAATGAATCTGCAGCCTTTTCCACTAACAAGACCATATGATCCTTACGGCAGAATACAAAAAATATTAGGAAAGCCTATTCATCAGAGGCACCTAGATGATTTTTGGACTAATTGTGAAGATGAGGCAGAGGCCAGAAGAAGAAGGTATCAGAGGTTAACTCTGAACCAAATTAGAACCTTTGATTGCATCTCCCTTCCCCAACAATTGAAGAAGGATGATGGCAGGATAATTGCAGATGAATATGAATAGAAGAAGATATATAATGACACCATCTCTGCACCTGACCTCACCATGCAGGAGGATATATCCTTGGACCCTTTCATTGCCAGGACCATACAGCTAACTCAAGCTTGGGTTGATGAGCAGGTGGAGGCATTGAAAAAGAAAGGTGTTGCCATTACGGTGGACAACAAGAAGAAGGGACAGGATATTCCTGGGGATGAATATAATGACTTCCTGAATGAGGAGAGGAAGACCAAGGGAGATAGAATCCCTCCACCACAACAACAGAGAAAAAGACCCCCAAGGGGCAAGAAGGTGGATAAAGAACCCAAAGGGGTTATAATTGAAAGGGCGGTATTTGTAGCTGAGCAGGCAGCAGCATCAGGATTGGGATCAGAATCAGCATCCCCTCCAAAGAAAGAAAAGCCCAAGAAGAGTAAGACAGCAGAGGCTGGAATCACTGAGACCCTAGAAGAGGGTCAATCCTTAAGAAAACCTAGAGAAGAGGATATCCTCATGGAGGAAGAGCCTGAAGAAGAAGAGGCTCCATTAATTATAAAGAGGAAGAGAAAAGCTCCACAGGTGCTGGTGTCTACCCCACCTAAGAAACAAAGAACCTCTATGAGAGGAGAAATAAAACAACCTCTTACATTATTACAAGGGGTGGGTAGTGAAGTACCCAAGGAACTTCAACATAATGTTCCACTTCCTACCATCGTCAAGTTTAAAACTGAACTTGCAGAAGAACAAATGAAAGAAACTGCTTAGACGCAATCAGGGCATGTCTCGCTAGACAAGACAATAAACTTGTCTGATGATGAGGTCGTGCAGGATGTGGCTACACAAAAGATGGAAACACTTGCTGCTGGTATAAGCATGACTCCTCACAAGCCTCCACCCGTTTAAGCTATACTTGAGGAGATGAAGCAAGTGGAAGAAGAACAAGAAAAGAGCCCAGAGCAGGTAGCTCAGGAAATAGGGCTAGATACATTAATCAAAGAGGTGACAAGTCCTGTAGTAGTGGACCTGACAGAGAAACATGAGGCAAGTTCTGGACATCCAGCAGGATCACCTAACAAAGGGCACCTAGCAGAAGAAATAGAGATGGCAGAATCAGAAGGCCATACTCTAGAATTAGGACAACAAAGTCCACATGATACATCAGCAGAACTTGCTATAGTAGAGGTTCAGGAAGTGAAGGCTGATGAAAAGGAGAAAACAATAGAGGACCCTGCTACCAAAACACAAGAGTTTGATAGTGTGGGCTCGGAACAAATAGTGGCTGCAGAACAACTGCTGACACCTCAGGCAGGATCCACAGTATCTAGTACGGTGGACATGCATCAAGAAACATAAAGGCCAAAAGAGGATGATAAACCTCAACTAGGGGAAGAGTTGAAAACAGATGAAGTGATGACGGAGAAAGATCATGATCATCATGATCAGCTTACGGATGCACCACAGGATTCCCCACACCGAGAGGATGCTCCTCCGGAGAAAGAGATTCCTCAACAGGAGGATGTACCGCAGGATCAACAACAAGGTGAGCATCAGGAAGAAGAAAGGGGAAAATCACCGTCTCCACAACATTTGCTGACAAAAACAGGAGATATGGGTGAACATCATGATGATGCTGAAAAACATGATCAGGTACCTCCGTGGTTGGCAAAAGAAGTAAATATAGAGGAAGAACTTGAAATTCAGGAATTTGATGTCTCCACCTTGTTCTCCGTGGATATAATGAAGCCTAGGAGGAAGGCTAGAATGACATCGGCCATTAGGAGAGATCCGGCAACCGGGAGGAGGACCACACAAATTGCCATACCTGCGGTGGAGAAAGAAAAAGGTAAAATTACTTTAGATGAATTTCAATTTAGCACGGTAGATCTGGGTTTTGCCAATGAAGACCAAGAAGGTCAGGAGGGCAAGGACATTATCAATTTTTTGATCCAAAAGGTGAAAAAAGAGAAGGAGAAGAATAAGCAACACAAATTGCACATTGCTCAGTTGCATGCCTATATAAAGAGGCTGATTAATCCTGATGACACTTCGACTGAACATGCAGTCCCATTGACTGCTATTTCTCAAGAGGAGTTAAATAAACTAGACCTCATGAAACATGAGGCGTCTATAATAAGAAAATGGATGTCATCCACATTGGATGATGCTGTAGAAATAGTGAAGGCCTCTTTGAAGAGGTGGAGCATTCTAAGTGACTCCAGGACCAAGGTGGATAAATTGCAAATGCAGACCAGGAAAAGGTCTTACAAACTGGAAAGGGTCTTGAGCATCTTGGGAGAGATAAAGAGGATAAATCCTCAACTACTTATCAGTAAGCAGGTATTGAACAGTAATACCGCATTGTTGGTAGACATCTGGTATAAAGACATTCAGTTTGAATGTGGAGTCCTCAGAAGATGCAATAATAAGCTAAGAGATATCAGCATGAGGCTACACGATTTAATGGCTGAAGAGGCAGAGATATTAGAAACATTGGAAGGAAAGGTGGAAGGGAAAATAGAAAATCAAGATGAGGAGTCTGCCATCAAAGATCTACACAGTAACTTCCAATCAGAGGCAGATGGTCCACCTATCCACTTGATAAAGGAACTTATAGATAAAATAATGAGGATCAAGGTCAAGATGGAGAAATATAATGAAACACTGCAGGATAGGAAAAACAAGCTGGATAACAGCAGAGATAAGTATGAAGCACATAAGCACACCATCATCAAAGCAAAGACTCAAGATGGCGGAGGAATAGATCAAGTTGTGCATTCATATGAGCAGATCCGGAACAGCATGCAGCCCCATATGTGGCATCATCATCATCAGGATAGCGAAAGTTCAGGAAGTGATGCACATGATGATGATCCACATGAATCAGTTGAGGAACATGATGAAGATACATCATAAAGGGGATATAAGCATAAGTAATATAGATAGTTGCCAGTTGGCAACTTGTGCCATTTTTGTAAAGATTGACAAAGTCAAGAAAATGATGACCGTATATGTGCATTAATAAATCAGGATCATAGATCTTTTGTAACTAATTCCTCACCTTATTCTATAAAAGGTGATGGAATGCCTTATTGTAAACATTCGAAACTTAATTGAAATCCGTCTGCTGAAACATTCAGAGCTCATTTCAAAGTTTTTGTATACGTTTATATTTTTGCATGCTGAATGAATGAGAAGACTGTGTCAATTACAATTCATAGTAAATCTTGAGTAATCAGTGTATGAGTTCTGGATATATGTGGTGATCTGCTATGTCCCTTGGAGCGTATGTCTACTTACATGTATTGTTTTCATACAAGTTCCTTTGAAGTTAGCATCAACTATATCTAGCTGTGGAATGTCCTGGTGAAAATATGGTTTGGTTTTCTTCTCTTCATGACAGTATCTAATATACATGTGGTTCAAAAGCTAAAGGTTCACTTTAATTAGAAGTATTTCTTCAATTTCTTTTAAATTCCAAGACATTTCATCTCCATAATTGCAAATAATTGATGATCTTAAGCAAATAACACAGATATGCATACATCTCATAGATAATTGCAAATATTTAGCATATTTGAATACAAAGCATGCACAATTGAAAATATCATGCAAAGATTGAGGTATTTCTGCATCTTTTCACCAAATAACTGCATAATATGAATTCTTTGTAAAGAATTTCTGCAGGAATGTCATGATGACGTTGAACTTTCACGTAAGGCCCCAAAATGGAAACAACAACTCACATTAACCTCTGAGTAACTTCAGACGATTAAGACCTAATCACCAGAGACGTGGGATCATGAATTCCTTGAATTCATAGTATTTTTCAAGATGAATAAAGGTTAATGTGTACTTTTATTCTATGCTTGCTTGTGACTAACATCATAACCAACAAGTCCCAAGATGGACAAAGGTTAATTGTGATTGAGAATTATGTCTTTAATTTATGATATTTTTTAGCTTCACCCTTTTGATTTATCACCTTGATGTGTTGTAAGGTTGTAATGTTTTGGTTTGCACAATTTTGGTGCTAAATGTTTATGAACCCTTTTCATGTGGATTTATGAGTTTCTTTGTGTTAATTATGGTCAAATAATGACCCTAGGTCATACCCCTAGGGTCTAGGGCCATTCTTAGCATGTTTAAACTTGGTGTAACCCTTGTATGGTCACCTTAACTTGGCCCTTGAGTCAAGTGACGAGTTTGGGAGATGTGAGATGTGGTTGGCATGTCACCATCCCACCTGAACTAACCTCACTCACCTAGGGTAAGGTTACCCTTGTCTTGAGTACTTTAGAAGCTTCTAGAGTCTTCTCAAGTGTGTGAAACCTCTTCCCTATGCTCTCACACATGTGGGGAAGAGTGTAGCATAGTTGAATGAGAAGGTGACAAGTGTTACCTCCTTATTTATGAGGGGTCTCCCATGTGTGACCCCTTCTCCCTATGCTCTCACACATGTGTGAGAGCATTTGTGGGAGAGTGTGTGGCTTAGTGGAATGGGGAGGTGACAAGTGTCACCTCCTCATTCTTGTGGGGTTGTGAGGAGGGTTGTGTGGATGAAGAGGAAGGTGACAAGTGTCACCTTCTCATTCATTAGGGCTTGTAATCAAAGCCTATTTATCTCTCTTTGAGAAGAGAGGGGGGTTCTTTCTTTTTGCAAGTTTATTTGAGTATTGATTGGGAAGGAGAGCTAGACTTGGAGAGACTTGGAAGGATCTTTGGAAAAGGCTCTTGGAGCTTGAGAGGTATGCTCTCAAGGCTTCAAGCCTTCTTTTACTTTGCTTTTTGCTTATATTATGCATGTGTTATGGATATCACGTTCTTGAGTTTATTTTTATGTGTATGGGTTTTATGGGTTGTTTTGGTGAGCTCTCCATGTAAGAGAGGTCACCTTGTCATTGGTGAGAGAGATGTGAACCTCCTCAGAGAAAACCCTCATCTTTTGGAGGTGTTTGATGGCCATGGGCCTTATTATGAAGTTTTTGAGTTGTGGTTTTGGCAAGAGTGCCTTTGTGATATTTTGAGTAAGATAAGTTTTCTAAGGGCAAGAGGCCTTGAGTTTTGATCATATTTTGAGTTGTTGTTTTTATGGTTACCCTTGAGTAGAGATTTCTCCACTCTCTCACCCCTAAAACGCATTGTTAAATGGGTTTGTTATGTGAGTATCCATGGGAGGGTGTTCAAGCATTTTGTGTGTTTTGTAACCCTTGTTTTATTTGAGACCAGTTATTAGAATGGAATCCTAGCTTGGGAGTGGCCTACTTGTAGGCCTAAGGTTGGCAGGCGAGCTCTCCATGGGCTTGGAGAACTTATTTTTGTGTTTTGTAGGTTTTGGTGGCTCTTGGAGAAGATTTGAAGTTTGGGAGTTTTGGAAAGTTTAATGGTTTTGGTGGAAATGTAAAAACCAGGCATTATGTTGCCTTGGCCTATTTTGTCTTTGTAGTAAAGTATTGTTGTAATGAGAGTAATCTCTCTCCATGAGACTATGTTGTACTTAATCCTTATGTAATAACATTGTTTCATTTATAATGAAGATGATTGTGTTAAAGTTTTACCCTATTGAATCATTTGGAAATTTTTAGGTTTGGTGAAAAATATCTCTCCTTACCTTATTATTTAGGAAATGCTTAAGTGGGTTTATTGAAAGAGAAAAAAAAGAAAAATATGCTAAGTTCTTACTATGATGCATACAAGGAGTATTTATGTTGATTCAAATACACACACACACACACATATATATATATATATATATATATATATATATATATATATATATATATATATATATATATATATATATATATATATATATATATATATATATATATATCAAGTATTTAGTTGTTTATATATATAGAAAGTAACTTACTGATTTTAAAGTTTAAGTTCACTGTTTTGTTTTAATCCTCTGTTAAAAAAAACATATAGAGATCTTATTTTAATTGTATATATATGTTAATAAATTTGAGTAGAGATAAAATGAAGCTGTAAATAATTCAACGCAAAATGATACATGCATCTTTTCATTTTTCATTCAATACAAATTACATATATAGGATTTCATATTCTATATTATAAGAAACCTCCTATAATAACTCTCCTAAATATATGAGTTGATTTAACAACTCAAATCCCTATAAACACTCGTACAACAACAATATATTTACCTATACATGATATTTTAACAAACACACTATAATATTAAGTTGTTTCTCAACAACTTAATATTAAAGTACAAACCTTATTATTTTATGCATCATTATTATATGCATCCTATGATGCAATATTCCTAACACCTATGTGAACAATAATTCTCAACACCCTCCCTTAGTGTGAACATGGGGTGAAAGTACATCACAATACTTGATGACCACACATAGTAGCTCACCAAACAATATAAGATAAGAGTAGGGACATACACATCTACTCATGTCAAGCAATAGTGGAACTAGCTTCACTACGCTTAGTGTACTTTCCACTAGTAGAAATATGGCAAATAAATGACCAGGTGACTAAAACTTTTAGTCATGTGACCAAACTTTTAGCCACGTGACCAAACTTTTAGTCACGTGACCAAATTTTTTTGCAACACAACTATAAATGACTAATTTGGTCATCAGGCAAAAAACACAACTAAATAATTGGTCAGACAAATAAAAATGACTAAATAAATGACTATTACTCTTCTATTCTTTTTTCTTTCCAATTTGATCATAATCCATGAATTCAAAGATAATACAAGGAAAGGAAATAAATGTCCACTTAGACCAAAGGAATAAAGTGATGCAGAGCAAGAGATGATGGCACAAATCATTTGATTGTAGTCTTGACAGGAGCAGCATGTCATGGACTATCCTCTACTCTCATACCTATTTTTTTGAAGCTTGGAAAGAGTAACCCAATGTGATTTGGATGCATGGAAGGCTTACCAAATCTCTCAAGCAATTGAAACCTCCTAGGAATAAATAATTTGCACCTCTCAAAGATAGACCAAAAGGATTCTTAGACCCCACTAAGTTGATTGTCCCAACATGATATATTTCCTCTTAAATGAACATGGTTGTCAAAGAATGCAATATGCATAAATGAGGTTAAGTGCATTAGCCAACCTACACCACTCCTACTACACCTTGAATCTCCTTATCTTGATAGACTGAGATCACTAAAGGCCTTCAAGAAACATGACTCTATGTCCCTAAAGGCGTTCCTTTGCAATAGTCCTAATTGCTTCTAGCCCTAGAAATGAGGTTTTAGGAGTATAACTTGAAGAACCCAAGGCAAACCCATGAAAACAATAGATTTTTGGATACCCATTATGGAGTTACACAACATATTAAACATGCAATAGGGGTTGTTTTGCAACATATGCCTCAAAACCTGACTGTCTCTGCTGTTATAGGCCTCATTAGGCCTCTTGTCACAAGGCAGCTATACGATAGACTTGTTCCAAACTTTCCTAACTCACTCTAGGGAAACAAACATGTTGAAAATGGTCTGTATATGCTATTTTGAGGGTTCTTAGGTCAACCCACATCAACTATTCTTCAAACCACTAATCTATCAATGTTCAAAATGCCTAATACATGATGATATTAGGACCTATCTGCTCTGACATACCTCCTCCACAAATACCTTGGATCTACAAAACCAAAAATAGAGAAACACCAACAAAATAGCTCCATTCCATCTATTATTTGGTTAGGGTGTGAATGGAAATGGCTCTAAAGCCATCAATTTCTTAAGAAACCCTCAAACTTAGGTTTTTGAACCAAAATCGGAAAAATGAGAATAAAACCCTTAAACAATAATGATAATCCTTCAAACCAAATGCAAATCAATGTTAATACAACCCTCTTTCAAGTTTCAGTCGATTCCCTCCATGACAGTGTTGTACGGTTCCGTACTAGTGCTTAAAACATAAAAAAATAATAAAAATGCAGGAAACTATATATTTCAGTATTATTCCTCTAAATCTTCAACAACCAACCTTGCTCGACCTATTAGAGGTATATATGCACGATTACAATTCAACTTCACCACTTTCTCTCACTCCCATCATGGGAAAAGCCTTCATTAAGGCAAAAAGCTAATTGTCCACCATAAAACTGACTGTGCACTAAAAACTAAAATTAGACAGTCCTACTTTAAGTAAAATTAAGTCTCTTCTAAAGAAAATTGCCTTTTCTAAGACCACCACTATGTGGTCATGTCCCTAGTGGGATTTATTACAATATTTAAAATCCAAAACCCCTTAGTCTCTCATTAATGAGGCCACAAAACAAAAATTCATAAAATTTTTTTTGACTAGGAAACAGTCTAGGTGCCCTGCACCATACACCCAAGGAGAATGGATTTCAGGCACCTCCTAACATTAGATTAGTTACTGTAGTGCCATGTTTTTCAATGTCTTCAGATGTCATCCAAGTGGCACCCTCATGAGGGAGACCCTGCCACTTCACAAGGTATTCATTGTAAACTTTGTGTCTTGTCCTCTTGACCTCCTTGGTGTCTAGAATGGCTTCAAGCTTGACTGGTGTAGTAGGAGGAAGACCCTTGATCCAATCAACATCCACATCTTCATGAACATCTATACCTGCATCCAAAGATTCCTTGAAATGATATAAGTCAACAATATTAAATATGGGTGAGATATCAACTCGAGGAGGGAGTTCTATCTCATATGCATTTTCACCAAACTTGTGGACCACCTTGCATGGCCCAATCTTCTTCATCAGAAACTCAGTGTATTTTCCCTTAGGTAACCTCTCTTTTCTAAGATGTGCAAGTATTAGATCTCCAAATTTGAACTAAACATTCCTCCTCTTCAAGTCTGCATGCTTCTTGTAAGTTTCAAAACTCTTCTTGAGTTGCTCTCTAACTTGATCATGGATGTCTTTCATGGCCATAGAAAACTCCTCTCCTTTAGCACTTCTCTTCTCTACTCCTCTCAAATCTCTTAGCTCAAATATACCTCTTGGGTTCAATCCATACACTACCTCAAAAGGGCTCTTACCTATGCTCCTATTAATGGAATCATTGTAAGCATACTCTGCCCATGGAATAACAAGATCCCATTGCTATCCATGTTCTTTTGTAAGACATCTAAGTAGATTCCCCAATGATCTATTGACTACTTCAGTCTGCCCATCTATTTGTGGGTGATAGGCAGAGCTGGAAGTCAAGTTGGTTCCAAGTTTCCTCCATAATGTCCTCCAGAAGTGGCCTATAAACTTTGAGTATCTATCTGAAACAATGGTGAGGGGCAGTCCATGTATTCTAACTATCTCTTTGAAGAATAGACTTGCAATGTTAGATGCATCACTTGTGCACTTGCAAGGAATAAAGTGTGCCATCTTGCTAAATCTATCCATAACTACAAAAACACTATCAACTCCCCTCTGAGTTTTGGGTAGGCCTAACACAAAATCCATGCTAAGATGCTCCCAAGGTTTGCTAGGAATTGGAAGAGGCTGATAAAGCCTGCATTAGAGCTAGAGCCCTTGGCTCTCTGACAAACTCCACAAGACTCAACAAATTTTTTGATATCAGTATGCATTTTAGGCCAGAAGTAAAACCTTCTTACCTAATCAAGTGTTTTGTCTATGCCAAAGTGTCCTCCAATACTTCCACAATGTTTCTCCCTGATGAGATTTGTCCTCATAGAGCATCTAGGGATGCATAACTGAGCTCCCTTGAATAACAATCCATCTTGTAGCAAGAAATCAAAAAAATGTTCATGAAAGGTACCTTGAAATTGTTGGCAAAAGGAATAGGCATCGTTGAAATCTAGATCAGTAGCATACATGCCCTTTAGTGCTTCCAAACCCTCACTCTGAAGTTGTATTTCATTCACTAGGACTGATCTCCTACTTAATGCATCAACTACCTTGTTAGCTTGGCCCTTATGTTTGATTGTGAAGGTATAACTCTGTAAATACTCGACCCACTTGATGTGCCTATGACTCAACTTGTCTTAGCTATTCAAGAAACTCAATGCATGATTGTTTGTGTAGACTACAAATCATTTAGGTAAGATGTAATGTCTCCACTTCCTCAGGGACTGTACTAATACATAAAGCTCCAGATCATATGAAGAGTACCTCCTCTTGGCCTCATTAATCTTTTCACTAAAGAAAGCTACTGGCCTGCCTTCTTGGCTCATGACTATACCTATTGTTACTCCACTGGCATCACATTCTTCTATAAAGACTTTGTCAAAGTCAGGTAAAGCAAGTATGGGCTGTTGTGCCACTCTCTTCTTCAGGTATTCAAAGCTTTTTGCTGCCTCTTTAGTCCATTGAAACTTACTTTTCTTATCCCCCTTAATGGTGTCAAGAATAGGAGAACAAATATGACTGAAAGTTTTGATAAACTTTCTATAAAATTAAGCCAAACCATAGAAACTTCTTACCTCTCCTACTGATTTTAGAGTTGGCCAGCTAAGAATAGCTTCAACTTTGGAAGGATCCATCTTTAATGTGCCTTTAGAGATGACAAAACCAAGGTAGACTAGATCTTCTTTCATAAACTCACACTTCTTGTGGTTTATCATCAGCTTCTCCTCATTCAACCTCTGTAAAACCATGTCAAGGTGTTGCAAGTGCTCTTTTATTTTTCTGAATACAAGAATATCATCTACATAGACAACTACAAACTTCCCAATAAAAGGTTTCATGACCTCATTCATTAACCTCATGAATGTACTAGGAGTATTTGAGAGTCCAAAAGGTATTATCATCCATTCATAGAGTCCCTCATTGGTTTTGAAGGCAGTCTTCCATTCATCTCCTTCCCTTATCCTAATTTGGTGATATCCACTCTTGAGATCAATCTTGGAGAAGTAGAATGCACCTCCTAAGCAATCCATTAGGTCCTCCATTCTTGGGATTGGGAACCTGTATCTGATTGTGATCTTGTTTATGGCCCTTGAGTTAGTACATATCCTCCACTCTCCACCTTTCTTGGGTGCTAAGATAGTAGGAACAACACATGGACTTAAGCTTTCTCTGATGAGTCCTTTATCTAACAATTCTTGGACTTGTGCTTTGATCTCTTCATTCTACTGTGGGGCCAGCTTGTATGTAGCCTTATTGGGAAAATTAACTCTAGGGATTAGGTCTATGTGATGGTTGATGTCCCTCATGGGAGGCAATGAGCTTGGCAGCTCATCTACCACTATGTCCTTATACTTGTCCAACAAAGACTGAACTTCATTAGGTATGTCATCTACCTAATTTGTTGCTACATCAAACTTAGTTTTAGGTCTGATTACTACTGCAAATCCTTGCCCTTCATCTTTCATTGTTTGTAAAAATTCCTTCTCTCCTACCACCATGATACTAGACCCAATCTGCTTATCAGATTCTTCTTCAGGAAGGGGTGTTAATGAAAATGAGACTCCATCCTTCTCTATCACATAAATGTTCTTCTCACCATCTTGCTTGCTCTTTCTATCATGTTGCTAGGGTCTTCCTAGTAGCAGGTGACAAACATCCATAGGGATGATGTCACAAAGGATCTTATCCTTGTAACCACCAATGTTGAACTCCACCCATGCCTACTCATTCACTAAGACTTGTTGCCCCTTATTCAACCATGACACCTTGTATGGTGTGGGATGAGGAATCTTCTGCAAATGCAACTTCTCTTCCATTTTTAAAGAGACTAGATTATCAATGGATCCTGAATCAACAACTACATTACATACCTTGCCATGTGACTTGCAAGTTGTTTTGAACAATGACTTTCTTTGTGAAGGTTCCTTAGCTATTGGTACCTTGAGGAGTGTCCTCCTTAACGTTAATGCATCACCTCTCTGAGGAGAAGCATGTTGAAGTGGTGAATTAACACTTTCACTATCTTCTTCATGCACTATTTGGGTTCTTCATTCACCTCCTTGAGAACTTGATGCTTACTTCTCTGGGCATTTGAATGCAAGATGTCCAAACTGATGACAGTTGTAACATTTGCCTAAGAAAGTGTTTGATCCTCTACCTTGGCCACCAAACCTTCCTCTACTATTTGATCTTATTCCTCTAAAGCTACCTCTTTCACCTGACTCACCTCTTGGTTCTTAATTCTCTTTATTGTTGCCACTTGATTCCCTTTGCTATTTCTGGGGCTGTCCTCTTGCACCAAAGTTCCCTCTACCTCTGAAACTCCTTCCTCTACCCCTAGTCTGTTGTTCTTGTTTCCTTTTTATCTTTTCTTCTTCCCTCACTACCAATTGGAAGCATTCTTCCACATTTCTAGGGGTGGAAAGAATGATTTCATCCTAAATATTGAGCCTAAGCCCATTGATATACTTAGCAATTTTCTCAACTTCATCTTCAGCGTGCCTTGTCCTCATGGTCAACTTGAGGAATTCTTTAGTATAGGCTATAACATCCATGTCTTTTTGTTTTAAATTCTACAATATCCTAAAGGTTTGAATTGCATAATCCTTAGGAAGAAACTGATGCTTCACTTTGGACACCATCCGGTCCCATGAACTGATTTTGGCTTTTCCTTGCCTTAACCTTTCTGATTGAACATAGTTCCACCATGTCAATGTTGGTCCCTTCAACTTGGTCTTAGCCAATTTGACCTTCTTCTCTTTTGGCATCTCCTTGTACTCAAATTAGTTATCCAAGGCATCAATCCAATCTAATACTTCCTCACTATTTATTTTCCCTTCATACATGGGTAACTCCATTTTGACATCAGTGCCTTCTCCTTTCACACTTTGTAGCATCTTCATAAACCTTCTATCATTTGGATCCATCTCTTCCACATTGGATCCCTCTTGAGGGCCTGCATTCTCACCCTCATTCTCTTGGTCACTATCTTCCTCAATGACCCCACCTCTTCTCAGGTTTGCTTCAATGGCTACAAGTATGGCTAGGACTCCTTGAGATTCCTTCATTATTTTCACTTCTCTAGTGAGGATTGGACTGGCTCTTGGAGGCATCTTGTACTATTTCTCCTTCACACTTCAACTTCCTTCTTTCTTTCAAAATAGAACCCATCCTAGGCTCTGATACCACTTGATGCAGAGCAAGAGATGAGGGCACAAATCATTTGACTATAGTCTTGACATGAGAAGCATGTCATGGACTATCCTCTACTCTCATACCCATTTTTTTGAAGCTTGGAAAGAGTAACCCAATGTGATTTGGATGCATGGAAGGCTTACCAAATATCTCAAGCAATTGAAACCTCCTAGGAATAACTAATTTGCACCTCTCAAAGATGGACCAAAATGATTCTTAGACCCCACTAAGTTGACTATACCAACATGACAGATTTCCTCTTAAATGAACTTGGTTGTTAAAGAATGCAATATGCATAAATGAGGTTAAGTACATTAGCCAACCTACACCACTCCTACTACACCTTGAATCACCTTGTCTTGATAGACTGAGACCACTAAAGGCCTTCAAGAAACTTGACTCTGTGTTCCTAAAAGTGTTCCTTTGCAACAATCCTAATTGTTTCCAACCCTAGAAATGAGGGTTTAGGAGCATAACTTGAATAACCCAAGGAAAACCCATGAACAAAATAGAATTTGGGATACCCATTATGGAGTTACACAACATATTAAACATGCAATAGGGGTTGTTTTGCAACATATGCCTCAAAACCTGACTGTCTCTGCGTTATAGGCCTAATTAGGCCTCATGTCACAAGGCAATTATAGGATAGACTTGCTCCAAACTTTACTAACTCACTCTAGGGAAACAAACATGTTGAAAATGGTCTATATATTCTATTTTCAAGGTTCTTGGGTCAACCCACATCAACTGTTCTTCAAACCACTAATCTATCAATGTTCAAAATGCCTAATACATGATGATATTAGGCCCTATATGCTCTGACAGACCTCCTGCACCAATCCCCTAAATCTACAACACCAAAAATAGAGAAACACCAACAAAATAGCTCCATTCCATCCATTATTTGGTTAGGGTGTGAATGGAAATGGCTCTAAAGCCATCGATTTCTTAAGAAACCCTCAAACTTAGGTTTTTAAACCAAAATCAGAAAAATGAGAATAAAACTCTTAAACAACAATGATAATCCCTCAAACCAAATGCAAATAAATGTTAATACATCCCTCTTTCAAGTTTCAATTGATTCCCTTCATGATAGTGCTGTACAGTTCCGTACTAGTGTTGAAAACATAAAAAAAATAGTAAAAATGTAGGAAACTATATATTTCAGTATTATTTCTCCTCTAAATCTTCAACAACCAACCTTGCTCGACCTGTCAGAGGTATATATGCATGATTAAAATGAAACTTCACCATTTTCTCCCACTCCCATCATGGGAAAAGCCTTCATTAAGGCAAAAAGCTAACTGTCCACCATAAAACTGACTGTCCACTAAAAACTGAAATTAGACAGTCCTATTTTAAGTAAACTTAAGACTCTTCTAAAGAAAATTTCTTTTTCTAAGACCACCACTACGTGGTCATGCCCCTAGTGGGCTTTATTACAATATTTAAAATCCCAAACCCCTTAGTCTCTCATTAATGAGGCCACAAAACAAAAATTCAATTTTTTTTTGGACTAGGAAACAATCTAGGTGCCCTGCACCATAAAGGGAGAGAAAGGATTGAACAAAGGGTTAATAAGAAAAAAGACAAATTATACAATAGGAAATATAAAAAAAAATTTAAAAATAAGACAAGAAAATAGACAAAATGGATAGATACAAATAAAATAAAGACAAAATTATTAATCATAAAACTTTTAAATATACTATAATATTGATAAATTATTTAATTTTGCAAGTCCAGTATTAGTTATTCTTTAAGTTATTCTCATCTTGCATGGTTAGCACACCTCTAGAGTTCCTCTCTCTATAATCTTAGAAGATTGTGTTTGCAACTTGCTTTGGTTGTAAGAAATAATTAAGTACAATGACAAATTAAGTCTAATGTTAAATTATGATTGGCTAGTATGTCCACATAGGTGAGATTTTCTTGTTAACAATGATAGGTTTCTTTGGGGACACGTTTCTTGTATTCAAATAACTTTCATAGGTAATTGGCTAAACTGTGCCATGGTATTGTTGTAAAAATTTCTTCTTATGTAAGGTCAATTTCATAGGTAAATGTGGCTATGCCATTGTTATAAAAGTTTCTTCTGGTGTAAGGTTTATAATTTTATTTCATGACAGGTACATCAACCATACTTTGAGAGGTTGACTTTGTTTACAAGTCTAACTTATTGGTTCCTCGCAAACATGGTGTAGCATGTGTCTGCAATCAATTTGATAATTGACATTTAAACTTGAATGTTAAGCTAGGGATATTGATTTCATTAAGGAGAATTGATTTTTTAAAAGAATAATTGGAGTCCCTTGATAGAATTGTTCCTCAACATTAACAACAATTATAATGATTTTTCTTTTTCTCTTTGAGTCACTTTAACAAAACATGCATTTATTTAATAATAGATCTATTAGTCACATACTCCATTATTAACCATACATATAAACAAAAGCAATAAAGTAAGAAAAAATCCTAGAGCATAACATTCTAATTTAAACTTCAAGAGAAATTGGTCCAATATTAGCTTTGTTTATACCACCAAACTATAGAGCATAATTCCTGCCTATTTGACCCTTTTGTTCACAACATTTTGAGATTTACTCCATTACAGACACTAAGATAAATATGGCATGTGTTCATCTATTTATTTTTCTTGTTGTGGCATTGTGTTAGTGAATGGACCTTGTGCATAGTTTCTATATAACGTTCATGAGATGGGGTATTTCTTAAGCCTTGGTAATCTATTAGTTATAAACCAAAAATAATATAGGGATAATCTTTTTTATATTTGACTAGAAATCTTGTGAAACTATTATATAATAGGTATTCTATCATTACATAAATTATTATGTACAATATTTATTTTATTATTTTCAATGTCTATCAATACAAAAGTTTATTTCTCCTGTAAAAAGTTAATACATATCACTTTAAGATGACAGGTAAAGGGCAAGTGATGATAATAAATCTTGAACGTAATGCTTTTGAGGTGAATTGAAAATAGACAAAAAGTAAGTAAACATATTTATCTTTCATAATTTTTAAGTACTGGTATCGGGTATATTTATTTTTGATAGCATACCTTAAGGAAAAAAAGAAAATATTTTATGGTGGGATTCTCATTTTGACGGGAGGGAGGGAAAAAGGCTCATGCTATGGATTTGGGTAGAAGGGAGGAGAGCGAGGGTTTTTGGCAAGGAGAAAGGAGGGCACACAGAGAGCTAAAAAGGGTAGAGGCACAGTTGTGGAGTGGATTTTTCCATCCGCTACATATTGCATTGCATGTAAGTTCTAATGCCTTCTCAACAAATCTCTTTTGTGCATATCCCATAATCATTTCTGCCCATTAGATGACATCACTTTCAGGCATCCTGCCAAATAGTTACTTGCCTTGTCTATGTTACACATTTTTACATTTGCTTGAAGGATTCTAAAGTTTTTAATCTAACCCATTGTGTGCATATCCTAGAATCATTAGATTCCATGAAATGACTTCTCTTTGAGGCATTCTAGCAAATAGTTTACATGCCCTCTCTTTGCTTCTAGATTTTGTATATATGTCTAGCTTAGTCTTTTAAACTACAATATCAAATGAAATTCCTCTATCCTTCATGTTTCAATGCATGTCCATACCCTGTACAAGGGATGCCCATTTTGACATGGGCCGTGAGGATGCGGTAGTGGCTGTGAAGTCTAGCATTACGCCTGCTAATCACATTTGCTAGAAAGTTTTTAAAGCCTTTTTGAAAGATCCATTTTGTAAATATCCTGAAATCATTACATTCCATGAGAGGATGTCACTCTGAGGCATTTGGCCAAACAATTATGTGCCTTGTCTATGCTTCCATTGTTGCTCAAGTAGGGAGGATGCTAGCAAAGGTCTAGAAATTTGGTCTTACGCATGCCAATGGCATTTGTTTAAAAGTTTCTGAAGATGTTTCATCAAATCTATTTTTGTGCATAACCTGCAATCGTTGTAGTCCATGAGAAACATCTCTTTGAGGCATTCTATCAAACAGGGTGTGTGCCTTCTCTGTGTTGCCTTTTGGCACGGGTAGAGAGGATTCTGCTAAAGGTTTTGGGAGTTGGGGTTTACACCTGCCAGTTGCATTTGCTTAAAAGTTCTAAAGCCTTTATAACTAATCCACTTTGTAATAAATAATCACATTCACAAATATTGAATAACATAATCTTGTAATAAATGATTATATTGAAAATCTGGGCAAATATTATTGCTGATATAGAGCTTCCATATCTTCTTTACCTTTGTAGATTTGAAGAACATAGACACAAATGATGTATTCCATCCATATTGCATCTTATGAATTATCTGCAGTCATGATGAAGGATAAAGGTGGAGTTCTTTTTCAAACAAATAGTGGCCTTTGTGATAGTGCTTTCTATCTTCACATTAAGGGAAGTAGACCCAAATAAGGATGCTTTAAGGTATCTATGCAACTCTGTGCTATTAGCTTCTTTACTTGCACCTTAGATAGGAGATCAGCCTTGGATGCTAATTTTATTAGAGTGGTTTATCTTACATGTCTCCATCATTTCATTTGAGAAATAAATATTTTGGGAATATTTACAGCCATTGATGAGCAAGGCCTTCTAACTTTTGATAGTTGTCTCTTGCTTGATGGTGGCCAATTCCAATATCATAGTTAGAGTGCTGGCATTAAAAGTTTAATTAGCATACCTATTCCTTTTTATGATACAATAATTAGTTTGTAACTTTCTTTGGGTAGTTCCTTTTTTTGAAAGTTGATTTTCATGTTCTTGCAGTATTGTTAATTCTATTGCTTCTGAGCATTGTATTTTAAATGCCCAACTTAAGGGTTGGTGCATCTTGCTTATTTGAAACATCACATTTGTGGAAAACCATTTCAAGGTTTCGTTTAAGTGTTTCTACTAAATGTAAATAAAGTATATTACTTTATTAGGCAAAATCATTATATAATGTTTCAACCTTTACTGCTAGGTGTTTCTTCATAAACATTTCATAATTTGCATGTGGGGTTCCCTTGCATTAAGTTACACTAAGATGCACAGTGAAATATATCAATGATGAAAATAAGGACCTTAATAAGCTACTTACTGTTGGAAACAAGGCAGATAACTGAGAGGGGGGCTGAATCAGTTATTTGAAACTTCTTAACTTTCTTATCTTCTTTAACAATAGTGCATTATCAAAACATATAAGAATAAATGAACATAAAAGTAGAAATGAAATCAACATACATAACACAAGGATTTTTACATGGAAAACCCTATTAAGAGAAAAACCACGGGGTGACTAACCCAAGATTGTATTCTCTGTTAAAAGAATAGAAGTACAAAATGGCACTTGCCAATTAGGGCTCACTGCCCGAGCACACTACTCACAAGAGGCTCACTGCCTACAAGAGACTCACTATCGACAAGGTATAAAGAAAGTAACCAGGTGTTTGAACTGATCAGAGGCATCCACATATGCTGAGGTTCAGTTCCAGTTAGGCTCAATATACTGATCTGCTGCACTTCATTCTTCCTCTGCTTAGTGCTGTTGTTCTGTCACATACCAGATTTATATAGTTGCTTCCACACTGCTCTCTACTTTTCTTCTCACATTATTTCACACACCACTCACCTTCACATAGAAATCCATCTACTATATATATCTACACCAAGGATTTCAATATCTTTCTAGTCGGCATCCGGAATACTCAAGATTTTCCCAAACTCTGGTCTGTCGGCTGAATCCTTGCTTATTAAGTGATGCGTATCAAAGAGATAGTTGTAGAAGTCATCATTCATGTTGGCCAACCATGAATGATCCCTCAAGAAGCTTGATCACTACCAATTCCTCATCTGGATTAAGGTCTGATGCTTTGCCGATCAGTTCTTTCTCAATCTACTCTGCCAAACAGGAACCCAACACTTAGGTGCTCATATCTTTCCACTCTTTCATCACCGGAGGCTTAATCTCTAGAATGTAGCAGTCATGGTACTCCTCTTGACTTTCCCAAGTCTGCACTTTGCTGAGATACTTCTTCTGAGAGATCTGGACCTGATTATCAGACCTTGCTGCATGCTCTGTTCTTGTTCACCAGACCAAAATACTCTTCAATCTGATTTTCGGTAGTCATACCATGTCCTACGGATGTGTGGGATGGACTTTGTTGCCATCAATAACAACACTCATGAAGCCATACAGTGTCTCTTGCCAACAATCTCCCCCTTTGGCATTGATGGCAACACTTAGTGAAAAATGACTGTCACACTACACTCTCCCTTAGCTGATGCTCTGTTCTAATGTACACTTTTCTGGAGCTCCCCCTAGCTAGATTCCACATTTTTCACTTCTCCTCACTCCCCCTTTGACATCAATGGCAAAGGGTAGAATCTACATATCAAAATTTTCAAAAATCAACCTATACTTAGTTGCATAAGTATATATACATGTTATACTTACATATACTGAAGTATATCTGCAAAGGTGGTCTTCAACTGTACCACTTCTGTCACCCAACTCTTCTTCATCCTGTCCAAAATTGAAATGTGACCACTTAGCAAAAATGCAAAAGCTTCTGCCCTCTTTAGGTCTGCCGGATCACTGGTTTAGGCTATGGTCTAGGCATCAATTAGGGCCTCATGCATTGCCTCTAACTTGGGGATAATTATCCCTCTTAGTTCACTTAGCCTTCTTATTCTATTTTTCTTCTCCTTCTGAAGCCTCTTTATCTCATTTATAGTGGCAATAGTCTGGCACTCTTGATTCATTATGGATGAGGTGAGAGGATCAAAACTCTGGGATAAACTTGATAGTTTGCCCTCTTGTTCTTCCACCTTCTTTGCAATGTCTGCTATTATTGTGGACCAAGATAAACAAAATTTGTATTATTCTCTACCATCTTTAAGAGCATTTTCTAGGCTCTTTATTCCAATATTTAGATTTCTCCTATCATTTGCTATTAGCCCCTATACTTCAAAGAATCTCTTACCCAAAAACTCTTTGCGGACTTTCTCTTCTGCTGATTTCTCCAAGGAATCAAAATGTGTGCTAATAGAATTAACAAGAGATTTCAGATTACCGGATGAAGAGGCCAAAATATCCTTCTAGAAGGATGGCATGATCTTCTCCAACACACTGGATGCAATCTCTATCAGCTCACAGTCTTCCATGTGAGACTTCAGAAGTTTTTCTTTTGCCTTTGCTTGGGAAAAGGATGCTATCTTCATTGTCTGAACTGGGGAGAGGGAATCAAAATTGAATGGTCCTTGAAATAGCTCTGGTTCATCTAATTCCATCATTTCTTTGGTCAAGAAATCTTTAACTATTTCTGCAGTGTCTCTTGCCGGAGACAGAGTATTCTTTCCTTCTGCAGCTTCAGAACTGTCACCTGGGGTCTTCTCTATTTGATCTTCTTCTCTTCCCTTTACCTCTTCTTCTTGACTGATTCTTTCTTTTTTTCTTGCTTCTCAATCAGTTCTGGAGTTTGCTAGGGGATCTAGATGAGAGATATTTACTTCTTCATGGACTTCCTCTTTCAGAATAGAGGAATCTAGGTCCTTAGTCTTCTCCTCACCTATCTCCTTTGATTCTTCTGCAATTTTCTCTGTAGGATCTTCCTTTGATACGCTTAGTCCTTTGACATCCATGGCAGAAGGTTCATCACTTATGTCCTCTATAATAGGAAGATTGAATCTTTTATATGCATCCTGGAGGATGTCTTCAGTCTCTTTTGCCACCTGATCAGTCTCTCTGAGCATAAGCTTGTTCATTCTAGCTTTGCTCCGGAACTCATCCTTGCAATCCTTGAAGATCATGTTCATTTGTTTTGGAGTGATGGAAGGATAGAGCTGAATCGCTATCTGTTCCCGGATTTCCATATCTTTTTCTTTGGCATTTTCTTTTCTGAGTTCAAGTATTTTCTCTAAACTTTTGGGGATTAGAGAGATGATTTCAATGAATTCTTTATTATAGATATTCAAGTATTTGACTATGGCTTCCTCCAATATTCTTTTGTCAGTGTCATTATACTTATCATAAAATTCAGTTAATGGTTGCAAATTTCTATCCATTGTGACAGCCTTGATAAATTTATCAACATAAGGAGTGGACCTTTCAACAAATTCTTCTGCGTCTTCTTCTTTATTTGTACCGGTAGAAGATCCACCTGATGTTTTCTTCTTCTTCTTCATTTTCTTAACTTCCTCATTTGTTTCTGTTTATTCATCATTCTTTTGACTCATATAGGTCCTTGTGGCCTTGGTTTTTGTTCTCTTTTCTTCCTTACCGGATGTCTTGGCTTCCGGTTTGGAGGCCTTTTGGCTCTTAGAGGTGGCAGGTGTAGAGATTTTGGAAGATCTGGTCTGAGAGGGGACTTGCTCTTGTCTCTCCTTCTCAGCTCTTTCTAATTTTTCTCTGTTTGCATCAACTGCTTCTTTTGAGATGCCATATCTTTTGGCAACTTCCTCTACTTCCCTTCTCACTTTTCTCTTCATTTCTGGTTATCTTTGTTCAACATGAATTTTCACACTCAATTCTTGAAAGGTTCCAAACCTTTTTGCCTCAGGGTCCTTAGGCTGACTCAGCAAGTGTTGGATATGCAACTCTAGGATTTTCTCATCTACTTCATACCCCATTGGCATGATCCAGACTATCCTTGGCTCCACTGCCTCCATTAGGCATTGATCAGTGTCTACCATAAAGCACACTGTATCCTTGTATTTTTCAACCATGGATTGGGGAATTCTTTCTCTGGCCTGCATCATACCTTGGAAATTCTTGAAATATCCCCAGAGCTATGCTTTGAGCCTTGGCATCACCAAGCCCATGCATATAATCTCTGATTTGTATGGCAACAGGTCTGTCATTTTGCCATATCCAGCCACTAGTTCCGGGTAGCTCATTCATATAGTAGAAGAATAGACATAGTATCAAGCCACCGTACTTAAATGAATTCTTCTTATCCTTCTTTATTTTCTGTAAGTTCTCTAATAGTTGGTTCAGGAGAAGCTCACAAAGATCATAGTTAGCATTTTTCCTTAGCATTTCATATGCAGTATATATTGTTGTTCCGGATACTAAATTTTCCCTGCTAGAGTGATAGATTTTGTAACCAATTATCATAGAGGCAAATTTGATATCCGGATCTATGATGTCTTCTATTGTCATTGCCCTCTTGTCAAATTTTGATCTGGTAGCCTCACTTATAGTTTGGTTTTTGATTGATTTGAGAGCAGGCAACCCACAGGATGAGTGCAATCCGGTTACCGCCATAATTGCATCCTTGGTTATCCTGAATGGCCTCATCAACCACATAAAGTTGTCATGCATTCTGTTCAGAACATACCGGACCCATTCATCTTTTGCAAAACAAGAGAAATGAATGCAACGTCCAAAATGCTTATCTCGGATGGCCTTGTATTGGGGTTTAAGTTCAAATGATTCATCTATCAGTTCCTTGTGATAGATATCCATCAGCTTGGATTCCCCAAATTCTTCAATGTTTGCATGTATGTAAACCCTAACATCTTCTACATGCAGAACCCCATGCAGAATGCTAGAGAATATGTCTAGGGGATCAACTTCTAGGGATTTGTAGGGATGTTTCTTGAACTTAGGGCACGGGCTATCAGTGATCTTAACAACATTCAGAGTAGCCATCTTTCAAAAGATTTAGAGAGAGATATTCAAAAGCAGAAATACCTTTTTATGCTTCTAGGGTTCACGGTGAAAGCCGAAAAGATCGCTGGTTGAATCGAATTCTACAGTTGATCCTTGAGAGGGTTGAGGCAATCTTGTTGCAGAGCTCCTTCTTTCTTCTTTTTGGATGCAAATGTGCAAATGATGAACAAAAGAACCCTTTTATTTCAGCACAAACCCTAATTCCATTTTGCAATAAATGCACGACTTACGTCATTTTGGTTGCCTTGTTCTTCTTGTTCTGAGAGAGATCTTTCTAGATCACTAAGATGCACTTAGAGTTATTCTTGGTGATTATTAACAATCTATTTTCCTGTTCTCCAATCATTCCATTTATCCGCAGATCAAGATATTTCAATTTTTGAATCATACCGGATCTAATTGTGAAAGTCCTACTTTTACTGGATGACTATCAAACCAGATCAATCTTGGATGATTAATCTCTTTAAAACTCCTTACGGATCTTTCATATTTTTACCAAGGGTTAATTAGATATTTCTCTGAGGATCCTTTCATCTGTAACTTTCCATGTGCCAATCTTAGGCACCAATTGACTGGCTAGGGGAATTTATTTTCCTTTGTGACTCCCCCTGAGCCAGAGCTCATCTATTTAGTTTTCGGAAGGAATATCAGCACCAGATTTTGGTGCGGATCCATCCTCAACATTTTCTGTGCTTCTCTTCACCCAAATCTTGTTCATTTCCCTTTGAATTTCATCCACATTCACTTTTCTTCTTCCTTTGTCTTGGTTCTGGTTATGAAGTACTGGACCCTTTTTGTCCTGATTCTTACTTCTGCAGAATTTGGCAATATGATCAGATCTATTGCAATTGTAGCAAACAACATTTCTTTGTATAGTGTTTGGTATCCTCTTGATCTACATTGATTAGCCATATGTCCCATTCTATTGCATGCAAAACATCTACCATTGAATGAATTGTTTATTTGCATATTTGTACATTCATGAGATTTGTGACCATACCTTTTGCAGTTAAAGCATTTTCTGGAAAAGGATGAATTAGTCTGATTCATTCTTCTTTTGCATTGATTTGCTTTATGACTGAAGTTATTGCAATTGTAGCAGTATCCATTGAAGGATGGATATCTTTGAGCATTTGGTTGCCTTACCGGAGGTCTTCTAGGTCTGTTCCTTGGATTTCCTAATCTAGAGTTCTTCTGACTGGATCCTTTCTCATACCCCAAGCCATGCTTGTCATCTACCCTCTTTTGGCTTTCAAGAAGAACTTCAAGTTGAGCAGAGCTTATCTTGAATTTCTCTTTGTATTCATTTGTAGTTTGAAGATCCCTTTTAAGATTATCTATCTGATTCTCAAGTTGTTCTTCATTGTCTCTAGCTTCTTCAAGATCAGATTCCAGATGCCTAATTATTCTGTCTATTTTGTGGCAGTCTTCTGACTTCTCCTTGAGAGATTGTTTTAGATTATGTTTAATTTTTCTTTTCTCTTCAATTTCTTGGGGGAATTTCATAACTTCTGATTCCATTTCATGTCTTACCATAATGACCTCTTTTGATAGTTTCTCACATACCTTGTTTTTCTCATTCAGATCTTCATTAGTATCATTAGCTTCACTTTGACTTGCTAATTGTTGAAGTAGTTCCTTTCTTTTCTTCACTAAGATACTTATTTTTTCTTTGAGTTCATTTATGAAATCATTAGCTTGTTTGAGTCTTTCCCTCAGGTTAATGACTTCAGAGTGAGATTGCTCAAGATCATCTAGGGTAGACTGAAGTTGTTCCCTCATACCATACATATCCATTGAGATTACGAGATCTTCCTCAAGCTGTTAGGCTCTGTCTAGAGGAACTTAGCTCTAATACCAATTGTTGGAAACAAGGTAGATAACTGAGAGGGGGGGTGAATCAGTTATCTGAAACTTCTTAACTTTCTTATCTTCTTTAACAATAGTGCATTATCAAAACATATAAACATAAATGAACATGAAAGAAGAAATGAAATCAACATACATAACACAAGGATTTTTACGTGGAAAACCCTGTTAAGAGAAAAACCACGGCCTGTGACTAACCCAAGATTATATTCTTTGTTAAAAGAATAGAAGTACAAAATGGTACTTGCTAATTAGGGCTCACTGCCTGAGCACACTGCTCACAAGAGGCTCACTGCCTACAAGAGACTCACTATCTATAAGGTATAAAGAAAGTAAATAGTTGTTTGAACTGATCAGAGGCATCCACATATGATGAGGTTCAGTTCTGGTTTGGCTTAATATACTGATCTACTGCACTTCATTCTTCCTCTGCTTAGTGCTATGGTTTTGTCACATACCAGATTTATATAGTTGCTTCCACACTGCTCTCTACTTTTCTTCGCACATTATTTCACACACCACACACCTTCACATCGAAATCCATCTGGTATATATATCTGCACCAAGGATTTCAATATCTTTCTAGTCGGCATATGGAGTACTCAAGATTTTCCCAAACTCTGGTCTGTTGGCTGAATCCTTGCTTATTAAGTGATGTGTATCAAAGAGATAGTTGTAGAAGTCATCAATCATGTCGGCCAACCATGAATGATCCCTCAAGAAGCTTGATCACTACCAATTCCTCACTCGGATTAAGGTCTGATGCTCTGTCGATCAGTTCTTTCTCAATCTACTCTGCCAAATAGGAACCTAACACTTAGGTGCTCATATCTTTCCACTCTTTCATCACCAGAGGCTTAATCTCTAGAATGTAGTAGTCATGATACTCCTCTTGACTTTCCCAAGTCCGTACTTTACTGAGATACTTCTTTTGAGAGATCTGGACCTGATTGTCGGACCTTGCTGCATGCTCTGTTCTTGTTCACCAGACCAAAATACTCTTCAATCCGATTTTCGGTAGTCATACCATGTCCTGCGGATGTGTGGGATGGACTTTGTTGTCATCAATGACAACACTCATGAAGCCATACAGTGTCTCTTTCCAACACTTACTTCTTTGTTTATTCTGGTAAGCTTGGCTTCTAGGACTTTGCTATTAATATATATTTTTTTGTCTAGAGATAACTGGAAGGAAATGAATTCCAATTTCCATTGAAGATTCTAATTATATTCATTAGAAGAACTTCATAATGTAATCTACATAACTAAGATTCTTGAATCCACGAGTTGCATGTTCTCCAGTACAAATTTTAGGAAGGATTATCATGCATTTATCTTCAAACCTGCATTCACATGGCTACTTCTTTGTTTAGAGTTGTTATGTTAATAATTCTGATGTCTTATATATTCCTTAAATTTATTGTTATTATTGGAACATTCAGACCCTTGAAATGCTGGAGAAAAAAGAGAGAGTCTTACAAAACAAGATCTCTATGGAGGTTGAAAAAGCCAAAGAGTTTAGTCACTCAAAAAACAAAAGAGGTATCTTATCTTCACAAGCTTTATTTTTGCCTTGTTGTTACTCTTCTCTCATATTACAGGAAATTTATTTTAGAAAAAATATGGAAAACCTTACCTTACTTTTATTTGGCTTGAATGTACCTAGCTAATCTTCACTTTTCTTGAGAAGTATGAATATTATTTCATCTACTGACCCCATGGTATTATTTTGATTGTGTTGTTTAGTTGTCCTATTTTTGATGTTTTGCAACCTTCTAAATAAAGGAGTGCAAATCATATGAGTAGACACTACCTAGTATGTGTACCAAAGTCCTTAACACATTTGGTATTTGTCATTTTATAAAAATGCATGCAACTGAGTTTAGGTCATGAGGTAGGTAGTGTTCTTGACATGTGTTGCTGTGTACAATAATAATCACTACTTAAGACACTTTGAACCAATTCTGGAGCACTATTCTTATTTGAACTATCTCCATGGGATTGTGTATGGTGGGAACCAATTCTAAAAGCTCTTCCCTAGACAAGTTTTAACTGTTTGACCTATATAAGAACTTTCATAACAGCTATAGAATTTACTATTTTTTTTAATATATGGAAATTCATAGTTTTCTGACTTATAGATGTTTTGGGCATCAGAACTTCAAAATGTTATTGATTGATTGCCCAAATATGCATTCAGTCATGCAGCTTTAGCTGGTAAAACTTTAAAATAGCAACCACAACTTTGAACATCATGTGCATGCAAAATAGGATATTCATAATCCTATAATGCGTACCATTCTCTTAAAATTGAGTAACTGTAACTTAGAAGATTTGTGTTCTCTATATAGTATATAGGAACATGCTTTGAAGTTTCATTAAGTGGACTTTTACTTTTTGTAAAGTTGATTCCCTTCAATTCTAACAACAATTTATTTATTTTTATGGATCTAATGTTTAGAAGAGACTGAATATGCACTTGGATGCCAAGTACCATGCTTTCTGCTTGGGTAGCCTTTACAATCTATCCTTATATTAAGGACTATGTTATTGAGTTATGCAAATATGTTGGAAGTTCTTTTTGGAATATCTTGTGGACTTTGGGTGTTGATGAAAGCAATAGTCCATAGCAAGGGTCCAAGAAGTTTATGGCAAGATATAAGTGTCTCTTTGCATGTTGATACAACTTTATAGAGTGCTAATGCTGATGTTGTGTTTTCAGGGGCATTTGCTTAAAAGTTTCTAAAGCCTTTTAACAGATCCATTTTGTGCGGATTAGGCAATTATTGTATTTGTTGATGAGTTTCTAAAGCATCTCTATTTTGTGCATGTATTGCAATCGTTGTAGTCCACGAGGACATCTCTTTGAGGTAGTTTGTTAAACAGTTATCATGACTTGTCTATAGGCTCACATTTTACATACATGTCTACCAGAGATTTTTTTTCCAACTATTATTTGACAAAATTTCCCATTCCATTATGCTTTGATGGATGTCCATAACCTATCCCAAAGTGCTACCTATTTTAGCATAGGTAGGGAGGATGTTGGAACATGATATCGAATTTGGCTCAACTCTTGCCTTACATTCCATCTGGCTATACATAACTTTGACTCTGCAAGTAAATATTAACCCAGAGGAAGAAGTTTGACTTTACCTTTTCATCAAGGTCCGAGAAACTGCCAAGGATGGTGAGAAGTTGAGACTCTAAGAAGCAATTGATTAGAGAATGTATTTTAATGATTCTACAAATGATGGTTTGACGTGATAAAACCTCAAATACATGCAAATGCTGGAAAAACACTTAAATTAGGCTGCAATTTTGATAAATTGTCAAACCATTTTTAATTGAGTTTGTTTTGTTATTGATTCTCTAATTCCAGTGATTCTGAACTGGAACCTTCTACACTGAAATATTTAATATTAGAGTTCTCAGACTTTTAAATTCTCTAGCTTAGGATACTATACATATAAATCACTTTTCAAACAAGTTTTTTGTTTCCTTGGTAGGATCAAATTGCATTACCTTGTTCTTTGATTTATTTTTCAAGCTGATTGAAGTTTCTTTTTCAAGGCATACTCCTTCATACCACATATATTT
Organism: Cunninghamia lanceolata; assembly: GCA_027924645.1. Taxonomy (NCBI): domain Eukaryota; kingdom Viridiplantae; phylum Streptophyta; class Pinopsida; order Cupressales; family Cupressaceae; genus Cunninghamia; species Cunninghamia lanceolata. The sequence continues at coordinate 5,091,924 of BSBN01001187.1, read as the reverse complement.
TATAGTTGGACACCATATCCAAGTGAATCAACCTCCATCATGTAGTTCCCCTAAATAAGGTAAGTCTATATGGTATTTTCAATGTGTATTCAATATCTATCTACCATTAATTTTCATGAAAAATTTCCTACCTTGAAAATCACTAACACAAAAGGCTTTCACTATGTGCTTGACTTATTAAGGCGGATAGGCTCTATAGCTGGAAGGCTTGTCCAAATGCTCCTATAAGAATGACCTTTAAGCAACAGTCAAAAGATGTTCAAAATGAGTTTGAACACCAGCTCACTCAAGTTTGGCTTTGTACAAGCTTCATTTTTCTAATGGAATCTAGAACATACAATCATAGAATAAAAAAGTCTATCTCTCAAAGTAGGGTTCGAAGATTGGAAATATTTTATCAGGCTTTCACATTGTTCTTCAGTCTGAACAATTTTTTACAATGAATTGAGGTTATTAGAGAGCTCAAAGAACAAGGACTAAATTCCGAGCTGTATTTTAGAAATAAAGAAGTGAAGAAATATGTTAGTATTGTGCCAACTAGTGCAATCAGGTATGACGAGCTTTTCCAATTTATCAAAATTTACCCAACTTAGTAGTGAAGAAAAGTTTAATGTCAAGTTTAATGGTTGTTTTTCAAGTGTGTGTGCACACTACTACATAGGCTTCAAAGACTGGGTAGGATGATCATGATCCAAACATTAGGGAACTAGGATTTCTGTCATATAAGCATTGTAGCTTCTTATAATCTCTTTTTTTTGTGTGTTCAAGTCCATATTCAGTTGAGGTTACAATATACTAGATAGAATTGTTTTTCAGCTTTTTGGCTATTCAGTTGTATTTAACATTTATTGATTGTGGGTTTCAGTGGAGAAGGTGTGCCAAATCTCTTTATGTTACTTATGTAGTTAACACAAAAATGATGGAGGAAAAGCTTATGTACATCATTGAAGTTCAGGTAAGGTTCATTATAATTATTACCTCTTGAGACTTTGCTAAGATGAATGCATTAGTTTATTCATTGTCAACAGTACAGTTGGAAGTATAGATGATGTATTTCTAGTATTTGATTGTTTGTGGCCTTAGATGTTTGTAGTAGTTTCTCTTCATGACTTTATGTTGGATGGATGTGGATTTATTTCTTCCTTGTATAATTTCACATGTAAATGTTTATGTAATGTCACTTTAGCAAAGAAATCTTTTTGGCCATACGAGAGGTGTAGATTGAGTTGAGTTGTAGATCTAATGTTGTAGCTTCCTCCAAGATTCTATTCGGTGTCCTTTTAGGGGTTTAGCCAAATTTGTGCCAATCAGGCAAAGATTTCAGGTAGTGGAACTACATTTTGATGATGCACTTGAAACTCAAATGTACCATTTTGTGTACCCTTCATCAATACACCTAAGTCAAACAAACTGTTGCATTCTATAATCTGTCATAAATTGATTACCTGCTTCACCAAGGTTAGCTAGTTTAACTTTACACCTTCACTTTGCAAATACTTATAAGGCTATATCAATAATCTCATTTTGTGTCTTCCAGCAAAGATTGCAATCCACCAAACCACACTGTGTTATGCACAACAGGATTAAAGCATAGAAGGCCCATTCTTCCTTACATGGATTTTTAATGAGAAATACACCTTGACCCACATTATCTGGTAGTATGCTTTTAAAGCTTAAACTCTAAAAAAGAGGAAAGGCAATTGAGATGGATCCTACATGAAGATCCTCAAGTCAACAAACATTGCTTTAGCTCCTGTTATGTGTAGCATTCACCCTCCATTAAGTCCACTTGAATTCTTAAGTGAGATACAATGCTATTGTCATATATAAGAAACTTATTTAATGTAATCACTTAAGATAAAAAAAACAATAAGAATAAAGATGTACAACTTCCACCTTGCTAGTGCCAGACTTCTGTATGTTGAGTAATACTACAAGAAAAGTAATTGATGCCATGAGGATTGCATATTGACCAAGTTTAGCTACCTGTCTGTCATAACTGACATTGTACATGAGACAATTGCATCAGTGAGCTTTGATGAATTTTGAAATCCCAAGTCTTTCTTTCTTTCTTCTACTGTGGTAATACAATTAAAGCTTCCACATTGTTTATTCTAGCAAATAATGCAATCATTCTTAAGTCACATTGTTAGACAAAATATTTGACTGTCTTTAGTATGCAAATCCAAAACTTTAAGACTGGCACACACATGTAGATATCTAGCACAATTTTCCATTGTCTTGTTTAAGTACATGAAACCCACAATCACTTTCTATCACAAAACCTTCTTTTTTTATTTCCTTGAGTACAAAAGAAATGTGCAAAGAGCATTACCAGTCTAGGTCTAGGAGTTGAGCTGGATGGTCTATAGGTCTGCCTTCCTTTGAATCAATAGTTTGACAATCATGGTTCAATTTCCAATCAAAAAGGTATTTTTTCTATTAATTCCCATACGTTCTGATTGCTACTTCATTTTTCATACACAACTTTTATGTCTATCACAATCTCATTAGATAAAAATTAGTTTTCAATTAATTTCTGATGGATATGCACACTCCATTCCAACACTTCAATATTGGGATCAGCTCATAGAGTGCAGACAAGTCTGATTAGTGCCTCATTATTTGTGTCAAATTCCCATCATGGTTGCTCAAGAGTCAATCCACACAAGCACACTCAAGAATGCCGTTGGAGCCTCATAAGAGCTTAGCTTGAACATCCTAAATGGTGGGAGAACCTGTCTGAAAACTTTCCTATTAAAGCATAGGAGGACAAGACATATTACAGTGAATACCTTATGTTCAATAATTCTGGGAGTCTGCGTACAATTACACAACTATAGTACATGTCATGAGGTATACATCATTACTCAATGAGTTTTGGGGATGGGAGATGGGGGAAGCTAGGGATGGGGGGACCCTGGACCCAAATTTGGGGATTGTGGCTAGTAGTGTAGTGATTTATATATAATTAAAACCACAGAGGGTCTCAGAGTAGAACCCCCAGTAGGGTCGAGAGGTACCGATCAGTCTTAGACAAGGCCTTCGACACCACATGGACCTTCACGGTGCATGCCATTTTTCATAATTTTTATCACTATGTTTTCCCCAACACAAAGCCCTTATTTTTTCTGACACAATCTTCATTCTTCAAGTTTAGAGAATTAATGAATTAAGAAATATTTGAACAACTTCCTAAAGTTAAGATAAGAGAGCATGCATCTGAGTAAACAAAAATAGTAACATCTATTTTACTAGTCTATTTTGCCTTCAATACCATGTAAGTATTCCTTCTTTCTTCCAAGGTCAACCATTTGTACATGTCATCATGTTGTCTATTTGTTCAAAGCTTTGACACAAATCAAAATTGTTATCATGACATAGAGAAACTATGGGACTCCCTGGCATCCCTGACATCTTCTGTGCAATCATGAAATAGTAAATGTTTTGTCTTTCTTCTCTCAACTGATGTCACCTTGTATTTTCGTTTGCTATGATTTTTGCTATTACCTTGTGGATTTCTGCTATGATTTCTACTATTACTCATCTCAATCTAACAGGATTATGTTGAAGGAGGCACTGCACATTTTGCTTACCACACACAACCCTCATGAAGACTATTCTACATATCTTCACTTATTGTAGACCTACATTCTCAAGAACAAGCTTTCACAAGGGAAAACAGTGCACTCTTTCATTGGTTACTGGCAATTTGCATTTGCTACACACACAATTTTTGATAATAAGCTTATTTACATGTATGTAAAGTGTGGAAGTTTGGAGGATGCTCAAAAAGTCTTTGATCACATTTGCCAGCGTACTCCCAGCCTGTGCCAAAATGGGAGCTTTGGAACAGGGAATGGGCATCCATCAAAGCATAATGGAAGGGGGATTTTTTTTAGATATTATAGTTCAAAATGATCTGGTAGACATGTATGCAAAATGTGGTAGCATATACAAGGCATGCAAATTGTTTGACATAATGCCTCAAAAAGATGTCATATCATGGAATGCATTGATTGCAAGATATGCACAAAATGGATTTGTTGACAAAGCTTTAGAAACATTCAAACAAATGCAATTGGTAGGTGTAAATCCAAATTACACAACCTTTGCTAGCATCCCCCCTGCGTGTGCCAAAATGGGAGCTTTGGAACTGGGTATGGACATCCATCAAAGCATAAAGGATAGAGGATTTTTGATAGATGTTGTAGTTGTAACTGCTCTAGTATACATGTATGCAAAATGTGGAAGCATAGATAGGGCACGTGAACTGTTTGATAGAATGTCTCAAATAAATGTGGTCTCATGGAATACCATAATTGCAGGATATGCACAAAATGGATCTGTTGAAAGTGCTTTAGAAACTTTCAAGCAAATACAATTGGCAGGTGTAAAGCCAAATTCCACAACCTTTGCCAGCATCCTCCTTGCCTGTGCCAAAATGGGAGCTTTGGAATAGGGTGTTGACATCCATCAAAGCATAAAAGATAGAGGAATTCTATCAGATGTTGTAGTTACAACTGCCATGGTAGACATGTATGTAAAATGTGGAAGCATAGACAAGGCATGTGAAGTGTTTGATAGAATGTCTCAAAGAGATGTGGTCTCATGGACTGAAATGATTGCAAGATATACACAAAATGGATTTATTGAAAAGGTTTTAGAAACTTTCAAGCAAATGCAATTGGCAGGTGTTAAGCCAAATTCCACAACCTTTACCAGCATCCTTCCTGCCTATGCCAAAATGGGAGATTTGGAACAGGGTATAGATATCCATCAAAGCATAATGGAAGGGGGCATTTTTTCAAATATTATAGTTGGAAATGCTCTAATAGACATGTATGCAAAATGTGGAAGCATAGACAAGGCATGCGAACTGTTTGACAGAATGCCTAAAACAGATGTCATCTCATGGAATGCAATGATTGCAAGACATGCACAAAATGGATTTGTTGAAAAGGCTTTAGAAACTTTCAAGAAAATGCAATTGGTAGAAGTAAAGCTGGATTCCACAACCTTTGCCAGCATTCTTCCTGCATGTGCCAAAATGTGTGCTTTTGAACAGGGTATGGACATCCATCAAAGCATAAAGGATAGAGAAATTCTATCAAATGTTGTAGTTGCAACTTCTCTGGTAGACATGTATGCAAAATGTGGAAGCATAGACAAAGCACATGAACTATTTGACAGAATGCCTCAAAGAAATGTGGTCTCATGGAATGCCATGATTGCAGGATATGCACAAAATGGATTTTGCAAGGATGCTCTTAAAATCTTTGAATTAATGAAGCACTCTAGAACATATCCTGACATTGTAAGCTTTGCTTGTGTTCTATGTGCATGCAGCCATGCAGGTTTAGTGGATGAGGGTTGTACATACTTCAATCACATGAGTAACCCTTATTGCATTACACCTACAGTTGATCATTATGTGTGCATGGTTGACCTTCTTGCTCATGCTGGCATTATTTACATGTTTATTACTAACATTCTTTTTAATGCATGTCATAGTGTTTAGGGATCTGCTATGAACTTGTTCGTAGATATTGGTTTTGCCCTTCTCATTGGGGTTGTTCTTTAACTACAGGGAACATATCAAAGAAAGGTAGCTGCAAAGTTTCTAGAAAGGTTGAACACTTTGCATTTAAGGGAAGACCACCCAATTGTGTGACACGTGTGGTTAACAAAGCAACATATAGCAATTATAGTGGATGTGTTCTATGTAGGTGAGTACTTTCATATGCTTCAATTAGGTTTATACTATATATTTCATACAAATGTTGAATTTGAATGTTATGATACAGCTTTCTCATTTTGACTGGAAGTAAGTACTAACTCATCCTACATAAATCTTATTTTGATTCCACAAATTCTTCTGTGTTTTTTTATTTACACAACACTGATTTCTCTATAATGTTAATTCAGGCATGAAGAATTTACCAAGTATGGGTTTGATGATTAGACCATCTTATTTTGTGACCAAGTATGACAAGCTAAATAGATTGTATTTCATTAGAAATCATTTACAAACAATTATTCAGTTCTCATCTCATTAAATCTTTCCTTCATTTTGAAGTGATTTTTTTAATTCATTTCCTTTGTGTATGAATAGTGCAAGAAGGAGTTCCATGTTGGTTGTTTACGCGATCATGGTATTGCTAACTTAAAGGTAACTTTCACTTGTAGTGGATTTTAGAGAAGACAGATGTTGAGGACATTTCCCTCAATACTTTATTTCTACCATAAGGATTTTTTATTGGCATTGTTAGTGTATGTTGATTAGCAGGAGATGATCTGATGGAAAATTAATTATTTTAGGAGTTTCCAAAAGACAATTGGTTCTGTTCCAATGATTGTAGTGAAATTCGCAAAGGACTGCAAAAACATGTAGTTATTGGATCACAATGCTTGCCAAGATTGGTATCCGAATCATTAATGAAGAAGGTTCAAAATGATGTTGATCAAGGTTTGCAGGATGAAATAAATGGAAAATTTTGCATGGGAAGACAATAGATCTTGATGGCAAAGACTTGCTCTTAGAAGCTGAAGCTATATTCCATGTATGTTTCTTAAACCCTTTATATCCATAGTGTGCTTCTTAGTTAACTGTTGTCTTGGAAATATCAATAATTAAATGTGTGACAATTGTAGGACCGCTTTGAGTCTATAGTTGACTCTAGTACAGGTTGAGATTTAATCCCTTCAATTGATGCTTTATAGGTGACTTCTATGTTATTTTAGATTTTTTTTAATCTCCTAATGAAAAGTAGTTGTTTCTAAACTTTGAAATTTGTTCACTTAATTATATTACCTTGATGATCTGCTGACTCTCCTGCCTTGTCTTTTAATATACAACAAAAGTATGAGAGATCAGGATTATGGAGGAATGTATTCTACAGTTTTGACAGTAAAGTAAGAACCAAAAGTGACTAATCTGTAACAGTAATGGAAGTAACATTTTCTTATCCAATAGAATCTGTGAATCACTATCACAAGTTTCTTATAATTAAGCTGCAAATAATTTTAAAATTTGGTAGTTTCTTACTAAATTAATTTATTTGAACAACTCAGAAGTTGTTTCAGCTGTTGTTTTCCGTGTATTTGGACAACAGATTGCAGAGTTGACTCTTGTTGCAACAAGGGATAACAATAAAGGACAAGTGATAATTGGCCTTCTCATCGCTTCTCATTGTTGTTTTCTTATATCAATGCTTATTAAATTATGTATTTCACCTAATGTGTTGAACAATTCATGTATAACCAGATGTTAGTGACTTAGAATGCATTTAAAGAAAGAAGGCTTTTATTTTTTGATCATGTCGCCTAACTTAGGGCATATGACATCATAATTTTCTTGAATCAGACTTTAAATATTTGTAATGGTTAAGCAGAGAATTGACAATTAAACTTTGTGAGGGATTGTTGTTCAAAATAGAAAATAGTCTGTAAATGTTGAATGGTCAGACAATATGAGAAATTATAGACACTAGGAGTTACCTTTTGAAACATCAGGACAGAGGGCGGATAAAATTGATATATATGGTGTAAAAGCCAGGGGATTGCCTTTTGATTTCAAGATCTAGGTGACTTTGATCCTGATTTAAAATGTTCCTTACAAGTGGTCCATTATGGTAACCTACATAGTGGTATGTATTCTTGGAAGCCTTATGGTGCCATATTATTTAATGGAGTATATGTGGTGTTAAAAAAGTTGAAATGCTCTTTTATAGTAAAGGAGAATGGGTGGTATTTGTGATCTACTATGCTAGAATACAATAAACTACACCTCAAATTTAGATTACTCAATCCATGTCACATTAATTATATTGTTAAAATAATATAATATATTCCATAGCTTAAGATGTTTTTTGGTTTTAGGGATCTTATCAACATCATAAGGAGTTGAAGGCTACACAGGGAATCAAGATAACCACTTAGGTATCAAATTTTAGGCTAATAATTTTATGTATATGAGCTTAAATTTATCAAATATATGTGGACAATGAAATTTAGCTGCAATTTCTTGATTTTAGGGTCTTGAACATGCCATAGCAGGAACTCAGTTATATGTTGTTGGACCTGATGATGATTTAGAGGATATTAAGGAAAAAGCAATGCAAGATATCAATAATGTAATGTCTCAGATTGACAAGAGTGGGGAAGGAGTTTATGTTCAAGCTTCAACTCTTGGATCTTTGGAGGCTTTACTTGAGTTTTTGAAGACCCCATCTGTAAGCATCCCAGTTAGTGCAATTGGTATTGCCATGTGAGAAAGGGAAGAGATTGATTCCAAGATTAGAGATTTTGTGTAATGATCTATTTTATGATTTCTTGAGGTAATGAAGAAATATCATGAAAATGTTGTTTTAAATAAATTCATATTTTACTGCAATTGTACGAAACCAAAAACATCTCCATGTTGACGAGATGCCATACCAAATGGTGTCAATATTTATTACCACTTTGCTTTGTCTTGTTTCATTTTCTTATTGGCTGATTCTTAAATAGAAAGTCTTGGCTCAAATTTATCAATCTTTACTTGGCAACATCATAAAATATGTAGTTTTCCAAATTTATTTGTGTTTATGTTTTAATTCAAATTTAATAATATGTTTTTTTTGCATTATAAAATTTATGGTATTTAATAAATTATTCATATCATGACTAAATTTACTACCAATTAATGGAAACCAGTAAATAAAAATTACTACCATGACTAAATAAATGACCAGTTAACAACAATCAATGACTAAATTAATTACTAAATATATTACCAAATTGATGACTAAATATACTACCAAATTACCAAATATACTACCAAATTGATGACTAAATATACTACAAAATTAATGACTAAAATTCAATGTTTAGTCATAAATTTGGTCACAAAATAAATGGCCGTCAATAAACTACCAATGGTCACGTGACCAAACTACTGGTCACATGACCAATTTTTGGTAGTTTTTTTAGTCATTTATTTATGTTTTTCTACTAGTGTTCATGGGTGTGTGCAAGAAGTTGTGTCCACTTATTGGCCAAAAAGTGGAAGTGTTTTCCCTGATTTTCAGAATTTGTCACATTTGACCTAAAAATTTGAAGCACCTAAATGTGGAAGCTTGGAAAAAGTCACTAAATATGAAATGTAGTACTCAGAGTCTAGATTCCAAATATGTAATTTTTTTCAATACCCAGATGATAGAAATTGATTTTGAATAGGTGTTTCTAAAAACCACTGTTTAAAAGTTACTTTTTTTTAACTATACCATGTACGTGTACGTCATCCATATTTTGACCTAAATAATCATATTTTTCAAAATCCTTTTGGGAAAAGATTTGTAACTCACTGAAGCACGTTTTCCATATTTTTTGTAATTTTTTATTGAATTTTTTTTTATTAATTTTTTATTGGCCATTTTTGGTCTTTTAAAAAATCATCGTGTACGTCACGCATAAGATGACCTAAACTTAACATTTTTTGAATTTTTTTTTTTAAAATTGAAAAGAATTGTCTAAAGTACATTTTCCTACAATTTTTTTTACAAAAAAATATGTTAATAAAAAGTTATTAAAATACTAAAAACCCTAATAATTCAAGTTTATGGACCTATTTAATCAAAAAATGATTAAAAAATAGAAAAAATAATCAAATTGTAAAATATATTACATATTTGGAATCTACATTGTCTCATCTATAATGGGTTTTAATTTCGTCAAAATATTCTGCAAAATAGACCTTTAGATATATGACCAAAGTCACTATTTTGTTGTGACATTGACAGGACCTTCAAGGACCTTCAAGTTGCAGGTCAAACCAGGTCCAGACGTCAGATTTGGGTCACCAAAGCATTTCTCGAACCGGGTTACAAAGCAAAACCCGAGCTTAAAATTCAAATTTTAAATAACTAGACCCCGTTTCATAAAAGGTTAATATTTTAACCTTTATGAAACGGGATCCCATTTCATAAAGGTTAAAATATTAACCTTTTATGAAAGTCAAAATGGGATCCCGTTTCTTGAAAACGGGATCCCGCTTTTGGCTCGGGATCCCGAAGCAAAATGGGATCCTGTTTCATTAAAAGCGGGATCTCGTTTTGGTTAACCTGATTTCGGATTTTTTTCTAACTCCGAAACTTCCACCTTAAGTGGACACAACTTCTTGCATTTACCCTCATCCAAGGATAGGGACAAACACATCTATCCATGGATCCAAGGATAGGGACTAACACATCTATCCAAGGTCTTATATCAGGTTTGGATAGGGACAAACACATCTATCCAACATCAGTCATGAACAGGGACACACACATCTGCTCACAACAATTATGATTGGGGACAAACACATCCAATCATAATCACCAACTCCTGTGACTGGGGACAAACACTTCCAATCACTTACATCATCTTGTGAATGGGGACAAATACATCCATTCACATACAACCAAGAAATGTGATTGGGGACATACACATCCAACCACAACATAAAAGCTTGAACATCAAGCCCTCATTGTCACGTATGTAACCACCACTATAGATCATTGCCACTCTGATCACAAATGATATGAGATGGTTGCCGCTGCCACCTAGAAACCAATCTTGGCTTTAGTTATTTTGGCACAAGTTGTTTTGTCACTAAAACAATTTTGCATCCCTATCGCTAGTGACTCACGAGAGGTTGCTGAATGTCCTCCAACCTCCTGTGCCTCCATCCTCCAATTTGTTTGCTACTTAGAAAATTTTTCTTTTGAGGCTCATTTCATAAATTGTGAGGAAATAATATATCCTCCCCCCTTAATATGAACTTCTTAAAAGGAGTGTCAGGAACCACCGATAATGCACTCCAATACATCATAATTTATTTTAATAGAAATTCTCCTATATTGATTTTATATAACCAATAAATAATACTATCCATCCCCTTTTTAATACATATAACTAAAATTTCACATTAATCTTTCAAACAAAATAAAAATGAATCCCTTTTTACAATCTACCAATACCCTAGAAAATAGGGCCCGATGGTGTGATAGCTAAATCTCCAAGCAACCAAGAGGTAAAACAATATCATTAAGTGTATCGCCAACCCAATGCTTCTTACGGTCCATGTTTTAAGCATATCATTTACATCATTGGCAACACCACCCATATTCCATTGCCAAAATGATCCTATTGAGATTCAATCCTTAGACTCTCAACACAAAAATACTCTAAATGCTATGTCCGAAGAAAGATCTTCTACTCTATTTCCATGCAAACTTTTTAGAGATCTTTGCTATAGGATAACTTCTTCAAGAGAAAATAAAATGCCACCTATAGGGAAATGAAATGCAATAGCAATAATGGAATAAAATCCACAGAACATGATCTCCTTCCTTAAGATCACTCAGACCTTTTACTAACTCAGCCGCCTCCTCATGACAAAGGAAAACACAATTATATATCCAATCAATTCATCAAAGAAAATGAACAATTAATAGTGTAGCTGCTTAATATGATTGGTGAACAATTCATTTAAGGAAAGAATATTCTTCTCGTAGATAATGTGAACTTTCTAGAAGAATGTATGAGCTCAAAACCCCTTCACAAATTCTAATGTTCAAAGATGTAGATTAGGAATTTCAAAGACATGAATCAACAACAAAAGCCTCCTTTCCTATTCTCTTATTTTGAAAACTTCCTTTATTTCATTTAGCATAAGGATTGTCCTTTCTTTGCATTTATCACCGCTGTGATTTCACCACAATGCAAATTTTCCACAATTGGTAGCTCATGTCAAAACAACACTATTTTCTGCTCCAAACTTCTCATTAACCGTTGAGAAATTCTTTAAATGATTTATGGGTTTTGTTACCCTCTTTACAAGTTTTCTAAAACACTTTGAAATTTTAAATTTCATTAAGAAATGAATGAGATATCATCATTTTACTGAGACTGTACTATACTTCAATATAAAAAAAACGTGATTATAAAATCAAAACAATATACCACTGCTCTTACCAATTCGCCTATGCATCAATTTAGTTTAAATAATATTCTTCATTATTGTATTGGAATTCAATCTTCCTTGAAGAAAGCTCCATAGATGTACTCAAGCACCAAGATGATTATTACTCTAATACCATGTCAATAAATTTGAGTAGAGATAAAATGAAGCTGCAAATAATTCAACACAAAATGATATGTGCTTCTTTTGATTTTTCATTCAATACAAATTACATATATAGGATTCCATATCCTATATTATAGGAAACCTCCTATAACAACTCTCCTAAATATATGGGTTGATTTAACAATTCAAATCCCTATAAACACTTGTACAACAATAATATATTTATCTATACATGATATTTTAACAAACACACTATAATATTAAGTTGTTTCTCAACAGCTTAATATTAACATACAAACCTTATTATTTTATGCATCATTATTAGATGCATCCTATGATGCAATATTCCTAACACCTATGTGAACACTAATTCCCAACAATAATGCTGTCCTTAATTTAGAAACAAACATATTAGTATGTTGTTCTGTTAATGATTGCAATCTCTATATATATCCCTATATATATGGATATGTATATATATGATGTTATAATACATATATATATTTATATGTTATTGAACATATATATCCATATATATTGTCATATCATCATACTTATTTGAATGTCAGAAATGTTATCTAAAATATTAATGTTTTAAGAAAAAGAGTTGTATTTATGTGTTTTCAGATTTCTATATTACTCGATACATATAGACACACACACACACACATTTTTTAATGGTAAAAAGAGGGGTTTAGGTTTAGTTAGGTTTCAAAGGCAAATCCTCCCTTTACACCAAACATTCAAGGGCATATCAATCGAGTTGAATCTCCACTAGTAGGAGCACTCAACTATCAGGTTAGGCTTCCACTTGGAATGATGCGAAAGCTTGGATGTATCAAATAATATCTTAATTTAATGTTCAATTTCACTCAAAACCCTAAATATGCAAAACAATAAGCAAATTATTGAATTATGACAAATCCTTTCAGACTAAGGTGAAGGACAGAGATATTTAACTCACTATTTTTTGAAGTCCAGAAAGCGGAACAGTTGGGGACACAGGGACTAATGTCCTAGTCCAAGGTACAGTTTTTGTCATCGAATATAGAACTTCTCCTAACACTGATCTACACTGTATCTTTTGTTTTTCTCAGGAAAAATGGAGGACATAGGGACTAACGCCCTTGTCCTGAAATGTTCATCAAAGTCCTCTACTTATCAGATCCTGAATCTTTGTTGTTTGCAACCTCCTTTCCTTAAACCCACTCCGCGAAACTTGGTACCTGTAACTTGCAATCACAAAGGAGTGTGGGAGGTGGTTTGGTTTTTAGAGGATTGCCTCGGTCAAGCCCTGGAGAGACATTCAAGTCTTTTGAACACCGTTGTCAGATAAGAGTGTGTATCCCAACAGGATAGAGGCCAAAATCAAAATGATAAATGATTGAAAACACAATAGATATCACCTTGTAGTGTAGATCTCATGGAAGGAAGATGCTTTTCATGCCATGAGTAGATGGAGTCAAATCTACAAATACAAACACAATAACAACAAAGTACTGCTCTGCAACACAATGAATGCCTTGAATCACTTTCATAAAATCACAATGCTCATCTAGTTTCTATCTAGTTTGCCAATGAAACCTAATCATGCTTATATATACAACTACAAACAGTCCCACTAAGAATTTCATAATTCAAACTTGAGATGTCGGCATAGGACCTAAATAACGGTCATAAAACCGACATTTAAATTTAGGGTAGACCCAAAATAGGGCAGGACTAGGGCGCTAGTGCCCAAGTCCACCCTCTTATTTCTACTTAGGGATCATCAAAATAGTATCCCCTAGGTCCTATTTGCCATAAGACTTCAGGGTTTTCTCATCGGGAGTCAAAATTATCATGCAAGATGCTCTAAATTCAATTTAAGGACTCAGGAGCTAAATCTTAAGAGGGAAAAGCCCCCAAGGGGAAATTTTTTGACATAACATTTAGCCCCCACTTTAATGTATATATAAATGCAAGGCCAATACATGCATTAAAAGTATGGTCAACAAACACAACAAACATGCCAAGCATGGTGAAGACATGCCAAACACACTGAAGACAGTAACATGCACACAAAACATGGAGAAGATGGTTATAGTCATGCAAAACACGAAGAAGACAACATTGAAGACATGCAAAACACAGTGAATATAGTGAATGCAGTGATTATTTTCTTTTTCTTTTTCTCATATATGAAATGCAAATGTAAGTGCAAGAAAAGTAAACACACAACCCATAATGTAGGAGGGACTCATCACCACTAGTCTTTAAATTGCACATGGGGCAACAAACACATAATACAAATCTCAGAGTGTAGGAGGGACTCATCGCCATCATTCTTTAGATTGCACTTGAGAAGAAACACACCATACAAGTCAAGCATGTCATACAAATCCCAAAGCATAGGAGGGACTCATCACCACCAGTCTTTAGACTATGCTTGGGAACAAACACTCCATACACACAAACATAGAAGCCACTGAGAAAACATGGAAAATAAGCGATGAAAGAAACCTATTTCTAGGTTCACAGCTATCTCAGGCACATTACAGGCACACATCAACAATTGGCCTTCACCACAACAATCACTGAAGACATGCTTAAGGGCTAAGATAGTCTCAGATCCACTCCCTGCTTGCTTGGAGGACTTTGAAAATGACAGGATTGTGCAATCTCCTTGAGAAATACACCATCCCCACCTCCAGAGAGGGCTTAAGATAAAAGGATATACATGATATCCCACCTCCACAGAGGGCTTAAATGATTACAATAGATTTCAAGCTTTACAAACACACTTCACTAGCATCTAAATTAGATAGCTTACCTTATATATGCCCCCACCTTAAGGTGGTTGATATCATGTACCGATATCAAGCATGTTAATGTAGGAAGAAAACACACAAGGGAACATGAGCTCTCACAAAGCCCATGCCCCTTGAAGGTGATATGTACTTCACGATCGCCAAATGTTCCCACAAACACACAATTTCCTACAAGAAAAGGTGTTAGCATCCATATAATCATGATAAACAACAATGCATTTAATCATTCACATAAAGAACCGAGGAAAGAAAGATCCAAGATAGGCAAAGTGCATGGAGTAGAAACATTGTTATGTTTTGTAAGTGCGATAAGACAACATCAAGATTACACAGAGTGATTCTACTATCCAAGTATTGGATAATGTATAACAACCTCATCGTCATGTATGGACTAGGTCCATTTTTTGATTTCTCACTGAAGGGACACTAGGTTTGCATTAGTATAATATGTTTTTCATCATCCGCCAGCTAGATAGAACCACTAGAGGAAGGGAAACAATAAATCAAGAGAGGAGAAACAAGTGCCTTAGGGACAGTCATGTAGGAGGGTGCCCCCAAGTCACCAACCGCAACACTATGTCCATAAGACACAACACACAACAATAAAAATAGAGGAGAAGCAATATAGAAGAGTGATGATACAAATAGAAGAAGGGTCACAACAGAGGAGTTCTCCCTGTATCCTTGACCTTACAAGAGAATCAAGGGTCATCCTAGGAGGCCTAAACAACACATAACACATCATGGGGGAAGAACAACACAGAGGTAAATGGTTAGAAATACTTACCTGCCAGTACAATCTTACTAAAATTTGTAACTTGCGAGCCTCTTGGAGAGTTGCTCCATCAAGTTTTGTGCAAAGCTTGAGTGGTTCATATGAAATTCTTGTTTGTTGTCAGGAAATCCATGTGTTGTTTGTTTTTCAAATCCTTGTGTATGTGAAATATTTTGTTACTTATGAGGAGGAGAACCACCATTATTTCCAACTGATGATAATCTTCTTACCCTTTTCCTCTTTTTAGCTGGCTTTCTTTGTTGAGTTCATCTACCATAGTGACAAGGACTATCTTGTACTATTTCAATCTTTTCTTTTGTTAGAGCCTCTTGCTTCGGTTGTTCCATTTGTCTTTTTGATGCGTTTTGGTTATCTCTCGATCCTTGAAGGGATAATGGAGGAGGAACCTCAGTATAAATACCATTCCTTCATGGATGAGGTGATACTTTAGTATTTTCCTTATCCACTTCTATTGTATCAATAATCTCATCGTAGTTCAGATAGTCATCTTCTACTTCAAGCATATTTTGTTCCATCATGTTATATTGGTATGCTTAGGGAAAGGATCAGTAAAGATTTACAAATTTTGATTTGGTGGAGCAACTGACTTATTTCCATTATCATTCACACTTGATACCTATATAATATTTGAGTAAATGAGGTCTTGTATTTCATGTTTAAAATGCATATATCGTTTAGTATCATGTCCTTGTTGTTGACAAAAATGACAAAAGGCATTAGCATCAAAATAATGTCCTTGCATTTTACTAGGATCCAAAGGTTTACCTAGGGGAAGCTTCATGAGGTTATTACTCACAGCCTGATTCGTGATAGAATGATAGGATTTAGATATCAGAGTAAACTTTCTTTGTTGATACCGTGCCTTCTTCGGATTAGTGATAGCAGACACTTGTGAAAAATTCTTTGAATTTTGTCCATTAACCTTGATGAAACTCTTATTATTCCTCTTAAAGTTGTTTTGTGATGGTCCACCCATGGATTGACCAACTTGAGCCAATGAGTTGTGGTTTTCATATTGACTAGACGAAAGTTGATAATCACGAAGGGTGGTACATAAATATTGAAAGGAGTTGTACTTCATCAAGAGAATCTTATCATGGATGTTAGGCTGTAAAATAATAAACTCCTTCTAAACATCCTCATCCTTCATCTGATATTAAATTTGTGCATAGAGAGCTTGATACTGACTAATAAACTTAGTTAACTTCTCTTTTGGACCTTGCTTGCAATGAACTAAATCAATCAAGGAGACTTGAGGTCCAATGTTTGCTTGAAAATGTTGTAAAAATTGATCAACTAGCTATTGAAAAGAGTGTATTGAATTCAGAGGTAAAGAGCAAACCCATTCTAGAGCCGTATCTTTGAGAGATCGCGGGAAAAGTTTTGCTAACAAATCTTCTTCAAAGTAAAAATCACTACATATAGCCGTGAATGTTGTCACATGAGTATTAGGATCACCTTTTCCACCATATTTTTGAAAGCGAGGAGTCTCAAACCTCGTAGGCATAGGAGTTCTCAAAATTACATAAGATAGAGGATTACAGGCATAATAGGTTGGTATATTAGGTTGTGAAGAATTTGTCAAGTTTGTCACCTTTTGTTGTAAAGAAGTCATGCCTTGCAAAAGTTGGTTTCAGATGGCATCATTGGGAGATGCAGTTTGTAGGAATTAGAACCAAAGTGAGGAGGTGATTGAGCCTAAGTAGTGATAAGTGGAGACTGTGAATAGGTCAGTGCTGGTTGGACATAGTGATAGGTGGAAGGTGGTTGTGAATAGTCATATGTAAGAGGTGGCTAAGAATAAGTGGGATGGAGAGGTAGTTGAGGTAATTATTCATAGAAGAGGTCTCCTTAGATACCAAGTTTTGATAGTTAAATCCCATAGCTTTGTAATTTTGTGAATTTGTGCCATTAGATACTCCAATACTAGTGGTAGCATTACTACAAGCATTTGCATTAGTGGTTAAAATTGTCTATCTAAATGTAGATATTCCCGTAGTCGGTATAGGTGCCGATACTTGCGTATGAGATGGTGACGACATGTTCTTAATACCATTTGCACATTCAGTCATTGTCATAAAATTATTGTGTACTATATGTGTTAATCCTTGAACAACATTAATACCATCTCGTCCTTCTTTTATCAATTCTCTTATGTCGTGAATCACAGGTATAACTTCTTCTGCTATCGTTTTAGTTTCAACAAATGCTTGAAAATTGGCTAACTCTTTATCAAGTTTGTTTATTTTCTCATTAGGTAAATGTGTGACCACCTCAATAGTGTCCTCAACATCATGAAATACTTGATCTTCCATAATGGTTGTATGAGGTACAGTATCTTGCAAAATTTGTGTCTCTCCTTTTGTAAAGAAGGTGTTCAATGGATTTATATAGGTAGGAATGTCGTATTCTTCAGAAGCACTAGATCCCATTAGTATCCTACTTCTTCTTAATGGGATATTTATATTAGGGTAGTGGTTTATAACATCATATAAAATCATGTAACACTCAATGCACAAACTAATAGAACAAACCCTAGGAGAAGGATATGTTTAAGATCCAAAATACTTGATTTTTCACCTTTTTTCAATGCAAATCACTAGGAGAAGAGGTGTTGTGAAGAATTTAAAGAGGAAAAGAAAATAATATGCATAATAACAGTCCAATTATGTAGAAATATCTTTCAAAACACACTTTTGATGCAAACCTAGAGTGATGACAAGTCAAAACCTATTGAAAATGTGCTAAAATATGCAATTTTTCAACAATTCTCAATGCAAATGAGTAAGAGAAAGGGTGTTGTAAGGAAAACTATGATGGATAGAAGATTATAACATTAATATCAGTCACCTAATGCAATAAAATCTATCACAACATGCATATAGTGCTAATCTAAGTCAAACCCTAGTGAAAATATAACTAAAATATGCAAATTTTCACAAATTTTCAATGCAAAGGCCTAATAGAAAGGGTGTTGTAAGGAATTTGAGGAGGAGAAGAAGATAATAACCCTGATAATGGCCAAATAATTTAGAAAAATCCCTCACAACACTCCTGTAGTGCAAATCTAGAGAGACGATAAGACCAAATCTAGTGAAAATGCAAGGTTTTTAAACCCTAGGCATGAAATTTTGCAAGAAAACCACTATGATGCAACAATAAAATTAGAAATAAGTCCTAATGAGTGTTTTAAAAGGGTAGTAAAATATAAAACAATATTTTGACTACAAACCCTAGCTAATGCAAAACTAGTTTTTTTTATGAAAAATGCACAATTTAAAGCAATTTTTGACAATTTAAGCATGAAAATGCAATGCAAATGAATACTAAATGATGAATTTATGTAATTTAAATCAGATATAATTAAAATAACAGAAATTTAAATGAAATTAAATGCCAATTAATTCAAATTATGCTAAAATGCAAGCCTAAAATGCCAATTTTTTCAAAATTTTAAAAAATTTCATTTTTTTTTATAATTTTTCAAATGAAATAAGGGTATGATGATAAATAAATTTCAGATTTAATGATAAAATCATAAATTAAATGAAATGTAACTAAATTAATGCAATTTATGTGAAAATGCAAACCCTAGGATACCATTTTTTTGTAGTTTTTCAAATGCAACAAAGTGGCTAAATGCAAATCTATCACACAACACTTAGAAAGGTACCAAAAAGTCCAAAAACATGGGTTCAACAAAATGTTTAATGGTAAAAAGAGGGGTTTAGGTTTAGTTAGGTTTTAAAGGCAAATCCTCCTTTCACACTAAACATTCAAGGGGATATCAACCGAGTTGAATCTCCACTAGTAGGAACATTCAACTATCAGGTTAGGCTACCACTTGGAATGATGTGGAAGCTTAGATGTATCAAAAAATATCTTAATTTAATGCTCAATATCACTTAAAACACTAAATATGCAAAACAGTAAGCAAATTATCAAATTAGGGCAAACCCTTTCAGACCAAGGTGAAGGATAGAGATATTGAACTCACTATTTTTTGAAGTCTAGAAAGAGGAACAGTTAGGGACATAGGGACTAACGTCCTAGTCCAAGGTACAATTTTTGTCATGGAATCTAGAACTTCTCTTGACACTAGTCTACACAGTATCTTCTATTTCTGCCTCAGGAAAAATGGAGGACACAAGGACTAATGCCCTTGTCTTGAAATGTTCACCAGAGTCCTTTGCTTGTCAGATCTTGAATCTTTGTTGTCTGCAACCTCCTTTCCTCAACTCCACTCTGTGAAACTTGGTACTTGTAACCTACAATCACAAAGGAGTGTGTGAGGGGGTTGTGGTGTTTAGAGGCTTGCCTCAATCAAGCCCTAGAGAGACATTCAAGTCTTTTGAACACTGTTGTCAGATAAGAGTGTGTATCTCGGTGGGATAGAGGTGAAAATCCAAATGATAAATGATTGAAAACACAATAGATATCACCTTGTAGTGTAGATCTCATGGAAGGAAGATGCTCTTCATGCCATGAGGAGATGGAGTCAAATCTGCAAATGCAAACACAATAACAATAAAGTACTGCTCTGCAACATAATGAATGCCTTGAATCACTTTCACAAAATCACAATGCTCATCTAGTTTCCATCTAGTTTGCAAATGAAACCTAATCATGCTTATATATGCAACTACAAACATTCTCACTAAGAATTTTGTAATTCAAACTTGAGATGTTGGCATAGGACCTAAATAATGGTCATAAAATCAACATTTAAATTTAGGGTAGACCCAAAATAGGGCAAGACTAGGGTGTTACTGCCCAAGTCCACCCTCTTATTTCTTCTTAAGGATCATCAAAATAGCACCCCGTAGGTCCTATTTTCCATAAGAGTTCAGGGTTTTCTCATCGGGAGTCAAAACTATCACGCAAGATGCTCTAAATGCAATTTAAGGACCTTGGAGCTAAACCTTAATAGGGAAAAACCCCCAAGTGGATATTTTCTGACATAACATATATATATATATATATATATATATATATATATATATATATATATAAACCCTTATTTCTTCTCAGGGATCATCAAAATAGAACCCCCTAGGTCTTATTTGCCATAAGAGTTTAGGATTTTCTCATCGAGAGTCAAAATTATCATGCAAGATGCTCTAAATGTAATTTAAGGACATGAGAGCTAAACCTTAAGAGGGAAAAGCCCCCAAGCAGACATTTTCTGACATAACATATATACACACACAGACACACTTAGGTACATTTAAGTATGGATGAATTATATTTGAAGTATTTCAATTAGATATTTCATTCAAAGAATTCTTAGTATAATCAATTGATAATTAGGAGTTAGATAGATATGTTATTATGAAATTAGATGTTTAGTAATCATTCAATTTTGTGGTTTAAATGCCATTGTTAAGTATAATTGCTTTCTTGATTTTATAGTAAATCAGTTTGGCATATCTAACTAATTTAAACTTCATCTTCTCTAGTTGCGAAAACAAGAAGGATACCTTGAGACACTCCTTTATCATTTGGGAGAATTTGAAACAATTAGGTAAATTGCTCTTTTCAAGTTTGATCATTGAGTGTTTTTTCTGTAAATTGTTAGTTTTAGAAAATGAAAATTATAGCATTTTTGTGTTCATGTCCATTCTTATGATGATCATAAGGGTGGGCATGATATTTGGTATTAGAGCCCAAGTTACCACACTTTGGGAAGTCTAGGGTAACTTTGTCATTGTATAAATTTGTTTTCCTGATCTTGTAGTATGCCTCCCTGACGAAGGTGCACTCATTCTGTGCCGTTAATTAGACCACTTTGACGAACATGTCAAATAGGGCCCTTAGATACTCTAGACTCTGTAGCATCTGGTAGATGTCATTTAGGGTAGACTTCCTTTGCTAGCTCCTACCCCACCCCATAATCAGGATCAACCCCATTCTGATGAGCACCATTCTATTCCCCATGAGCGTAGCAGAAGCCCTAATAGAGGTAGAGAAGAGCATGCAGAGGAACGAATGGGTGAATCAAGGCATTATGAACCCCCTTCTCAGTTTGGATAATTAGACCATGATGCACATATTGATGTGGGCAATAAAATTAGAAATTTCCTCTACCTCCAACCTCCAAACTTCTCTAGATCCACTGAGGGTACAAATGTAGAATCTATTGCATACATAATACCTATGGTTGTGATGTGGTTGTAATTGATGTCAACACTCAGTCTGGACTGTTTGATACATTACTGATGTTGGATGTGTTGTGGTTACTATAGTTCATGATTGGATGTCATGTGGTTGCTAAAGTTCATGGTTGGATGTCATTTGGTTGCTAGAGGTCATGGTTGGATGTCATGGCTCAGTCAATATTGAGGTGAGTATGAAGTCATATTAAGATGGGAATCAGAAGAATCAAGAAGACACATTAAGATGGGTATTATAAGCATCAAGAAGACATATTAAGATGGGAATTAGAAGCATCAAGAAGATAAATTAATATGGGAATTAGAAGCATCAAGAAGATAAATTAATATGGGAATTAGAATCACTAAAATGTATGTTTCTATGTATGCATGAGCTGTCACAAGAACACAAGTAGGTTTTGATCTCCAAAAAGTGATGTAGACTTCTGCCATAGAAAGTTACTTGGGAGATTGCTTGGGAATTCCTCTGCATTTGTAGATATGATCATGTGGTTCAAAATCAAAGTTTAGTATGTTGTGAAGATGTTATATCCAAGAAATAAAGTCTGTATACCTTCAACAATAAAAGTTATGTGTGACAAAGTTCTGATCTATGTTCTGGCAAAATAAAATGGTTATGAAGACTTGTTGGAATGCTTCGCACTCCTCCAGATGTGAAGATTTGTCAATAAAACTTTGTGAACATGTTCAGAGAGGCTCAATGCATACTTTTTAAAAGTATCTAGTGATTTGGTGTATCGTAAGTAATGGTTAAACCTCTACCGCCAAGGTGAAATAACCATTGTGCTAATGGTTTCATGTGCTCTTACTTAAGGGTGACCTATTTCAAATAGGTGTGAGGTACAGATGTTATTTCTTGAAGAATGATGTTGTGAATGATGTTTAACACCAGACTATGCATGTATTGGGATCCACAAGGCATGTGTTCTCTTTTGGGGTAGCATGTTGCTCATGATAAGGCTTGCCCTATTCATGTTTCATGTTGTGCAATCTTTGGCCGACTTGTAAAAGTAATATTCTTGTTGTATTGGATGACTTGTAATGAAATCAATGTAATATCATGTATATATTGTGAACCTAGTTGATCTAGGGGATATGAAAGTGTGAAGAGCAAAATATGAACATCATATGCATTGTGATGTGTGATTGAAGGAGAAAGAGTAGAGGTATTAGAGGTTGTCCTAATTCATATTGAAGACATTTTTGTGATAGGAGGGAAGTGTAGAGTGTGCCTAATTGATACAATTATTAGAAGAAGCAGAAGTGCAATCATCAAAGTTGTGAGCTTCAATGTCAGCTTCAGGTAGTAGAAGGACTGTCACACTGTAATCATTTATGAGTTTGTTCTTAGTTTAGGGAGTAGATGCTTCTTTGGGAGTGACCCTAAAAGAAAGTCTTCACGGAGTAGTAGCTTCCTTGGGTTGTAGCCCTAAAACAAAGTTAGCAAGGAGTAGTATCTTCCTTGGGTTGTAGTCCTAAAACAAAGTTGTAATTTTGAGCTTCATATATTGTGAGTTAATCCTCACCATGGTTTTTCCCTTCTTGGATTTTCCATCTATATTTGGTGTCATGTGTTGATGTGCATTGTGTTGTTCTTTCATGTTTAAATTAATGTTGTGATACTTAAGTTTTAATTTGCTCCAGAGGACTTGAAGTTGTTTAGATACTGATTCACCCCCTCTCAGTATCCTGGTGTGTTCAACAATTGGTATCAGAGCCAAGTTACTCAGAGGAAGCTTAACTACTTGAGGAAGGTCTAGGATGGCTCCTAATGGATCTCACAAGGTACCTATATTTGATGGAACAAATTATTCCTTTTGGAAGCTAAGGATGGAAAACTATCTATCTTCTCTAGGGTTTGGTGTATGGCAAACTATTGTGAAGGGTTACATTGCTATTGATTTTGAGCCTACAGATGCTAATGAGATTAGGTTGTATGATAATAATGCCAAGGCAAAGAGTACTATCATGAGTGGACTGGAGGATATAAAACTTCTAAAGGTAATGAGTTATAAATTTGCTAAGGATGTCTGGGTAAAACTTGAAAGCATTTATGAAGGAGATAGTAAAGTGAAGCAAGCCAAGATGTAAATCTTCAAGAGTAAATTTGAGACCCTGAGGATGATAGAAGATGAAGACATTGCTAGTTATATGCTCCAAGTGGATGAAATAGTTAATGGCATCACAGGTCTTGGTGGTGAAGTGAAAGAAGATGAAATTATGAAGAAGGTACTAAGAACTCTTCCCAAATCTTACTATCATAAGGTATCTACTATTGAGGAGACTCATGATTTGGATATATATATAGTAGATCTATTGTTTGGATCTCTCATAGCCTTTGAAATGAGAGAATTTGACAAAGGTATTCCAAAGAAGGAGACTGCATTCAAAGAAAGTAAGAAGATAGGAGATGAAGCAACTGGTCAAGATGATGACCTTGAAGAAGTAGAAGCAAACTTTGTAAGAACCTTAAAGAAAGGCATTGGAAAATACAGAGGTAAGTTACCATTCAAATGTTTCAATTGTGGAAAGATTGGTCATTTTGCTTCTAAGTATCCTTGTAAAGAATCAAGGGGTAGTAACAAGAGAGACAAGTTCAAAAGAAGCCTATATTCCATAGAGAGCAGTTGTTCTTCAGAAGATGAGGTTCATGATGATTAAAATGATGAAACACTTTTCATGGCCTTGAATGTTGGTAATAAAAAGGATGATATTGAAAAATGTGTAAACACTGATACCTTACAAGCTGACCAAAACAATGATAGATCAATGGTTCTATGGACTGCATTTCATGCAAAAGAAGAATCCAAGGCTTGGGTAATTGATAGTGGTTGTTCCAATCATATGAATGGTGACAAGGAGAAGTTTATCAGTCTTGAGAAGTGGAATGGTGGTGCTATTAAGTTTGGTGGTGATGAGTCAGCAAAAATCTATGGAAAGGGTGCTATAACTATTGACGGAAAGAACATGACTGAGGATGTTCTATATGTCAAAGGGATAAAGCATAATCTTCTTTGTGTCAGTCAGATGTGTAGTAAAGGATACAATCTTAACTTTCATGCGAAAGGTTGTGAAATTAGGAAGGTAGGGTCTAGAAAACTAGTTGCTGAAGGCATCAAGTCATATGGTGACAAATATCATCTGAAGGAGGTAAATGGAAGAACATGCTTATTGGATCAATCTAATGAGTGTTGGCTATGGCGCAAGAGAATGGGACACATAAACTTTAATAATATGGTAAAGATCAGCTCTATTCGTGCGGTGAGAGATATGCCCAATATAACCAAGCCCGCAAACACATTATGCAAGGAATGTCAAATGGGAAAGAAGACAAAGACAAGTTTCAAGACCAAGGAGTACTCTTCTTCAATGCCTTTGGAGTTGATTCATACTAACCTATGTGTCCCTACAAGAGTAAAGAGTGAACAAGGTGAAAGGTATTTCATGTTACTTATTGATGATTATTCTAGAATGACTTGGGTTACTTTCTTAAGAGAAAAATTAGATGCCCTTGATAAGTTTAAGGTTTTCAAAGTTATGGTTGAGAATGAAATGGATACTAAGATCAAATGTTTAAGGTCTGATAGAGGAGGTGTGTTTACTTCAAATGAATTTGATAAGTTTTGTGAAGGTCATGGTTTTAGGAGACATCTGTCAACTCTTAGGACCCCTCAACAAAATGGGGCGGTGGAAAGGAAGAATAGGATTGTGCAAGAGATGGCTAAGGCAATGTTGAAGGATGCATATCTGCCTAACATGTACTAGAAGGAAACAGTTCACACTACTATCTATCTGACTAATAGAGTATAGTTAAGGGTCAATAGCACTAAGACCCCTTATGAGCTATGGTATGGAAAACCTCCTTCTATCAGATACTTCAGGATCTTTGGCAGCAAATACTATATCAGAAGAGATGAAGAAGACCTAGGAAAGTTTGATTCAAGAAGTGATGAAGGGATCTTTCTTGGTTACTCAACTAGATGCAAAGCCTATATATGCTACAACAAGATATTAGGGAAGATGGTTGAATGCACAAATGTCAAAGTAGATGAAGACCTATATCAGATCTCACAAGAATCAGAGGACTCTAGATATGATATCTTTCCATGCATTGAAGATGAAGAAGAAGAAGAGAAAGAAGAAAAGAAACAAGAATCAGAGTAGATACCTAAGACTCTAGCAAAGTATGTCCAGAAGAATCATTCAATAGATCAAATCATTGGAGGTAAGAATGAAGGTGTACAAACCAGGAGAAGGTTTTCTAAGGCACATGAGCAAGTAGATTTGTGTTTATTATCAAAAGTAGAACCCAAAACCTTTGCTAATGCTAGCAAAGATGATGGATGGATAAAAGCAATAAAAGAAGAGTTGAATTAGGGTGAGAAGAATCAAACATGGGAATTGGTTCCCAGACCAACCAATAAGAATGTTATAGGAACAAAGTGGGTGTTCCAGAACAAGCTAAATGAAGAAGGTGAAGTTATGAGGAACAAAGCAAGATTGGTGTGTAAAGGATATTCACAAGTTGAAGGCATTGAATTTGAGGAAACCTATGCTCTGATAGCGAGGATGGAGGTAATCAGGATGTTTCTTGCTCTTGCTACTCACAAGAACTTGAAGGTTTATTAGATGGATGTCAAGTCAACATTTTGAATGGTGATCTAGAGGAGGAAGTATACATTGAACAATCAGATGGGTTTTAGATATCAGAAGATCCGGAAATGGTGTGCAGACTCAAGAAAGATATGTATGGTCTCAAGCAAGCACCTAGAGCTTGGTATGCTAGGTTGGATAAGTACTTCCTTAAGCAAGGATTCAAGAAAGGTACTACAAATAGAAATCCTTACACCAAGGAAGAAGGAGATATGATATTGATAGTCGTAGTGTATGTTGATGATATCATCTTTGGTGGAGATGATGATATGTGTAAGAGATTTGTAGAGGAGATGCAAAAAGAGTTTGAGATGTCTATGATTGGTGAGATGTCTTTCTTCCTTGGACTTCAAATTGCTCAGCTAGATTATGGTATCTTCATTTCTCAAGCCAAGTATGTCAAAGAGATGTTGAAGAAATTTGGTATGGAGGACTCCAAACTAGTGAGCACTCCCATTGTTACTGGATGTCACTTGAGAAAAGATGGAGTCTTTGGAGGTTGATCAAAATTTCTATAGATCTATGATTGGAGGATTGTTGTACTTGACTACTTCTAGACCTTATATCATACATGTAGAATGTGTGGTTGCTAGATATTAAGCTAATCCCAAGAAAACACATGAGAAGGAAGTGAAAAGAATATTCAGTTACTTGAAGGGAACTCTAGGTTATGGCTTATAGTATCCAAGAGGTAATGACTTTGATTTGAGTGCCTACACTAATGTTGATTGGGCTGGTTGTGTTGATGATAGAAGAAGTACAAGTGGTGGTGCTTTCATTTTAGGAAGTAGATTGGTTGTGGATGAAACAAACCCTAAAGGATATCACTTAGGTACTGTATGAGGAGCCTATTCCTATTTTGTGTGACAATACAAGTTCTATCAATATTTCCAAGAATCTAGTGATGTATTCTAGAGCCAAGCATATAGCAATCAGGTATCACTTTTTTAGAGAGAAGATTGCAGATAAGGAAGTAAGGTTGGAATATGTTCCAACAAAGGATCAGATTGTAGATATTTTCACAAAGGCTCTTGCAAAGGACACTTTTGAGGATCTCCGGTAGAGGTTAAGGGTAATTGCCCCTCCTTGCTAGATGCATAGTGGTGCATCTATCGAAGGGGAGTTCATGCTATATCTTTTTCCTGGATTGATGGTAGCTACCTCTGAGGGGGAGTAGGTAGTTGTGATTGCTGATAGAGGGAGCCTTGTAGAAGGGGGAGAGAAAGAGAAGATGTGCACCCTAGGAGGAGAGTTTGTGCCATAAGGAGAAAAAGTAGTTGCCCTTTGTTGGAGTACAATACCACTGAGAGGGGGGGTGAATCAGTGGTATACTAATTCTAGATGACTCTGATATAATCTTTCAAAACTTTGAAACATAACTATCATGAGAACATGTATACTCAAAATCAAGAACTTTGGTAATCATTA
Organism: Cunninghamia lanceolata; assembly: GCA_027924645.1. Lineage (NCBI taxonomy): Eukaryota > Viridiplantae > Streptophyta > Pinopsida > Cupressales > Cupressaceae > Cunninghamia > Cunninghamia lanceolata. The sequence goes on along the minus strand of BSBN01001187.1, from coordinate 5,063,955 downwards.
TTAACTCAAGACATCAACTCAAACCTTTACATCAAAGATGCACCAACACAATATTTATGATAAACATTAACTCATGAACATAAGACTTAAGAGCAAGGAATATCATTCTACACAGTGATATATGATTGATATGTATTCATGCAGACCAAACAAACTATAGACAAAATGTAAACATGACACAATTTTTCCTTAGTGGAAAACCCTCATGGGGAATAAAAACCACTTGAAATGCCTCACTGGCTTATTCAAAAATCATGCCTCACTAGCTACAGAAAAGTGTCTCACTGACTTGCATCAATGCCTCACTGGCTTATACATTTTACTAGCTCACTGGCTACAACAATGTCTCACTGACAATAGTGCCTCACTGGCTTGTATTCTTTATTGCCTCACTTACTTCAACCAATACAATAAATAGAATGAATCAAATACAGAGGAACACCCTATTTCTCTAAAACCCAATACTTGATTATCTCATTAATTGAGATTCAAGTAACACCACTCTAACATAACTTCAATGATGGTGCAATAAATACATATCATCAACCTCATCTCAGATGTTTACAAAATGCCATTTTATACAATACAAGCATTTCTTTCTTTCATCAAACAGTTTGAGAATGTAATTGTTCTTTTTCAACTATCTCAAATAGTTTGTAACTACACAGGTAACTATCACAAACGTATAATCAGATAGATCCATGAAGACCAATATACAATGCATTTGAAGTAAATCTTAACCCATAGTTTGAGTCTTGTAACAACAAGTTTTTAACCATATATCAAAAACTGTTTAAAGAATGTTTTGAGAAACTGTAACTGTCAAAATAGAGTACCAAGAAATTGCCCTCATGTTCGTGAGAGAAAGAGACCCTAGGGAAGACAAGCTGTCCAACCCTAACCATGGATGTAACAAGAATTTGCAAACCCTTCACCAAAGTTTAAAAAACTATATGGTCATTCTCAAAACCCTAACTAATTTTTAACATAAAGATAAGCAATGAATGCAAAAATAATCCTTGTTGGTTGTAGACTGTAGCTTAAGATTTTGTAAAAAGAATGAAAAAAAATCAAGAACAAAATTACCTATTGGCCGACACAAGAAACCATATTGCTGTAGCATGAAGTCAAAACCATTTTCCAAGCTCAAATAAACTATCCAGCTTTGTCTCATCCTTTAGATTCTTCATAAACTTTCAAAGATGCATGCTCTTCTTTCCACATTTTTTCATGATTGCAACTGAAATATGAAACCCTCATTCAGAGCAGTATTACCAAGATAAAAATTTGCAATATGAAACACAAACATCCCTTTTTTTCCCTATAAGATCAAGTATCATGTATGCTTGGTGAACCCTAATGAAGAGCTGGTGACAACCAAGTAAGAAGTGAGATTTTCACATGTTACAATGAGCCACAACTTGCCCAGTAGGTAAAACCCCTAATGAAACCCAAAAACATCATACTTTGTTGAGTGTGAAAATAATTAATCACAAGGAAATGCAATGGTCTCATGTGACATTTGAAACAAATAAACAAATGTTCCTTTTTAGACTTGAACAAACTTAAAGAAAAAGAGTATGCCTTTATGACCTTGTGTAGCCCATATGAGGATATCAAAATAAATTCATTATTTAACTCTTATGCAAATGTGAACAAAACTCATGCCAACCTTATATCAACTGCCATGATAGTGTCATAATCCAACCATATGTCAAACTGTTACAAATTACTATGTGCCAAGTTGATACAACTATCTACCATAGAAATGTAACAAGATATCATATGCCATATGCCACAGGAGAAATCATCAGAGCCAAAGTAAAATCATGAGTTCATGACTATCATAGAGCTGTCTTATGAGCATACCATCAATACTGCATAAACAACTTTAGCCAACTATGATCACTATGAGCATGAGCCAACAGTCAACATAACCAACAATGTGAATACATCAAAATGATATCATCATATATCAATTGTCATCATAGCATATGTGAACCTGTGCCAAGCATGTGTCAACTGTAACAAGATATCATCATGAGAGTATGGTATGAGCCATGTGCCAACATTTATAATGTTATCAATGAGAGTATCAATTTTACCAATGCAACTCAGCCTATAGGAAGATAGAATAGGATCTCAAAAATCAACTTTTCCATGCAAAGAATGACAACAATAATGGCAACCATAATGGAAACCAACCAAAAGTCTAAGTTCAGTGTAACTAGTCCAAGCTCATTATCACTACTGTCATGATGCAACATCAAACCAATGCCTATTATAATGTTCCACAAACCTAAGAGTTTGTGTATTTGACATCAAGGAGAACAACAGGGAGGGCAACACCCTTTGTCCTTGATATCAAAGGGGGAGAATGTGTAGGTATGTGTTACCATCAATGCCAAAGGGGGAGATTATTGCACATATAATACCTAAGGTTGTGATGTGGTTGTCATTGATGTCAACACTTAGTTTGGACTATCAGATACATTGCTAATGTTGGATGTGATGTGGTTACTAAAGTTCATGATTAGAAGTCATGTGGTTGCTGAAGTTCATGGTTGGATGTCATTTGGTTGCTGAAGCTCATGGTTGGATATCATACCTCAGTCAATACTGAGATGAGTATGAAGTCATATTAAGAGGGAATTAGAAGCATCAAGAAGACACATTAAGATGGGAATTATAAGCATTAATAAGACATATTAAGTTGGGCATTAGAAGCATCAAGAAGATATATTAATATGGGAATTAGAAGCACTAAAATGTATGTTTCTATGTCTGTATGAGCTGTCACAAGAACACAAGTAGGTTTTGATCTCTAGAAAGTGATGAAGACTTCTACCACAAAAAGTTTCCTAGGAGACTACTTGGGAAATTGCTCCGCATTCTTCTGCATTTGCAGATATGATCATGTGGTTCAGAATCTAAGTTCAGTATGCTGTGAAGATGTTATATCTAAGAAATAAAGTCTATGTATCTTCAATAATAAAAGTTATGTGTGACAGAGTTCTGATCTATGTTCTGGCATAATAAAATGGTGATGAAGACTTGTTGGAATGCTTTGCAGTCCTCTGGATGTGAAGATTTGTTTATAAAACTTTGCGAACATGTTTAGAGAGGCTCAATGCATACTTTGTAAAGTATCTAGTGATTTGGTGTACCGTAAGTAATGGTTAAACCTCTAGGTGTACTGCCAAGGTGAAATAACCATTGTGCTACAAGTTTCATGTGTTCTTACTTAAGGGTAACCTATTTCAAATAGGTGTGTTGTGTAGATGTTATTTATTGAAGAATGATGTTGTGAATGATGTTTAGCACCAGACTAAGCATGTATTGGGATCTGCAAGGCACATGTTCTCTTTTGGAGTAGCATGTTGCTCATGATAGGGCTTTCCCTATGCATGTTTCATTTTGTGAAATCTTTGGCTGACTTGTAAAATGTAATATATTCTTGTTGTATTGGCTGACTTGTAATGAAATCAATGTAATATCATGTATATATTTTAAACCTAGTTGATCATATGCATTGTGATGTGTGACTGAAGGAGAAAGAGTAGAGGTATTAGAGGTTGTCCTAATTCATCTTGAAGAAATTTTTATGATAGGAGGGAAGTGTAGAGTGTGCCTAATTGATACAATCATTAGAAGAAGAAAAAGTGCAATCATCAAAGGTGTGAGCTTCAATGCCAGTTTCAGGTAGTAGAAGGATTGTCATATTGTAATCATTTCTGAGTTTGTTCTCAATTCAGGGAGTAGTTGCTTCCTTGGGAGTGACCCTAAAACAAAGTCTTTAGGGAGTAGCAGCGTCCTTGGGTTGTAGCCCTACAACAAAGTCACCAGGGAGTAGTAGCTTCCTTGAGTTGTAGCCCTAAAACAAAGTTGTAATTTTGAACTTCATATATTGTGAGTTAATCCTCACTGTGGTTTTTGCCTTCTTGGGTTTTCCACATATATCTGGTGTCATGTGTTGATGTGCATTGTGTTGTTCTTTCATGTTTAAATTAATGCTATGATACTTAAGTTTTAATCTACTCAGAGGACTTGAAGTTGTTTAGACACAGATTCACCCCCCTCTCAGTATCTTGGTGTGTTCAACATAATCTTGGTTGCTAGGTCTTGAGAGGTGTTTTGGACTTAAATCCTATGAGAGTAATCTCAAGGCTACGTTTGTTGTTCATTTTCTTAGAGATAATGTCGCTACTTGGTGGCGTTAGGAGGAGAGAAAAGGGCATTTGACACTAGACACTATTACTTGGGAGACCTTCTTGGAGTTGTTTAGGAAGAGATACATCTCAAAACACTTTGATAGTGAAAGATTGATGAGTTTCATGATCTCCAACAGAGAGGTCTCATAGTGGTACAATATGAAAACAAATTCTTGGAATTGCTACAATATGTTGATTATATTTAGGATGAGAAGCTAATGGTCAATCATTTCATCAGAGGACTCAATCATGGTATTGTAGGTCCTGTACATTTGTCAGAGCCCTTGACTTTGAGACAGGCAGTAGAGAAGGCCCTATCTAGAAGAAATTCAGTCCAAACATCATGAGAACCATGACAATTTTTGGAACCCATCTCAAGAAAACTGTAATTTTCCAGACCATCTTTGCCTCCTAGGGGTGGATTCATCTTTAACTCCTTTCCTTCTAGATATGATTTGCAACAACAGGGATAGAAAGTTAAGTCTTTTCAAGGAGGACCATCTAGGTCTTGGCAGGCTCCACCTTAGAGGAGAGATCAGAAACCACAAATGCAGTATGTGGGGCCAACTCGTCCACAACAGAGTTTTAGAGGTAGTCATGCCAGTTCTAGTCAACCCACATTTTAGACATAGACACAAGCACCATCTAAGGGTCCTTGTTATACATGTGGTGGTATGGGACATATTTCTCAAGAGATCATACAAAATAGTTAAGTTATAAGAGCTCAGTAGGTAGCTTCTTCTGAGCCTACAGTTGGTGATGTGGGGAAAGCCCATAGGGTTTTTGTAGCAGTGGATAATCGACAGGCAAACCATCACACATCAGTCGTAGAGACTCCTAGTAAAATTAGTAATATTGTTGTTTCCATATTTTTAATTCTGGGGCTACGGATTCGTTCGTATCCTCGTCAGTAGTGGAGAAATGCAGGTTGGTGATGGTTAAGAAAGATGCTAAATGGGATGTAGAGTTAGGTTTGGGAGCTAGGATGTCAGTTTGTTTTATGGTTAAGGATTGTTAGTTAGGACTTAGAGCTTTTACCACCATGGCAGATTCTGAGTTATTCCTCTAGGGTCCTATGAAGTGATTTTGTGCATGGATTGGTTGAATGCTCATGAGGCTTAGATGGATTTCTACAAAAAGTTGATTGAGTTCCTAGATGATGAGGGAAACAAGATGAAGATCTCAAGAGTTTAGAGGCCAGTGCCTCTTAGGATAATCTCAACTATGCAGCTTCAGCGTAGTATGCAGAAGGGATGCCAACTTTTTTCTATTTCTATCAATGAAAGATCTGAAGATAAGACATAGACTTCATTTGATGACCATCCTATTCTTAAGGAGTTCACCGATGTCTTTCCTTTAGAGATTTTTGGGATCCCACCTTGATGAGAGATCGGTTTTCACATTGACTCGTTGCCAGGAGCTCAACCTATTTCCAAAGTTCCCTATAAAATGTTGACTCAAGAGCTTTAGGAGCTTAAGTTGCAGTTGGAGGAAATTTTGGAGAAAGGTCATATTCACCCTAGTGTTTCTCCTTGGGATGCACCTATTATCTTCATGAAGAAGAAGGACGGGTCTATTTGCCTTTGCATTGACTATAGGCAGTTGAACAAGCTCATAGTGACGAATCGCTACCCATTGCTGAGGATTGATGATTTGTTCAATTAGATTGAGGGAGCAAAAGTTTTCTCAAAGATTGATTTGAAGTTAGGATACCATCAACTAAGGATAGTAGAAGCCTATATTCACAAGACAACATTTTTCACTTGTTATGGTCACTACGAGTTCACTTTAGTTCCTTTCGGGTTGACCAATGCCCCAACAGTATTCATGAGCCTGATAAATGGATTTTTTTGGACCTTTTTAGATCAATTTGTGGTCATATTCCTAGATGAAATTTTGATCTACTCCTGCACAGTAGAAGAGCATAAGGAGCATTTGTGATTGGTATTGCAGTGCTTGAGAGAGAACCAGTTGTATGATAATCTTTCCAAATGCGACTTTTCTAGATAGATATCTAGTATCTGGGACATTATTTCAAGAGATGGGATTGCAGTGGGCCCTTCAAAAATTTAGGTAATTTTGGATTGGCCCGCTCTGACTAATGTTGTTGAGGTTAGAATTTTTATGGGGCTATCTAGTTCCTATAGAAGGTTTGTGGAAGGGTTTTCCATGATTACACATCCGATCACTTCTCTTCAAAAGGAGAGAAAGAAATTTGTGTGGAATGAACAATGTGAGAGAGCTTTTCAAATTTTGAAGGAGAAACTTGTCAGTGCTCCTATTTTAGTGATTCTAGATCCTATAGGTGACTTTTTGTTTACATAAATGCTTCGATTGAGGGTCTTGGTGTGGTTCTCATGCAAGAAGGATGTGTGATTGCTTTTGAGTCGTACAAGTTGAAGGTGGATGAAGTCAACTATCTGACACATGACTTGGAGCTTGCAGCTGTTGTACATGCTTTGGTTAAGTGGCGACATTTTCTTCTTGGGCATCGATCTGAGTTGCATTCTAATCATTAGAGTCTTCAGTACATGTTTTCCTAGCCTGACTTGAATGCTCGATAGCGTCTATGGATGGAGTCTTTATGTGAGTATGACTTTGAGATCTAGTATATTGAGGGGAAAGAGAATGTTGTGGTAGATGCTCTTAGCAGACATAGACATGAGTATCTCTCATTGATAGTGAAAATGAATTTGAGGGGGCATATCTTGGAACTTTTTCTGTAGGATGCTTTATATAATGAGATAGTTCAGCTTTAGGGTCCCTTGATGGACAAGTTCAAGGGTTATTCTTTTGATGCTGATGGCTTGCTCATACATTATGGTCACATCTATGTTCCTTCCTTGGGGAACCTCAGAGAGTTTGTTCTTGCAGAAGCTCACATAGCACCCTACATAGCTCACCTGGGAGTCAATAAAATGCATGCAGATCTTCAAAAACATTATTTTTGGGCTAGTATGCACAAAGATATAGTAGAGTTCGTTTCCCATTGCCTTGAGTGTCAGAGGGTGAAAGCCAAACATCAACACCCGATTGGATTGTTGTATCCTCATGCTATTACTGAATGGAAGTGGGATGCCATCTCTATGGATTTTATTGTAGGCCTTCTGATGATGACTCTGCGATATGATGTTATCATGGTGATTGTGGATAAGTTAACTAAGGTGGCACATTTCTCTCTGATGAGTTCTTTGTATAACGCTACTTCTGTGGCCAGGGTTTTCTCGCACGACATTGTTAGACTTCATGGTGCTCCAAGGAGGATCATATCTGACAGAGATCCTATTTTCACTTCTTCCTTTTGGACTTCCCTATAGTAGGCCTTGGGTACTCAGCGCAACTTCAGCATTGCTTATCATTCGGAGACAAACGAGCAGACGAAAATGGTGAACTAGGTACTAGAGGATATGCTTAGGATGTATGTCATGGATCAACATCCCGCTAGGAGGAGTACTTGTACCTGGTAGAGTTTACTTATAATAATGGGCACCATAGCTCACTTGGCATAGCTTTGTATAAGGTTTTGTATGGTAGACCCTATAGGATGCCACCAAGCTAGGATCAACTTGAGGATCAAGTTGCAGTAGGACCCGAATTGGTTCACGAGATGGAAAGGTAGGTGACCTAGATTCGAGAACTGGAGAGAGTGCATGATTGATAGAATCAATATGCAGATGCTAGGAGGGTGGATCAAGAGTTTTAGGTTTAGGATAGGGTGTTCTTGCATGTTCGCCAACATAGGAGTTCTATTCGATATGGAAAGGGCTCCAAGTTGGCACTAAGATTTGTTGGTCCATTCAAGATTTTGGAGAGGATTGTCCTATTGCATACCGCTTAGCATTGCCACCTAGCATGTCTCATATCCATGATGTGTTTCATGTTTATGTTCTTAAGAAGTATGTATCTGACATATCTCATGTTCTAGAGTGGGATGCTCTACAAGTAGCGTAGGACAAGAAGTTAACCCTAGAGCCCATTTGCATATTGGATTGTCAAACATTGGCACTACGAGGGTGGTAGTTGGATCAAGTGAGGGTTTAGTGGGTTCACTACAATGAAGTCTCTATTTCCTTACCTCTTTGAGGGCTTCCAGGAGGAAGCCTAATTTTAGAGGTGGAGGATGTGAGGCCTAGTTGGCACTACTATTTAGACTATTATACAAATACTTGTTTATAGTTGATTTTATTGAGCATTGTGTGTGGATATGGTTTTTATTGATTCCTCAAGATCATGGACCTTTATGTTTTGATACACATATTTTTTACATATATATGTATGTGTGGACATTATTCTGGATCATAGCTAGTATTAGATGTTTTAATTTAATTAAACTTTTTTAATTATGTGATTTCCATGATTGTGTATTTAATTTTTGTAAAATAAATATTGTATTATTAATCATGAAATTTAATAAATTATTTTATTTTTAGACATTCTAGATGTTTAATATTTATTTACATGTTGCTTCGGCTATCTTTTCCATGATATACTGATGTTTGAAATTGAGTTTTGCAGGTGGGAAGCCCAGATCCTTTTAGTTCAAAGATATTCTCAAGATACCTATTTTTATTTGATTTTTCTTATTTTGTCACGGTTAACCTATTCGCTGTGTGTCGAGAATTATTTGGGTTAATTATATTCATTATTTCAATTTAATTATTTATGTAATTAATTTTTGGTGATGTTGGGGGGATTTAATTGTGTTGTGTATTTGGTTTTATTTTATTCAATAAAGTTATGGAGTTAAATTTTAATCTTTTAAACTTCCATTGGGAAGTTGAAAATGAGAGTTGAGCATTTTGTTTTAATTGGAGAATTTTATTCATTTGGGGGTGTGCCGTACATGCGTGGGTTTTTGGATTCTCTTTCATTTTCTTTTTGGTGTTGGGAAGAGATTGGGAAGTGGCTTTGGATGGAAATTAATTGTGGAAGAAGGAGGGTTTGAAAGAGGCTAGAAAATTCTACTTGAGAGGGTTTTGTTGTGGTTAGAACCCAAAATTTGGGTTGTTCCTAACTTGGACAACCAAGGTAGGGCTTACAATTTTAATTTTTTTTCAAGTATTGTGTATGCAAACTATGGATTTATGGAATAGATCATTGTTTTTTGTCATTTCTGATTTGTGTGTGTGAAGAAGAATGTATTTTATTGCAAATTTGTTGTCAAATTCTAGTTTGTGTGTGATTGGAGTTTGGGTGTATAGGGAGCGGATCTCCCCTGAGGGGTGAAAGACTCCCTCGTACATGGAGTTGAGAGAGGTGTCGATCCTCTCTTGGGGAAATTTGTTGTGCATTTTGTATTATATTAGATATGGTATTTTGGTGTTTGGAAGGGTTATGGAGTTGTGGTTGTGTTGTGGCTTGGTTGGAAGGGTTGTGGTGTTGTGGGGTTTGCTGTGGTTTGAATGGAAGAGTTGTGGTGATGGTGTCTATGGTGGCAATGTATGTAGAAGGAAGTATATTTGTTTTTGTGAGTATTCCCCAAGAGGGAAGGAAATCCGCTCTCTCCCCCTTTGCAAGAACCCATAAAGGATTCTTTGTGTGTGAGTCATCCATTTGTAAATTTGGTTTTAAATTTATATTTTATTTGTTAGTTTTCAAATGTGGCACTTGAAATATCCCCCACTCAGGGGTGGGCTTGTACATCAAGATTATGGTTGGGAGGAGAGCGGGACCAGGTTGTTCATTTGGCTGGAGGTGTTTGTTCCAAGCAAGGGAAGATATTGATTTGGCTTGTATGCCCCATGGAAACAAGAAAAAATGTATTTTGTAACTGGTTAATTGGCAATGTTGTTTACTATTAGATCTATTTATAAAAGGAAGAGATTGGGTTATGTGTTTTTGGTTATTTTCAGAGGAAAACCACTGTTAAATCTTGTTGGCAATATTGGAATTATCCCCTGTGTACAACAACAATCTTTTCATTTTAGGCATACAAAATACTTGTTTTTTTTATCGTGAGGAATCATTACTAAGTAAATTGGGTATTGATACCCTGTATCAATTTAAGTTTCCATTTGAAATAGTGTTGTGAATATATATATTTTCTGTTGTTGTTACACATATGTTAGCGAATAGTTTTTAATTAATAAAATGTTATTATTTTTGTTTAGTGGAGACCGTGGGCTACAATGGCCACCATTGCTTAGCCATGGGAGCCATGGCTCCCTTAGGCCAGTGAACGATGGCAAGGCTTCGACCTAGCCAAGCCTGCCATGGCTCAGTCAAGGCCTTAATTCTTTGTGGCATCTCTGTATTTTATGAAACTTGATCACTATGCAATACATCATTTCAATATATATATTTGTTATATATACACACACACACATATGTATATATTCTCTTGCATTTGATGTTATCCAATGTAACTCCATGGATATTTAATATGTTGTCCAATGTTGTATATATATATCATGATACTTATATATATGTGTGTATATGTACACACACACATCTTAGCAAAAATTATTCTTTATGTATATTTAATCTGGAGACAAACATATTGGTATGTTGTTCTGTTAATGATTGCAATCTCTCTCTCTCTCTCTCTATATATATAATTGCTATATATATTTATATGTTATTGAACATATATATCCATATATATACATATACATTCTCATATCATCATACTCATTTGCATGTCAGAAATGTTATCTATTATATTGATGTTTTGAGAAAAAGAGTTACTTGTATTTATGTGTTTTCAGATTTCTGTATTACTCGATATATGTATATATCTACTTAGGTGCATTTAAGTATGAATGAATTATATTTGAAGTATTTCAATTAGATATTTCATTCAAATAATTATTAGTATAATCAATTGATAATTAGTAGTTAGATAGATATGTTATTATGAAATTAGATGTTTAGTAATCATTCATTTTTGTGGTTCAAATGCCATTTAAGTATAATTGCTTTCTTGATATTATAGTAAATCAATTTGACATATCTAACTAATTTAAACTTCATCTTCTCTAGTTGTGAAAACAAGAAGGATACATTGAGACACTCCTTTATCATTTAGGAGAATTTGAAACAATTAGGTAAACTACTCTTTTCAAGTTTGATCATTGAGTGTTTTTTCCATAAAAAGTTAGTTTTAGAAAATGAAAATTGTAGCATTTTTGTGTTCATGTCCATTCTTATGATGATCATAAGGGTGGGATGACAATGATGACCATGAACCCTAGTGTAATGCCCACTGCAAAAATAGAATAGTTAACCAAGAAATGGCATATGCCAAGGGATTGGCTAAGAAACCACTCTACACCCAAAATCATGGATATAAAGCTTCTAATTGGCTAAATCAAAGGAATGTCAATACATTGCAAAATACTAACTCCAATAAAATGACATACACAAATAAATATAATAATGATGAAAGGGGACAATATAATGGTTATAGAGGTGGTAGAGGTCGTGGTAGAGGTAGAAAAAGGAGATATGATGCAACTTGTTATAAATGCAGTAAAAAAGGACACTTCACAAACAAATGCTAGGGGACAGGAAGACACAATGTACATTTTGTAGAAACCCAGAACATGACTTATTCACTTGTGATAAAACACAACAATATTTTAGAAATGCACCTTCCTAGTCTAAAAGTGATGAATTACAAGATTTCAATTCACAAAAAGGAGCTCGCATAATAAGGAAAATACAAAGAGATACACCATAGGTAGCTAGGAGATTCTAAAAGGAAAATAGGTATGAGTTATACAACACATACAATGAAACATTAGATGATGACTACTACCATAATAGGTTAAATTATAAATGAATAGACCAAAAGAAAAATACAAAAGACATGCCATTAATGGAAAACAAGACCATTGATGATAAATTCTAATATAAACCACAAAAAGATAAAGTAGGTTATGGTAGAGCTTGGCATAGATGTTAATATGCTACCAAAAAGGATTTGGGAACAACTAGGAAGGCCAAGACTAGAAGAAACCCCATATAACATAAGCTTGGTGGATGGGTCAGCTATGGGTACACTAAAAACTTGGATAAAAGTAGATGTTAACATAATGGGAGTTAAACAAATAATAGATTTTGAAATAGTAGAAATGAAAGAACCATTCAAGTCCTTTAATGCGCTACTAGGCCTCTAGTGGTTTGTGAATGCTAATGAAATTGTAGATTCTAGAAAAGAGGAAATATCCTTTGCTAATGAGAGTAAAGTAGTACATATTCTACTAGGAAGGGACATCAAAGAAGCCTCTATAGAATAGATTATCCAAGAAGACCATAGTGATGAGGACTCAAAAATTCTCTATTCAATACCCAAAGTCCCTAAACATGAACTACTAGAGGAATTAGAAATTTAGAAGGGGAAATAGAAGTAGAAGGTGATAATTATAGTATAGAAAGTGAGGATGTAATAATGCATGTTTACAAGATGAAATGAAATTAAAAACTTGGAGAGTGACAAGATTCTACATAGTGTTCATAGTTAAAATCATAGAGGAATCCTTACCATATGATACCATACTTAACAATATAGCACCACAAAATATATGCGGTAACTCAAGAGACCAACTAGAAGACACAACCTCAAAACTACATCAAGTAAACCACATCACATGAGGAATTTCACACATAAAACTTCTAAAATTCTCAGGCGTGGGAGATCTACATACTTACCTACTAGAAATGGAAAACACATTTCTATAAGAACAACAAAGATTAGAAGCATTACAACACACACTTGTATGCAATGCTGCGAGTTGGTGGCATACACATAAAGACAATATCCAAAGGTGGCTAGAATTTAAAATCCTAACAAAAACTAGATATCTACCAGAAGAAGGGGAATGTAAGATCATACCAAAATACCAAGGCCAAATTCCACCGTAGGAGCATCTAGACATGTGCATACTAGTTTGGAAGGGCACAAATGAATATGACACAAGACTGTATACCCAAATGTTCTACTAGACATTGACACTAGTTGCACAAACTTGGTATATAAATTAGGAACGTAGAGCAAAAACAAAAGAATGGGATGAGCTGCATGAAGACTTCCTAAATACATTTTCATTCTATAGTCCAAACAAACATATTCACATCGCACTCTGCAAGATGAAAGAAATAATATCTAAAACAACTAAAGAAACTAAGAAAGAATTACCACAACAAAGTTTTCCACCACCAACGATAGTGGGAATTTGGAAACTTATAGAATCGATGAATAAAGAAACTAACTACACTAAATAGAGATGCTTTAACACCCAACAAAAGGATGATGAGGATGAACATAATTTGGACATAGAAGTTCAAGAATGAGAAAGGGAAATTGAAAGAAAAATTGAGATAAAAGAGAAATATTGTAACCAACCTATTAAACTCAGAGAAGAAAATATTACAACAGAAGAACCAAAATTAGCTAAAATAGGTGATTACTAGGATGAAAGAGTGGTGGCACAGGTTGCTGAGATCTTGTTTGAATTTGAGGATCCCTTCCAAAGGACATTTACAGATTTAAAGGGCATAAAAGAGGAAGTAAGATTTATGAAAATACAACTGAAAGGAGTTAAACCACAAAAAAAGAGACCATACAGGCTAAATCAAAACATGAAGAAAAAGGTAAAAGTATAATTAGACAAAATGATCACAATTGGAATAATCAAAGTAGTTGAGGATGTGGAATGGATAAGTCTAATGGTAGTACAAAACAAGATAATAGAAGTGAGAATATGCGTTGATTTAGGGAACTAAATAAAGCATGCATACATGACCCATTCCCTACTCCTATCACTGAAGAAATACTGGAATTAGTTGTAGGAAGGGAAAAATATTTATTTATCAATGGATTCTCTGGGTACCATCAAGTCAGAATAAGGGAAGAGGACCAACCTAAAACAATGTTTGCATCATAATGGGGGTCCTTCATGTACACAATTATGCCTTTTAGATTAAAGAACAATGGTATTCAACAGAATAATGGTAAATACATTCAAAGACTATATCCATGATTTCTAGGAGGTATATCTAGATGACTGGACAATGTATGGATTTTAAAAATCATGTACAGACATTGAGAATGATGCTGAACAGATGCAAGAGTTTACAAATCTCATTAAATTTAAAGAAATGAATGTTTGCGGTACCATTTGGTACCTTATTAGGCCACATCATATGCAAAGAAGGATTAATGGTTGATCCATTAAAGTAACACTGCTAATGACCTTAACACGACCCAAAATAGCACTGAAAGTAAAAATTTCTTGGGATATATAGGGTATCACCACAAATTCATATGAGGATATGTGGCAATTACAACACCACTAGAAGAGATCTTAAAGAAAAAATAGATAAATCTATTGAATGGAATGAGCAATGTTAGAACTCTTTCAATGCATTAAAATAGAAGATACATATCCCTACTAGTCTTGCAAAGGAAGAAACAACCCACATATAGATCCAAGGCTGTATCCAAGTGTTACAACATGACAAAAAGTAGTGGGAAACCACCCTGAAATAACTAAAGCTAATATACAAGAACATTCTCCCAGGTAACTAGTGCCGCATGCCTTGAGGATAAGACATACTTTCAAAAAGGGATATGACGCTGGTAGGACATATGGCAACTAGTAGAACCTACCACAGGTCATCCGAAGTGGAGTGCAGAGGATAAGGATAACAAGGATAATAACATTAAGGGAGTTTTGTAAGGGACACATCCCTATCATAGTATATTGTATAAAGATATGTAAAAAAGTAATTATAATGTAAGAAATATAAGCGAATATAAGAAGAGTAAAATACAAAGCATAGACTTAGACCTCCCTTTTATATCTAATATTTAATATGAATATATAAGGAGATATAAGGGTTATAACTAAAGGATTATATGTCTATTAACGTGTTTAACTTATTGGATTTGATTGGATCTACCACATGATGTTATTCCTTACTATTGTTCTCTATCATTCTATCACTATCATGTCTGGGGTATAAATTGACTTTAGAGACTTAACTCAGGCTCAGATCTCTAAACTATCTCATGCTATTTCTTTCCAATAGTAATTGTGAGGATACATGATAGTTTATTCTATGAGTGAGATGTGTAACTCCCACCTATTCTTGGGTAGTTGGAGTTACTCCCTCTCTTTGATGTATTAGCCACCTCTAATGACCATTTATTTGTCTTTTTTGGGTAGGTGTAACCATTAATTTGACATATTCCAAGTAGGTGTAACTCCTCTCTATTTATAGTAGTTGGAGTTACACCAATTGGTTTTATTTTCCTCTTTTGTTACCATATATACAACATTATTCTCTAATATTTGATGAGAATATGGAGAGTGTGCTTTCCTTATGCTATTTTGTAGATCTCTTATATTTGTTAGGTTCTAACTCTATTTTGCTACTTTGATTCTAAGATCATCTATATAAATATTTTCATTTAGTTTATTTCTTACATAGTTATTGGATAGGTTCTTGCTTATGTGTAGAATCTAAAATGGTATTAGAGCCATTGTATTGAGAATAGACCATTCAATTACCTAATTGGAGAGATAGTGAGTTTAGTAATTTGGGCATGGGTTAATTTTTGGCATCGTATGTACAATATTTCTAGCAACACCATTGTGTTTGGAAGGCTCAAGAAAGTCAAGATTGGATTTTATTTTGCTTGAATCGAACTTTGGGAAGCTAATCAAGAGTTGGGTTTTCTCCATGTTTGACTAATTGGATTTTGTAGGTAGCACATTTTTTGAGGCATTTTGGCAGAAAATGGACCTTGTCATTACATTCAAAAGACATCAATACCTATAAATTGATATAAAATTTATCAATTTTTGATTTCATGGTCTAGAGGAGTTTGATTTTTTGGCCTAACACTATTCATCCATATACTATCATACATGTGTGCAACAACCATGATTTTGGTATAATAAAGTTTAGAGGTTCCCCCAAATCTAGCAGTTCCCCTAAATTTGGCAACCTTCTAAAGTTAGTTGGTAGTTTTTTACATTTGGCAAAATTTTAGCAAGATTGCTAAATTTGGTAAAGTTTTCTAAATTTAGTGACAACGGGATGCGCCATTAAGATTTTCTATTTTGAGGGTCAACATCAAATGGCCAAAAATTACTCATATAAAGGTATTATTTTGAGCAATGTTTTTTAAAATGGCTAGAACTTGCTTGTACAGTTCCATATAGTTCTCAATAGAATAGAGTAGTAAAACATAAGATCTTGTTCGAAAATCCTTGAAGGAAATGGTGAATCGCATGATGCACTCTAGATCCCTTGCACCACAATTCTAGGAAAAGGCTATAACTATATGAACTATATCTAGAACCAAGTTCCTTATAAATCCTTGAAAGGAGTCACTCCTTTCGAAACTTGGAGTGGTAGTAAAGCCACAATGAAACATTCAAGGTCTTTGGATGTCCAACATGGACCCACATTTCCATAGATAGATAGAAGGATCTTTGAATCTTTAGAGTAGGCCTTTTATCTTTGTGGGTTATCCATATAGAGTAAAAGGATATCAAATCCTTTAAAGCTTATTACTCATGAGTTGTTCATTGAATGTAATTCTCACTTTGAGGAAGGCTCTTTAAGTCCAACTCTTGACACTTATTCTTTAGTCACTTGGGGTATACTTGGGACACAAGATAATTTTTTAGATGAGGCAAATTCACCTAAGCATGTTTTTGAAGACAAGGATTCTTCTTCCTCTATTTTGGATGATGAGAGTGATGATAAGGATCATCCTCCCTTCTTACCTACTCATCATTTTTGATAAGATGGAAAATCTCCTCCTAACTCTCCTTTTTTTGGTCCACTTTGGGATAGACAAACATTGTAGTTTTTAGGTGATTAGGTTAGGGATCCTTTAGAAACTAGGTAGATGAGATCATAGTTCTAGGCACCACCTCATGTTTTCATCACTTCTACTTTTGATCCATAGTCTTTTTAGTTTATGGAGGAATTGAATGAACTGCATTACAAGGTAACTAAACAAATTCTCCCTTATGTTTAGGGAACACATAGTTATGGGATTCATTATGCAATAAACTGTAATTTTGATTTGGTTGGATAAATTAATTTTGATTGAGCAAGTTGTTGGGATAAAGTGCCATTAACCTTGTAAATCCCAATATTGTATTTATTCCATTTATTATTTCTAATTTGTAATTACCCATAAGGGATGTATAAGTTTCACTGGCAGTTTATTACAGAGTTACTTTTACTACTCAAGGAATCTCGGTAAATAGTAAATGAGGTCAGGTGGAGAATCTTGGTGCCTATCTTAGGGAAATGTATTTTTGGGCTATTATGACGCATGTCATAAGTTTGTAAGAGCATTTATGACAACCTACAATTGTCATAAGGTGTAAGAGATTCTATGACAATATATGACAACAATTATTATCTTGTAAGTTCCTATTCTTGGTTCTAAGTGCCTATATTGGGAAGATGCCTATGACAGGTGTAAGGGAATCTGTAAGAAGATGATTTTGGAGTACCCCAAGATAGAAAAGTTGGATTTTGTCCATCTCCCACAAATTTCTTTGGTGGACTTGAGAGTGAAGTTTGGTGGTGTAACAGTGAGAGGATATCTCAGTTTTATAGGTACAAAGGTGCTATTGGATTGAAGAGTGAAGAGGAGATTGAAAGTGGATGTATTGTAATCTTTTTTTGAAGATAATACAACTTGGGCCTCTCTTCTTGGTGGAGTATTTTTTCCCGCAAGGGTTTCTCCATGTAAACACTGTGTCATGTGTTTGTTCTTCTTCTCCATTGCTACCTTGCGTTGTGGGATCTTGCATTCTTATGTTGCTGATTTGTGCCTCTTTGTTGCTATTATCTTATGGTGATGTTATTGCTATTATAAATTCATCTAAGGTGCTTTTATCAAGCATGTTAGAGTGGCTAATTTTAACATCATAAAGAAGTTGAATCTCTTTGTGGTATTTCAAGGATTAAGCAAGTTATTTTCAGATTTGCATACAATTTTCAGATTTCTATATTGTAGTAGTCAAAGCCTTGTGTCTCAAAATTGGTATCATATCTTAGTGATTTGATAATTAACAATTAGATTAGAGATTGTTCAATAATTCTAACAATTGGTATTAGAGCTTAAGGTTGTTCCATGGCTTGCATGTGCTTGCATGTGTTTGCATGTGCTTACATGTGAGTTGCATGTACTTGCATGGGCTTGCATGTGATGGACTCATGGTAATTTGGTTTTGGATATTACTCCATTTTTGAATTTAGCTTGTAAAGCTTGTGAATTTGTTGGAAGGAATTGTAGAATGTTGGAGGTTTTTGGGCTACAGTGGATGTTCTGTATGTTGGCATTGTTTTGCAGATTTGTGAGATTGGAAGCCATGGTATCTAACTCTCGGATAGATATTGTCAATGAGATTTACAGTGGCCTCTTGAGGCTCAGGGTTATGGATCTTCATGGAGTTGATCTTGTGGTATTGATCTAGAGCTTTGGTTTGGTGATATGTGAGTATCCTCTTGCATGGTGGTTATGTTCCTTTACCTTGTGGTCATGTGAATTGAATGGGTTTTCATGTTGGATAGTTGATTTTGGTGCCCTGGTCACATGGAAGAACATTTATTTTTGGGACTATAGTATGGAGTGCTTGTGTTGGATTCACGGGTTTAGCCCTTGGTTACATGAAAGCACTGGGTGATTTTCCACTGGTTGCATGTGGGTTGTGGAGTTGGTATTTTAGTGATATGGAAACTCCTAAAAAACCTAGTTCCTCCTCTTTCATATTCATGTTATTTTGGATATGTAGGTTTTACAGTTTCCCTCTTAGAAAAAGATGTGGATTCATAGATCTGTGATATTTCATTATTTCAGATGACATATATGGGGTAATATCTATATGTTTAAATGATTTCAAATTTATAGAGAGATATTTTTGTAGGTTTTACATGTTAACAAAAATCTGTGGTTTGTAGATCTATGGAAAGATTGTATTCAAACTCTTAGAGTATTCTGGATGGTTCAAACAATTATAGATTTGTAGGGCTTCTTGATGGGTTCTTATGATCTATGGTTACTCTTATGTGGATTTGTTTGGCAAATTAGGTCTAGCATTGATCCTGGTGTTTAAGTCTTGGAAATCTACATGTTATTCCTGGTTATCTTTGTTCTGCATGTTACTGATGTGGGGTTGAATCTATTTTCATTTATTTGAGATTGGAGCACTGACCATGTTTTTCTCCTTTGAGATGTTGCATGAGTGCAGATCTTGTAAATTATTTGATGAGGATTCTATTTGGTTGGCCTCTTCTTGGTTGCCTTGATTACATTGGTATGTTTATTGTAGTGAGACAGAAGGATGGTTTAGAGTAGGTCTGGTATAGTTGTTCATTAGAATCTATAGTAGTAAGTTATGGTGCATGAGAAGCTCTATTCACTTTTAGTGGAGTTTTGGTAATGATGCTGGTCATGGTACCATGCATAGCTCAGTATCACTTTTAGCGGGAGTTTTGTGCAGTTACATAGTATGTTCTATCTTCTTTGTTTTCAGGATTTTGGTTCTAAGCTGATGTTGTTGCAGTGTGTAGTGAGACATGGATAATCTTCAATTAGAAGATGGATGATCTTTTGTAACAGTTGTTGGTGTCATAAGGAGCTCTTGGATTATGCCCTTAGGTTGCAATGAGGGTTTATTGACATCTTTGGTTCTATTGACAAAGGATGATTAATCTTCTTGGTTTGGAGATTATGGTACTCAACCTTTCAGGAGTTGTGTTGTTTACAGTAGATTATTTTATTGTGTTGAGGCCATGGATGATCTTCATTTAGGAGATGGTTATCAAGATTTCATGGATAGCTTGGTTACATGTTTCAATGGGAGCTTTTGACAGTGATGGCTTGTTGTTTATCTTGTTGCCATGTATAGCTTGATATCACTATTCAGTGGGAGCTTTGGAAAGATATGGTTATCTTCATGTGATTTACAAAGGTTTTAACATCTTGTTTCATGGAAGATCCTTAGAGTCTTTAGTAAAGGTGTTATTGTTCTTCCTTTGGAGAGGATGTAGTTCTCTCTAGTTTTGAGTATTAATCATTTGCTTGGAGCTTCATGATTTTGTAGGTTGCATTTGAAGTTGGCATGGATTGATTGGTGAGTGCACATGGATACTAGAGAGACTTGGATTAGGATGGATATTTCTTATGTTAAGAGATATGTGTTGGAATGGTTACTTGTTATGAAAGTTTTTCAATAGTAAAGACCAAGGAGACTACACTTGGAAATGGATGTGAGTCCATCATAGACCTGATGAGAAGGTTGTCTTTATTGAAATCTTATATTTCTTGGTGTTGTATGCATAGGACAATCTTATATCCCACTCTTGGTCTACTCGGTAGGTGAATGATCTAAGAGGTATTTCCCACCTAATTATTAGATGCATTTGTTATATGTATCTTGTCTTCTCTTGTGAATTAGTCTTGAAAGTTGAGTTCTAAAGGCTTGTTGAGAAGTAGATGCATGGTTTTATGTATTTCCATTGTTATCCTTGTAATCTTGAACTTGGGTTAGTTTTGAGGATTTGGTAGGAGAGGTACATGAGATGGTTAGTGGCTTTGGGCATATTCCCTTATGTTGTGGGAATGTTTGGCTAGTTTGATGTACTTTCTGTAAGAGGTTTATATCTAGTTCTGCCATGTTTCATTATAATTTGAATGGTTAGATGTTGATACCCTTTCAGTTTGGGAGTGTTGAAAGAGATCTTACTTTACACATTTTGGCACATGTTAGTGTGGTATAAGGCCATAGTTTGATTTGCAGGTTCTCTCTTTCCTAGTATATTGTCTTCTTCTTGAAGGTTCTTATGTTTATGGAGTTGAGGTTTTGAATGGAATCATGTGCTATTGGTTGGACTTTATTATTTTTTTGCAACAGTTTGGTAGCTCCTTGATCTCTTTATTCATTGGTTTGGAGGAATTGGGAGAGTAATTTGGATTGGTAATGAGAGATGTATTTTGCATATCATTGTATGCTTCTTTGACACTATGATAGAGGAGTTAGTCACATCCTCTATGTGAAGTGCTCTAGGAGGACTTGTTAATGCTATGATCTTGTTTTCAGATTTGACATTACCTATGTAGTGGGAGTTCCAAAAGGTATATGTGTTTTGTATGGGAGGGGCACCTCTCTTGGACTGGTTACACTTTACTGCAGTGATTTACTTTAGAGGTTTTTTATTGCATGTCTATGTGTGTTATTACTTTGGAGTCTTCTTTTGCAGGATGGTGGATATACAAGGACTTGTTTGTAGATTTGGGTTGTTATGTTGATATCATGAAGTTATACCTATGATAGTTTGTTTACCATGGTTTGAGGTATGGATAGTTTTGGATGAGCTAGCAACTTGCTGTGGTTTCTATCCCAATTTGGTATGAGTGTGGCAGTCACTCAGAGTCATTTGTTATCATTTAGATTTGATGCTTGTGTTCATGTATAGATTGGTGCAGGGTTCAGTGACATTTGATATGTTTCACCTTGGCATGTTCCTTATCCCATCATGGGTAATATGATGTGAGGATTTCTTGCTTGGAATGGTGGTTATCATGGTTGCTTTTGTAGGTATCTTGTTGGAGCAAAAAAGCATGTTGAAAAATCAATGGTACATGGTTGGCTAAGGGTTGTTTATTCCCTTGATTGATTTCCTATGGGTTGATTTACAATGTATAAAGTCAAGTGGGAGAATGTTGGGATAAAGTGCCATTAACTTTGTAAATCCCAATATTGTATTTATTATTTGTAATTTGTAATTACCCATAAGGAATGTATAAGTTTCACTGACTGTTTGTTACAGAGTTACTTTTACTACTCAAGGAATCTTAGTAAATAGTAAATGAGGTGAGGTGGAGAATCTTGGTGCGTATCTTAGGGAAATGTATTTTTAGGCTATTATGACACATGTCATAAGTTTGTAAGAGCATCTATGACAACCTATAATTGTAATAAGGTGTAAGGGATTCTATGACAATATATGACAACAATTATTGTCTTGTAAGTTCCTATTCTTGGTTCTAGGTGCCTATATTGGGGAGATGCCTATGACAGGTGTAAGGGAATCTATAAGAAGATGATTTTGGACTATCCCAAGATAGAAAAGTTGGATTTTGTCCATCTCCCACGAATTTCTTTGGTGGGTACTCATTTTGTATAAATATGAGACTTGAGAGTGAAGTTTAGTGGTGTAACAATGAGAGGATATCTTAGTTTTACAGGTACATAGGTGCTACTGGATTGAAGAGTGAAGAGGAGATTGAAAGTGGATGTATTGTAATCTTGTTTTGAAGATAATATAGCTTGGGCCTCTCTTCTTGGTGGAGTATTTTTTCCCACAAGGGTTTCTCCACATAAACACTGTGTTATGGGTTTGTTCTTCTTCTCCATTGCTACCTTGTGTTGTGAGATCTTGCATTCTTATGTTGCTGATTTGTGCCTCTTTGTTGCTGTTATCTTATGGTGATGTTATTGCTGTTATTGCTGTTATAAGTTCATCTAAGGTGGTTTTATCAAGCATGTTACAGTGGCTAATTTTAACATCATAAAGAAGTTGAATCTCTTCATGGTATTTCAAGGATTAAGCAAGTTATTTTCAGATTTGCATACAATTTTTAGATTTCTATATTGTAGTAGTCAAAGCCTTGTATCTCACCAATTGGTATCATATCTTAGTGATTTGATGATTAACAATTGGATTAGAGATTGTTCATTAATTCCAACACAAGTGATGTCAAAATTGCAAGTCCACTTATAATTATTGTTTCTCACTTGGTTTTGGTCTTATATGTTGGTCAAGAAAGAAGTAATATGCTATTGCTCTTTCTTCCATAGAATCTAAGTATTGAAGAGATGTGAATGCCGCCACTAAGGCTGTTTGACTTTAGCACATTCTCACTAAGTTCAGTATCTAGTTTTGTAGGTCATCTATCATATTTTGTGACAACCAAAGTACTATCACGATCTATTAGAATCTATTCCATCACTAGTAGACCAAACACATTGAGATCCATGCTCACTATATTTGGGAGCTCATTCATTGAAAGGTCATCAATCTCTACTATTACATGACTTAGAACTAAGTAGCCAACATCTTCACCAACCCTTCACTAAAACCAACCTTATTCTTACAAGAGTTTTTGGGGGTGAAGAAGGATACATATTGGGAGGCATCGGTAGGGTAAACCACACTACTACTTGCACAAGATAAAGAGAGACAAGCTCACCACAAGTGCGATACACCTTTATCCAACATACAACACATCCATGAGACATCTCAAGGGTGAAGGATGTTCCAGAGCAACCAAGATTAGCCAACAAAAACTAGAATAACTTCCACAAAGATAAATTGCACCAAATAAACCAAAACATATATTCAAAAGTTAAGTAAAATGTACAATGATGCCTTGTATAAATAGGCAAGAAAGAGGAGGTAGGAAGGTAGGTCACAATGATTGACTACCCCTCCAAACATACAACACTTGTCTAGCTCAAGTGACACATGTTTGAGTAAGTGGAAGGTATACATGCAATAGGTGTCTTCAAAAGATGAGGACACATGTCTCAACCATATGAGATGAGACAAACTCCTAAAAGTCCCTAAGTGGAGACTTAAGCATAGTGTGAATAGAACCTAGCCAATCTAGATAGGTAACTACTATTTTTAGGTGATAGTGGAGATGAGATCTCAATGCAAGTGGAGATGGGCTGAGCTAGATTCAAGGGCCAAATGACTTCCAAAAACATGCTCGAATGAAGTTCTAAGGCTAAGATTTAGAGGAAGGGCCAAAGGTGCAAATGGTAGTCTGGATACAAACTAAATGATGGCCAGATTGAAGGGGCCTTGAAGACAACAAGAACAAGGCCAATCACAATGCAAGAGCCTCTGTAGAGAAGAGCTAAAATGGTAGGTCAGCTAGGGGGCCCAACAGGGTGGAAAAACTTGAAATCCAAGTGGGGTCATCTGCGTTTGGGTGATAAGGCCCAAAATTAGGGTTGTAGAGGTCCAAAAATGAACCAGTGAGCCTGAAATAAGGACAAAGTTGAACCAGAATCAGACTAAACTAGCCAAAAAACACCTACACACCCAAAAATTGGAACCAAAATGATCAATTTTGACCAACTACAAGGGGAAAATTTACCCTCTACAATTTTTTTCCTTTTTTGAAAAAAATCCATACAATAAGGAAATGTCTATACATGCCATATGACACCCAAGGTAGAGGTAATTATTTTTGCAAACAATTATTTTTATCAAAATTCACCAAATGAAGGGTAATCTTTACTATCTTAGGCCTTTTGGAATCAATAGCGAGGTCCATTTGGCTCCATGATGAGCTCTTGACAAGGCTAGATGTGGGGTTTTCTCAAAATAGGAAGGGTTTTGCTAGCATGGATCTGATACCATGTTGGAGCAACCAAGATCAACCAACAAGAACTAGAATCATTTCCGCAAAGCTAAATTGCATAAAATAAGCTAAAAAATATATTCAAAAGTTAAGTAAAATATACAATTATGCATTGTATAAAGAGGCAAGAAAGAGGAGGTAGGAAGGTAGGTCACAATGTCTGACTATCCTTCCAAAGGTAAAACACTTGTCTAGCTCAAGTTACACATGTTTGAGCAAGTGGCAAGTATGCATGCAATAGGTGTCTTCAAAAGATGAGGACACATGCTCAATCATATGAGATATATATAGACAAACATAGAGATAGATATAGACATAAGGATAGATATGGATAGAAAATGGAATAGGAAGGAATGTAAGTGAGAAAAAAGAAGATAGTTGTAGGAAAATCTAGGAAAGCATATGTGATGTGTATATCTATGCTAGTGGTAAATGATGTACATTGGATAAAAAGTAAATGATATGAATATATGGGTAGACCTATTCTATGGTGTCAATGAAGGTATAAAATTACTTGAGTAGTTATGTTATGCATATGTTACCTACCGTACACTACTAATTTTCTTCTCATTGCATCACCTTGGGGTTAACTTATTTGACATAAGTAGTACAAACCTTAGGCCCACATTTTATTGTCAACACTTGGCTCCATTGTTCTGATCCCAATGTAGCACATGTTGACATTGATGTCAAAGGAGTGGTGATCAGAGGAAGTGTGATGTGAAAGATATAGTGATAGAAGATGTGAGCTTGCAGGTTGGAAGTTAGCTAGAAATAGCTATAAGGTTTGTGTGGTTTATATTTGAGAGCATAAGAACTACCGCAAAGCTTTCCAGAGTTACCAGAGTGAAGATAGTCCAGCATTATAGTGTTGTTTTTCATTATATTGGTAAAACAAGTTTTGAAGGGGCCTTGAAACCCTTTACAAAAAGTAGTAAACTAAGAACAAAAAGCCAACCAAATGCCAACTGAAAGCTAACAGACTAAAAAAGCATAGAAAACCATAGCAAGAAAAGAACAGGCTCAAAGGTACAAAAGAATGCTCCGCATTTCTTCACACTTGATGATATAGCCTAGTTGTTTGAACCGTATGTGAATAATGGTGTCTTGCATACCATATCCAAATTTTAGAATGTAAAAAGTACCGTAAGTATGTTTAGCAATGTTCCAAGGTAAGGCAATGTAACTAAACTGTGTAAGGGATACCGACATCAAAGTTTGAGTGCTTGCACTAGCAAGTTGAAGCATGAAATATAAAGAGGAGTACATGAGAAGGTTTTGCAAGTCATATTGTGTTCATGACATGAACTGCATGATGATATCCTTCTTCTCTAGTACCACATAGGGTCTGGAGCTAAGGCATGAAAGGATAAGTGTTTGCAGAGCTAACATGGTGTGTTTGAGTGATCGTGTCATGTGTGTGGAAGCGTGCACTAGCGAGAAAGTTTGGGAGAAGGTAAAATGGGTCTTGTAGACCTCTTGGTATGAACCACATAGTGGGATTTCACTCCTACATTACCATAGAAGATTTGGGAGCTGACAAGTTTTATTAGTTACACATTTCATGATACATGTTACATGAAGGCTGACAAAGTTAATGTTTAGAAGGCTTGCAGAGGATATATATGAAGGATAAAAGATTGTTTCAAAGGGTTTGTGTGAGTACGATAAAGGTGAATAATTCAAAAATTAAGAAGTAACTCTAGAAGTTATAATTGATAATCCATAACAAAGGTAGTATTGTATTGCAGAGGTGTTTGAGCCTGGAAGGTAGTAGAGATGTTTGAGAAGAGGTGTTAAAGTCATTAGAATAAGGCAATGGAGTTGATGCTATGGAGGTGATTAAACCTGTTGGCAAGAGACATTGCTAGCCATGTCGAGTGTTGTCCTTGATGGCAACTGAATCTATCCTACACATCTGCATTGTATCATTTAATCATATTGAAAGTCAAATTGTAGATTTGTCTAAGTTTGGATAGATAGGAACAGAGCATATGATAGGGTTTAGCTTTTTGGTCCGCATTTCTCCACAGCTAATCATATTGAGCTGTAAATTTGTGGAAATGTTAAGGGATGTTAGGGCTACCTAAATCCAAAGTTTTATCCTCTAGTGATGAAGGGATTGAAGGTTACAAGCATCTGAGTATTAGGTTTTGGTTAGAAAGTTTAGTCTGGTGAAGAACACGCTGACTTGGTGTTTAATCCTTGTGCGTATTAAGAAAAGTGGTTGGTTGAGCTATTTATGAGATCCAGTGATATTGGCCAACATGTGTGATGACTTGAATACATAGGTTTTGGTCTGCACTGATGTTAGTGAATGGATTCAGCCAACAGAACAATGATCTTGAAAAAGTTTCTAAGTTTTCTTGAGGCCAACTGTAGTTGATGTAATTACATGTTGCAGATATATATAATTGATGGGTGCAAGCATTTTGAGGTATGGTTGTGTGAATATGAGGTGAGAGGAAGCAAGAGATCTGAGCCTTAGATCATGGCAAAATAGTAAAACAGGGTAGTGAGAGATGAAGTGTGTAAAGTCGGTATATTGAGCCT
Source organism: Cunninghamia lanceolata (assembly GCA_027924645.1). Classification (NCBI taxonomy): domain Eukaryota; kingdom Viridiplantae; phylum Streptophyta; class Pinopsida; order Cupressales; family Cupressaceae; genus Cunninghamia; species Cunninghamia lanceolata. The sequence continues at coordinate 5,036,775 of BSBN01001187.1, read as the reverse complement.
AACCAAAACTATAATCTTGCATTGTTAGATGCTATTCTTCAATTCAATTATTTCAGTGAAGTCTTGTAATTAATATTGTAGGAAGTGAGCTCTAGGCAGTACGCTTGAAGGCATGTGCCTTCCCATTTGCAATACTTTTAACAGAGTATAAAATCTTGTGGGTTAACCCCCACCATGGTTTTTCCCTTAACTGGGTTTCCACATAAAAATCTTGGTGTTCATGTGTAATGATCTTATTGTTGCTATTCTTGAGTTCATGCTTCTTTCTTTTGAATGTATGTGGTAAATAATTAAAGAAACATAATAATAAGTTTTGCAAAACACTGATTCACCCCCCCTCTCAGTGTTCCTTAATTTCAACAAAACCATCAGTCAAATGTTTTTGTACAAAGGTTGGTGCTACATCTTGTAAGTATTGTAAGTGTTGTAGCAATTTAGGGAGTTGGTTCTTCCTTTGGGTTGGTGCCCATAAAACTTTGTTTTAGGGATTTGGTACTTCCTCTAAGTTGGTGCTCATAAACTATTGTAATAGGGGATTTTTTTCTCCTTTGGCTTGGTTCACATGAAATTCATTGTAAACTTAATTTTTATTTGTGAGGTTGGATTTGGATAGTAGATCCAAGCATCTGACTCACCGTGGTTTTTCACATCTTGAGTTTTCACATAAATCTGGTGTTATGTGTGTATGTGCTCATTTACTTTATGTGGTTTGACAATTTACATTGGATTGACTGCATCTAAAGGAATAAGAAACTGATTAGATACTAATTCACCTCCCCTCTTAGTACATCTATGTGTTCAACAATTGGTATCAAAGAAAGGTTCCTTGATATAGTCTAACAACTGAAGGTAGATCTTGGATAAGAACACATGGCTAGATAGGAAGGATCCTCTTCTAATAGAGCACCTCTATTTGATGGAACTAACTATGCTTTCTAGAGTGTAAGGATGTAAGCTTATCTAACTTCTCTAGGATATGATATTTGGAGATTTGTGATTGATGTTTAAATATTGCTCCTACTAGTCCTCTCATAGATCTGGCTGATAATAAGGCATGTGAGAACAATGCTAAAGATAAGAATGCTATCCTAAGTGGTCTGACTAACATAGAGTTTGTTAAAGTAATGCTGTGCAAGATAGCTAAGGACATATGGGATAAACTTAAAAATCTCTACGAAGGAGATGACAAGGTAAAGCAAGCAAAATTGCAGATCTTCAAGGGTAAATTTGAAAATCTTAAAATGAAAGAAGAGGACATAGCTTTCTATCTACTTTGAATAGATGAAGTAGTGAATGCAATCAAAGGTCTTGGTGAAGAGGTAATTGATTCAGTGGTTGTTAAGAAAGTACTAAGATCACTTCCCCAAAGGTATGATTCCAAAGTTTCTTCTATTGAAGAAGCCAAAGATTTGAATAAACTCACAATGGATGAATTATATGGATCTCTCACTGCTTATGAAATGAGGAATGCAAGTAAGGAGACATCAAATAAAGAAGCTTCTTTCAAAGCATCTAAGAAATAAAAGAATGATGCATCTGAGTCAAGTGATGGATCTGATAATGAGGAATCCAACTTTGTGAGAAAGATGAAAAAGGGTTCCAACAATTACAAAGATAAATTATCTTTCAAATGTTTTAATTGTGGTAAAATTAGTTATTCTATTGTTAAGTGTCCTCAAGCCAAAAGTGAAAGTAGTGATGAGGAAGAAGAGCATAACATAAGGAAAGATGACAAATATTATCAACAGAAAAGGAGCCACAAACAAGAAAAACATGAAAAGAGGAGTTTTCACATACATAAGACAAGCTTCTATTCCAAAGAGGAAAGCAACTCATCTAATGAGAGTGGTGAATGCATCTTAGATAGGGACAGAGAAGAGATTCAACTCATGGCAATAGAGACAAGAAGTGTTGTTTTTAAAAATGAAGACAATCCTGTAGAAGATGGTGATGAAATGCTAAATCTTGATAAAAAGGACATGACAATTATTAATGAAGAAGAATGTGAAGTTGTTCTTGAAGGTGAATTGATCACTACACTTGAAGACTTGGATTTAGTAAGGAAAGAAAACAAAGAACAAAAGGCAAAGCTCAAAGAATTAGAGAAAATTATTGTTAGCTTGAAGACTTAGATTGAAGAAGGTAAAAGAGTTGCAAATTGTCTGAACACTAAGCTTAATGCCAAATCAGATGAATACACTAGACTTGAAGAAGATATTGTCTCCCTAAGGAAGGAACCGAAGAAAGCCAAGGATTGGATAGACATGAGCTTAAAATTTGAGAAAAGCACAATCATTCTTGATGAAATGATCAACAATCAAAGATCAACTAAGGATAAGGCTAGTATTGGTTTTGAGAAAGGTTAGAGCTTAAAAACAAATGAATCTGTAGATAAAACTATGATGAAGAAGACAAAATGAAGCACTGAGAAATCTCAAAAGACTAAAGCTAAGAAGCAGAAGGAGGATGATGGTTTCACAAAAGGTCAAAGATCTGAAGAAGAGATTCAAGGGTTCTCCTCTTGCAAGACAATCTGCTATAACTAGGTTCTCTTCATTCTTTTATGGTTAATGTTAAATTCATGCAATAGATTTGGTCATAAGGTTGTGTATTGTAGAACTAAGACAAGAAGAAATGGTCTTATGAGGAAAAACTCAAAATTGCCTCTGGAGTATAGTGATATATGCTACAAGTGCAATAACTTTGGGCATAAAGCAAGATTTTGTAAAAGTGGTCTTATGTATCCGCCTAACCAGGACAAGAAGATGGAAGAGACCATGAAAAAATAGAAGGAAATTACAAAGATATGGAAAAGGAAACAAGATAAATACAATAAGAAGGAAGAACCTTTTCTTGTGCCATATGTAGAGGAATTCATAATAGATTAAGAAAAGACATGGGTTCAGGGGGAGCTAACCACTACATAATACTTTAGCTCCATGTAAAAATGAGATGTTTCTTGTGTTAAGATGAATTAAAAATGAAAGCAAGGCATATAGGTGACTTGATAAGAAGTTGAATGAAGATGGAGAAGTGGTTAGAAAGAAAGCAAGGTTGTTCTGCAAGGGTTATTCACAAGTGGAAGGCATTGATTTTGAGGAGACATTTGCTCTTGTGGTAAGATTGGAAGCAATCAAGAAGTAAAATTGGAATATGTACCTACAAAGGATCAGGTTGCAGACATCTTTACAAAATAAATTTCTAAGGAAACATTTGAATACCTCAGGAAGAAGTTAGGGGTTGTTACCCCTCCCTCTCCTCATAATTAGATGCACACATGATGCATATGTCCAGGGGAAATAGTTCAAGGTATATTTATTAACCCTAGATTTATGATGGCTACCTCCTAGGGGGAGTAGGTAGATTAGAGACTATGAAGGATGACAAGAATTGTATAGACAGGGGGAGATTGTATGTTTTGTCAGTACAGAGGAATACCACTAGCCCTTTTCCCTTGATGTCAAAGGGGGAGAAAGATTTGTATATTAGGTTAGTGTTGCCATCAATGAAAGAGAGGAGATTGTTGAATATGTTGTCATTGATGTCAAAGGAGTGGTAATCCTGGAGGAAGTATGATGTGAAAGATATGGTGATGGAAGACATGAGCCTGCAAGTTGGAAGTTAGCTAGTAATAGCTATAAGGTATGTGTGGTTCAGATTTGAGCTCGCATAAGAACTATCACAAAGCTTTCCAAAGTTAGCAGAGTGAAGATAGTGGCATTACAATGTTGTTGCAGTCTCAAAGGTATAGAAGGATGTGTTGAAGTTTATGACAAACCTGAAACACCAGAATCTTCTACAAGCCAAAGATTAACCTTCTACAGAGAAAAAAAACACAAGAGAGCAATTCGTACAATAAATGGATGTAATTAATGAAAAAGATTAAGAATTACATGTGACAACTTGCTTTTATATTTGCAAGTTAAATAAAACCCTACTATGACATAATAAAAAACCTAAGACTAAAAATAAGCCCTAAGTAAACTTATTAAAGTGTAATTAAATATTTAATTACATCAACACCCCCATAAGGGCAACTTAGGGAGAAATGAAAAGCATGCAACTAATGCAAGAATGGGTCCCAGCTACAAGGCCATGTTAGGTACCCATGAACAAGAGAAATCTCTCATAAAGTGGAGAAAAAGAGAAAAATCCCGTGGAAAAAAAAACCATCTCTAAAAGAGAGAAAAAACAAGTACATGAACATGTCATGGAAGAAGGACTAATACTAGGACCCCCCAAGAACTGAATGCATCACAAAAGTACAATCATGAATGCCCCCATAAGAGAGAGTGAAAAGATAATATGAATCCCATCTAAGAAGAAGCTCCAGAACTAATGAAGAGATCTTAAAGACAAAATCCAATCCATTGCCTCCAAACAACATTTCTCCTTTTCAGAAGAAACAGATCCATTGGTGAATGTAGAAGCCATTCCCACATCTTGGATCAATAGGAAATCCATATTGAAATGTGTACCTCTGAATGCAACTCAAGTGACCTCATACTGGGAAAATATGTCTTCTCCAAAATAGAAATTGCTTGCCCAATTAGAGAAGAAGAACCAGGAGAGGATATGATATGAACTGCATATGGAAATATAGAAGATGAAGGTGGTGATGCAAAGCCACATGATATAGCATCAAACAAGAGAGATAAAACCTCAAATGTGTCCTCCAAATCAGCGATGTGAGACTCCATAAACAGAGATGATATGTCTGCAAGATAGGAACCCCAATGAGATGGATCAGGAAGACTAATATTGACCTACTGCACAGAATCACTAGAATCCAATGATGATGTAACACTAAAATCTGAAGTAGCAGTAGGTGATGGTGGAGCAATGATCTCATCAGGAGGAGAAGTGATTGAAGAAAGCATTTCGAAAAGATGATGTGAGAAATGAGGACACATCTCTTTCTCATGTTGATTACTTCCACAATATCTGCAATTAGATTTATGCTAATGGTAGAATCCCATCTCCTTAGATGATTATAGATCAAAACATGCAAATAGATTTATATTGATAACAGAAGCCTATCAAAGTAAACAAAACCTTTCCAGGAGGCAGCATGTCCAGGATATCCAACAGAAGCCATAAAATTGACAAACTGATTAAAATATACCTGGGGCTGAATCTAAAAACATTATATAGGTGGTTGTGTAGAGCTCACTGAAACCTTTCCAATGCCTATTCATTTTCAAAAAATAGAGATTCTAGGCACAAGAACAGAGCTCAAAAGCCAAAAAAGATGCCTTGACTTCAAACAACAAAAAAAATTGCCAAAAAACAAAACCAGAAAAAACTAATCATACCATCAGAAAATGTGTAGAATCAACTTTTTGAAAATATTTTGTTTGCAAAAAATTGACTCTAGATGTGAAAGTTATGACAATTTTCATGAAATTGCTCCATTAGGGAATATAGAAGAGGGTGGGATGGATGATTGCTGGATAAAATGATGCACCCTGCAGAAGCCCCTTTCAGACCACTGGATAAAATGATGCACTCTGTGGAAGCACCCATCGAACTGCTAGATAAAAGGATGTGGAAGCATCCTTTGGACCGCTAGATAAAATGATGCACCCTGTAGAAGCACTCTTCGAACTTGGATAAAATGATACACACTACAGAAGCACCCTTCAGACCACTGGATAAAAGGATGCACCCTCAAAAAATCATAGAGATTTTTTTCAGTCTCTGATTTTTGTGAATGAACAGGAGATTCTAAGGTTTTCAGCCCTTCTGAGCACATTGGTGACATCAATTTTGGCCAAAAATGCTCCGAAACCATTGTTCCCCTCCAAATCTAAAAAAAACACTCTTGAAACCTTCACAGATCTAGCCTCACAAGACCAAATTTAGCCAAACAAAAGACAAATTTGCCTTTTCCAACTACTCTAGATCTGATGAGAATGATGATTTTTCTCAAAAAAGCACCCAACAAAAGACTATATGTGAAATTTTTCTTGGATTTGAGAAGGAGGTTGTAGATCCTCTCTGATACCATGTTGAAGTTTATGACAAACCTGAAACACCATGATCTTCTACAAGCCAAAGATTAACCTTCTATAGAGAAAAAAAAGCACAAGAGAGCAATTTGCACAATAAATGGATGCAATAATGAGAAAGACTAAGAATTACATGTGACAACTTGCTTTTATATTTGCAAGTTAAATAAAACCCTAATATGACTTAATAAAAAATCTAAGACTAAAAATAAGCCCTAAGTAAACTTATTAAAGTGTAATTAAATATTTAATTACGCCAACAGAATGCTCCACATTTCTTCACACTTGAAGATATAGCCTCATAGTTTGAACCATATGTGAATAATGGTGTCTTGCATAACATATCCAAATTTTAGAATGTAAAAAGTACCGCAAGTATGTTTAGCAATGTTCCAAGGTAAGGCAGTATAACTAAACTATGTAAGGGATACCAGTATCAAAGTTTGAGTGCTTGCACCATCAAGATCAAGCATGAAATACAAAGAGGAGTGCATGAGAAGGTTTTGCAGGTCATATTGTGTTCATGACATGAACCACATGATGATATCCCTCTTCTTCGGTACCGCATAGGGTCTGGAGCTAAGGCATGAAAGGATAAATGTTTGTGGAGTTGACATGGTGTGTTTGAGTGATTGTACCATGTGTGTGGAAGCATGCACTAGAAAGAAATTTTGAGAGAACCTAAAATGGGTCCAATAGACCTCTTGGTATGAACTACATAGTGGGATTTCACTCCTACATTATTGTAGAAGATTTGGGAGCCGACAAGTTTGGTTAGTTACTTATTTCATGATACACGTTACATGCAGGCTGACAAAGTTGATGTTTAGAAGGCTTGTATGGGATATATATGAAGGATAGAAGATTTTTTCAAAGGATGTGTGTGAGTGTGATAAAGGTGAATGATCTAGAAATTAAGAAGTAACTCTAGAAGTTATGATGCGTAACCCATAATAGAGCTAGTATTGTATTGCAGAGGTGTTTGAGACTGGAAGGAAATAGAGATGTTTAAGAAGGGGTGTTAAAGTCATTAGAATAAGTCAATGGAGTTGATGTTGTAGAGGTGATTAAACCATCAGTCAATTTTTTTGGTACAAAGGTTGGTGCCTCATCTTGTAAGTATTGTAAGTATTGTAGCACTTTAGGGAGTTGGTACTTCCTTTGGGTTGGTGCCCATAAAACTTTGTTTCAGGGAGTTGGTGCTTCCTTTGAGTTGGTGCTCATAAACTATTGTAACAAGGGATTGGTGCCTCCTTTGGGTTGGTGCCCATGAAATTCATTGTAAAATTCATTTTTATTTTGTGAGGCTAGATTTGGACAGTAGATCCAAGCAACTGGCTCACCTTGGTTTTTCCCATCTTGGGTTTCCACATAAATCTGGTGTTATATGTGTATGTGCTCATTTACTTTATGTGGTTTGAAAGTTTACATTGGATTGATTGCATCTAAATGAATAAGAAATTGATTAGATACTAATTCACCCCCCTCTCAATATATTTGTGTGTTCAACACCCAGTTTATGATGTATAAGAAGAGAACTTATAGAAACATGAAAGAAATTTTGCAAAAAAGAATACCACCAAGAAAGAGAATATTAATTATAATTATTATAGTAAAAGAGATGTGTAGTAACACCCTATGAGAGGGCTTTAGCATCTAGGGGTGATAAATGGAATGGGGGGGTTCACATTAAAAAGGATCTTGAAAGATGTGACTACTAAAGACCATTAAGGATGAATAAAAGGAATAATGAAAATCCAAATTAAAAACACCTATGGAAAAAGTTGTGAAGAAATAAAAATGGCTTATGAGATGCACATGGAAGAAGAAAAAAGGTTGAAACAAACCAAAGAAAGATAGAAAAGATACTATAGAAGTGGAGAAGGATATAAAAGCCTCAATTGAGTGTGCCAAGAAGATTGACACTAAATTTTTTGAGAATCTTCTAATAGAGGGATAGATAGTTACTAGACACTTAATAATAATGAAACATCTGAGAAAATAACTATCCATATTAAAAGAGAAGAAGAAAATTTGACTGGATTAGTAGATGAAATAAGAGAGTATGATGAAGTTAAGGAATCATTAGAGGAAGGGATTAGAAGCAATAGTTCTTAGCTAGAGAGTAGAAGTAGTAGTTCTCCACAAGATGAATTCTTGACTCTAGGGCATAGAAGCAAGGATGATTTACAAATTGAATTTTTAACAAGAACTTCATATTTTTAACTAGATCTATCTAAGATTAGGGTCATAATTAATAAATAACTTGAGGGACTATTAACTCCAATTTCAAAACTAAAAACCTTTGAATTTGAGTGAAGAATACTTAGAAAATAGAGTGAGTAAAGTGTACAATTACAAAAATAAGAGTTGTTGAAAAACGTACAATTTCAAGAAAGGAATGAAAAAGAAAAGGATATAAGGGAATCATGCAATCAGTTAGCTATTGATACAACTAAAACAATTGAAGAAGGATGGGAGAGTCCCATATTAATTAAAATAATGCCATTAACTAATGACAAATAGCCAAAAATTGCATCTCCCAAGATGAAACAACACCTTGAAGAGGTGAACCTCTAGACCAAGAGTCACCCCCATGCCAAATAAGAGAATAAGAGTATTAGAAGAAGATATAAATAGTGAATCTTTGTTGAGGCTAGAGGGAGAGTAAGAAGAGAGTGTTGAAAGTTTTGAAGAAATATTAAAGGTAGTTATTGTTAGTCAACCAACAAAAGGATAAAACCAAACATAGAAGACAAGGAAAAGAGAGAATGAAAACCAACATTAGAAGATAAGTTAGAAGGAAAAGCCCTAAAACACAAAAAGATAAACCAAAAGCACCTTTCATTCTAACACAAATGACCCTGCAAACATGACTAAACTCCTTGTGTTCAGTAAGGATACTAAGGATGCAAGTGAATACATCTTCATATTCGAATCCTGTTAGAGAAAGGAGATCATAGATGACGATTAGGATCAATTATATTAATTCTTAGAGACACTAAGAGATGAATCTCTAAAATAGTCTATTAGGGCATGCTCAAAACATAACAAAAATGGGAAGACATAAGTGATCTACTTTTGGAAAAATTTTATTCTCCAAATGCTCCTACTAAAGTGTTAGAAAAATGTGAGAGATGATACAATAAAAGAATGAATTAGGGAAGCAGTATGATCAAAGATTTAAAAGTGTAGTCCATAAATTGGAAGAACCACTAATAAAAAAACAGAGGATAGAATGGTTCACATCTAGTTTTAAATTGTAATTTAGAGCTTTAATAGATGGAAAAAATGCACTACCTATAGTGAAGTGGTGGAGTTAGCAACTAAAATAGAAGCTCTTGATCTTGGAGAAATGAATTAGATGAAAGTGAAGAAGTTGAGAAATTAAAGTTAGAATTGGAGAAATTAATTAGTAGGAGAAATGGGACTTCTCCCTTACCAAGAAGGGACAACATATCATGTACCTATTGAAGCAGAGAAGGACACCCAAGAAATGAATTCCCAATGACTAAAGGAACAAAGCATTCCACTGCACTAAGGGAAGAATTGGAAAAACTTCCTGGAAGAATGTAAGATGTTATTGTGGTATATGTAAGTAATGGGATAGACATCTAACAAATTATTGTCCCATGTTGCTTGAAGAAGATAGATATGACCCAATGATTAGAGGAATGAATAGAGATGAATCCACTATTGATAGGCATGGCTAGAGCCCAAGGTGTGGCTATAGGTGCCTTAAATGGTTATCCAACACATGGTTACCAAGAACTAGCATGGAAAAGAAACCAATAATAAATCAATAATGCAAACCATGTGGTGCTCCAAATACACAATTATGGAGCTTTTAATAATACAACAACAATTATTCATAGAATTATGTTAGAGGTGACAATTGCAATAATAAATACAGAGGTGGCCAAGGTAGAAGAAGGGGATATAAACCAACCTACTATTATTGTGATAAGACAAGTCATTATGCTAATGAGTGCAAATGAAAAAAAGAGAATAAAAATTATGTTGTTGATTTTGTGGTGACAATTCACATGATACATTTAGTTTCCCTAAATATACCTAGTTTTATTAGAATGGACCGATATAAGGGACTAGAAGTGAAGAAATGTTGGGTCCTGATGCACCATATTCTGTTAACATAATAATGAAAATCTTAAAAGAACATGGACAAAATTCTAGGAGATGTTAGAAAAAATACAGAACCTAGACATGCAGTAGGAGAAACTTCTATGAAGAATTGTTAGAAAAATAGTATTAACAGAGAGAAGGACAATTGAAAAAAGAGGGTATTGAGAAATTTAAGAAAGAGAACATAGCAACAGTCATAACCCATAGAGGGAAAGATACAAGTAATAAGAACATAATCAAAGAAGAAGATGAGAGTGAGGAAGAAAATGAATATCCTATTAAAAATGACCATGACTTAGTGTTCATTAAATTTAGAAATATAATATAAGAGTCACAATAGCAAGAAGATGATAAGAAAGGATATTTTTTAGAAAGAGAAGCCCAAAATCTAAAATAACTAGCTAGTTTAATAGAAGGAGGGAATTTATTGCAAAAATTCAAGCAATTTTCAAGACATTGAAATAGGAAAGGTAGAGAACGTAAGAAGACAATATCAACTCTATCAAAACTTAAAAGAGATGGAAAAGCAAACGAGTAATATTTGATGTCAATGTGAATGGTAGGATGGTTAAGAAAGATTTATTGGACTCAAGAATGGAATAAATATCATGCCTAAAGAAATTTGGGAGGCATTTGATAAACCACAACTTGATCAAACACCATGTGATTTATCTTTAGCACATAGAAGAACAATATGTCCAATTGGTACTAATAAATTTTTAGGTTGATTTCATGGGTATAAAGACTAAATTTGACTTCAAAGTTATTGATATGTATGAGGGGTCAAAAGAAGTCTTTATCATCATATTGGATGTTGGATGGTTTGTGGACAATAATGGCATTTTCAATGTAACTGAAGAGGAACTAATATTGTAAGGTAATGTAAGAATAATACATATGCCATTTAATGAAGGCATGAAAAGCATATATGTAGAAGAAATTCACTTAGAGAATACAGAAGAGAGTGAAGATGAAGAAACTAAAGATTTATACACAATTGGTGCTATACCAAGGAAGTAATGGGATGGGGAACCCAATTTTAAAGGAGAAATATTTAAATGAATATTGACAAATACTCAACAAATACACGCTATCTTTTATGGTTTTATTATGTAAGCACAACATATTTTATTATACCTCCAAAATATATTTGGCCACTTTTTGACCCTCTATATTTGTGCACATGTACCCATGGATGGAAGATAATCATCACATGTGGAAGAAAGATCATCATGATATGCAACAATGTTATGGCTAGGTGGAGGTAAAACTATGTCATCTATGTCCATTCTACAAGGTGTATCACAAGGTAGATCATTACCAGGCATATACTCATCACTATCATAATCCATATGATCACCATTAGGCTCATGGATAAATGACATAAGTGTATCTAATAGGTGTGGATGCATGCTAATCATCTCCATGAAGAAAGGAAAAGATGAGACATGATAGAATTACATCTCCATAGAAGACATTTCCTTATCCTATGTAAAATGTATCGTGATAATTTCAAGGATAGAAGGATGATGTGTAATGAAAGATAAGAACCTATGAAAATTTAAAAACGTATACATGAATATCAACCAAGGAATAAACTCTGAGAGGTACCATGACAATAGAATAATCTAGGGTGGGAGGCTAGGATAAAAATAAATTACAATGTTTAAGAAAACTATAAGCAAAAGATATAAACATATAAAAATCAAAACCCTAGAAAAATAAAAAAATATATGAACAATTAGAATTATATCATATTTAAAATATTATTTAAAAACCTTTAAGGAAAGATAAGGTTGTGTAGGATCAATCTGATTCACTAAAAATGTTTTAAAAAAATTCCTTAAGTGTAGTATAGGATTATCCAATAAAATCCATCCACATAAGCACAACTAAGTTAAATGCAGGAATCTAAATTGAAAAAGGTATTTAGCTTTATAACCAAAGATGGAATGATCCTAATGAATGCTCTAAAATCTATAATGCCTCAAGATCTAGAATAGTGAATCATGACTAATATTAATGTTCGAATCAATAATTTTTGTTTACTTTGTGTAGGAATGAGTTTGGAGATAAATGACAAGTCCATGACCATGAATCTAATGTAGACTTGCAAACTTATACTATGAAATTTGTAGATTTTTATTCTTCACTTTTCCATATTTTCCTTAGATTGTTTTTCTTCTCCTCATATTTGAGAACTAGTGATACTTATAAATACCTTGGTAGGGTTGTCATTATGTCACAAAGGGACACATTCTCCTAGGTCAAACAACAAAAGTCTGTACATATAAGATCAAAATAACACTCTTCAATCATGCATATACTCCTAGAATGATCATGCAAATCTAAATTCCTTTTAATTCACCAAATCCAAATGTTGTAATGTGAATTATCAAATAGTCATGGATGGATAAAATGAATGCATTGATGCCTTTAAATATAAGGATATAACAACATATCACATAAATGTGTGTTTAGTTGGAACTAAGCAAGAAAGTCATAGGTGGGAATCAACCAAATTTGAATTTGAAAGGGTCAAGTCTAGGAATGTGGGGTTGACCTTGTGACCATAGAAATGAACATGGACACAAAGGGGGCTACATTAGCATGAGTAACATGTACATTGAAATATGTGTACATAATGGGTGTGATAAATATGTGAATAGGTTGCATATATTTAATATTTAATATAATGGGTGTAATAAATATGTGAATAGGGTGCATATGATGGGTGTAATACATATGTAAATATTACCAATGTATGGGGATATGTGAGCATATGAATGGGGTAAAAGATAGGTGTATAGGAATATGTGTAAAAGATAAGATGGCATAAGACAAAGGAACCGACTTTACACAAAAATACATCATTTATCAATATATTTATGTATCAAAACACTCTCCTTAAAATAAACCTAAGACTAAATAAATATAACATAAATATATAAATTTCACCATTATATATTTCTATATTTCCAGTTCTAACTTTTGCATACTATAAAAATATTATAATCTTAATAAAAAATAATATAAAAATATCATATAAAAATATAAATCAAATTAATTTTGAATTTTTAAGTAAACATCTTTTTAAAGTCTAAGTTTTGTGCATCTTTGAATTTAGAGTAATTATATAGCATATATGAAACCACCTAATGTACTAGATGAAGTGTCAATCAACTTCAAATGCATATATACCTTCACCACTCAAGATCAAACTCTTTCCCATCAAGAACACTAGAAATGTATGCATTTCACCACTCAAGACCAAACTCTTTCCCATCAAGAAGGCTAGAAATGTATGCATTCAAATGTATATAGTTATATACTCCTATATATAGGTGAAGTGTAAAGGTGCATGCATGTGTCTATGTTATAGAACAATAAAAAACAACTTATAATTTATATATGTTTTTGGGAGATTATTGTAATTAAAAATTTTCAATAAACAAATGTCATTTTACACTCTTTTTTATAAAATTATTTAAAAAATTAAATATCTGACTAAAAATCCTGAGAATAGTAATATTATTGATTTCTTTTTATCAACTTGCTCACAAATGGTAAGAAAGATGACGTAAACTGATTTAGAGATCTTTAAAATTGAAAACATTTACCATAAAATAAAAGTGTTGTCCAGTGGACGATTTGAATGGGTCAAAATGGACCAATGAACAATAAGAATAAGAATAAAAAGAGTACATATATTTTCCTTCCAAAGATTCCATATCAAAATAATCAAAACAATACATGTTAGGTTTGTTGTCCAGACGCACAACCTTATTCCTTAATAAGCAAGAAACAAGAAATGACTTGTCCGGGCTGGTTAGAGCTGATGGATGATTGAAATAACAGCCCAGTCGTTGATAGAGACATGTTTTGAAGCAATGTTGTGACTTATTCAAACCCTAAGAGACAAACAGGCCGGCATTATCAAGAGGTGGTTTCGAGATCAGATGCATGTATACACCACATAATTTATTTTAAAATCTTGCATGATTGAATACAAAATTAATTTAAAACTAATCCTACATTGAATATAGGCAACTGTTTTTCTTCTTCGCCATTTTTCATGTATACCAAGGCTAATTATTCTTATTCCGAATAGAGCTCATGATGGCCAGCAGTACCTTGGTTTATGTTATCATGTTTTTTTCCTGCCTCAGGAATACTGATCACAATAACCAAATCGTTTGGATGAAGACCCAAATAGTTGTTAACCATCAGAACACATTATTGAGATGCAATTTGTTTCAAATCCCCATCTTTACTATCAATAACAATGCAGTATGCGCTACTCGTATTTCTTCAGGGCCTCTGATATATCCAAAGTAACAGCTGATTCCCCTGACAAATAGTGATAAAATCATCATTAGAGTTGGTTAATCTTAGTTCTTTGTTATCTTTGGAGCACTACTAGATTTTAACTAAATAGTTACATACTTAAATATATATACCGTTTATGAATTAGTTTTTCTTTACATTTTTTCTTTTTTACTTGTTTAAAATGGCTCCCTGCAATGTTTATGGTTTTCTTTCTTTAAATTAATTTAGAACGTGTGGAATTGTTTATGTTACATTCTCTTATATCATGATTCATTGATAGTTTCTTAAGAAAATGGTTTTCTGTCATGTTTAGTTTAGTGAGATTTGGTGTTGAATGCAAAGCAAGTACGCTGAGGAATAAGTTCAGTGTCTTGGAAGAAAGGAGCCAACATCATAGGATGCTCTTAAGAATCTCAGTTTTCCTCTTCAAGCAGTTTCTCTGTATAAGAATGGTAAGCTTACTTAAATCTCCCATTAATCTAGTAACTACACTTTCGAGGGTTTTACCCATAGGATGTATGAAGAAATCTATTATAGTTATATAACTTATGCATATAGTTGTACTCTACTTAAATATCATCCATTTTAATGGTCAAATAGTTAATAGTAATTTTACACCTCATTTATAACAAAAAGTGGTAAATATTTATCTTATTTTAATTGACCAAATTGAATGATATTTACCAATAGCCATAGCCATAGTTGTATCTTATTTTAATTGACCAAAGTAGATGATATTTACCAATAGCCATAGTTTCTTTTTAAGCTGATCTGTGAGTGCATATAGTGTATCTATGTAGATAATCATTGTAAAGAACGAAAAAAATAGTAATATTTAAATTTATATTGTTTCCCTCCCTTCAATATCGATGTACTGATAATGTAAACTTATGTGAAAAACTATACAGGCACTACACATGTATTTGTTCATACTTATGGTGGTACCCAGATCCAAACTGACTGTTTGAAGGAAAGAAGACAGATGCTGGTCACCAAAACGAAAATAGAAGCATATGCACTACAGAAAGGAAGATTTTTATCATCTTAGATAAAATCTTTTTTATTACAAATTCTATTGAACAATGCTTTTATGAATCTAGTTTCATGGTGACTCAGTTGTTTCAAGGCTTCAAGTGTACATTTTACAATGAACAAAACCCAATGAGACATATTACATGAAGTCTAGTTAGATCTATATTACAAAAGAATTGTACATCTAAATAACATATGCTCTGCTTTTTTTTTTCTTAAAAGCCAATTATTGTCTTTTTTTTTCTAATCAGATGGGTTTGGAAATGCTCATATATTATTTCTATAAGTCATAAACTCTCACTTTGTCATGAACTATGGAAGGACGCAGGTGGGATGCAACAATTTTTAACCTGTCAGCTAATAGTATATTGGGTTCAAAGACCCTCTTGGCCTCATGGTGAAGTTGTATTTACTCTATTTTACAGGGACTCACATGTTCGGATAAAGGCGGATGCCTTATTCAAGGATATATAAGGTAATATCTTTGTTCTTTCAATTCTCTTTCATCCTTGAGTACCAACGCAAACATTTAGATAGCTAATTCTTCCCTACACAATGTTTAGACAAGTACAAAAACATTGACAGTTGCAACCCACTTCATATGTGAATGACAATCTTTTGAATAAAATACTTGTTTCCGGGATATGTCGATAGCATGGAAGGATAAAATGATACAAAATTTCCTTGCCAAGAGATTTATTTCATCTTCTTCCAGAACAATTACATAAAATATGAATATTACTTTATCATAGAAGACAAAATCAGCCAAGTATTTCAATAGTTTCAGAAATTATAGGCTTCTATTGTAATTATTCTATCCTGCACTAAAACTTCTTGTTTAGAACATCATTATCTCACTAGCATTAAATACCTTCGTTTCTAAGTTTTTTCTTTTCTTTTCTCAATTGTTTTATATTTTGAGAGAGAACTTTACCGAATTGTTTATTAATCTACAAATTTTGCTTCTTACATCTTTACAATAAATAGAGGTTTAAGAAAAACTGAAATATTAGAAAAATATGAATAATTCTTTTGTAAACTCATATCTATGAAAAGCAATAATCTGTAATTAGATGAGATTGCTTCATTGGTAGTTTAGCCTGCCAGATTTATACCTTCTCTCAGATGCAAGAAAAACATGATCTTGGGTGTAACTGCAGAGACAGAAAAAACTAAAACAGATGCACAGGCACGCACAGCAAGCAAAAACAATTGCTACAGCAATAATCTGCTTTTTATTCTGTGTCAAAACAGCGATCACAGTTCTACATATAGAGGTTTACAATAAACTCTTAACTAGAAATAAAGAACTAAAAGTATACTGCTGTAAGTAAAAGCAAACAGCTCTAAACTAAAGTTTATTCATGCATAAGCATATGCGAACTATAAAACTGGTGGTCTTAAAAATAAGATATAATGTAAACTTGTTGCATCGTGTAAGATAAAATCTAACTATAGTCATGCAATTTCCATGCAATGTGGAGAAATTAGAAACTGCAGTTCTAACATTCCCCCTTAATTTCTACCACTAACTATACCACTAACTATTTCAGCATTTACAATGTTCAAATTTTGTCTTAGATACTCAAAATTTTCTTTTGCTAATGTCTTTGTGAATATATCTGTCAACTGGTCTTCAGATCTGCAAAATTCCAAATGGATTTCTCCATTGTTTACCAACTCTTTGATGAAATAAAATCTCGTATCAATGTGCTTGCTCCTCTTGTGAAAAACATGATTTTTTGACAATGCAATTGCTGATTTGTTGCAACAAAAGATTGGTGTTGACTCCTCCTGTGCTTGCAATAAATCTGTCAATACTCTTCTCATCCAAATTGCTTGACATGTTGCTGATGTGGCTGCTACATACTCTGCTTCAGCTGATGAAAGTGTCACTGTGGGTTGCTTTTTGGATGCTCATGAGACCACACCTATTCCAAAATGAGAGGCATGCCCAGAAGTACTCTTCCTGTCATCAATGCTACCTGCAAAATCACTATCAGTATAACCAATCAAACCAAAATCATTAGTTGTGGAATATAAAATTCCATATTTTGTTGTTCCGGCCACATATCTCAATATCCTCTTTCCGACTTGCCAATGTGAGTCTTTTGGTGACTCCATGAATCTAGAGATTAAGCTGACCCCATACATGATATTTGGTCTTGTAGCTATAAGATACATCAAACTACCAATTAGTCTTTTGAATGTTGTAGAATTAACATTAGGCCCTTTGTCCTCTTTGCTAACTTTAGTTCCTATAGCAAATGGTGTAGGTGCTGAATTACAATTCAACATCTTAAACCTCCTTAACACATCCTTTGCATATTTAGTTTGACAAATAAAAATTCCCTTATCTGATTGTATAATTTCAATGCCCAAAAAATACTTCATTAATCCCAAATCTGTCATCTCAAATTATTTCTTCATTGCTGATTTAAATGTGCCTACAGACAAATTTTTAGTGAAAATCAAATCATCAACATACAAACACACAATCAAAATCTGACCTTCTTTTGTATACAATGTGGGCTCACTACTACTTCTTCTGAATCCATTGTTTGTCATGTATGAATCAATCCTGCTATACCATGCTCTTGGTGCTTGCTTGAGACCATATAGGGCCTTCTTCAATCTATATTCTTTTTCTTCATATCCATGCACTTCATAACCTGGTGGTTGTTTCACATACACTTCTTCATCTAGGAAACCATTTAAAAAAGATGATTTGACATCCATTTGATATACTTTCCAATTATTTTGAGCAGCTATGGCTAAAACCATTCTAATAGTATCAAGTCTAGCAACTAGAGCAAATGTTTCATTATAATCAATTCCATGTTGTTGTGAAAAACTTTTTGCTACTAACCCTGCCTTGTGCTTTTCAATCTTACCTTAGATACATTAAATTTGGTCTTATAAACCCATTTGACTCCTATACAATCCTTACCTTCAAGTAGGTCAATTAGATCCCATGTTTGATTTCTCTCAATAGAGTCCATCTCTTCATCCATGGCTTTTATCCAATGTTTCTCATTAACTGCTTCTTCATAATACATACGATCATGAGAGGAAAAAGAAAAATTTGAACACAAATCTAAATTCTCTTCTTCTTGATCATAAATCTCATTCAAGTTTCTCATTTTCTTACCTTTATATTTTGATCTTAATGTGGCAAGAGTAGGATCTGATTCATCACTTACTTATGAATTGGGAGTAGGATGACACACATGACTAGATGATTCACCTTGTGCTAAGTTCCTTGGTGTTCTTATTGGAGTGCTCATTCTTGCTTGTGGAGTTGATTGATCACTTTGCAAATTTTGTTCTTCAGATTCTTCTTCATTTTGAGGTATTGGTGCTCCAATTGTGATGGTTCTATCAATGCTTCCATTCCATGCTTCTTCTTCCTTAAATTCCACATCTCTGCTAATAATCACTTTCTTTGAAATGAGGTTATACAACTTATATGCTTTTGATTCTTCACTATACCCAATAAAAATACATTTCCCACCTCTATCATCAAGTTTCCTTCTCAATTCAGATGGTATAAGAGAATATGCAATACAACCAAAAATTCTGAAATGATATACACTATGCTTCTTACCACTCCAAGCCTCTTGGGGAATTTGATCCTTGACACTCTTTGTTGGGCTTCTATTTATAATATATACTGCACATGCTACTGCTTCTACCCAATATTGATTTGACAAGTGTTTGGCCTTCAACATACTTCTAGCCATCTCCATGATTGTTCTATTCTTCCTTTCTACTACACCATTCTGTTGTGGTGTGTACCTTATAGTTAATTGCCTTTTAATGCCATGATATCTGCAAAAATCTTGAAATTCATTAGACATACATTCACCTCCTCTATCTGATCGAAGTACCTTGATGTAATGGCCACTCTGCTTTTCAACCATAGCCTTGAATTCTTTGAATTTTCTAAAGGCTTCAGACTTCTCCTTGAGAAAATATATCCAAGTCTTCCTGCTAAAATCATCAATGAAGGTTAGAAAATAAGTACTACCTCCAAATGATGGAGTTTGCATTGGTCCACATAAATCACTATGAACTAGCTCCAATAATACCCTTGCTCTATATGAAACTCCTACTGGAAAGCTCTCTCTATCCCATTTTTCCAAAATGCAACTCTCACATGAGCTTCCTGGCTGCTCTATTGGTGGTAATCCCTTCACCATATTTTTCTTCTATAATAAACTCAAACCTCCAAAATGTAAATGTCCATACCTTAAATGACATAGCCATGATTGGTCTAAATACATGGTTTTGAAATGGGCTTCCTCTTCTCCTTGGATGTACTGAATTCAAAGGGGGAACATCCGATTCTTGGTCATCTCCACTCTTGATATCAACCTATCATTTGGAAATCTATCTAGTATTGTGCAAACATTATCCATAAAAGATACTCTATAACCTTTTTATACTAACTCTCCAACATTCATAAGATTATGCTTTAGTCTAGGTACAAAATAAACATTAGGAATAAATCTTCTTTCACCATTTTTTGCCAAAACATTTATTACTCCTTTACCCATTACATCCATTTTATTATCATTTCCCAATTTCACTTTTAATTTTATAGAATCATCAAGACTAGCAAACAAATCTTTATTCCCTATCATATGATTACTGCATCCACTATCTAAAAACCAAATATCTCTAGCATTTTCTTGAGCAACATGACAAGTGAGGAATAAGCTTCCAGAATTAGAATTAGATGCATTTGTGTAATTAGCAATCTGCTTGTCCACATCTCCTTGTTTCTTTCTGCATTCATTTGCATAATGTCCATATTTTTTGCAATAATAATAATACTGAATATTAGATTTATCAAACCTCTGTGAATTTTGTTGGAAGTGATTATTGCCACGTCCTCTATTGTTGTATCTATGATTATTGTTTTCACCTTGATCTGGATTGTTCCTTCCATCTCTGCCTCTGCCTCTTCCTCTGAAGTTTGACCTCCCTCTTCCTCTTCCTCTGCCAGATGATACTTGAGACTTGAAAGCATTCTTAAAAGAAGTATTGTTATTCCTACTCATTCTGGATTCATGTGTTATCAAAGATCCCATTAATTCATCTACTGATAACTGTGCCAAATCCTTGGATTCCTCAATAGCTACACCTATTGCATCAAATTTACTGGGTAAACTCCTGAGAATTTTTTCTATGATCTTTTGATCTATTATTCCTTCTCCATTAGATCTAATTTGATTCACAATATTCATTACTTGACTCATAAACTGGTCTATAGACTCTGAATCATTCATTTGCAAATTTTTAAAATTTCTCCTAAGAGATTGCAGTTTAGCTACTTTCACCTTTGTATTACCTTGATAGGTAGTCTCCAAAATTTTCCATGCCATCTTGGATCTCATTGCTGCTGCAACTCTAGAAAAGATGGACTCATCCATTGCCTGTTGGATTAGGAATAGAGCTTTTGCATCCTTTCTCTTATTTTCTTTAAGCTCTTCCTTTTGTGCTTGAGTTAATGCCTGATAGGCAACCTCATCTTGTGGTTCTACAAAACTATTTTCTACCAAATCCCAAACATCTTGTGAGCAAAACAATGTTCTCATTTTAATTGCCCAAAAATCATAATTCTTCCCATTGAAAACGGGAATCTGGGGCTAAGAGAGACTGCTGCTAGATGCCATTGCCTCTGATATAATGACCTACAACAACATCTCTAGTCTTTAGACTATAGCTTTAACCTTTAATCCTTTACACCTTCGATCCTTGAACCTGCTCTAATACCAATTTGTGACTGCAGAGACAGAAAAAACTAAAATAGATGCATAGGCACACACAACAAGAAAAAACAATTGCTACAACAATAATAATTACTTTTATTGATTCTGCTTTTTATTTTGTGTCAAAATAGCGATCACAGTTCTACATATATAGGTTTACAATAAACTCTTAACTAGAAATAAAGAACTAAAAGTATACTGCTATAAGTAAAAGCAAACAGCTCTAAACTAAAGTTTATTCATGCATAAGCATATGCAAACTATAAAATTGGTGGTCTTAAAAATAAGATTTAATGCAAACTGGTTGCATGGCATAAGATAAAATCTAACTATAGTCATGCAATTTCCATGTGATGTGGAGAAATTAGAAACTACAGTTCTAACATTGGGATCATGATGCATAACTAGTTAGAAGATCTTGAGGTAATGGAAGTGTAATTACATGCAATTGATGCCCACAAGAACCTTTAGAAGGAGGGCCCTGAGAAACCTTCAATGCTTTAGAAAGGTGAAGGAGGAGGGTGACGAGAAACCTGATCCCCGATTAACAATTGTCGAGGACGGTTATTCTTAAATATCATCCACTTCAATAGTTAAAGGTCAATTTTGACCAATAAAAATATGTCAAATATTTACCACTTTTTGTTGTAAATGAGGTGTAAAATTGCTATTGACTGTTTGACCATTGAAATAGATGATATTTAAGTAGAGTGGTCGAGGATATCTACCCTTACTCAATTATATTGTGTACTCCACACTTATCTTACCCCATCCATTATCTGATATCTGTCTCTACCGGTGCCTTTAGAACACTTGGAGGGCTCCCCTTACTGTAGGACCTATAATTTATGAGCTGGTATAGGCAACATCTGATAATGTGAAAGGAGGCCATTAAGATGTCAAATTTTCCACAAACTAACCGTAATAAGTTTTCAGAATCTATTTTAAACGCCATAGGGAAAGTTTGGAAGCTGAGAATCTCCCTAACTCCAAAAGTAGAGCTATGGTTACTCTTTTGATAACATGCTATTAACAGAGCTCAATTTAATGTGTTTGGTGCATACATACTTACCCATACTAAAGCCTACTTCTTGAGCAAATCTGCCAACTGGCTCCTGGTTGTAGTTCTTACTTGTTAAGGCATAATACAATAACCAACGCAAATGAGGTGGAATTAGTTTCAAAAACTAAATTGTAAGACTTTAAAAGCTTGAAAAGAAGGGTAAACAGAAAATTCTTACCGAATTATACAAAAGGTTTGGCATTTTCTATTTACACTTCAATTTCTGTAGTCGAATGTAGATAGTGCTGATTTAATTTTAGAGGTCAAACGTAGAAATGTTAAGCACAAAATTTTTACCGAGTTGAATGTAGATAGTTTTGATTTAATTTCAGAGATAAAATTTCGAGTGTCGACGGCATCCTATATTAGGAAATTAACCACTGACTACTCAAGTGTGAAACAAAGATAAGCACATTTTAATCTCTCTTCTTTCTTTCTTTTTTTTTTAATCATTTACATTTATCAGTCTTAAGCTCAATTAGTTAGGTCTGATTGTACGAGGTAGACCCAAACATTGGAAAGAATGAATTGAAGTTTATAGACAGAGATCACGAAGGTAAAATGTAGTGGTGACAAAGGCTCTGTTTCGATTGTTTTTTTAAAGGTGAGTTCCTCTATGGATGCTAGTTCGCGAGGAAATCTCCGCCCTAATTTTGTCCTTTCATGAAGTTCTACGGAAAAAAAAACCTACTCTTGAAATGGGAAAGCTTCACAATCAATCTATTTGTAAACCCTTAAAAGAATGTCAAAACTAGATTCGAAAAATAAAAATGGTTGTCATAAAGCTATAGAGGGATTTATAAGATTGAAATTAGATCATTGTGTTTATTACAAGTTTGACAATGATCGCATTCTCATTATTGCATTGTATGTCGATGATATGTTTGCTCATTGGGAATGGTAAAAATTTGATTTCCGATTTGAAGTCTCAGTTGTCAGCACAGTTTGAAATGAAAAATCTAGGGGTAGCTCAGTACATTCTGGGGGTGGAGATCAGAAGAGACAGAACAAACAAAAAACTTTGGTTAGACCAGAGTAAGTATGTTAACACTGTGTTGGAGAGATTCATCATGGTAGATTGCAGACCTTTGATTGTTCCTATTATGATGGGGACAAAATTATTTGTTGCATATTGTCCAAAGTCTCCTTATGAGACAGAGGATATGAGCAAAGTTCTTTATGCTAGTGTGGTTAGTAGTTTGATGTATGCGATGCTCTGTACAAGACCAGGCATTACCCAAGTAGTGGGAGTCCTTAGTCAATTTATGGCTAATCCTAGATGGATATAATGGGATGCAGCGAAGAGAGTGTTTAGATATTTGCAGGGTACTTCTGAGTATTCCTTATGCTATCATGGTTATCCTACTAGATCGCAACATTCTTTGAGTATTCGTGGGTATGTAGATTCTGATTGGGCAGGTGACATTGACAACAGGAGATCCACCAGTGCTTATGTATTCACTATGTTTAGTATTGTTAAATTAGTTGGATGAGTAAGTGACAACCTATGGTTGCTTTGTCCATGATAGAAGCAGAGTACATAACAGCTACTCATGCTTGTAAGGAAGCCACTTAGCTTAAGAGATTGTGTTTTGACATAGGTTTTGATGCAGAGAAGATTACCATTTGTTGTGATAGTTGGAGTGGCATATGTTTGGTGAAGAATCCTATTTTCCATGTAAGGACAAAGCATATTGATGTCCAGTGCCATTTTGTTCGTGACATGGTAGAGGATGGGAAGGTGAATTTAGATGGTTTCTTTGTCCATGATAGAAGCAGAGTACATGGCAGCTACTCATGCTCGTAAGGAAGCCACTTGGCTTAAGAGATTGTGTTTTGACATTGGTTTTGATGTAGGGAAGATTGCCATTTGTTGTGACAGTTAGAGTAGCATATGTTTAGTGAAGAATCCTACTTTCCATACAAGGACAAAGCATATTGATGTCTAGTGCCATTTTGTTCATGACATGGTAGAGGATAGGAAGGTGAATTTGGATAAAGTTGACACTTTGATGAATATTGTAGAGTCCTTGACAAAGCCTATGAGCATGGAGAAGTTCAGACAGTGTTTGGAGTCTATGGGACTTTTGGCCCCAAGCAATTAAATCATGTCATTCTATTGGCTCTTGAAAGGTGTTCAACAAGTGGGAGAATATTGGGAATTAAGGTGTCTTAACCTTTGCAAGTTCCTAGCATTTATTATTTAATTATATATTTATTTTTGCCTATTATTGTAATTTTTTATGCAAATACTTTGTAGGAGTTGGCACGGTGATGTGTTATCCTACATGGAAGGTGACTAGATGTATTTTTGTCCTCATATGAGGAGATAGACGTCTCACTTTGTGGTAGAAGTCTTTTGCCATGTGTTGGCATCTTTTGGGTGTTGTAAGAGGTCTATGATGTGTAAGAGTTATGATAGATTCTTATAACATAATCTATGACATGTAAGAGCCAGAAATAGAAGATTCTATGACAGATGTGACAAGTGTTAGAAAGCATCTTTGCATGGAGAAGGTAGGCACCTAAGTTTAACTATGACAAGTTGTAAGAGAATCGACTATTAATAGTCAGTTATGACAGATTCTCTTATAGCTGTAAGTGTTGTCATATATGACATATTATATGACATTATAAGACCATTTTTCATAGTTTTTTTTGAGAAAACTTGGGGCACCCAAGTTTGGGGGTTGTAAGGGATGAAAGGGAATCTCTTACAAGTGTTATTTGCATGTTTTATGGCATTGAAAATTGGGCCATATGGATTTGGACGAGATTCTTGTGTTGACTTTTTCTAGAAGCTACCTCCATTCATAGTACTTCTTTATTTATACATGTGCTTGGAGTTGGAGTTGCATAGTTGATTTGTATGTATTGTATGCTATCGGAATTGCTCCAGAATACTACTACAATGGTGAACTCCTGAAAGAGCTTGGCTCTTTGATTGTATTATAACCATCATTTGATTACTGAATAATACATTGGGCTATGCTTTGGAGTGTGGGGTTTTTTACTTGATAAGGGTTTCCCCACGTACATCTTGTGTTATGGTATTGTTGTTTTGATCTATGTTTGTGTTTCTTCTTTATGTTAACTGGAAAGATTAAAAATTTGCATAACTCTCCCCTCATTAGTTTGGTGTAGGAAGCTAATCTGTGTGCCTTGCTTCCTTTCAGTTGGTATCAGAGCCTAGCCAGTTTTGGTCCTAGTTGTTGGGTAGAGGGTTTTTTGTACTGATCTTCAATTAAGTGGGAGCTTGTGCAAAGTATTTTGTGATCTTGTTGCAAGAAGGAGATGGCAAGCACATTCAGAAGAATAGAGTTGGAGAAGTTTAATGGAAGTAATTTCAAGTTGTGGAAACTCAAGATGGAGGACATGCTTGTAGATTAGGATTTATGGGAAGCCATATCTGGTGCAAAACTAACGACAATGTCTCAAGAAGAATGGGATCTCAAAGATCAAAAAGCCAAGGGTCTTGTGAGACTCTGTTTGGTTGACTCTATCTTGTTAAATGTTCATAAAGAGACTACAACTGCAAACCTATGGAAGAAGCTTGGATAAATTTATTAGGCCAAGTCCTTAGTAAATAAGTTATTCCCAAGAAATAAGTTGTACTCTCTAAAGATGGAAGATGGAGGATTTGTTGTAGATCATTTGAATTCCTTTAACATGCTAGTTGCTCAGTTGAACTCTGTTGGTGTGAAGATGGAGGAGAAGGATCGATGTATGACTTTGCATTATTCTTTGCTAGACTTGTGGGACCACCTTGTGATGGCCATTGGGAGTACTACCACCAAGTTCAAGATGGATGAGGTGGTTGCATTGTTACTTTCCGAAGAGATGTAGAGAAAAACTTTAGAAGAGTAAAAGCACAATAGTGTGTCACACTTTCAGCTAGCTAAATAATTCTGCACGGATCATTTACACATGATTTAGTTATGCTTGTTTTTGTTATGCTTGAAACCATGTTGCGCCTATGTGGTGCCTACGTGGTTGTACGTTTCTTGGTGGAACCTTATCGGGTGGTAAGGTTACGCCCAGTTAGATTTCGAGCATAACCAAAGAAAATAAAAATTAAAAAAAAGGCAAAATTGTCATTTTCGCCTGGATTGATATAGTTTTGGAGTGTTCCACTTGGAGCCCATGATGGACAGCATCCCATAGCCAGACTACACTGCCACCTCTAGCAAACACTGCACTGCACTACAAGTTGCCAACTCTAGGTACTGTTCCTCAACACCCACGTGCACCATTGGGATAAATAAACAAAACCCACCTATTGATTTGAATAAACCCTAATCATGAATGTTGGGAATGTATAATATTTATCTCATAGTTTATATCTAATAAATCCCATAGTTTATATCAAAGAGCTTGTTTATATCTTAAATATTTATAAATCCCATAGTTTATAATGATAAAGTTTATGGTGTCCTCAAGATAGCCAACACGGGCAAGAAGGTCAACCATGCACACATACTGATCAATTATAGGTGTAATGCAATAAAGGTTACTCATATGATTGAATCATACATGCAGTGCTCATCCACTAAACCTGCAACTTTCCAAGTGACTATGCTTCCACATTTTCCATACAGATAGCCAATGCAGGTAAGAAGCTCAACCATGCACACATACTGATCAATTGTAGGTGTAATGCAATAAGGGTTACTCATGTGATTGAAATATGTACACCCTCATCCACTAAACTTGCATAGTTGCATGCACATAGAACACAAGCAAAGCTCACAATGTCAGGATATGTTCCAGAGTGCTTCATTATTTCAAAGATTTTGAGAGCATCCTTACAAAATCCATTTTGTGCATATCCTGCAATCATTGCATTCCATGAGATGACATCTTTTTGAGGCATTTTGTCAAATAGTTCATGTGCCATGTCTATGCTTCCACATTTTGCATACATGTCTACCAGGGTAGTTGACACTATAATATCAGACAAAAATCCCCCTTCCATTATGCTTTGATGGATGTCCATACCCTGTTCCAACGCTCCCATTTTGGTATAGGAAGGAAGGATGCTAGCAAAGGTTGTGGAATTTGGCTTTACACTTGCCAATTACATTTGCTTTAAAGTTTTTAAAGCCTTTTCAACACATCCATTTTCTGCATATTCTGCAACACTCCACCTTGCCTGTCAAGCAACTTTTTAATGATAGTTATCTATTAAATGATGCTCTTCAAATACTATAAAATGCCTTAGTATAAGTAAATCATATAAAAATTAAATATATATATCATCATAATCTTATATAATTTTTGACAGTTTGTCGAAAATCTTTCCTTTCATAAGATACAATCTTTTTAAAATTTTGATTGTATTTTACAACAAAAATGCCTAAATACAACTATACAATTGTCAAATTTAAGCCCTACCTACAATCATTCCAAATAAAGATTTAGAGTACAACAATAAACAATAAATGATGATTTACAAATTTCATCTCATTGTAACACATTGCAAAATATTTTCCAATCCTTTGTACAATGTACGCATATTCTATTTATAGAAAAGTGATAACACTCATCTCATAGATGATTGACACTTGTCAATTCTTACTACAATCTAAAATTAGTTAGTTGGTTAGCACCATTACAAGTACCACCTAGGTCCAAACTCATTGATGAGCAGGGGCTATGTATTACAAAGAGAATCAACTCCTAACTTTATTTTGTTCTTGCAAATGAAGGAAAGTAATTGCCATGAAGACACTAGACTCTTTTATCCTCCCAATATGAATGATTTAAATAAGTGCATTGAATTTGTTTCAAGGGCCTCTATCAAAATGATGGAGTGGAATGTACAATTCGACACCTCTTTCCCATATATTGTAGCTCAAAGTCTTCTAAAACTTGTCTCTAGGTATAAAACATGATAATTCTAAGACCCTTCCATTTCTTCTTGTTAGTATTTATTTCAATAAAATTTACATTTTTATTCAAGATCTATGAACAATCTAACTACATTATTAGTTTGAAAATCTAAACTTGGCTAGATGTATTTGAAATAGATGTATTAGATTGAATGTATATTTAATTTTTAAATTTTAAATGTTTATATAGTTTTGTAAAGTTAATTTAAATGTGTAGATTGTTCATGTTGTTAGAATCTGAAAAGATTAATAACCCAGAAAACTAGTGCAAACGAATAGATATATAAATTATGAATGCAAATGATACGAAGTCAAAATAGCAACATAGAGTCAGTCTCCAAAAGAGTAATGCAAATGCTAGAAGCAAAATAGCATTAAGAGGATGCAAAAACAAAAGATACCAAATACAAGCCAGGTAGCATGCTTATATAGACTAGGAAGAGGGAGGAGGTGGCAACACCGACCAATGAGGAGCAACCATCTATCGGACTAAAGATAGCAAAGTATCTTCCCAAGATAGCTAATGGATGCTCACATGTAGGAAGGTGACACCTCACAACCACTCACCTAATAAGACATGCTTTATTAACCTAAGCGAGATTAATAGAAGTGTAGGAAAAACCTAGGAATATAGGGAAAAATAAATAACCCAACTAGGAAATAAAAACCTACACTAACACCCCCCATAAGTGAAGCTTAGGTGGATGTAGAAATGGGTCCCAACAAATCAAGCCTGATGAGGTACCCATGTACATAAAATTTCCCCCCAAAGAGAGAGAGAAGAGACCCCCCCAAACATAGAGAGAGTCAGGACTTCAAGTGAGAGGAAGAAGCCCCCCCAAAAGATGAAGCATCCCGCACCCTAGTAAAGCTTGCAAATGAAGGAACTTGCTCTCAGTGAAGGGTTTGGTGAAGATATCAGCAACCTGCTCGGAAGTCAGACAGTAGCGAAGGTCAATGACGTGGCCATGGATGAGCTCCCGGATGTAGTGCATGTGGACCTCTATGTGTTTGGTCTGCTAATGATGGACCAGATTCCGTGAGATCTGAATGGCATTCTGGTTGTCAGAAAATATGACTGATGGCTATCTGATCTGGATACCAAACTCAATGACAAGATTCTGAAGCCAAATGGCCTCAGTGGCAGCATTCACAGCCCCCCGATACTAGGCCTTAGTAGAAGATAGAGCAATAGCAAACTGCTTCTTGCTCGACCAACAAACAGGACCTGAACCAAGTGAGAAGCTGTAACCTGAAGTAGACTTGCGATCTTGAGAATCGCCCGCCCAATCTAAATCTGTGTAGCCCACCAAGTCAAGCTCAATACCTGCTACGTAGTGAATCCCAAAACTGTGAGTACCCTGAATGTAGTGAAGGATCCGCTTGGCTGCTTTCTAGTGCAGCTCATGAGGCTCCTGCATGAATCAAGAGACCATGCCTACAGCATATGAAATGTTAGGTCTCGTATGAGTTAGATAAATGAGACTCCCAACAAGCTGTTGGTACAAAGTGCATCAACAAGTGGAGAAGAACATTGAGCCTCAAGTTTGACTCCAAAAAGAAAGGGAGTCAAAGCAGGCTTGTAGTCAGCCATATGAAACCTCGAGAGCAAATCTAGAGCATACTTGGACTGGTTGATGGTGATCCCAGAAGCAGACTGGTAGATCTCAATCCTGAGAAAGTAATGCAACAAGCCCAAGTCAGTCATCAAAAACCTGTCATGAAGGGTAGTTTTGACAACCCCAATGGTGGATGAAGAACTCCCTGTGATCAGCAAGTCATCAACATACAGAACCAAAAATAGGAGTGAATCATCCTGCTGCAGAATGTAGACATTAGGATTAGAATGGCATCGAGTGAACCCAACTGATAGAAGGAAGGAGTCCATCTTGGCATACCAGGCTTGAGGAGCCTATTTGAGGCCATAGAGAGACTTCCGGAGATGACACACAAGTGAAGAATCCTGAAGGAACCCCTATGGCTGCTCCATGTAGATCTCCTCTTGAAGGTCACCGTGAAGAAAAACACTCTTCACATCCATCTGGTGTACTTCCCAACGATTAGCTGCAGCAATGGCAAGAACAAGTCGGATGGAATTTATTCGGGCAACTGGCGGAAAAGTCTCAGAGTAGTCAATCCCAGCAACCTGGGAGAATCCTTTGGTGACCAAGCGAGCCTTATGCTTGTCAACTGACCCATCTGCTACAAATTTTGTCCAATAGATCCACTTACATCGAACAAGTTTTCTTCCCTTAGGAAGAGGGACAAGATCCCAAGTGTGGTTCCTCATCAAGGAACTATACTCCTCCTGCATAGCTGTATCCCACTCAGGAATACCAGAAGCCTCATGAAAAGACTGTGGATCTGAGGCAGTAGCAATGAAGACATGTGGAGCATCCTGGAACTGTGAATGAGTCCGCCTGGTGTCTGATGGATCCCCAACCTAATCACCTGCAGATTGCAAGGTCTGTCGAGCCCAAAGTGGACTGGAAGATGGAGAATCTGGAGGAGAATCATCAACCTCTGAATGATGACAAGGAGATGAAGGAGGTGAGTCCTCTGAATCTCTCTGTGCATCGGAAGTGGAGGTAGAAGATTGCTCAGGTGAATCTGACTCATCAGAAGATTTGTCATGTATCCCAAGTGACTCCAATGTCAAAGTAGAAGGAGTTGGAGAAGTGATAGAAAGTGAGCTTGAAGAGCCCTCCTCAAACTAAACACTCCTCTCAATGAACAACTCATGTGTAGTAGGGTGGAGCAATCGATAACCCTTCACACCATCAAGATAACTTACAAATATGTAAGGTCTGCTCTGCGGATCCAAGGTCTTGCATTTCTCTGCAAGAATGTGGGCCCATGCAGAAGAACCAAAAACCTGAAAGTGCTTAACTGATGGTTTTCGACCGCTCCAAGATTTAAAAGGAGTGACTCCCTTCAAGGCTCAGTGAGGAACACGGTTCTGGATATAACAAGCACAGTTAATGGCCTCTACCCAATACTGTGGTGCAAGAGATCTGGAGTGAATCATGCAGTTCACCATTTCCTTCAAGGACATATTCTTCCATTCTGCAACACCGTTCTGCTGAGGATTGTATGGAACTGAATGTTGTAAATCAATCCCCTCTAAAGTGTAAAACCTATCAAACCGATGGTTGACATACTCACCACCATTGTCAGTGCACAAAACTTTGATGGCTTTCCTGAATTGCTTCTCTACAAAAGCTTTGAAGTCTTGAAAATGATCAAATACCTCTGACTTCTGTTTGAGAAAGTACACCCAAGTATGTCAAGAAAAGTCATCAATGAATGTGAGGACATATCTAGCCCTGCTGAAAGATGGATGCTGAAATGGGCCAGCCAAATCACTGTGAACTAACTCCAGTATCTGTGAAGCTCTCCATGCCTTACCTTTGTCAAACTTTTCCTTAGGATGCTTACCAAGAATGCAACCTTGGCAAACACCACCTGAAAATTGAACTGAAGGCAACCCTGTGACCATGCTCTGTTGGTTGAGCTGCTACAAGTAGCGGAAGTTAAGATGGCAAAACCGCTCATGCCATAATCTACTCACATTATTAGAATGAGTGAGCAAAACAGTCGAAGGAGGATCAGGAACAAAGTGAGAAAATAGATAGAGCTATGACTGATGATCTGCTCTCCCAACTACAACTGTAGAACCACTGTGCAACTCACGAATCTCCACTGAATCAGGACTGAACTCAACCCGCTTGCCTGAACCTGTGTGAGTGATCTGGTATACCCATAGGAGATTAGTTGATAATGAGGGCACACAAAGAACATCATGGAATGTGCCATCCCCCACATTAATAGACCCTCTCCCACACACCTCAATAGGAGTGTCATCACCCATCAAAATAGAAGGCATAGTACATGGCTCCAAAGATGCAAGTTCTTCCTTAGATGAAGCCATGTGGTGCGAAGCACCCGAATCAAGAACCCAAGTGGATGGTGAAGGAGCAAATGCAACAAGGGCCTTGCCCTTTCCTTTCCCCTTGCTATTTTCTTTTGCCTTATTAGACCCCTCATTAGAACTCTGTTTGACAGACTCAAGAACACTGATATTATTCTTCTCAAGAATGTGTGTCAAGTGATCAATTTGTTTCTTTAGACATTTATGTTCATCATGACCAGGTCTTTTACAATAGGCACATTGGACCCTCTCTTTCTTAGGCTTGTCACCCTTGGAAGATTGGGTCTCATTAGTTGCTTTTGAGGCAACTGATATCTGATCCTTCTTCTCCTTGCTATTCTTCTGTTTCTTATCCTTACTATTGTTGTTACTACTTTGTCCTTTTTGTTCTTTTGTGCCTTGGTTGGCAACCAAGGCATGTGACTTAGAGGACTTAAGAGTGCCCATCTGGATTAGCTTGTCCTGTTCCCGAGTGAGATTAATAGCAAAATAATCTAAAGATGGCATGGTGAATTGAGTACCAAGTGCACCCTTAGTAGCATAGAAGGTAGAAACAAATATAGAATATTTTGAACTTAGGTTAGAGAGAATACTAAGAATCAGTTGTTCATCTTTCTTTTCAATTCCACATTGTTTTAACTGTAGCCTTCGTGATTTCAATTTAGTGAAGAAATCCTGAATTTTGTTGAAATTGCCTAGACTTAAGCTAATTAGTTCATTTTCCAACATATGACCCCTCATTGAATCTTGTGTGCCAAATAGTGTTTCTTGCTTTGTCTAGATTTCATTTGGTGTATTCAAAGACTCAATGTGAAAGAGCAAATCACGAGAAACAGACAAACACAATGTTCCATATGCCTCATCACATTTGTTAAACCACTTAGGCTTATCTTCATCTTCAGTAGGTTCAGTTTTAAGTCCCATAATTATCCTATTTAATCCAGCTTTCCTTAAGTGAATTGTCATGTGTGATTTCCACTCAAAGTAATTGTATGGAGTTAGGATGGGCAGATTTGTTTGATCCATGATGAAGAAATGCAGAGAAGAAGTGCCAAAAAGAAGAGAACCCAACCAAGACAACCCCCCCTTTTCACTCAATCAAAGGACCCCCCAAAGAAAATATGATTTGGCACTTTATATTAGTGCGTTTACAACTGCCATTAGCAAGAAATACTAAGTGGCCTTGATTTCAATGCATTACAAAACCCTCATGAAGAGCATATGTTAAAAATATAACTTCGGCACAATACTCAGAGAAATAAACAACACCACTGTAATCTAATCAAAAAATCATGCACTTTCAAAAAAAGAATCGCCTCGATACGAGGTCATATGTGAAAGTTATGATCCTCTGAAGTCCCCAAAACGAGAACTGTGCAATGTCACGACTGAGAATCTACAATTTCTAAAAAATATTGGCATCAAAATAAAAAAACATCTGCACTAGTGCATAGAGCACGAAAAAATAGCCAAAATAAAAAAAATAATTCGTGGGAAAAGAAGTCCGTATGAGCAAGAACGAAGCATTTGAAAACTGCCTTCAAAATTTCAACTGCCAATGGAGAGGGGTCCTGTTGTAGCTTTCTGAGCACGTTTCTGCAAAATATATAGACTGCATGCAAAAACGAAAAGATACCCAAATGGTTTTCTATGCTGCGAACAAAACCCAGAAGGCATTTTTCTTGCAGATATACAAAAGATGTTGCTCCAGTGTAAACAAAACGCCTTTAGCTACAAAAAATGACCCCAGCAACCAATAAATGACATGCAAAGGCTGAATCAGATGCTAGAACCTGCAATATTGATTCAAAAGACCAAATATGCAAGCTAGTTTTCAGATTTGAGCTCGAAACCCCAGTTCCACAACTGTGTATGACGATCTCTGATTTTGGTGAAACGAAAGCCAAATCTGACTTTCTCAAGCCTCCTGGACACATTGGAATAGCTGAAAATGCTGCCAGTATAACCAGAAATACTGCAATCACCTAGATATCATAAAACACATGTGCAAACCGCAGAGATTAAAAAAATTTC
Source organism: Cunninghamia lanceolata (assembly GCA_027924645.1). Taxonomy (NCBI): domain Eukaryota; kingdom Viridiplantae; phylum Streptophyta; class Pinopsida; order Cupressales; family Cupressaceae; genus Cunninghamia; species Cunninghamia lanceolata. The sequence continues at coordinate 5,002,564 of BSBN01001187.1, read as the reverse complement.
CGTCAAACTTTTCTGATTCTCAAGATCATCCGAAGATGCAAGAGAAGAGCATACTAGGTTTTTCAAAAAACTGTAATAAGATTTATTAGCCCCCCAAATCTCTCAACTATGGAAACTAAAATCTACTCTTGCACATAGAACAGCTCTGATACCATGTTAGAATCTGAAAAGATTAATAACCCAGAAAACTAGTGCAAACAAATAGATATCTAAACTATGAATGCAAATGATAGGAAATCAAAATAGCAACATAGAGTTAGTCTCCAAGAGAGTAATGCAAATGCTAGAAGAAAAAAAGTATTAAGAGGATGCAAAAGTAAAAGACACCAAATACAAGCCAGGTAGCATGCTTATATAGACTAGGAAGAGGGAGGAGGTGGCAACACCGATCAATGAGGAGCAACCATCTATCAGACTAAAGATAGAAAAGTATCTTCCCAAGATAGCTAATGGATGCTCACATGTAGGAAGGTGACACCTCGCAACCACTCACCTAATAAGATATGCTTTATTAACCTAAGCAAGATTAATAGAAGTGTAGGAAAAACCTAGGAATATACGAAAAAATAAATAACCGGGTAAGTGCAAGAAGATGGGGGGCCAAAAAGGGGTCTTAAGTGGCCACTTTTTTTCTGAAATCAGGAAATACTGGCCTTGGATGAGAAATTGAGCATAGTTACACTCAAAATTTGGAGATGCAACCAAAACAATGTTCATAGTGCTCCGAGTCTACTTTCTAAACTACTATTTTGTTTTGAAAATGGCATCGATTAAGGGGTTCAAAAGAGGGAGCCACAAAAATTGGTGTTGTTTCTGTCAAAAAAACATAACATAGCATGTTTTGTGGCTCCCTCAAAAGGTCAACTTTTTTTTGGTATTTTTAAAATCGCTTCAGTGAGAAATTAGCTAATAGCATGTAGTTTATGCCCGATTTTTCTAATAATTTTTTGATGAATATTTGATTTTTTACTAATTTTTAAAGTGGACACATCCTAAAAAATAGAATTTTGGCCGTGCTACCCCTATAAATTTTGAAAACTAATTGAAAATTATTTTTTTATTTTTTTAATATTTGTAGAATGGAGTCTAGTTTCTAAATATGTAATTTTTTTGAAATTTGAATGAATAATTATTTTACAATGAAAAAAAGACCAAACAGTGGTTTTTGCCTAAAAACAGACACACAAACAAAAGAAATCAAAGATGAAAGGTTTAACATTGTTAAAATGTGAAAAAAATCACATCGTCAAATAGCTAAGAGAAAGCCTAACATTACCCATGTGTTCAATTTGTTCAACCTTGAAACACGTGCAAATCTGAGGGTTAGCACGAATGCAATTATGTGAAATTTTGAAGAATATAGAAAAACACGTCTGTGACTGTTCATAAGGCACTCCAAGTCTTTGGGTTGGAAATCCAAAGCAAATCCCAAGCCCAAGGCGTGGGATTCCCAAAGCAAGAAATAACGCAAGCGTGTTATAACGTGCTCGCGTTATATTTTGCCTTGCATTTTTCTTTCCCGCATGTCTGTCTTTTGTCATGTTTGACATAACGCGAGCGCATTATAACGCGCTCGCATTATGTCCCACTCAATTTTTTTTACGTTCAAGGCTATTAATCATGAGGGTTAAGGGATGAGGGATAGAGTTGGAGGGTTTAGGGATAAGGGATTAGTGTTTAAGGTATAGTATCGAGCCCGTTGAGGGTCTAGGAATAGGGATAGCGTTTAAGGTTTAGGGATGAGGGATGATAGATTACGGTTTAGGGTTTAGGGATAGGGTTGAGGGTCGAGGGATCAAAGTTAAGGGTTGAGGGATTAGGGTTTGACATTGAGGGTTGAGGTTCAAGGGTCAAGGGTTTAGGGATAGGGTTTAGGGTCGAGGGATTAGGGTTAAAGTAGAGTGTGGAGGGTGTAAGGATTAGGGATAGGGTTGGAGGGTTTAGGGATAAGGGATTAGGGTTTAAGGTATAGTATCGAGTCTGTTGAGGGTTTAGGAATAGGGATAGCATTTAGGGATTAGGGATGAGGGATTATAGTTGAGGGATGATGGATTAGGGTTGAGGGTTGAGGGATTAGGGTTTAGGGATAAGGTTTAGGGTTGAGGGTTGAGGGATTAGGTTTTAAGGTATAGTGTTGAGGGTTGAGGGTTGAGGGTTTAGGATTAGGGTTTAGGGTTGACAGATTAGCATTTAATGTCGAAGTTAGGGTTAGAGTGTCGAGGGTAGAGGGATTAGGGATAGGGTTTAGGGTTGAAGGTTTAAGGATTGAGGGTTGAGGCTTTAGGGATGAGGGTTTAAGGCTTAAGATATAGTGTCAAGTGTTGAGGGTGTAGGGATAGGGTTTAAGTTTTAAGGGTTAAGGGTTGAGGGATAGGGATTAGGGTTTAAGGAGGGATCAGAGTTAAGGGTTGAGAGATTAGGGTTTGACGTTGAGGGTTGAGGGTTGAGGTTCGAGGGTCAAGGGTTTAGGGATAGGGTTGAGGGTTGAGGAATTAGGGTTAAAGTAGAGTGTGGAGGGTATAAGGATTAGGGATAGGGTTTGAGGGTTTAGGGATAAGGGATTAGGGTTTAAGGTATAGTATCGATTATGTTGAGGGTGTAGGAATAGGGATAGCATTTAGGGTTTAGGGATGAGGGATTAGAGTTGAGGGATGATGGATTAGGGTTGAGGGTTGAGGGATTAGGGTTTAGGGATAAGGTTTAGGGTTGAGGGCTGAGGGATTAGGGTTTAAGGTATAGTGTTGAGGGTTTAGGGATAGGGTTTAGGGTTGAGGGATTACGATTTGACGTTGAGGGTTGAGGGTTTAGGGTTTAGGGTTTAGGGTTAGGGTTGAGAGATGAGGGATAGAGTTAAGGGTTGAGGGAATAGGGTTTGACGTCGAGGGTTGAGGGTTGAGGTTCGAGGGTCAAGGGTTTAGGGATAGGGTTGAGGTTGAAGGGATTAGGGTTAAAGTAGAGTGTGGAGGGTGTAAGGATTAGGGATAGGGTTGGAGGGTTTAGGGATAAGGGATTAGAGTTTAAGGTATAGTATCGAGTTTGTTGAGGGTTTAGGAATAGGGATAGCATTTAGGGTTTAGGGATGAGGGATTAGAGTTGAGGGATGAGGGATTAGGGTTGAGGGTTGAGGGATTAGGGTTTAGGGATAAGGTTTAGGGTTGAGGGTTGAGGGATTAGGGTTTAAGGTATAGTGTTGAGGGTTGATGGTTTAGGGATAGGGTTTAGGTTTGAGGGATTAGGGTTTAGGGTTGATGAATTAGGGTTTAATGTTGAGAGTTGAGGGTTAAGGGTTGAGGGTTGAGGTTGAGGGATAGGTTAATGGTCAAGGGATTAGGGTTAAATAAGAGTGTCGAGGGTAGAGGGATTAGGGTTTAAGGTATAGTATCGAGCCTGTTGAGGGTCTAGGAATAGGGATAGCGTTTAGGATTTAGGAATGAGGTATTAGAGTTGAGGGATGACAGATGACAGATTAGGGTTGAGGGTTGAGGCATTAGGGTTTAGGGACAAGGTTTAGGGTTAGGGTTGAGGGATTAGGGTTTAAGGTATAGTGTTGAGGGTTTAGGGATAGGGTTTAGGGTTGAGGGATTAGAGTGAAGGGTTGAGGGATTAGAATTTGACGTTGAGGGTTTAGGGTTTAGGGTTAGGGTTGAAGGTCGAGGGATTAGAGTTAAGGGTTGAGGGATTAGGGTTTGATGTTGAGGGTTGAGGGTTGAGGTTCGAGGGTCAAGGGTTTAGGGATAGGGTTGAGGGTCAAGGAATTAGGGTTAAAGTTGAGTGTGGAGGGTATAAGGATTAGGGATAGGGTTGGAGGGTTTAGGGATAAGGGATTAGAGTTTAAGGTATAGTATCGAGTCTGTTGAGGGTTTAGGAATAGGGATAGCATTTAGGGTTTATGGATGAGGGATTAGAGTTGAGGGATGATGGATTAGGGTTGAGGGTTGAGGGATTAGGGTTTAGGGATAAGGTTTAGGGTTGAGGGTTGAGGGATTAGGGTTTAAGGTATAGTGTTGAGGGTTGATGGTTTAGGGATAGGGTTTAGGTTTGAGGGATTAGTGTTTAGGGTTGATGAATTAGGGTTTAATGTTGAGAGTTGAGGGTTGAGGGTTGAGGTTGAGGGATAGGGTTAATGGTCAAGGGATTAGGGTTAAATAAGAGTGTCGAGGGTAGAGGGATTAGGGTTTAAGGTATAGTATCGAGCTTGTTGAGGGTCTAGGAATAGGGATAGCGTATAGGATTTAGGAATGAGGGATTAGAGTTGAGGGATGACAGATGAAAGATTAGGGTTGAGGGTTGAGGCATTAGGGTTTAGGGACAAGGTTTAGGGTTAGGGTTGAGGGATTAGGGTTTAAGGTATAGTGTTGAGGGTTTAGGGATAGGGTTTAGGGTTGAGGGATTAGAGTGAAGGGTTGAGAGATTAGAATTTGATGTTGAGGGTTTAGGGTTTAGGGTTAGGGTTGAAGGTCAAGGGATCAGAGTTAAGGGTTGAGGGATTAGGGTTTGATGTTGAGGGTTGAGGGTTGAGGTTCGAGGGTCAAGGGTTTAGGGATAGGGTTGAGGGTTGAGGAATTAGGGTTAAAGTTGAGTGTGGAGGGTATAAGGATTAGGGATAGGGTTGGAGGGTTTAGGGATAAGGGATTAGAGTTTAAGGTATAGTATCGAGTTTGTTGAGGGTTTAGGAATAGGGATAGCATTTAGGGTTTAGGGATGAGGGATTAGAGTTGAGGGATGATGGATTAGGGTTGAGGGTTGAGGGATTAGGGTTTAGGGATAAGGTTTAGGGTTGAGGGTTGAGGGATTAGGGTTTAAGGTATAGTGTTGAGGGTTGATGGTTTAGGGATAGGGTTTAGGTTTGAGGGATTAGGGTTTAGGGTTGATGAATTAGGGTTTAATGTTGAGAGTTGAGGGTTGAGGGTTGAGGGTTGAGGTTGAGGGATAGGGTTAATGGTTAAGGGATTAGGGTTAAATAAGAGTGTCGAGGGTAGAGGGATTAGGGTTTAAGGTATAGTATCGAGCCTGTTGAGGGTCTAGGAATAGGGATAGCGTTTAGGGTTTAGGAATGAGGGATTAGAGTTGAGGGATGACAGATGAAAGATTAGGGTTGAGAGTTGAGGGATTAGGGTTTAGGGACAAGGTTTAGGGTTAGGGTTGAGGGATTAGGATTTAAGGTATAGTGTTGAGGGTTTAGGGATAGGGTTTAGGGTTGAGGGATTAGAGTGAAGGGTTGAGGGAATAGAATTTGATGTTGAGGGTTTAGGGTTTAGGATTAGGGTTAAAGGTCGAGGGATCAGAGTTAAGGGTTGAGGGATTAGGATTTAAGGGATAGTATCGATTCTGTTGAGGGTGTAGGAATAGGGATAGCATTTAGGGTTTAGGGATGAGGGATTAGAGTTGAGGGATGATGGATTAGGGTTGAGGGTTGAGGGATTAGGGTTTAGGGTTGAGGGCTGAGGGATTAGGGTTTAAGGTATAGTGTTGAGGGTTTAGGGATAGGGTTTAGGGTTAAGGGATTAGAGTGAAGGGTTGAGGGATTAGGATTTGATGTTGAGGGTTGAGCGTTTAAGGTTAGGGTTGAGAGATGAGGGATCAGAGTTAAGGGTTGAGGGATTAGGGTTTGACGTCGAGGGTTGAGGGTTGAGGTTCGAGGGTCAAGGGTTTAGGGATAGGGTTGAGGTTGAAGGGATTAGGGTTTAAGGTATAGTGTTGAGGGTTGATGGATCAGAGTTAAGGGTTGAGGGATTAGGGTTGAGGGTTGTAAGGATTAGGGATAGGGTTGGAGGGTTTAGGGATAAGGGATTAGAGTTTAAGGTATAGTATCGAGTCTGTTGAGGGTGTAGGATTAGGGATAGCATTTAGGGTTTAGGGATGAGGGATTAGAGTTGAGGGATGATGGATTAGGGTTGAGGGATTAGGATTTGACATTAAGGGATGATGGATTAGGGTTAAGGGATTAGGATTTGACGTTGAGGGTTGAGGGTTTAGGGATAGGGTTGCGGGTTGAGGGATTAGGATTTGACGTTGAGGGTTGAGGGTTTAGGGATAGGGTTGAGGGATTAGGATTTGACATTGAGGGTTGAGGGTCGAGGGATCAGAGTTGAGGGTTTAGGGATTAGGGTTTGACGTTGAGGGTTGAGGGCATTTTCTATCACGAACTTGATTATGAGGGCTTGCCCCTTCATTGTTATGCCTATCATATGGCGGAGCATCTGGCAAGCCCTTGCAAGAAAAAGATGTGATCAATGCAAAGGATGTGATGAATCTATAGCAGGATAAAACACGAGCGTGTTATAGCGCGAGCGCGTTATAACGCACTCGTGTTATAACGCGCTCGTGTTTTGTATTTCTATTGAAACGGTAAAAAAGTGGTTACCCCCGTGATCCAGGCCCACATGCTCTATTTTCTTACTGATTCTGTGCATGCTTTGACAAAAAAGAAGTGCTTTCATGCTATTGTGAAGTTCACATGCACATTTGACACATTGTACCACCTTTGCATGATCTTTCCACCACCTTTTCTACTTTGCCAACTTGAGAAGGAGGAAATAACATAGTTTTCACACCAAGTTTGATATATATCTATTCAAGTTTCAATTTTTGTAGTGTTGCAATGTTAATTGTGATTCAATTTTAAGAATTTAACATTGAAAAGGAAGCAAGTGGTGAAAAACTCAAATTGTTGAGGAGTTTGATGCAAGAAGATAAAAACACTACATAATTGGGTACTCTCTCCATTCAAATCTTCATTTTTTAGGTATGTCAATTCTTTACATGCATGTTCTTTACATTTTCCTTATTTCGGATTGAATTACTTTATCATGCTTTATCATACATGTTTGAAATAGACACATTCCCAATCAAGAAAGCAACCTACAATCTCACATGATGCCATGCATATTTTCTACACTTGGGCTCTTTAATAATTATGTGTAATAAACAAACCTTAGTTCATTAATAATGGATGGTCAAGATCAATTAGAGTTGGATTAGGGTTTCCCACTCAAAGAGGGATTGTAGTCATATGACAAGTGTGCGATGGAGAATAAAGGGAATCTAATTTAAATATTTGAATTAGATTGACATGTGAAGACATATTAAGTGGAAGATGGAGACATGCGACATGTGTCACAATGTGATGAGAGGTGAGAGAATAATTCAAATTTTCAATTTGAATTATGTGAGACATGTGAAGGGGGATTATTAACTAAACAAATGGGATTTATTTAGTTAATTGGAATGTGATCAAGTGGGATTAATTAAATAAAGTGGGTTTATTTAATTAATCAGGAAGATGATTAAGATGGGATGAACTAGGACCTAGGGATAAATGGGACTAAGTGGGATGAGGTTAGATGAACTAGGATGAACTAGGACCTAGGGGACATATACAAGTTCATTTCGACAATGTGACTAGGACTTAGAGCAAAGACATACAAGGTCATGTGTAAACAAGACCTAGACAATTTTTAGTGTCTACAGTAGATAATAATAAGTCACATTGGAACACAAAGCTTTATGATGCATTATGGGCTAATAGGACCATGCTGAAAAGGGCTATAGTCTTGTCACCTTTTTAATTGGTTTATGTATTAGATACATCACACTCCCTATACCCTTGTAACTATCAGATCCAAAGTTATAGGATGATATTGAAGATGGACAATTTAATAATGCACTTGAAAAATGAATCTTGTACTTAACAAGAATGGATGAACATTGTGAGCATGTCATAGATAGAAAAACTAAACATCAAATTAGGGTTAAAGAGATTTTTTACAAAAGAGTGAAATATAGAGGTTTTTTTTGGTGACCTAGTCGTACCCTAGGATAAGAAGTAGGAAGATAAAGGGAGTCATTGGAAGTTCTATTTCCTCTGGATTGGACCCTTTTAGATCGAACATTTGTGTGACAACAACACTTACTAGTTGGAATACACTAATGCTACACACTTTTCCCTCCCTTACAATGAGTAACATTTGAAGTTATTCAAGCAGATAGTTGTTTTCCCTTCCTCTTGTACATATCTTTCTCCCTTGTATGTTTTTCTTTATTTGTTGTTCCTTTATCTTTTCTGTGTTCTTTTTTTTCCTTCTCTTCCCTTCTTCTTGGTCTCATCTCCTCCTAGTTTTTCCTTTGTATCTATTGACTCTATAGCCCAATAGACACGACATTGGTCTTGCATGAGATTTTGGATTCCTACTATGTCCATATCCTTGTCCTAGTAAGAGCCAGGTGTTATCCCTTGATCTTGTTGAAAATTTAAAAAAATCCACCCCTTGGGTAAGGAAGAGTGCAACTAAGTTCATAGTTTCTCCTATTTGCTTAGTACCTTTTGTAAAGTAAATTTTTGGTTCCCCCTTTGTCACTTAGAATTTCTGAGTGTTTCTCCTCTTGGTCATTGCAACCAAAGCACTTGCTTCGAGAACTAAGTTGAATACAATTAATTTTCATTTTGGGGATTTCTTGGTCCTTCAAACCTCTTTAGATTTGAAAGTACTTATGGGAATGACAATTTTTTCTTAAAAGTGACTACCAATTTTCATTCTAGAGATTTCAGCAATTCTAAGGTTCCTTGGAACCTCTTCTGTGTCAAAAGCGGTGCTAAGAACCATTATAGATCCTGAAGGTGGCTACTTTTTTTAGGAGCAAGATCGATCATACATTTCAATGAATCAACTAGTTTTGAGAACCATTCAAATTGTCAAAGAACATCACACATGACAAGCAGTGCTTGAAAGCATTGAAATTGTTGGAAAGTAATTTTTGAGATTTGAGCAGTTCTTTGCACCACTATTTTAGTCAAAGATTTTCTATCAAGAATAAATGTAATTAATGTTTGTTTTAGAGAATCATGTTGACTGTGGAACTATTTAGTTTTCAACATAGTTCTTGGAACACCATATTTCACTAAAAACATTTTGAAGCGATTGAATCTTTGAAAAGGTGTACATCTCGGAAACACCATTATGAACAACCAACTCGCCATCGACCTAAATTACTACTAATTAATGAGCTATGCCAGAACCCAAGTGATATATATGCATGTGAATGCACTATTTTTTTGCACTTGTCCTCGACTATTGGTAATAGAGAATTCTTCTACTCAATCTTGTCTAGAGGCATTGCTACTAGGGAATTTTCCACACTTGCTACGAAGGTCAAGCTCAAATTCAACTGCAAGGTACACATTTCAATATTAAAAAAACCTAATACTTGCTTAAGTATAATCTTTAGGAACACATTGAAGTTTTTCTTGTCAGTGCCTCCCTTAATCTAAGGCATGGCTATGGTACTCTTTAAAAAAGAATCATTATCATCCAAAATCGAGTCTGCATACAAGCTAATTTTACAAACTTAGTTCATTCTTTCTCTACAAAACAAAACACCATAATTCTGGAACTCATGAAAATGCAATATAAGTACCAAGGTTATGAACAAATATCTGTACTAGAAACAAGCCTACTTGAAGTGGGGGATTCTTTATTAGGGTGAAAGAATTCTGGGACAAGTTGCATGATAAGAAAAGAAGCCCAATTGTCTAAAGAATACTTGAGAGTGGACAAGCTCAAATAGCTAGTTTCCCTACGTTAGTATAATGTGTTAATTTGGTGCTAGCATGCTCTACCTTAGGATTATGAATTAGATAATAGGGAGGTGAAATTCACCAATGACAAAGTAATGGTAAGAGTCGACCATGATTTTATAAACACCTCCTTCTAGCTACCTTAAAGAGAGGAATATGCTAAAGTGACCAAAAAAATGGATGAAGAATTCTGCCAAGAAAACACAAAGGAAGGTAGGGCTATGATAGCCCAAAAATGGCTCAAAGAGAAGAAAAAAGGACCTTCAAAGCTTCCTAGGAATTTGTACAAGTCAAGGTTTATCGATGAATTGTTTGATTTAATAAACCTTGTGAAGAGGGTCATGGGCCATAGTGAAATGAGTACTTTTAATTTTTGGATGTGTCTTTTCAATAACATTATTTATTGAGGGGCATTGATTGGACAAATATTGTTAGCAAAATTTTTCATGAGCAACTGGTGAATCTTGAGGCAACCTAGTGTTTCTATATGACTTCATATTTGTTTCATGCAATAGAAATCACAAAAGTGTGGCCTAATCTTAGGACTTAGTGTGTCTTTAATGCTTCAACATAGATTTATGATTACTACCCTCAATTGGTCTTGGAAGAAAGTACTAGGAATTTTAGAAGAGTGAATGATGCATTCACCATGCTTACCATTAGAGAGCTTGATGGTGATATTGTAGTATGAATATCAACTGAGGCTACCACTATGGTTATGAAATATGGAAGCTACTTCATTCAATTTCCCTAATTTACTTATATTTAAACTGGGGGTTTTGAAGGCGTTCCCTATAAGCTTCCTTGTTTTGTGAGCAACAAATTGGTGAAGTAAATAAAATATGTAAAGAGAAAAAGGCATCTACAATTCCTTTTCTAATAGGCCTTAGCTACTATCAATTTAGAGCTTCCTTTGATGTCTAAGAGATTGAGAAATCACTTTCTAAAATAACATTGCATCTTGATGTGAAGAGATTTATATTTGACAGTAAAAACTTTGTTAGGGATAATCTCAAACGTTGGCCATAGTATCTACATGTTCCTCATCTGGAGGATTACTAGGAAGATTGTCAAAACAATTTTGAGGTGAGAAAAAGAGAATGGATGAGAATGTCCTTAGATCAATTGAAAGAATCTACCTTTGAATGGGTTACACAAGAGGTCCTGAATGATAGGATTGACATGATTGATCTTGCAAAAGAGAAATCAATTTCAATGATTCCATTGCATTTGGTTAACAAGGCCAAAAAAGAAATGATTGATATTAATGAAAGGTCCAATTACATGCTTCAAATATCAAAGGCCTTGCTAAGTAAAATAATATTTGAATACATAGCTAGTAGGGATGTTGGAAGAACATGGACGTCAAAAAGCAATAGGTAGGTAGAGTTGTCTCCATTACCTCATTTCATGGTGGTCTATATGACTCATTCAAGGAACAATCAAGTAAGTGATGGAGATGATGAAGACCTAAACACAGGTAAGATCCTTGTGAAGCTTGTGAAGCAAAATCCTTACTGTCAAAGAAACTTCTTGATTCATAAGAATGAAAACTGAGCTTAGCAAGTAACTTGTCAACATGTTTAGCATCCTTAGGCTTGTTACAAGTGTAATGGGTTATTTTTAAAGGGAAAGGGTACCCTTTCTTCTTACAATCATGATACTTGTTTCTTGCTATAGATGCTTGTCTACAAAACTCCAGAAACACAATATAATATGTTGCATATCTTTGAAGCTTCAAAGGAGGAAATTCAAATCCACCAACCCTAAAATATGTAAACCTATCAAACTGAATGAAATAGCTACCAAACTGCATAATCAAATTTGTAGCTTCTATTGAAATTATCAACTTAGGATTACCATATATCTTCCTTACAATAAACATGAGGAAAGCATCATTAATTCTCCTGTAATCCTTGTTACCAAATTCTTCCTGCAATTGAGTGAAATAATCATACACTTATGTGTCTTTATCAAAAGTGCCTATGGTATTCAATCTAGGACAAACCCTCTGAGTGCTAGCCAAAAGATAAACTAAGTAAGAGCACATGTGGAATGTGTTTCTCCTCTTTTGAAAATTTTCCAGTTGGTCATTTAGATGCTCACTAATGAGCTTAACCCAGTCAATATGCTACTTAACAGTACAAATGACCAATATGAACTGGCACATCCACTCTAAGAATTCATTTGAAACTACACTTCCCACTACTCTATGCAAAAGAGTTATTATATTAGAAATATCATCTTTGAACAAAGTTTTGACAAGGTTTTTGGGCAGTTGTGACCCTCCTTTCTTCTCCCTCTTAATCTAGGTAGTAGCAATGGTTGTTTTACAAATTTTCTTTCCATCAAAATAATAATTCTAGCTAGTCTCCATTGAAATGTCGGCGTACTCCTCCCAAACTGGCAATCTAAGGGTATTGTTGATGGTTTCTACATCCAATTGGATTATTATTTCACCACTAATAGTTCTTATCTATCGTGATTCAGCATGGTAATTGTTGATACAAGCTAACACTAGGTCTTGGCATTGTACAACTAGGGGAAAACCTCTTGCATGTGCTAACCCACTTTCAAAGGTCTTTTCCGCTATGGGTTACCTAGGGTTTGCATTCATCCTTTCCCAAAATTCTTTTAAGTCAATGTGACCCAAGTTTGTATCCTTTACGTTGGAAAGTTGGTTATCTATTATGAAAGATATGTCCAACCCTTTGTATTTGTAATTCATTTTTACAAACCTTATCAACCACTCGATTGTGTTGTTTACTGCTCCTAAGAGTAATTGGCTTATGATAGGAGGGAAAGGGTTATAGACGATACTTTGAAGAATGAGGGTTTCAATAGTCATTAAAGATGACCACAACAATATTGATGCTCCTTCCACCAATGACACTAAAGAAAATATTCAAATGAAATAGGTAGTACAACAGTGGACTTACCTTCTTAAACTACGATGCTTGAAAACTCGATGCTAGATGACTGTGACAGAGAAAACCCCAATCGCTTCAACCCATAGCTCCAATAACATGTTTTAACCAAAATCCAATTTGTATAAGGTAAACCAATTAGGGTAAGAAGGGGACTCATTAAATGCTTTAAAAATAAATGTTTTTTTCCTCGAACATATTATAGTTGATTACTTTATTGACCATTCCATCACTTCATAAACTAACATAAACTTCAAGAGATCTCTTTATTGGGAAAAGTAATCATTGTCAAACTTTATAATGAGCAAACTCTCAATTTTTTAAACCAAACCATTGTATTTCATCTTCTTGATTGACATCCACATAGGCAAACTCTTTCATCAGTGAATCATACAAGTTCATGAATCATCCTTTTCTCTGATTCCCTTTGTATGATCTTCATAATGTATGCATATCGGCAATTCCACATGTATTGGCAAACTTTTGATTTTGCTAACCATCAAAGTGAGCGATATGTACTCGCTTCAATTTCCTTTATCAAAAAATTGACAATTTCACAAAACAGACTTAACACAATAAATGTCATTGCTTAATCGGATAATTCATGAACTTGGAAAATAGGCAACAAAGAAGAAAACACAAGTTAAGTTTTCAAGAGATGACACACCGATAGAAAAGACAACCAAGAAATTAGAAAGTTCACGAACTAACAATTTCTCCAACAAGGTTTGTAAACTTAAGAATGTGCTGTTAAAGGAAAAGAAAACTTGGTTTTCAAGATACAAACAAAAAGATGATAGAAAAGGGATACTTAGCCAATGCTCTTCTCTATCGCTAAGTCATTAGGTTAGCAAACTAACCAATCCAGTGATAGAGTTAGGGAAAGGACAAAAATGGCAATAAAATGGAAAATGAAATCTTTGACTTGGAGCAATGTTTAAATGAGTAAAAAACACAATAAAGACAAACATAGACCAAGTTTAGATTGAACAAGGACATTTTTGATAATGATGGACAATGACTAAAACTTGGGCAATGGAAGTGTGTGTAATCAAATGCTCTATCAAAGAGCTTATGGTAGAGATTCTTTGAGCTGATATGTTGAATCTACAACAATAAATTGGTGTTGAATAGGAGACTTGTGGAGAAGGGATGGGAGGAGGGGGTACATATGGACCTTGCATATGTCACACTATCTATGTTTAAGGCATTCCTTTACCTACTCACTAGAAATATTTAAAATCAAAATAGTTCACATGGAAACCTAATATAAACTTTGCATATAGTTTACAAAGAAAATATAAAGGTACATTGATCAAGATTGTTGTTGGGTGGTTTATCAAAAACCATCCACCAACGATCTCAAAAATTATCTATCATCCCCTGATGTGTGCATCACTTGATTTAAAATTTAGGCTTAAGTACATTAATAGGCAATCTGGTTTTTGTGTTGACAAAATGTTTCGTTGTCATGGATTTCATAACATCTAATTCCTTGACTTGGTCATATGATAAACTAGTGGAATATTCCACTCTCTTGGCTTCTTGCCATTGCTGAAATGAGTAATGCTGGCTTGTTAGGGTACAAACATGTTTGATAATTCCCTCTAAGGTGGATGTCATTAAGGTTAATTGACAATGGTGATGATAAATTTCTATAATCTTGTTTATTTCATTAATATTTTTTCAATTTCTTCTTGAATTGTTGGGTGAGGGTTTAGTGGGAAGGGTTTGGTTTTGAGGTTGCTCATCCATATTACCTATTTCAAATTTAAAATGTACACATTTATGATTTAAAACAACATTTTATTAAACCATATACAATTTAAATTAAACATGTAGAACACAATAAAATTTACTAAATTACATTTGAAATTGAATTCAAAACCACTGCCTTAAGAAAATAGAACAAAAAAACTTCCTTAGAATAAAGAAAATTGAAAACCCTAAATGATATTAAATAATTTCGATGTATTTTTAGATAAAAACTAACAAATTGCCTCTAAATTGTTGAATGCTTGGAGAATGCCAGATTGCCCAAAACTGATATATGTTCTTAGCTAATATCTGTTATTTTCTTATATCTATTATACTTGATAAAATAAACCTACAAGTTGGCATTATATTTGTCATTGTAGAATGGGGGAATCCATAATGGATATCCATTTTAACATAATGGATCTCCAATATAAATAGATATCCATAATGTTATATATGTTAATAATGAATATCCATTATTAATATATATTCATTTTTCTTTTGAACCATTACCAAGCCATATTCAAATTGTTATCTAACCCCAACAAAAAGTCAAATATCCATTTCATGATTTTGGCTAAGTATACACATGTTTTTTTGCCTATTGTCACTATTTGACCCATGATGATCTTGCACTCACCTACAATGCATGTAATGTACATCTCCATGGAAGTTTGTGATTATTGAGAAGGGTTCTCAAACCTAGTTGTGCATCCTCTATTGCCACACAGTTTGTTGTTATGAATGTAACAAAGGTCAAATAAATGTGTGACAAAATTTTAATTCATTTCAAAGATTTTGTAATGGTCTTTGCTTCTATTTCACGTGGGTTATTATAGTTCTATCTTGGATTATTAAGTAGGGTTGTTGGATGAAGTGTAATATATGCATTATATGAAGATGCACATCTAGTTCCATTTATGTTAACATGCTTTCTAGATTCATTCCCCTTCCTTTTTATAGTTCTTGCTTTTCTTTCCCAATGGAGTAGGCAATGGTTTGATTGGTCAGAGGTCAAACATATTTCATTTATAAACATTCCTCTCTAGTTAGTTGTAGGGGTAGGTTAGGTTCCACCATAATTGCATAATTCAATATTGCAAATTTGTCATATCCTATGCACTCCTAAAATTGAAACATCATTAGAGAATCATGCTAGTGTGTTTCTCCCTCTTACCTATGTGTATGAAATGTTAAGTATAGTCATCTATTAGGGAAATATGGTGTAGATGTCATCTTTGGGTGCAACATAAGAGTGGAATTTCATATGATTATTAGAGGTCTTGTACATCTATATGTAGCTAATTCTGACATGAACTTAGTGAAAAATATTGGGGTTGGTAGCATACCTGATATTGTTACTAGGGTCTTGAGCATAAATTGTTATAGAATCTTTAATTATCCTATTGTAAAGATCTCAAGAAATACCCCCTTGGCCTTGTAGAGCCTAAAGCTAAAGGTGAATTTACCCACTCCTAGAAATTGGTCTATTCATTCCATTGTCCAAGCATAAGTCATTTGCATTACCTTTGATGACATATCCTTGTCCTCAAGTTTTCGTGTTTGTCTTTAGAATTTGTGGAGTTGCATGGTTGAGCATCAATAAGATGGTCACTATCATCTCATGAAGGAAAAAGCTAAAATATTTCCTTGCAAGCAACTTGAGGTAAGGCTATGGTAAAACCTTGAAAATTCCTCTCCAGTTGTCACTTAAAGTATTGTTGGGGTGACACCTTGTTATCCCCTATTCCCAAAACCATGAAATATCACCCTAGTGATGATATAGGCTCTCCACTAGCATCTAGGTTTCACTATCAACACTTAGGAGTCTCTAATGCTTGAAAGTGTCACCTAGGTGATAGATGACTTAGGCATCTCATATTCAAACTTTTAGGATCCATAACTTTCACATACAATTTTAATATCAAGTGCCATTCTTTTGAAATTGTATATTTTTCTAAGATTAATCCAAATAAACAATCCAAAACTTCCCAAGATGTCTCACTGTAGTCACAACTCTTCTCTTTTATACATATAGAAAAGTCCATTCCCTCTAAGGTGTCATGCTAGTGACAAATTGAGGAAAATAATTGGCACCAACTTTGACTCTCCACCCATCAAGGGGTTAATGGCTTGAGAGATACTTTAAGAATTCTCTTCCTCCTTGCTAGAAGCATCATGAGGGTGATATATTTAGTCCTTCATAGGGATACTTCTAGTCTCCTTGCTTTCCAAGAGTAAATTCCATATTCCATGCACTCCAAGATATCATGAGAATGACAACTTGAGGCATCACTTGAAAAATATGTAGATTATTACCATAACATGAAAATTAGATCTAAAAATAACCTCTAATCTAATATTCCAAAAATCTACAACATGGCACATCTTCCCACTTAAGAACCCAACAAGAAACCACAAAACAATTTGGTACTATCTCCATCCAGAAAGCCCTCTAAAAAATAGTCTTTCACAAGTATACAACACAATAGATCTTTTAGGTAGAAAATTTGAAAAACCACACATGAAAGTCTAAATCCATCGACACATCTAAAACACCAAAATTTTTGAAAACAAGAGATTCAAGTTCCAAATGATAAACTATCATAGATCTACAACTAGTATATCCAAAAAATATGAATCCACACCATGCATTTAGAGCTTGTCCAATAGGTCACCACATGACCAAGTCCACAACTTGGACACATGCAATTAGATATATTAAAATCTTGATCTCTATCTTATTTTGTTTCCTTTATCTATCCTTGAAAAGGAAAATCTTCCATGGAAAGCATCTACTCAAACAAGGATTAATATCATAAGGAGAAAAGCCCTCCTATCTAGCCAAAACCATGATTCTAAACAAAAAGAAAAGAACTACTACTATAACATGACTAGTTTCAAAAACTCAAAATAAAGATCTGATACCATATGAAATGAACTACTCTCATTACATCACTAGTATCAAAAAATAAAAAACAAAGCTCTGATACCATATGAAAGGAAAATTAATAGTTCCTACATTAATCTCATGAGATAAATAATGTAAAAAGTTTACAAATCTAAAGCTAACAATAGAAAATAACATGAAACAATGTATATCCTAAGAAACTCTTATGGGAAAAACCTAGCCACTAAAGAACACTCAATGTATTATGCAAAAAAACTAGTATTCACATACAATCTTAGAGTTATAGTGTTTTATTATGAGAATAATGAAGGAGATCTCAAACCACTATCTTCAAGGAGTTAATCCACCCATATCCATGCCTTTGTTAGCTACTCTTTATTTCACAAACAAACTACCGGCTTCCTAGCCATACATCCATGGTCATGTTGCAAACTCACACCCACAAGATACAAGAGAACATATGTGGAAAAAATTCATTAGCATAAAATTACATGTGACCCCTCTAGGTGAAATCTAGTAGCATTACCTTGCGTTCCATCCATGCCTATTCTTCTCTTAAACCACCAATTTGTGCATCTGATTTATAGGCAAGTTTGAAACTAGAAACAAAGGGTACTTGGGCAAATTTGTTGCCCAAATCAAGCACAAAATATTGGATGTATTTGCCTCTTTCCAAGATGATCTCATGCCTTAGCAAAAGAGCCTCCTTGGGAGTTTATTCCACACCTAACTCCCTCTTTCCATGTTCCTTACCTAAAGTAACATCTTTCCATGCCTTAAAAGTGTCAAAATCGCATTTATGGCATCCATGACACTAAGTGCTACTTACAACATTCCCAACACAAATTAGAAAGTGTGATGCCCATTCCATGTGGGTACATAATCAATGAAAATTACAAATATGGACATTAGGAAATCGCAAGGTGGATGACACCTAATCACCACAATTTACACAATGATAATTTATAAAAGAAAATCTTTAGTGTTCATAATAATATTTATACTACCAAGTGTGTCAGTTACCAACCTAGCTTATAGACCAAAAATACACATTGCCTAACACACAACAACATTTTGTTGTAGTTCATCATTAAAATCTTTTGATACTATAAACTTGTTATATATAAATAGACTACAAATAATCAATGTTGATAGTGACTTTATCATTCTCTTTTTGTGGAGTGTGACCAACTTATTCATATATATAAATTCATGAATGTATGAAAAATGGATGTTCATCAAGAATTAATATCTTTTTTGTTTGTTGCATGATGATTTTCTAATATCCATATGTTACAATTGTATTCCTAATATTTGTTGACATACTTCTATAACTCACATGCTTTGGACCATCTACTTGCTATTAGAAAAGCAAGTACAAAGTGACAACAATCCCAAATGAAGAACATAATCATTTCCATGGGTGATTCCTTCTTGTATTACAAGCATGGGCATATCATATCACAACTAAACATGGATAGAGCACTCACTATGCACATATATGTATATATTTCTAGATGGATTCACCTATAAAGAAATATCTTATCATGTGCATGCTTATTGGGGTGTTTTAAATAACCAAAATATGATCTAATATATAAATTTTGTATTAGGTGGAAGGAGGTAATTTAATTAATGTAATATCGGTAGGTATTGGGGTTTAGGAAGAATACATATAAGGGGGGGTGTTTATAAGTGGCATTCCAAATCTTATTCAAATCACTAAATATATAGGTCAATTATAGGAAATATCATTTATTATGTTGGTCTTGCCAAGGTCATGAAGTTGTCTTTTTTTACACCACATGCTCTTGAATTTTAGCAAAGCCTCTTAATACTAAGGGTGCTTTCCTAATCCTAACTCTAATGTAGTTAACAAAGGAAACAATGGTTACACTAAGGTCATACAAGTTCAATACAATACTACCTAATTTCCAAAAACTAGTTATTAGACACTTTTTTGTACTGCCATGACTCTACCTAGAAGAATCTGTAGGTATCTGATGCAGAGCCAGCACAAGAATAAAGCTTATGAATCCAGTTCAATCACTCTTTCGGCACCTACGAGACCTTTCTAGCAGATATCGGCAAGACTTCTCCCAATGTCTCACCGAAATATACCTATTCTTGCCTATCGGCAAGACTATACACCGTCGGTTAAGCTAAAACACTCCTTCGCCGATACATATCTCTTACCGATATGTTTAATACCATAGCACCATCGGCAAGACCTTTTACTTTTCTCACCGAAGCAATCCCCCTCTTGCCTATCGGCAAGACACTATTCTATCAGCGGACTCCTTGAATCTTTTGCCGACGCCGCGGGTTACACCGATAGTCTTACCATCGGCAAGACCCTCATTATCGGCGCAACTTCCTTTCTTTCTGCCGACGACGTCTCTCTCGCCGATGTCCTTCATCGGCGACACCTCACTGCGGTCTCCCCGATCGGTGAGAACATAAACTATCGGCAACCACTCAAAACTTTACGCCGATACACCTTCTTACGCCGATGCTTCCTTCATCGGTGACACAGGTGGGAACTCACGCCGATGTCTCCAAAAGACATAATTCAGGCCTGAATTGGACCCCGTCCTGGCCAGCGATACATATACAGATCCTAAGGACGGATATTCACAAACTACTCACCCTGTAAATGCAATGCACACAAACTAAATGACAATTTTCCCTGGAGGGGTTCCTGCAATCCCTAACCCTCCATACCTAAGACGAATAACCAAAAATGGGAAATTAATCTACAGATCCATTCCACTGATTTCCCAAAAATCTGCCAGTGGAATGGATTCGACTCCAGAGGCACAAAACTGAATTATACACAATTTCTACCCAGAATGATCTATACAGAATATCTACACAGCATTCAGAATCAAAAAGGAAATTAATGTACAGAATTTCTATTCCTCCTCCTTAATGTTTCAGAATTACATTTCAAAAGACAAAACACACACCACACACCACCCCCTCATCACTGCTCGGCTTCATTCCATATTTATCTTTCCCAATGTGAGGGACTGACATTCTCCTCTGTTTCTGGGATTTGAGCTTACCAATATTATAGGTGGAAACTCCTAATAAATTATATGACAACTGTTTTGCATGGGACAGCAAAACTCTTAAGGTTAAGACACATTTGCTTACCCTTCCCTTAATCCAACTTGTCTAGAAAGTCAAGTTTGGAGTTTACAAACATAAAATGCCCATACAAAATGTTACATTTGAAAATGCTATGAGATAGCATGAAATGTCCAAAAACATATTAATGTCTTATGCATATTTATATTGTCTATGGGGTGCTCTTGCACCAGTATCTCTAAAACACTTCAATTATAATTTATATTAGTATGTGTACTACAATTAAGATATTTTTGATTAAGGAGATTCGCTAATAGAGTTGTTGTGGCAAGGGTTTAGGGATAGAGATGTATAAGTGCTTTTAAATCAAAACTTTCTATAGGATGACATATTTATCGTAGACCATCTAGGTTTTTTATGTTGAGGCTTTAATGTATGATTTGATAATCAAAACTATTTTTGAGTGAGATGTAGGTGTGGGAAATACCCTTGTTTTGTAGGGTAGAAATAATAAGGGGATATAAAAAAAACTAAAAAATAGGTACCAAAAAACCTAGTTAAAAAAGGGAGGTATTTTAATTATATAGTGTATGTAGAGGGGGTGTTGGTGATTTAATCTACTTTTCCACTAACCCTAGAGATTAGACCTAATTCCCAAGAGTAGGGATGTCAACTTGAAAACAATAAGATAAAAACTGTGATTAGACAAAGGAAAGCTTAGGGCCATTTCGTAAGGTAGGGATAATCTTCTTAGATAGTTTAGGTTATCACTAGTCTAGGAGGGTAATCCATAAGGTTCTTAAAATAAAAATAAAGATAAAAAAGATAAACACAATTGGTCTTGAATATAAACCCACCCTATGCATATACAATCCCAAAATCTTAGACCACTAGACTATACTATGTAGGATTATAGACTCAAGACTTAAGAACCTCATTTAAGAATATAATCAATAGAAAAACACATATAACTTAATATGAAAAATAGAGTTATATACCTTCTTGTGTATCCCCTTAGCCTTGGCCTTTCTTACACACATGTAATTTGTAGCCAACACTAGCATGATTCTCTAAAATTTTGCTATCTTGAGATTGCTCAAGATCTAGTGTATTTTATATCATTGAATCATGATAACATGTAGAACCTAATATACTCCTATACTAGTTCAAACATAGAGATGTTTAATTTGATTGAGTGTTTGATCATTCACCGTCAAGATTGGCGTTTATCCAATAGGTAATAGAAGCATGGTCTACAAGGGGAACTTTAAGTAAACAAGTATGAATCAACACTAGATTTTTGACATGTTCGTGGATACAAATTAGGAAATAAAGAGACACAAATATAAAAAACATAAATCAAGCATCCATGAATAATCACAAGCATCCATGAATAATCACAAACATCCTATTTGTATCAAGAAAAAGATCACTAAAAGTGCCTTGCAGTGTCTTACAATGTTGTACTAGATCAACTAATTCCCAATATAGTCAAACCAATAAATGTGAATAGAGAAATCCCATGGCACACTCATAAGATTTATTGAAATACTTTTTTAATCACTGAGACATCAATTATATATAACTCTTTACATGTGAACACACTCTTAAGACTCACACTTGGCACTCCTAGCACACTCCTAAGACTTATACTTCATACTTCCAACACTTTAGAACAAGACTTGGATCAATTGATACCCAAGAATACATTCAAGCATATAGTTGTACACAAATGGTTCAATGGCCAACCCTTTCAAAATAAAAAAAACTACCATATAAAGAGTTTTGGCAAAGCTCTATCTAGATTACACATGATTGAGACACTTGTCATGCACATCTAGAACAATAGGATATATCTTTGTTCAACATTAAATTCATAGAAACAAATTCTCAAATGCAAGAAAATTAGATTATGTTGTTAAAGAACCAAGATAACTTATCTTAGTATCTTTATTGTAGAAACAAGACAAACTTGATATAAAATGTACCAAGCAAGTCAATATGATTGGATTTAAACTTTGACACAATAGTTAAACCACACATAGAACACTTTGTTGCCACCAAACTTCTACAATGATTTTTTATTTGTAATTTATTATAGGACAATGCCTATGTCTTGAAACTTTGATCTCATGATTAATTTTTTTCAACAAGCATGGTCCCAATTGCATTTACTTTTAATCCCAAACTATGCCTTCCTACTAAGCAATATAGCAAATGCCGAATCACAACATGTTCACATGCCAACAAGAAAAACATGTAACTAGATTTCAAAGAAGATTACAAATGTAAATTTGAAATATGAAAGTATCTAAATCTAATTTAAAAATTCTTCTTAGTTAATAAAATGATGAAAATTCACAATTTTGTGGTTTTATGACATATTTGGGCTTGGTAAGTTACACTACATGGCATGCGTATAAGCTAAACAACATTAAAATTGTGTCACGCGAAAGATCTAGATGCTATACTAAATCATTGCCACATCATTCGCAAGTAGCATGGGAAAGAAAAATCAAGATATATATGACCAAGAAAATATGACATGCAAAAAATAATACACAAAGCCCAAGGCAAAATAAGAGAAAACACAAGTAGCCCTTCATACTAGGATTAACACTGAGTATAGGGAATTAATCTAATGGACCTTATTAGATTGACAAATAGATAAATTGAAAGACCAAGCCATCCACAATGGCAAGAAATTTTGTATTTTTAGGTGCAAGTTAATAAGGGGTATCAAAAACATAAATTTGAGGGGTAGAAATTAAAAAATAGGGGTGTTTATTAGTACCCTACAAATGTTTGTGCTATGCCATTGGTTTATTAAGTGAATCTACTAGGATACACTGGCATGATGGAGAACACAATAAATGACATTACATGTATATAACGATATTGTCCTCTAAAACTTTTTCACTCTCTGAAGGAAAGACCTTTAATCCTCTATTAGTTATAGAAACAATTTTGTCCATATGAAACTCATTTTATCAATGGGAATATAGTGATATACTAAATAGTTGCGTCTACCTAGTAGCTAATGATTAGACTCACAAAGGCCACATATTACTAGTAGTTATTCTCAAAGATGTGTTAGCTATACTAGAACATATGTTAAAGTAGAAACACTAATAAGTGCAAGAAGCAATATCTATACATTTTTATATCAAGAGATTTGTTATTTAATGCATGCTTGACATGGTTAATAAAGTATGACTTTCTAGCTCTAACTATTCCTAGATGATCATCCTAAGTTGTCCATCATTAACATGACGTTGACAGTAATAATCCACAAATGTACAAAACACAATGCATTGCTTTCACACAAGTTACTTTGAAAAGTCCATGCAAATTTAACTCCATTTCAAACTAGAGTCAAGAGATTACTAGACTATATGAAAAACAGATATTTCATCCCAAAAAAAAACCTAAAAGTGCATACTAGTTCCAATCATCATCCTCTTTAAAGTTACATTAACCATTTAAATATCAATATAATAAAAAAACTCTACATCTTGCCATGGAACTAGCCTAGACAGAACATGGTACTCCTCCATTTCTATTTATTGTTTTCGTTTTAATGATTTAGAAGGCTATCATTCTGATCATAAATTGTCTCTAAATATGTTTTACACCTCCACATGTAATGAATCATATCTGTGTCACATGTATGCAATGCGTATATTTATTTGTAGTAACTTGTAAAAGGGCCAATACAACTAAACGTCCCAGGTTTGTGAGAAACCCTAAAAATGCAGCGGCCAAACTGTATGCCACAACATTAAGTAATTAGCCACAACACTTAGGCTCATGGGGAAGGTTAGTGGATTTGACTCTCGGTCTTAAACTCAGTCGACCTTCTCCCTCATTAATTTTCCACGTGGGTTATCCAGGTACATCTCACAGTGAATTTAAAAAAAAAAAAAAAAAATCTCATCAGAATTACTTTAAGATTTTTTTTTAAAATATTGTTGTGTAATCTATGTAGATAAATTCGAGCTCTTATCTACATTATGACACGTACATCTCACAGGCGTAGATATTCCCGACATTAAAAAAACTGCAGGCAAAGACCAACGACTACAATTAATATCAATGACTGGCAACTGTAAGGGTCCCCCTGTGGATTGAAAAGACGACAGTGGGTATTCCGTTGGGCACTAGAGAAGGAAGGCTGACAATAACAAAAAAATCCATTATTTGTGAAAATAGGGGAGCGGGCTTCATAGGGGAGCGGGGTTTTAAAGTGGGTATTGCAGTGGATGGAGATAGGTCAGTTGTAACAGAATATTTATTTTAAATATATTTTAAATCTTTTTAAAACTTATAGTTTATTGCACGAAAAAAAAAAAATTAGGATGTAATCAATGTTTAAAGTTTATATGTTAATTAGTTATTATTTAGTCAAAATAGGTGGTAGAGAGATGATTTATACAAATCTACGTACCAATATTTTATAGTACACATTTTCTGTTGAAAAGATTTGAAACCCATTTTCTAATATTATGTCCATAAATTAAAAGGATACACTTTAATTGTCCCAATCACATGAAACTTTAAAACAGTTGCATATTAATTGTCCCAACTTCATATGAAGTGACCACCCATAATAAAATATTGTTTTTCAAATATAAACTCATTTATAAACAAAAAAGATTGACAAGTGTCCCATCAAACAAATAAATACGTCCCATATCTCCTCATGAACTTAATTTCTTCAACCTCAATTTGCCCAACTACTAATCACTTGCTCCATGAACACCAGCAAGCACCACACTCAAAGGGTTAAGGCCCACTAATCAAGTCATCAAAACAAAAGGATAGAAATTTAAGAATTCAAACCAAATGAGCATTCAACCAAATCAATCAACTGCCAAACTTATTACCAAATTCAAAAAATTTAACATCCATCAAATCCATCTGTTCACCTCAAATGAATCGACGCACACAATTCAATTTCAACCAATCAAATGAAAGTGCACAGATCAACAACAAATCCTATAACATTTTACAACAAATACATCCATTTTATAGTCCAATATTTCTACAGCCCTTACAAAAATTTCCTACAAAGTTCAAATTGCATGCCGCTATCTACACCATTACTACAAGTTCAAACTATATTATAAATGCTTATCTATTGTATATAGTGTAAATGTTGTAGCTACTATAATGTAAATGCTTATATGTTGTATTTAGTTTTTGATTATCTTCAATTAACTTTTTCATTGTCATGTTATCTATTTTTAGTATTTTTAGTAGATATCTATTTTTCATAGTTGATGAGAATAAGTTCAAACTATATTATAAATGCTTATCTATTGTATATAGTGTAAATGTTGTAGCTACTATAATGTAAATGCTTAAATATGTTATATTTAGTTTTTGACTATCGTCAATTAACTTTTTCATTGTCATGTTATATATTTTTAGTAGATATCTATTTTTCATAGTTGATGAGAATAAGTGATAATGTTTTCGTTTATTTATTAGGTAAGTTTATAATTAAATAGTAATAAGGTAAAATAAACTTGCAAATCATATTTAATTTATAAACATAGATGATAGTAACAAACATCACAATATATTTAGGTAGAAAACTAACTATTAGAGAGCGGCTTTTCGATGCAAACATACACAATTGAATCCAAAAGTACTCTCTACTAACTTCATGGATTGGTTTCACCTAAAAACTATCTATTTTTATTTTCTATTATGTATATAATTATAATTTCTTTCTATTATTAAATATATTAGCATTCAAAATGAAATACTTTGAATAGAATGGAAAAGGAGGTTTTTAAGGTTCAAACCACAACTACTATAAGTTCAAGTTACCTTATCGTTTCTTTTTATTATTATCATTTCTTTCTATTGTAACTACTATAACTATTGTGATTGTCATTTCTTTCTATTATTATAATTTCTTCTAGCCCCTAAAAGATGTATTTTTTAGTAAGCATCAAACTGTAACTACTATAAGTTCATGTTAGCTTATCATTTTTTAGTAAGCATCAAACTGTCAAACTAAAACTATCAAAATCAATTTACATCCTCTATTCAACCACCATTGTGAACTATCAAACTCAAGTTACAAATTAGTACTTCAATGGTAGTCAAAATGATATAACATTAGTTTTATTGTTTGTGAAAGATGCTATAATTTTTTTTCATTATTGGTTATATTAAACCATTTAAAATGAATATCTTCATAGTTCACTTGCAACAAATATTTTAAATTGTCCACATCATTGCACTTGTGGCTAAGTAAAAAAAATTACATGGGACTGTAAGTTAGGTTGTACCACTCTGTAGCCCTCTCTCTTAATCAAATTAGGTGATTATCTTCAAAGCCATAGTAATGGTTGCTAGAATGTCTAGTTAATGCAATGTCTGATTGAATTCTTAAGGATCTTTGTTTCATTAAATTTCTACTAAAAATATTCTAAAGATTCTAAAATTCAAAACTAATGTTGAAGGGTGTTTGTAATATTCATGAACCACTTTTTTTTAATAGTCAATGTGTGGCTTTTATATCTCTGTAGATGAAGAATAGAGCCCCTATGAAAACTTGAAATGGCACAAAGAGACTAAGAGCAACATTTCCTCCACACAAAAGAGGATTATGATTCCCACCAAATGAAGAAATTCAAGATGTTAATGAGGCCACCCTGCAACTAGTTGAGGCAGTTGTTCAAGTGAATGCAATTGCTAGAACCAAGAAGATTTTAGTGCAATGAGAGTGGACCAAAAAGGACATGGATTCAACTCTTAAATAGGTCAAAGATAATGGGATCCCAACAAGAAGTGCAAAAAAGAAATAAAGAATCCTTACCATGACACTGAGCAACTAGTTAGGTGGTATAACTTCAACTTCAAAGAAAGGTCCTCCTATAATCTTGAATGTAGGAGTGTTGCATATAGGTTGTCATTGATGTCAATAGTGGTATGAAGTGTTGCGGTGTGGAAGAATGGTACAAGTGATGACAAGGAGATTACAACAGTATGATGACCAATGACGATAGCTGTTCAATAAGCATTATGAGTCAAACATGTAAAGAAATGAATGTGTGTGGAAGAACTCAGAGGAGAAGACATTGTAAACTAAAGGAAATGGATCGATATCATTTGTACACTGTCATACCTTATCTACTGAAGCTTATATGTAAGTTGACATTCTTGATATACTTATGTTTGAGGACCATGATTAGTAGTGTTGAGTTTTTTGCTGCATGATGAAGATATGAATTCATGATGATTGACATCTGAAGGATAATGTTACAAAAACTTGAAGAAGAATTGGTTAAGTATAGTGTATGTTAGGAAAGGTGTTACGGGCTCAAAAGAATGTATCGCACTTTACCCCATCTGGAGATATGAGTCTGCGGATAGGACATATGAATATGTATCACCCTCAGGTTTGTATGTTTCTAATTAAAGATCATAATACTTATCACAAAGTGTTTGGGAGATAGAAGAATGAAGATAGTAAAGAAACAGGGCAAGTACAATCACAAAGTGACTAGAGAATGCTCTGCATTTCTTTAAAGATGAAGATATGATGTTGTGGCTTGGAGGACAGGTAGACATGAGTAAAAAGTATATACATTTCAAGTTTCAAGCAATGATATGTACCACAGATGCTTCTCTGGAGTTAGATTTATGAAGACATGCCTTGGTGTTGAATAGTGTGAATGAAAGAAGAGAGTTAATACATAACCATAGTACACCACAATATGGCAATTGGTCTTGTTGATTAAATAAAAAGTTTTTATGACTAAGAGGTATGTGATAATCAAGTTTCAAGTAATTATGCTGACTGCAAGTATTGTCTTCATAGCCTTATCTTAAGACTAAGCAAACAAAAGTTGCTTTAAGGATACCAACATTGGAGACCTAGTGTTTGCGCTAGCATGAAATATCTTGAGATAATAAGAGAAGTATACATGAATGTTTTACAAGTCACATAATGATTAGAAATTGGTCCACATGATGTAATTTTATCTCCTTTGGTACCACTTTTGGTTTGGAGTTAAATGTAAGGAAGAGTAAGGGCTAACTGTGTCAACTTGATGTTTACTGATGGTTATGGCATATGTTTTGAAGTGTGTGCTAGGGTGGAAGAGTATGTCGAGGTTAGATAGGTCCTCATTATGCTTTTTTCTTCAACTACAAATTGGAATTTTACTTACCGCATATGTTTGGGAGTCAACTGATATGGCCACTACACGCTTCATGCTACATGCTTCATCTTGGCCGACTAAGGAGAAAGACTTTGAAGCTTGCAGAGGACATATATAAAGAATTGTGAGTTGTCACAATAAAAATAGTGTCTCTATTGTGTGAATATACTTACAACAGAAGCAAATATGATGATGAAAAATGCTAAGGATCAATTCATACAGTTGTGGAAGATATGATAAACTTTGCAATGATAAAGAAACATTTCTGAGCATGTTTTGATGTTGCAGAGGTCTGTATTGTTGTTGTAAGGAAAACAAATGGTAGTGTAGAGGCTGAAGTGATCGACAATTTGTGTTGCAAGCAGAACATGTTATAAACTTTGTAAATGTATAGTTGATTAGGGAGTTGCAGCTTCCTTTGGGTTGTAGCCCATAAATAATATTGTAATCCTATTTTATTTGTGAAGATGGATTTGGACAGTAGATCCATGCAGCTTGCTCACTGGGTAAGTGCACAAAGATGAGGGACCAAAATGGGGTCTTAAGATGCCACTTTTTTTTTTCTGAAATCAGGAAACATTAATGTTGGATGAGAAATTGAAGATAGCTACACTCAAAATTTGAAGATGGAACAAAAACAAGAGTCATAGTGCTCTGAATCTAGTTTCTAAACTACTATTGTTTTCTAAAAAGGGTTGAGATTAAGGGATTCAAAAAGGGGGAGCACACAAATTGGTCTTGTTTTTCTCAAAAAAACATAACATAGCATCTAGTGTGCTCCCCCTAAAATGTTAACTTTTTTTTAGTATTTCAATAATCTCTCTAGTGAGAAATTAGCTAACAGCATGTAGTTTATCCCTGATTTTTCTAATAATTTTTTCATGAATAATTGATTTTTTAGTAATTTTTAAAGTGGACACATCTTGAAAAACATAAATTTGAGTGTGCTCCCCCCTAAAATGTTTGAAAACTAATCAAAAATCATTTTTTTTTAATACGTGTAGAATGGAGTCTAGTTTCTAAAAATGTAACTTATTTTAAATTTTGATGAACGATTAAAACAAAAAGTCAAAAATACTAGACACTGGTTTTTGACAATAAACTGGACACACTAACAAAAGAAATTCAAGATGAAACCCTTAATGTACTCAAAATGTGAAAAAAGATTATATGGTTAGATAGCTAACAGAGAGATTAAGATTATGGTGGTATTTTTTTTGAGTTTTCATTGAAATAAGTGCAAACCTAATGGGGAGCACACTCTAGATTATGTGGTTTTTGCTACAATCTGGAAAAACACATCTTTGGATGTCCTAAACATAGTCTAAGACTTTGGGTTGGAAGCCCAATGTAAATCCAAGCCTTAGGCTTGGAAATAACCAAGGCAACATATAACTATAATGTGCTCATGTTTTGTGCATTCACATAACGCAAGTGCATTATGGTGAACTAAAACAACTCTCTCTCTCTAAGAGGTAGAGAGATATAGGGAGATACAGAGAAAGTGATATTCATGGAGAGAGAGATAGAAAGATAGTCATAGTTTTCTTTTTTCCATTTCCTTCATCGATAAGGGAGAGGGAGAGATAGGGAAATAGAGGAAAGATAGGGGATGAGGTAAGAGATATGGAGATAGTGAGAGATAGATAGATAGAGAGAGAGGAGACAAATAGGGAGAGGTAGAGGAGAAAGAGGGGAGAGATAGGGTGATAGCTCGAGTGAGTGAGATGTCTAGAGAGATAGGGAGATATAAGGAGATATAGGTTTGGGGTTGCTCAGGTTTAGTGTTTAGGGGTTAGTGGTTATGATTTAGGGGCATTATTTAGGATTTAGGGGTTTAGAGAGAGAGAGACTACTTTTGACATGCAACCCTAAACCCTTAACCCAAGCAACCCTAAACTCCTAAACCCTAAATAATGCCCCTAAACCCTAAACCTGAAAAACCCTAAGCCTCTAAACCCTAACCCCTAAACCCAAGAAACCCTTAATCTCTATCTCTCTATCTTTATCATCCCTCTACCTCTCAATCTCTCTCCATAAACTTGAGAAACCCTAAATAATGCCCCAAAACCCTAAACCTAAGAAATCCTAAACACCTCTCTCTATATCCAGATAGAGAGGGAGGGACATGTCCAGAGACATAGGGAGAGAAACTGAGAGGTAGAGGGATGATAGAGATAGGGAGATAGGGGAGAGATAGGGAGATAGAGGTTTAGGGTTTATTGGGTGTAGGGTTTAGGTGTTTGTGGTTTGGTGTTTGGGGGTTTAGGGTTACTCAAGTTTAGGGCTTTATGTTTAGAGCTTAGGGACATTATTTAGGTGTTAAGTTTTGGAGGTTTAGGGTTTAGGGAGAGAGGACTGATAGGGAGATATAGAGGACACCGAGAGGAGAGATAGGGAGATAGAGAGTGATGGACATGGTCAGAGACATAGGTAGAGAGATTGAGAGATAGCGAGATGATAGAGATAGGAAGATCGGGGAGAGATAAGGAGATAATGGTTTAGGGTTGCTTGGGTTTACGAGTTGAGAGAGAGAGGGGTGTTTAGGGTTTAGGGGCATTATTGAGAGATTGAGAGGTAGAGGGATGATAAAGATAGAGAGATAGAGATTCCTCTCTCTCTCTCTCTCTCACTTTCTTTCTCTCTTTGAGAGGTAGAGAGAGATAGGGAGATGGGAGAAAGTGATATATAGGGAGAGAAACATAGAAAGAGAGTCGTAGTTTTCTTTTTCCATTTCCTTCATCGATAAGGGAGAGGGAGAGATAGGGAAATAGAAGAATGATAGGGGAGAAGGAGGTAAGAGATATGGAGATAGTGAGAGATAGATAGGTGGAGAGAGAAAGAGAGGAGATAGATAGGGAGAGGTAGAGAAGAAAGAGGGGAGAGATAGGGTGATAGAGATTGAGTGAGATGTCTAGAGAGATAGGGAGATAAGGGAGATATAAGCAGATAGAGGTTTGGGGTTTCTTAGGTTTAGGGTTTAGGGGTTAGTGGTTATGATTTAGGGGCATTATTTAGGGTTTACCTAGGTTTAGAGAGAGAGACTACTTTTGACATGCAACCCTAAACCCTTAAACCAAGCAACCATAAACTCCTAAATGCTAAATAATGCCCCTAAACCCTAAACCTGAGAAACCCTAAGCCTCTAAACCCTAAATAATTCCCCTAAATCATAAACCCAAGAAACCATGAATCTTTATCTCTTTATCTTTATCATCCCTCTACCTCTCAATCTCTCTCCCTAAACTTGAGAAACCCTAAACTTATAAACCCTAAATAATGCCCCAAAACTCTAAACCTAAGAAACCCTAAACACCTCTCTCTCTCTCTCTAGATAGAGAGTGAGGGACATGTCCAAAGACATAGGGAGAGATACTGAGAGGTAGAGGGATGGTAGAGATAGGGAGATAGAGGTTTAGGGTTTCTTGGGTTTAGGGTTTAGGTGTTTGGGGTTTGGTGTTTAGGGGTTTAAGGTTTCTCAAGTTTAGGGCCTAGTGTTTAGAGCTTAGGGGAATTATTAAGGTGTTAAGGTTTGGAGGTTTAGGGTTTAGGGAGAGAGGATTGATAGGGAGATACAGAGGACACTGAGAGGAGAGATAGGGAGATAGAGAGTAATGGACATGGCCAGAGACATAGATAGAGAAGAGGTAGGGGACGATAGAGATAGGGAGATAAAGTTTTAGGGTTACTTGAGTTTAGGGGTTGGAGAGAAAGAGGTGTTTAGGGTTTCTCAGGTTTAGGGTTTAGGGGCATTATTGAGAGATTGAGAGGTAGAGGGATGATAAAGATAGAGAGATAGAGATTTAGGGTTTCTAGGGTTTAGTAGTTATGGTCTCTGTCTCTCTCACATGATGACCAATGAAGATAGATGTTCAATAAGCATTATGAGTCAGACATGTAAAGAAATGAATGTGTGCAGAAGAACCAAAGTAGAAGACATTGTAAAGTAAAGGAAATGGATCAGTATCATTTGTACACTGTCATACCTCATCTGTTGAAGCTCTTATGTAAGTTGACATTCTTGATATACTTATGTTTGAGGACCATGATTAGTAGTGTTGTATTTTTTGAGGCATTATGGAGATATGAATTCATGATGATTGACATCTGATGGATAATGTTGCAAAAAATTGAAGAATTGGTTAAGTATAGTGTATGTTAGGAAAGGTGTTACGGCCTCAAAAGAATGTATAACACTTTACTGCATCTGGAGATATGAGTATTTGGATAGGACATATGAATATGTATCACCCTCAGGTGTCTATGTTTCAAATTTAATATCATAATACTTACCACAAAGTGTTTGGGAGATAGAAGAATGAAGATAGTAAAGAAACATGGCAAGTACAATCACAAAGTGACTAGAGAATTCTTTGCATTTATTTGTAGATGTAGATATGATGTTGTGGCTTGGCAGGCAGGTAGACATGAGTAACAAGTATATACATTTCAAGTTTCAAGCAATGATATGCACCGCAGATGCTTCTCCGGAGTTAGATTTATGAAGACATGCCTTGGTGCTAAATAGTGCGAATAAAAGAAGAGTTAATACATAACCATAGTACACGGCACAATGACAATTGGTCTTTCTGATTAAATAACAAGTTCTTATGACTAAGAGGTATGTGATAATCAAGTTTCAAGTAATTATGTTCACCGCAAGTATTGTCTTCATAGCCTTATCTTAAGATTGAGCAAACAAAAGTTGCTAAGGATACCAACATTAGAGACCTAGTGTTTGCGCTAGCATGAAATATCTTGAGATAATAAGAGAAGTGTACATGAATGTTTTACAAGTCATATAATGATCAGAAATTGGTCCACATGATGTAATTTTATCTCCTTCGTTACCACTTTTGGTCTGGAGTTAAATGTAAGGAAGAGTAAGGGCTAACTGTGTCAACTTGATGTTTACTGATGGTTATGGCATATGTTTTGAAGTGTGCACTAGGGTGGAAGAGTATGTTGAGGTTAGATAGGTCCTCATTATGCTTTGTTCTTCAACTGCAAATTAGAATTTTACTTACTGCATATGTTTGGGAGTCGACTGATATGGCCACTACAAGCTTCATGCTACATGCTTCATCTTGGCCGACCAAGGAGAAAGACTTTGAAGCTTGTAGAGGATATCTATAAAGAATTGTGAGTTGTCACAATAAAAATAGTGTCTCTATTGTACGAATATACTTACAACAGAAGCAGATATGATGATGAAAAATGCTAAGGATCAGTTCATATAGTTGCAGAAGATATGATAAACTCTGCAATGATAAAAAAATATTTCTAAGCATGTTTTGATGTTGCAAAGGTCTGTATTATTGTTGTAAGGAAAATAAATAGTAGTGTAGAGGCTGAAGTGATCAACAATTTGTGTTGCAAGTAGAACATGTTATAAACTTCGTAGATGTATAGTTGATCAGGGAGTTGCAGCTTCCTTTGGGTTGTAGCCCATAAATGATATTGTAATCCTATTTTATTTGTGAGGCTGGATATGGATAGTAAATCCATGCAAATTGCTCACTAGGTAAGTGCACAAAGATGAGGGACCAAAATGGGGTGTTAAGATGCCACTTTTTTTTTTTTTTTCTGAAATCAGGAAACATTGATGTTGGATGAGAAATTGAAGATAGATACACTCAAAACTTGAAGATGGAACAAAAACAAGAGTAGTAGTGCTCTGAATCTATTTTCTAAACTACTAATTTTTTTCCAAAAATGGTTGAGATTAAGGGGTTCAGAAAGGGGGAGCACACAAATTGGTCCTTTTTTTTTCAAAAAAACATAACATAGTGTCTAGTGTGCTCCCCCTAAAATGTTAACTTTTTTTAGTATTTCAATAATCACTTTGGTGAGAAATTAGCTAACACCATGTAGTTTATCCCTGATTTTTCTAATAATTTTTTCATGAATAATTAATTTTTTAGTAATTTTTAAGGTGGAAACATCCTAAAAAATAGAAATTTGAGCATGCTCCCACCTAAAATGTTTGAAAACTAATCGAAAAACAATTTTTTTTGAATACGTGTAGAATGGAGTCTAGTTTCTATAAATATAACGTATTTCAAATTTTGATGAACGGTTAAAACAAAAAGTCAAAAATACTAGACACTAGTTTTTGATAAAAAATGGACATACTAACAAAAGAAAATCAAGATGAAATCCTAAACGTACTCAAAATGTGAAAAAGATTATATGGTTAGATAGCTAAAGAGAGATTAAGATTATGGTGGTATTTTCTTTGAGTTTTCATCAAAATAAGTGTAAACCTGATGGGGAGCATGCTCTAGATTATGTGGTTTTTGATACAATCTAGAAAAACATGTCTTTGGACGTCCTAAACATAGTCCAAGACTTTGGGTTGGAAGCCCAATACAAATTTAAGCCTTAGGCTTGGAAATAACCAAGGAAATACATAACTATAACACATTCGCGTTTTGTGCATTCACATAACGCAAGTGCATTATGGTGAACTAAAACAACTGTCTCTCTCTCTCTAGCTCTCCCTCTCTCTTTGAGAGGCAAAGAGAGATAGGGAGATAGTGATATACATTGAGAGAGATATAGAAAGAGAGTCATAGTTTTCTTTTTTCCATTTCCTTCATTGATAAGGGAGAGGGAGACATACGTAAATAGAGGAATGATAGGGGAGAAGGAGGTAAGAGATATGGAGATAGTGAGAGATAGATGGATAGAGAGAGAGGAGACAGATAGGGAGAGGTAGACGAGAAAGAGCAGAGAGATAGGGTGATAGAGAGTGAGTGAGATGTCCAGAGAGATAGGGAGATAAGTGAGATATAGGAAGATAGATGTTTGGGGTTTCTCGAGTTTAGTGTTTAGGGGTTAGTGGTTATGATTTAGGGGCATTATTTAGGGTTTAGGGGTTTAGAGAGAGAGACTTCTTTTGACATGCAACCCTAAACCCTTAACCCAAGCAACCCTAAACTCCTAAACCCTAAATAATGCCCCTAAACCTGAGAAACCTTATGCTTTGAAACCCTAATCCCTAAACCCTAAACCCAAGAAACCTTGAATCTCTATCTCTCTATCTTTATCATCCCTCTACCTCTCAATCTCTGTCCCTAAACTTGAGCAACCCTAAATTTATAGACCCTAAATAATGCCCCAAAACCCTAAACCTAAGAAATCCTAAACACCTCTCTCTCTCTCTCTAGATAGAGAGGGAGGGACATGTCCAGAGATATAGGGAGAGAGACTAAGAGGTAGAGGGATGATAGATATAGGGAGATATGGGAGAGATAGGGAGATAGAGGTTTAGGGTTTATTGGGTTTAGGGTTTAGGTGTTTGGGGTTTAGGGTTGCTCAAGTTGCACTTACTGTTTAGAGCTTAGGGGCATTATTTAGGTGGTAAGGTTTGGAGGTTTAGGGTTTAGGGAGAGAGGACTGATAGTAAGATATAGAGGACACTGAAAGGAGAGATAGGGAGATAGAGAGTGAAGGACATTGCCAGAGACATAGGTAGAGAGATTGAGAGGTAGTGGGATGATAGAGATAGGGAGATCAGGGAGAGATATGGAGATAAAGGTTTAGGGTTTCTTGGGTTTAGGAGTTGAGAGAGAGAGAGGTGTTTAGGGTTTCTCACATGGTTTAGGCTTTAGGGGCATTATTGAGAGATTGAGAGGTAGAGGGATGATATAGATAGAGAGATAGAGATTCCTCTCTCTCTCATGACGACCAATGAAGATAGTTGTTCAATAAGCATTATGAGTCAAACATGTAAAGAAATGAATGTGTGCGGAAGAACTCAGAGGAGAAGACATTGTAACTTAAAGGAAATGGATCAGTATCATTTGTACACTGTCATACCTTATCTGCTGAAGCTCTTATGTAAGTTGACATTCTTGATATACTTATGTTTGAGGACCATGATTAGTAGTGTTGGGTTTTTTGCTACACGATGATGATATGAATTCATGATGATTGACATCTGATGGATAATGTTGCAAAAAATTGAAGAAAAATTGGTTAAGTATAGTGTATGTCAAGAAAGGTGTTAAGGGCTCGAAAGAATGTATCGCACTTTACCACATCTGGAGATATTAGTCTGTAGATAGGACATATGAATATGTATCACCCTCAGGTGTCTATGTTTCTAATTTAAGTTCATAATACTTACCACAAAGTGTTTGGGAGACAGAAGAATGAAGATAGTAAAGAAACAGGGCAAGTACAATCACAAAGTAACTAGAGAATGCTCTACATTTCTCTGCAGATGAAGATATGATGTCGTGGCTTGGAGGACAGGTAGACATGAGTAAAAAGTATATACATTTCAAGTTGCAAGTAATGATATGTATCGCAGATGCTTCTCTGAAGTTAGATTTATGAAGACATGCCTTGGTGTTAAATAGTGCGAATAAAAGAAGAGAGTTAATACATAACCATAGTACACCACACAATGACAATTGGTCTTTCTGATTAAATAATTAGTTCTTATGACTACAAGGTATGTGATAATCAAGTTTCAAGTAATTGTGTTCACCGCAAGTATTATCTTCATAGCCTTATCTTAAGACTGAGCAAACATAAGTTGCTAAGGATACCAACATTAGAGACCTAGTGTTTGCACTAGCATGAAATATCTTGAGATAATAAGAGAAGTATACATGAATGTTTTACAAGTCACATAATGATCAGAAATTGGTCCACATGATGTAATTTTATCTCGTTCAGTACCACTTTTGGTTTGGAGTTAAATGTAAGGAAGAGTAAAGGCTAACTGTGTCGACTTCATGTTTACTGATGGTTATGGCATATGTTTTGAAGTGTGCACTAGGGTGGAAGAGTATGTTGAGGTTAGATAGGTCCTCATTATGCTTTGTTCTTCAACCGCAAATTGGAATTTTACTTACCGCATATGTTTGGGAGTCGACTGATATGGCCACTACACACTTCATGCTGCATGCTTCATCTTGGCCAACCAAGGAGAAAGAGTTTGAATCTTGCAAAGGATATATATAAAGAATTATGAGTTGTCACAATAAAAATAGTGTCTCTATTGTGTGAATATACTTACAACAGAAGCAAATATGATGATGAAAAATGCTAAGGATCAGTTCATACAGTTGTGGAAGATATGATAAACTCTGTAATGATAAAGAAGCATTTTTGAGCATGTTTTGATGTTGCAGAGGTTTGTATTGATGTTGTAAGGAAAAAAAATGGTAGTGTAGAGGTTGAAGTGATCAACAATTTGTGTTGCAAGCAGAACATGTTATAAACTTTGTAGATGTATTGTTGATTAGGGAGTTGTAGCTTCCTTTGGGTTGTAGGCCATAAATAATATTGTAATCCTATTTTATTTGTGAGGCTGGATTTGGATAGTAGATCCATGCAGCTTGCTCACCAAGTAATTGCACAAACATTAGGGACCAAAATGGGGTCTTAAGATGCCACTTTTGTTTTATGAAATCAGGAAACATTGATGTTGGATGTGAAATTGAAGATAGATACACTCAAAATTTGAAGATGGAACAAAAGCAAGACTCATAGTGCTCCGAATCTAGTTTCTAAACTACTATTTTTTTCCAAAAATGGTTGAGATTAAGGGGTTCAAAAAGGGGGAGCACACAATTTGGTCTTGTTTTTCTCGAGAAAACATAACATAGTGTCTGGTGTGCTCCCTCTAAAATGTTAACCTTTTTTAGTATTTCAATAATCGCACCAGTGAGAAATTAGCTAACACCATGTAGTTTATCCTTGATTTTTCTAATAATTTTTTCATGAATAATTGATTTTTTAGTAATTTTTAAAGTGGAAACATCCTGAAAATTAGAAATTTGAGTGTACCCCCCGGTCCCCCTAAAATGTTTGAAAACTAATGGAAAATCTTTTTTTTTTTAATACGTGTAGAATGGAGTCTAGTTTCTAAAAATGTAACTTATTTCAAATTTTGATGAATGGTTTTAAAAAAAAGTCAAAAATACTAGACACTGGTTTTTGACAAAAAAAATGGACACACTAACAAAAGAAATTCAAGATGAAACCCTTAATATACTTAAAATGTGAAGAAGATTATATGGTTAGATAGCTAATAAAGAGATTAAGATTATGGTGGTATTTTCTTTGAGTTTTCATTGAAATAAGTGCAAACCTGATGGGGAGCACACTCCAGATTATGTGGTTTTTTCTACAATCTAGAAAAACATGTCTTTGGACATCCTAAACATAGTCCAAGACTTTGGTTTGGAAGCCCAATACAAATCTAAGCCTTAGGCTTGGAAATAACCAAGGTAGCACATAACTATAACACACTTGCATTTTGTGCATTCACATAATGCGAGTGTGTTATGGTGAACTAAAACAACTCTCTCTCTCTCTCTCTCTCTCTCCCTCTCTTTCTCCCTCTCTCTCTCTGAGAGGTAGAGAGAGATAGGGAGACAGGGAGAAAGTGATATACATGGAGAGAGAGATAGAAAGAGAGTCATAGTTTCTTTTTTCCATTTCCTTCATCGATAAGGGAGAGGGAGAGATAGGGAAATAGAGGAATAATAGGGGAGGAGGTAGGAGATATGGAGATAGTGAGACATAGATAGAGAAAGAGGAGACAGATAGGGAGAGGTAGAGGAGAAAGAGGGGGGAGATAGGGTGATAGAGAGTGAATGATATGTCTAGAGAGAGAGGGAGATAAGGGAGATATAGGGAGATATAGGGAGATAGAGGTTTGGGGTTGCTCAGGTTTAGCATTTAGGGGTTAGTGGTTATGATTTAGGGGCATTATTTAGGGTTTAGAGGTTTAGAGAGAGATTGCTTTTGAGATGCAACCCTAAACCCTTAACCCAAGTAACCCTAAACTCTTAAACCCTAAATAATGCCCCAAAACCATAAACCTAAGAAACCCTAACCTTCTAAACCCTAATCCCTAATCCCTAAACCCAAGAAACCCTGAATCTCTATCTCTCTATCTTTATCATCCATCTACCTCTCAATCTCTCTCCCTAAACTTGAGAAACCCTAAATAATGCCCCAAATCCCTAAACCTAAGAAATCATAAACACCTCTCTCTCTCTCTCCAGATAGAGAGGGAGGGACATGTCCAGAGACATAGGGAGAGAGACTAAGAGGTAGAGGGATGATAGAGGTAGGGAGATAGGGGAGAGATAGGGAGATAGAGGTTTAGGGTTTCTTGGGTTTAGGGTTTAGGTTTTTGGGGTTTAGGGTTGTTCAAGTTTAGGGCTTACTGTTTAGAGGTTAGGGGCATTATTTAGGTGTTAAGGTTTGGATGTTTAGGGTTTATGGAGAGAGGACTGATAGGGAGATATAGAGGACACCGTGAGGAGAGATAGGGAGATAGAGAGTGATGGATATGGCCAGAGACATAGGTAGATAGATTGAGAGGTAGTAGGATGATAGAGATAGGGAGATTAGGGAGAGATAGGGAGATAAAGGTTTAGGGTTGCTTAGGTTTAGGAGTTGAGAGAGAGAGGTGTTTTGGGTTTCTCATGTTTAGGGTTTAGGGGCATTATTGAGAGATTGAGAAAGAGGGATGATAAATATAGAGAGATAGATATTCCTCTCTCTATCTCTGTGGGAGGTAGAGAGAGATAGGGAGATGGGAGAAAGCGATATATAGGGAGAGAGATAGAAAGAGAGTCATAGTTTTCTTTTTTCTATTTCCTTCATCGATAAGGGAGAGGGAGAGATAGGGAAATAGAGGAATGATAGGGGAGAAAGAGGTAAGAGATATGAAGATAGATAGGTAGATAGAGAGAGGGGAGATAGATAGGGAGAGGTAGAGGAGAAAGAGGGGAGAGATAGGGTGATAGAGAATGAGTGACATGTCTAGAGAGATTGGGAGATAAGGGAGATATAGGGAGATAGAGGTTTGGGGTTGCTCGGGTTTAGGGTTTAAGGGTTAGTTGTTATGATTTAGGGGCATTATTTAGGGTTTATGGGTTTAGAGAGAGAGAGACTACTTTTGACATGCAACCCTAAGCCCTTAACCCAAACAACTGTAAACTCTTAAACCCTAAATAATGCCCCTAAACCCTAAACCCTAGAAACCCTAAGCCTCTAAACCCTAAATAATTCCCCTAAACCCTAAACCCAAGAAACCCTGAATCT
The DNA here is from genome assembly GCA_027924645.1 of Cunninghamia lanceolata. Classification (NCBI taxonomy): domain Eukaryota; kingdom Viridiplantae; phylum Streptophyta; class Pinopsida; order Cupressales; family Cupressaceae; genus Cunninghamia; species Cunninghamia lanceolata. The sequence continues at coordinate 4,962,037 of BSBN01001187.1, read as the reverse complement.
CTATCTCTCTATCTTTATCATCCCTCTACCTCTCAATCTCTCTCCCTAAACTTGAACAAGCCTAAACTTTTAAACCCTAAATAATTCCCCAAAACACTAAACCTAAGAAACCCTAAAAACCTCTCCCTCTCTCTCCAGATATAGAGTGAGGGACATGTCCAGAGACATAGGGAGAGATACTAAGAGGTAGAGGGATGATAGAGATAGGGAGATAGAGGTTTAGGGTTTCTTGGGTTTAGCGTTTAGGTGTTTGGGGTTTGGTGTTTTGGGGTTTATGGTTGCTCAAGTTTAGGATTTAGTGTTTAGAGCTTAGGGGAATTATTTAGGTGTTAAGGTTTGGAGGTTTAGGGTTTAGGGACAAAGGATTGATAGGAAGATATAGAGGACATCGAGAGGAGAGATAGGGAGATATAGAGTGATGGACATGGCTAGAGACATATGTAGAGAGATTGAGAGGTAGTGGGATGATAGAGATAGGAAGATAAAGGTTTAGGGTTGCTTGAGTTTAGGGGTTGAGAGATAGAGAGGTGTTTAGGGTTTCTTAGGTTTAGGGCTTAGGGGCATTATTGAGAGATTGAGAGGTAGAGGGATGATAAAGATAGAGAGATAGAGATTTAGGGTTTCTAGGGTTTAGGTTTTAGGGGTTATGGTCTCTTTCTATATATATATATATCTCTCTCTCCCCCTATATATCATTTTTTCCCTATCTTGCTATCTATGTCTTTGACTCAGAGAGGGAGAGAGAGAGAGGGACATGTTTATGGTCTCTCTCTCTCTGTGAGAGGTAGAGAGAGATTGGGAGATGGGAAAAAGTGATATATAGGGAGAGAGAGATAGAAAGAGAGTCATAGTTTTCTTTTTTCCATTTCCTTCATCGATAAGGGAGACGTAGAGATAGGGGAAATAAAGGAATGATATGGTATAAGGAGGTAAGAGATATGGAAATAGATATGTAGAGAGAGAGAGAGGAGATAGATAGGGAGAGGTAGAGGAGAAACAGTGGAGAGATAGGGTGATATAGAGTGAGTGAGATGTTCAGAGAGATAGGGAGATAAGGGAGATATAGGGAGATAGAGGTTTGGAGTTTCTCAGGTTTAGGGTTTTGGGGTTAGTGGTTATGATTTAGGGGCATTATTTAGGGTTTAGGGGTTTAGAGAGAGAGACTACTTTTGACATGCAACCCTAAACCCTTAAACCAAGCAACTGTAAACTCTTAAACCTTAAATAATGCCCTTAAATAATGCCCCTAAACCCTAAACCCAAGAAACCCTAAGCCTCTAAACCCTAAATAATTCCCCTAAACCCTAAACCCAAGAAACCCTGAATCTCTATCTCTCTATCTTTATCATCCCTCTACCTCTCAATCTCTCTCCCTAAACTTGAGCAAGCCTAAACTTATAAACCCTAAATAATGCCCCAAAACCCTAAACCTAAGAAACCCTAAACACCTCTCTCTCTCTCTCTCCAGATAGTGAGTGAGGGACATGTCCAAAGACATAGGGAGAGATACTAAGAGGTAGATGGATGATAGAGATAGGGAGATAGAGGTTTAGGGTTTCTCGGGTTTAGTGTTTAGGTGTTTGGGGGTTTAGGGTTGTTCAAGTTTAGGGCTTAGTGTTTAGAGCTTAGGGGAATTATTTAGGTGTTAAGGTTTGGAGGTTTAGGGTTTAGGGAGAGAGGATTGATAGAGAGATATAGAGGACACCAAGAGGAGAGATAGGGAGATAGAGAGTGATGGAAATGGATAGAGACATAGGTAGAGAGATTGAGAGGTAGTGGGATGATAGAGATAGGGAGATAAAGGTGTAGGGTTGCTTGAGTTTATGGGTTGAGAGAGAGAGAGAGGTGTTTAGGGGCATTATTGAGAGATTGAGAGGTAGAGGGATGATAAAGATAGAGAGATAGAGATTTAGGGTTTCTAGGGTTTAGGTTTTAGGGGTTATGCTCTCTTTCTATCTCTCTCTCCCTATATATCACTTTCTCCCTATCTCACTATCTCAGTCTCTGACTCAAAGAGGGAGAGAGAGAGACATGTTTATGGTCTCTCTCTCTCTCTCTCCAATTTCCTTTTCCTTTCTAATTTCCCTTTAGATCCCACCAATTTCCCCTATTTCACTATTTTCCACCTCTCCTCTCATCATTCTTCCATCTAATCAACTTTCATTTATCTTGTTTCTATTTCATATTCCTCCAAATTTATAACCTCATCCCTCTTTGCATGTCCTAGTTTTCTTGTTTCCATTTTCTTTGTCGATAAGGGAGAGGGAGAGGGAGGAAGAGGGAGAGAAAGGGGAGATGGAGGGGAGAGAGGGGGGGATATAGGGAGATAGGGAGAGAGAGAGAGTCCTAGTTTTCTTGTTTCAATTTCCTTTGTCGATAAGGGAGAGGGAGAGATAGGGAGATAGAGGAATGATAAGGGAGAGAGAGAGAGAGAGGAAAGAGATAGGGAGATATGGAGAGATAGATAGGTAGGTAGTGAGGAGATAGATAGGGAGAGATAGAGGAGATAGAGGGGAGAAATAGTGAGATAGAAAGTGAGCGAGATGTCCAGAGAGATAGGGAGAGAGATTGAGAGGTAGAGGGACGATAGAGATAGGGAGATAAGGGAGAGATAGGGAGATAGAGGTTTTCCATTCCTTGGGTTTAGGGTTTAGGGGTTAGGGGTTATTTTTAGGGGTATTATTTAGGATTTAGGAGAGAGAGAGAGAGAGAGAGAGAGAGAGAGAGAGAGAGAGAGAGAGAGAGAGAGAGAGAGAGAGAGAGAGAGAGAGAGAGAGAGAGAGAGAGGAGAGAGAGGAGAGAGAGAGAGAGAGAGAGAGAGAGAGAGAGAGAGAGAGAGAGAGAGAGAGAGAGAGAGAGAGAGAGAGAGAGAGAGAGAAGAGAGAGAGAGAGAGAGAGAGAGAGAGAGAGAGAGAGAGAGAGAGAGAGAGATGAGAGAGAGAGAGAGAGAGAGAGAGATCCTAAACCTCTAAACCCTAAATAATGCCCCTAAACCTTAAACCTCTATCTCTTTATCTCTATCATCCCTCTAACTCTCAATCTCTCTTCCTATGTCTTTAGCCATGTCTCTCACTCTCTATATCCCTATCTCTCCCCTTAGTCTCCTTTATATCTCCCAATCGGTGCTCTCTCTCCAAACCCTAAACCCTATACCTCTAAACCTTAACCCATAAAACCATAACCCTAGACCCTAAATAATGCCCCTAAACCTTAACCCCTAACCACTAAACCCTAAACTTGAGCAACCCCAAACCGCTAAACCCTAAACCCTAAACCTCTATCTTCCTCTCTCCCCTATCTCCCTGTCTCTATCATCCCTCTACCTCTCAATCTCTCTCCATATGTTTGGCCATGTCCCTCACTCTCTATGTCCCTATCTCTCCCCTCGGTCTCCTCTATATCTCCTTATTGGTCATCTCTTTCTCTCTAAACCCTAAACCCTAAACCTCTAAACCTTAACCCCTAACCTCTAAACCATAAACCCTAAAACCTAACCCCTAAACCTTAAACCCTAAACCTAAGCAAGCCTAGGAGAGAGAGAGACAGAGGAGATGAGGTAAAGAGGGGAGGGAGAGAGATAAAGATAGAGAGATTTTTTTTGACATATAATCCTAAACCTGAGAAACCCTAAACCCTAAATAATTAGACACTAAACTCCAACCCCTAACCCATAAACCCTAAACCCCTAAACTTGAGGAACCCTAAACTTATAAACCCTAAATAATTCCCCTAAACCCTAACCCCCTCTCTCTACCCCTAAACTCTAAATAATGCCTCTAAACCCTAACCCCTAAACCCTAAACCTCTATCTCCCTATCTCTCCCTAATCTCCCTATCTCTATCGTCCCTTTACCTCTCAATCTCTCTCCCTATGTCTCTAGCCATGTCCCTCACCCTATATCTCTATATCTCTCCCCTTGGTCTCCTCTATATCTCCCTATCGATCCTCTCTCTCTCTCTATCCCCTAAACGCTAAACCTCTAAACCATAACACCTAACCCTTAAACCATAAACCCTAAATAATGCCACTAAACCCTAATCCCTAACCCTAAACCCCCAAACCCCTAAACCCTAAACCCTAAACCTCTATCTCCATACCTCTCCCCTATCTTCCTATCTCTATCATCCATCTACCTCTCAATCTCTCTCTCTCTCTATGTCTTTGGACATGTCCTCACTCTCTATCTCCCTATCTCTCCCCTCTCTCTCCTCTATCTCTCCCAATCTCATTGGTCTCCTCTCTCTATCTCTTTCTAAACCCTAAACCCTAACCCCTAACCCCTAAACCCTAAACCTTAAACATGAGAAACCCTAAACCGTAAATAATTCCCCTAAACCCTAACTTGAGCAACCCTAAATAATGCCCCTAAACTTTGACCCCTAACACCTAAACCCGAAACTCTCTCTCTTGTAAATGACATGGGTGATTCAAACTCTAATGAGAGAGAAAGAGAGAGTTTTTCTTTTGCAAAACACGCTCGTGTTATAGGCTCAGTAATACCGATCCATAACACGAGCATGTTATAACGCGCCCACGATATGACTTGTATGGGACCAAAAAGTCGTCGTGCACTGTGGTTTTTCCCTTCTGGGGTTTTCCACATAAATTTGGTGTTATGGTGTGTGTCTTTGTGTTCTTGCATTTCTCATGTCTTGAATATTTACATAAGGTTGAATACTGTAAAAAATAAGGTAATTTGATTTAGTACAGATTCATTCCCCCTCTCAGTACTTCTATGTGTCCAACAATTGGTATCAAAGCAAGGTTCATTGGATGCATCCTAATAGTTGAGGTAGATCTTGGTGTCGAACACATGGGAACAAAAGTAAGATTTATTGGGAAGAGTCCTCTGGAAGGTGATATAAATATGATAGCCTACAATCCTGAAGATTGTGTAGTTGATTATGAAGGAGAACTCAATTATTCCCTAGAAGATCTGGATGCTGCAAGAAGTGAAAATGAAGACTAGAAGATCAGGCTCACAAAATCAAAGGATACAATTGCCAAGTTGAAAGTTCAAATTGAAGAAAGTAAGAAGGTTATAGATTGTCTAAATTTAAAGTTGAATGGCAAATTAGTTGAATGCTCCAAACTTGAAGAAGAAGTTGTCTCTCTAAGAAAGAATTAGAAAAAGCAAAGGAACAAATAGATAGAGGTCTAAAACTTCAGAAAAAGTACCAACATCCTTGATGAAATAATTAGTTGTCAAAGACCACTTAAGAACAAGGATGGTATTGGATTTAAGAAAGGTCAAAGTTCAAAGATAGATGTACCTGAAGACTTCTTTGGAATTGAAAGATCATGTTGAAAGTGAGAAGGGAGAGTCGTGTTCTAAAGAATCTAAAGAAGAGGTGCAGGGGATAAATAATGACCTCATAGGTGTCAAGGAAGCTTTCAAGAAGTCTCCTTCTAAACAAGTTACCAATCCTATGTTCTCTCAATCCTTTAATGGTTACTGTTATTCTTGCTATAAATTTGGTCATAAGTCTATTGATTGTAGAACTAAGGAAAGAAGAAATGACCACATAAAGAAAAAATCATTTGTGCCTACAAGACATGATGCTGTGATCTCTCATTCCTTCTATGGGTATTGTTATGCATGCAATAAGTTTGGTCATAAGGTTGCTGAGTGCAGAACCAAGGTAAGGAGAAATAGTATGACTCTCAAATATAATGTTGTTTGCTACAAGTGTAACAATCTTGGACATAAGGCAAGATTTTGCAAGAATGGTTTGAAAAACCATTTGTTCAACACAAGAAGATAGAGGAAATTGTAACTCAATAGAAGAAGGAAATGACAAAGATATGGAGAAGAAAGACATAGCAAGGTAATGAAAATAAGGAGGAATGTGTGTCTTTGCCTAGTGCAGAGGACTCCATTGCTAATTGGAATAAGACATAGGGTCAAGGAGAGCTAATCGGGATATTTTCTTTCTTTCCCACTTTTGGAAGTCATGGCATTTGCAAAAGAAAGCCACTCACATAGTCAAGTTGAATGAAAATAGTTGGAGAGGATGTTGATATGACAAGATAATATGTTTTTCCCAATTGTCTGGAGTAGAACAACCTAGTGCGGAGGTTTGCAAAGAATCCTTGAGTTTTTGTGAGTTCACAGGGCAATCGTGTGGCAAATTACCTACCAAATGAAGGAGCATTAATTATAGAGATTTAGGGAAAATGCAAGATACTTATACCTTTTTAGACAATCAAATTCATTTGCGACCAAGTATTCACCTCCAAAGCTGAGTAGAGAAGAAGTCTATCAAAGTGTTGGAAATATTTGAGCTGAAGACAAAATCCAAGGGTTTGCACAAAGATGTATTTATCAAACTACAATTTTTTTAAATCCTAGTTTCTATATTCCTACAAATTGTGATGGCGACACTACAACTGGTCGATGTTTTTGAGAAACCTAGACCCAAATATAAGAAATGCTCTTTTAAAGCAAGAGAGGTTGATAAGAAAGGGGCATTTTCCCATATACCTGCATATGTTGTTTATATTGAGGATGTTAGAATTTATGTTCACTCGAAGATGGATGAAAATAATCATGTGAAATTTGAGGAGGTCAGGAATTAACTTCTGGATGATGAAGGGGTAAGTGCAAGAAGATGGGGGGCCAAAAAAGGGGTCTTAAGTGGCCACTTTTTTTTTAAAATCAGGAAATGTTGGCCTTGGATGAGAAATTGAGCACAGTTACACTAAAATTTTAAGATGCAACAAAAACAATGTTCGTAGTGCTCCGAGTCTACTTTCTAAACTACTATTTTAAAAAAAATGGTATAGATTAAGGGGTTCAAAAGAGGGAGCCACATAAATTGGTGTTGTTTCTGTCAAAAAAACACAACATAGCATGTTTTGTGGCTCCCTCAAAAGGTTAACTTTTTTTTGGTATTTTAAAATCACTTCGGTGAGAAATTAGCTAATATGTAGTTTATGCCTAATTTTTCTGATATTTTTTTAATGAATATTTGATTTTTTACTAATTTTCAAAGTGGACACATCCTGAAAAATAGAATTTTGGCCATGCTACCCCTATAAATTTTGAAAACTAATTGAAAATCATTTTTTTAAAATATATGTAGAGTGGAGTCTAGTTTCAAAAAATGTCATTTTTTTTAAATTTCAATGAACGGTTAATTTACGATGAAAAAAGACCAAACACTAGTTTTTGCCCAAAAATAGACACACAAACAAAAGAAATTAAAGATGAAAGGCTTAACATTGTCAAAATGTGAAAAAATTTACATCGTTAAATAGCTAAGAGAAAGCCTAACATTACCCAGGTGTTTAATTTGTTTGACCTTGAAATATGTGCAAATATGAGGGTTAGCATGAACAAAATTATGTGAAATCCTATAGAATATGCAAAAACATGTCTCTAGACATTGGGAAGGCACTCCAAGCCTTTGGGTTGGAAATCTAAAGTAAATCCCAAGCCTAAGGCTTGGGATTCCCAAAGCAAAATATAATGCGCTCGCGTTATGTTTTCTTTTGCATTTTTTCCCTTTTTGCAAAAGTTTTCCCATTGTTTGTCATGTTTGACATAATGTGAGCACGCTATAACACACTCATGTTATGTCTCTGTTGGAATGTTTTATGTTCAAGGTTATTAAGAATGTATGTATGTATGCTTGTATGTATGTATGTATTGATATATGTATGTATGCCTATATGTATGTATGTATACTTATATGTATGTATGTATGTATGCTTGTATGTATGTACGCATGCTTGTATGTATGTATATATCTATGCATATTTGTATGTATGTATGTGTGTGTGTGTGTGCATGTATGTATGTATGTATGTATGTATGCTTGTATGTATGTATGTATGTAAAGGTTTTGGGTTTAGGGTATATGAGGACCTAAGCCTATAGAGTTTTTAGGGTTGAGGGTTGAAGTTTTGGGGTTTAGGGTTTAAGGTATAGGGTTGAGAGTTGAGGGATTAGGGATTAAGTAATAGGTTGAGGGTAGAGAGTAGAGGGTTGAGGGTTGAGGGTTGAGGTTTAAGGGTTGAGGCTTGAGGCTTTAGGGATGAGGGTTAAAGGATTAGGGTTTAAGGTATAGTGTTGAGGGTAGAGGAGGGTAGAGATGGGGGTGAGGCAGATAGGGGAGGACAAGGGTGGATAAGGCTTGAGGGTTTAAGGGTAAATAGGATTTAAGTGTCAAGGGTTTAGGGTTTAAGGTCAAGAGGGATTAAGGTTTAGGGTTAAGGGATTAGGGTTTAGGGTTGAGGGATTAAGGTTAAGGTTGAGGATTGAGGGTTTAGGGATAGGGTTTAGAGTTTAGGGATATGGGATTAAGGATTAGGACCTTGAGGGATTAGGGTTTAGGGTTGAGGCTTTAGGTCCATAGTGTTTAGGGTTGAGGGATTAGGGTTGAGGGTCGAGGGATTAGGGTTAAGGTAGAGTGTTGAGGGTAGAGGGATTAGGGATAGGGTTTAGGGTTGAGGGATTAGGGTTGAGGGTTTAGGGATAAGGGATTAGGGTTTAAGGTATAGTGTTGAGGGTTGAGGGTTTAGGAATAGGGATAACATTTAGGGTTTAAGGTTTAGGGATTAGGGTTTAGGGTTTAGGGATAAGGAATTAGGGTTGATGGTTGAGAGATTAAGGTTTAGGGTTGAGGGATTAAGGTTTAAGGTTGAGGGTTGAGGGTTGAGGGATAGGGTTTAGAGTTTAGGGATAAGGGATTAGGGTTTAAGACCTTGAGGGATTAGGGTTTAGGGTTGAGGGATTAGGGTTAAGGGTCGAGAGATTAGGGTTAAGGTAGAGTGTTGAGGGCAGAGGGATTAGGGATAGGGTTTGGGGTTTGAGGGAGTAGGGTTTAGGGTTGAGGGCTTAGGGATAAGGGATTAGGGTTTAAGGTATAGTGTTAAGGGTCGAGGGTTTAGGAATAGGGATAGCATTTAGAGTTGAGGGTTGAGGGATGTAAGGGTTTAGGGTTTAGGGATAATGAATTAGGGTTGAGGATTGATGGATTAAGGTTTAGGGTTGAAGGATTAAGGTTTAAGGTTGAGGGTTGAGGGTTTAGGGATAGGGTTTAGAGTTTAGGGATAAGGGATTAGGGTTTAGGACCTTAAGGGATTAGGATTTAGGGTTGAGGCTTTAGGGATAGCATTTAGGGTTGATGGTCAATGGATTAGGGTTAAGGTAGAGTGCTGAGTGTAGAGGGATTAGGGATAGGGTTTAGGATTGAAGGTTTAAGGTTGAGGGATTAGGGTTTAGGGTTGAGGGCTTAGGGACAAGGGATTAGGGTTTAAGGTATAATGTCAAGGGTTGAGGGTTAGGAATAGGGATCGCATTTAGGGTTTAGGGTTGAGGGATTAGGGATAAGGAATTTGTTGCAAGGTGTGGCCCTTGGTCTCCTTGTTCAGTGCTACGCTACAGTGGTTTGCAACAAGGGCTTAACCGCCTCCCGTGCTTGTTATTCAAGTGGTTGTGTCAGGCATTAACAAGTCAATCTTTTAGTGCAACGAAAACTAACAATTGGTATCAGAGCTGAGGTCACGGGTTCAAACCCCATGCTTGCGCTGGGGGGGATTGTTGCAAGGTGTGGCCCTTAGTCTCCTTGTTCAGCATTGCGCTACAGTGGTTTACGACAAGGGCTTAACCATCTCCTGTGCTTGTTAAGTCAAGTGGTTGTATTGGGCATTAACAGGTTAATCTTTTGGTGCAACGACAACTAACATAATTAGGGTTGAGAGTTGAGGGATTAGGGTTGATGGTCGATGGATTAAGGTTAAGGTAGAGTGTTGAGGGTAAAGGGATTAGGGATAAGGTTTAGAGTTTAGGGATAAGGGATTAGAGTTTAGGACCTTGAGGGATTTGTTGGAATCGTTTGCCATTGCGCCAAAAGTTTGAGCTATCAACACTCGCTACAAATGCCAGACTTAACCCAGATCCACGGGAGGCTCACTGCCATGTCATGAATCCCAAGGTTAGCATTGAATGCCTCACTAACAAGGGGGCAACTCACTGCCAACAATCCCCCCCTCAACGTAACCTAAGGGATTCAAACCCGTGACCCATGGCTCTGATACCAATTGTTGGAATCGTTTGCCGTTGCACCAAAAGCTTGAGCTATCAACACTCGCTATAAACGCCAGACTTAACCTAGATCCACGGGAGGCTCACTGCCATGTCACAAATCCTGAGGTCAGCGTTGAACGCCTCACTAACAAGGGGGCAGTTCACTGCCAACAGGATTAGGGTTGGCAGTTTAAGGATAGGGTTTAGAGTTTAGGGATAACGGATTAGGGTTTAGGACCTTGAGGGATTAGGGTTTAGGGTTAAGGCTTTAGGGATATCATTTAGGGTTGAGGGATTAGGGTTGAGGCTTAAGGGATTAGGGTTAATGTGGTGTGTTAAGGGTAGAGGGATTAGGGATAGGGTTTAGGGTTTATGGATTAGGGTTTAGGGTTGAGGGCTTAGGGATAAGGGATTAGGGTTTAAGATATAGTGTCGAGGGTTGAGGGTTTAGGAATAGGGATAGTGTTTAGGGTTTAGGGTTGAGGGATTAGGGTTTACAGTTTAGGGTTGAGGGATTAGGGTTTAGGGTTAAGGGATTAAGGTTTAGGGTTGAGGGATTAAAGTTTAAGGTTGAGGGTTGAGGGTTTAGGGATAGGGTTTAGAGTTTAGGGATAAGGGATTAGGGTTTAGGACCTTGAGGGAATAGGGTTTAGGGTTGAGGCTTTAGGGATAGCATTTAAGGTTGAGGGATTAGGTTTGAGGGTTTAGGGATAGGTTTAGAGTTTAGGGATAAGGGATTAGGGTTTAGGGTTGAGGGATTAGGGTTTAGGGTTGAGGGCTTAGGGATAAGGGATTAGGGTTTAAGGTATAGTGTCAAGGTTTGAGGGTTTAGGAATAGGGATAGCATTTAGGGTTGAGAGATTAGGGTTTAGGGATTAGGGTTGAGGGTTGAGGGATTAAGGTTTAGGGTTGAGGGATTAAGGTTTAAGGTTGAGGGTTGAGGGTTGAGGGTTTAGGGATAGGGTTTAGAATTTAGGGATAAGGGATTAGGGTTTAGGACCTTAAGGGAATAGGGTTTAGGGTTGAGGCTTTAGGGATAGCTTTTAGGGTTGAGGGATTAGGGTTGAGGGTTTAGAGATAGGGTTTAGAGTTTAGGGATAAGGGATTCAGGTTTAGGACCTTGAGGGATTAGGGTTTAGGGTTGAGGCTTTAGGGATAGCATTTAGGGTTGAGGGATTAGGGTTGAGGGTTTAGGGACAAGGTTTAGAGTTTAGGGATAAAGGATTAGGGTTTAGGACCTTGAGGTATTAGGGTTTAGGGTTAAGGCTTTAGGGATAGTATTTAGGGTTGAGGGTCAAGGGATCAGGGTTGAGGGTCGAGGGATTAGGGTTAAGGTAGAGTGTTGAGGGTAGAGGGATTAGGGATAGGGTTCAGGGTTGAAGGTTTAAGGTTGAGGGATTAGGGTTTAGGGTTCAGGGATAAGGGATTAGGGTTTAAGGTATAGTGTCAAGGGTTGAGGGTTTAGGAATAGGGATAGCATTTAGGGTTTAGGGTTTAGGGTTTAGGGATAAGGGATTAGGGTTGAGGGTTGAGGGATTAAGGTTTAGGGTTGAGGGATTAAGGAGGGATAGGGTTTAGAGTTTAGGGATAAGGGATTAGGGTTTAGGGTTGAGGCTTTAGGGATAGCATTTAGGGTTGAGAGATTAGGGTTGAGGGTTGAGGGATTAGGGTTAAGGTAGAGTGTTGAGGGTAGAGGGATTAGGGATAGGGTTTAGGGTTGAAGATTGAGGGTTGAGGGATTAGGGTTTAGGGATAAGGGTTTAGGGTTTAGGGATAAGGAATTAAGGTTGACAGATTAAGGTTTATGGTTGAGGGATTAAGGTTTAAGGTTGAGGGAGAGGTAGAGAGGTGAGGGGGAGAGATAGGTGAGAGGTAGAGAGGTGAGGGGGAGAGATAGGTGAGAGATAGAGAAGTGAGAGATAGAATAAATACATGGAGAAATGAATAATATGGTTTTTTCTATAGCAGGACAAAATGCACTTGCGTTATAATGTGAGTACATTTTGGATTGCTATAGAAATAGTAAAAAGGCCTAGACCCCCATGATGTGATGCACAGAGTTGCAATGCTTCAAGACAACACATGAATTTGAATAGTGAAGATCTCACTCAAGCAGTTGTATGAACTTGACAAGCAATGGTATGAACTTTATTTGTATGCTATGGTATACATTTGATGTTTGAATCATCATCATATTATGCTTCATGGGGTTAGATCGAAGTGATGAATGGAGTTGATCCTTATTGGTCTTAATCCTGTTCACTCATGTTTCACTCATGTCATATCAAGATTCATGTCATAGGGTTTGGATGTTAGTTCATAACATTCATGTTTATCATGTTACAATAGTAGGACATAGTTTCTTATGTCATTGGTTCATTCCATTGGATCATTGGATTTGGTTGTTGCTCTTCATCATTACATGTCATGCTTTCACGAGTTGGATTGGGTTGTGATTCCTCCTCATGACTAGAGTTTTGTCCATGTCTTCATGCTTCTTTGTGCTTCATGTCTTTAGTGTTCTCAATGTCTTCATGTGCCATAGATTTCTTCAGTGTCCTCATGATGTTGATGTTGATCACAAAATATGGTGTTAAGGTCATGTTGATGTTGATTGATGAGTTGTGGTTGTTGTTGGAAGTGTTGGAAGTCTAAAGGATGTCATAGTGGCAATGTTCATATCATAGCTGCAGAGGTTTAAACATTCAAAACTAGTTAGGGTTTTTAAGTTAAAGTTATTAGTTATGTTTTAAACCCTAAGTGTATTGTCTTTAAAGACCTAGTTTGGTAAGTTTTGTTTGTGTTATACTCTCTGTTTAATCTGTCTCAGCTAACCTTATGTGTTCTTCATGTGGTCTTCAACACTTAAGTTGTATTATGTTTAGGATTATCTAGTCCTCAACCTCCTAAAAACACTAGTCTTTACTTTTCTCTAAAATCTAAGTTAATAACTTACACCCGTACTTGTGATATCTCTGAAGAGTCCAAAGTGCAAAAAGGTAGCAATCTTTGATGAGTTGTTACTTGGAAACCTTAACACTTAGAAATATTCATTCTAAGGTAACACGATCACGTAGAACCCCTCTACAATAGCCTCTCTTAGTTTTTGATATATCTGAGGTGTTTGCCCATGGTGAAAGGTTTTCTACTGCCCCAAAAATTGTCAGAAGGAGGTAGTGTAAAGTTACAGAGGGGTGTAACTTTCATCTTTCTCCTAATGCGACCAAACTGACAGTTCTGATGTGTCTAGATGATTATGTTTAGGTTAGGCATGGTCCTGTTTTGCACACAAACATGCAAAAATAGTTCAAGCTACATTGTACCGATGACATCCCTAAAGAGTCCAAGGTGCAAAAAGGAAACAATCTTTGATGAGATGTTACTCAGAAACCATAACACTTAGAAACATTCCATTTAAGGAAATGCAATCATGTAGAACCCCTCTACAATAACCTCTCTTAGTTTTTGATGTCTCTGAGGTGTTTGCTTGTGGTGAAAGATTTTCTACTGCCCCAAAAATCGTCAAAATGAGGTAATGTAAAGTTACAAAGGGGTGTAACTTTCATCCTTCTCCTGATGTGACCAAATTGACAGTTCCAACACATCTGAATGGGTATGTTTAGGCTAGGCATGGTCCTTTTTTGCATCCAAACATGCCGAAATGGTTCAAGCTATATTGTACCAACGATATCCCTGAAGAGTCCAATGTGAAAAAAGGTAGCAATATTTGATGAGATGTTACTTAGAAACAATGACACTTAGAAACATTCCATCTAAGGGAAAATGATCACATAAAATCCCTCTACAATAACCTCTCTCATTTTTTGATATCTTTGAGGCGTTTGTTCATGGTGAAAGGTTTTCTTCTGCCCCAAAAATTGTCAAAAGGAGGTAGTGTAAAGTTGCAAAGGGGAGTAACTTTCATCCTGCTCCTAATGCGACCAAACTGACAGTTCCAACACATCTAGATGGGTATGTTTAGGCTAGGCATGGTCCTATTTTGCACCCAAACATGCTGAAATAATTTGAGCTACATTGTACTGGCGATATCCCTGAAGAGTCTAAAGTGCAAAAAGGAAGCAATCTTTGATGAGTTGTTACTTGAAAACCATGTCACTTAGAAACATTTTGTCTAAGGTTATAGGATCACATAGGATCTATCTACAATAACCTCTCTCAGTTTTTGATATCTCTGAGGTATTTACCTATGGTGAAAGGTTTTCTGCTCCCCAAAAACTCGTTAGAAGGAGGTAGTGTAAAGTTGCAAAGGGGTGTAACTTTCATCCTGCTCCTAATGCAACCAAACTGACAGTTCCAACACATTTGGATGGGTATGTTTAGGCTAGGAATGGTCATGTTTTGCACTCAAACATGTCGAAATAGTTTGAGCTACATTCTACTAGCGATATCCCTAAAGAGTCCAAAGTGCAAAAAAGCATCAATCTTTGACGAGTTGTTACTCAAAAACTGTGTCACTTAGAAACATTATGTCTAAGGCTATGAGATAACATAGGGTCCCTCTACAATAACCTCTCTCAATCTTTGATATCTCTGAGGCGTTTGCCCGTGGTGAAAGGTTTTCTGCTGCCCCAAAAATTATCAAAAGGAAGTAGTGTAAAGTTGCAAAGGGGTGTAACTTTCATCCTGCTCCTGATGTTACCAAACTGATAGTTCCAACGCATCTAGATGGGTACGTTTAGGCTAGGCATGGTCCTATTTTGCACCCAAACATGCTGAAATAGTTTGAGCTAGATTGTACCGGCGATATCCCTGAAGAGTCCAAAGTGGAAAAAGGTAGCAATCTTTGATGAGATGTTACTTAGAAACCATGTCACTTAGAAACATTCTATCTAAGGCTATGAGATCACATAGGGTGCCTCTACAATAACCTCTCTCAGTTTTTTATATCTCTGAGGCATTTGCCCATGGTGAAAGTTTTTTTGTTGCCCCAAAAATGGTCAGATGCATGCAGTGTAAAGTTGCAAAGGGGTGTAACTTTTGTCCTGCTCTTGATGCGACCAAACTAACAGTTCCAGCATGTATGGATGGGTACTTTTAGGCTAGGCATGGTCTTGTTTTACACCCAAACATGCTAAAACAGTTCAAGCTACATTGTACCAGCGATATCCTCACACATTGCCTTTGCTATAACTATTATAGTCTTCACATGTCAACATGCATCTTATGGATGTTAACATACTTGCTCTAGCAGTCAACATAGTCATTTATGAACTACTTGTTCTTTTATCTTGGTTCACCTTGACTTTGTTCTCTAGTACTATCTTTATAGGGTTTGTTTTAGTCCTTTAATGCATTGTTCCATCACTACAATCTTAGACCCCTATTAGGCTTGAAATAGACCTCTATTAGGCTACTCTCCTAAACCTTAATATCATCTTCATGTTGGCATATCCATGCTGTTCAACCCTCATCTTCTTCCACCTTTAGGTCATTGTGTTATTAGGCTTGAACTTAGACTTCGGTGATATTTGAAACCCTCTACACTTCATGGCTCTATCATTATGTAATCATCTACACTATGATTATGTAATGATCTACACCGCACCTATCTTGCTTATCATATTTCATAGCAATCTTGCAAAGAGTTGGGGTAGCATGGTATGCAACCTTTTGTAAGATCAATACAATGTCGTAACAAGGCTTTCAAGCTTAACAAGTTTTTGGGTATGGAATTGCTTTATGGAATTAGAGTCAAATTGGTAAATGTGATGACATGATACATATTAACATGGTGATATACAAAGTATACATTTATAATATTAACCATATTCTCAAAGGGATTGATGATGACTTATGGAAGCCTATAGCCCCAATGTTATGTTGCATACTCAAATTAGGTAAGACTCAATGTACTCTCATAACCTCACCTTATATGCAAGAGGAATTACATTTAATAACTACAATGGTCATCAGGTGCTCATAAGCATATAATTTTGACTATCTTATTCAAGACAACAAACATACTCTTTGCATCCCAAAATGGTATAATAACAAGTAATTAAGAAATATTTTCAATTGAGAAACTCATAAAGAATATGGATAAGCATACCAAGGAGAAACCATAAGAATAGCCTTTTGGAACATAGGCAATTGCAATATCCCCTCAGTCACTTGCAAAATTAGATAGAGTTGTTTGTGAAACTATGAGACATGATCCTTAGTGTTGTGCAAATGGAACATGATCCAAAGGGTTGTGTAAGAATTATAGAGTGTCTTTTGAGTTGCACAAAATGATTCCTATCACTATGTGAATTATGCATGGTGCATGGAATGGTGAACTTTGTGTTGGATCAAGTGACATTGTTTAAGTGGCACATGATGCAAGGACTTATGCACGAGGTTGTATATCGCTATGTGAGTGACTAAGGCTAACATGCAAGATTGTGCAATAGCATGTAGATCATGATGTGAACAAAAGAACTTGCTTTCCATTTATCCATTTAACCAATCTTCCTTTCTCTATTTTCTCGGGCATGTATAGTTTTGAAAGACTAAAACTTTCAACCCAAAACTCAAATTCTCTTATCATCAATTGGGATGGATTCTTTGACAATTAAACTTTCAAACCTAGAGGCATACAAAAATGATCTACACTGCACCATTCCATATTACATAATGATCAACAAAAATGATTTGTATGAACCAAATATCCATATAGGCATACATCAATATCTGTCGATATAAGTATACCATATAAACAAAATAGCCATAAGTGCTTACAAGAATGCCATATAGGCATTCAATGTCAACTATATGCAATACAAAATATATGTCCACAAATGCCATATAGGCATACAACAAAGGAACACAATAAAATGTCATTCCCCTATGTTTGGTCAAGAGAATAAATCATGGGCAGTCTTTGATCTTCGAGGGGATGGAGACGTGTATGAGGCTAGTCTACTATGAACCTGAGGGCTACTTCTATTTAGTTGTTCATGGATCTGTAGCTTTTACAATATAGACATTAATATATAGAAATTACATTCTAAAAAATGAAACATTTAACAAAATATTCACTTACCACTATCCAAAAATATGTGTCCTCATTTGCCTCAGTACTAGGATTAGGTTGTGGCGATGTCATATCCTATAGAAACCATCCAAATAGAAATTAAACTTCAAATCAACAATCATTTGATTTTTTAAAAATAAACAACTATAGTAATGAATGTAATTTGAAATTTACTAATATGCCTCATACCCCCGTCAAAGGCATGAAGCTATGAATCGTAGAGGACACACCATGCTCCACTGCCATATGAACATCGGGAGGTGTCTTCACAGCCTACATCATCTAAAAATAAAATAACATTATTCAATTACGAAAATTATAATAGTGATGCAAGTCATGGCTCCTAACATACACACACATTCACCTAAACATGGAAGTACACACAATAAAGCACACAAGTCACATGCATATATACAAATTAGATGAAGATTCATGAATATTGTGTGGTATAAGGATCAACAAAGGAGGGACCATAGTAGCATCAAATTTTAGGTTTAAGAAGTCAAAGAGGGAGTGAAGGTGTTAGTTTAGGTTTAGGTTTAGGCTAGTGGTAGGGTGGGGTAGGGTTGTGCTGAAATTTTTGTTTGTTTGGTAGTCATGGAGGTAGGACAATGCCTAAGATAGAGTTTGTGGGTTTACAGGACAATGCCTAAACTAGAAATCATATAGACATTAGGTAAGTTTATGGGTTTACGGGAAGGAGGAATATCAAGAGTTTGTGGCCTAATAAGAGGGAGGAAAAATACTAGATAGGAGAACAAAAACCTTATTTTAAAAATTTCTTATCATTTTCTTTGTCTTGAGGTTTGTCAGGGGGTGGGTTGGAAGAAAACTAGGTCTGGGACGTCTGGTAGGGTATATTAGGAAATAGGTAGGGTAGATATGGGTTGGTTAGTAGGTTAGGTGTAGTGTTGGGGAGGTTTCTTAGGCCTACTTTTAGAAGAGGATGGAGAAAGGTTCTACAATTTTTCTTTTACTTTATCTTGGAGGGGTGTTAGAGGAGAGATATAAGTCATTGAGGAAGGTGAAATAGTAATAGGTGGATATATGGTGGGGAAGATAGGGGTATAGCTAGTGGAGTAGGTGAAGTAATAGAAAGAGGTTGTGGGGTTGGGGCAACAATGCATTTAGAGGCATAAGATAAGTAAAGGTGAAAGAGAGAATTGGTATGAGGTTGAGGTGGACCAGAAGGGGTTGACAAAAAATAATATAAGGAGAAGTGTCTTAAGGTAACAACTAGTTGGTATGGGCTATGAGAAATGGTGAAGACATTACCATCATGGGGAATTTTAGAGTTGACAAAGGAGGGACCTAGATGATGTTGGAGCTAATCATCTGCTATGTAAGATATCATAGGCTCATACCCCTCTTTGGTGTCATGTCTTGGGGTCTAATTGGTGGTAATTAGATGAGTCTATTAGAGAGAATTTGTCAAAGAATAGTGTGGAGGGGATCAACAAGGTTTGGTAGACATGTGTGGAAAATGTGGTAGCATAGACAAGGCAGTGAGCTGTTTGAAAAGATGCCTCAAAGTAATGTGGTCTCATGGTGATTTCCTTGTCTATGCATCTGCTTGTCATGGCATTCCATGAGACCACATTTCTTTGAGGCATTTTTTCAAATAACTATATAGTAATTGAAATTTTGTCATCTATCAACATCTAATTATTAGTTATGCAATGTCTAGTAATGATTTGAGTTTGAAAGATGTGCAATGAAATGTAACCAACAAAATGAATATAAAATACAAAAATCTAGTAAGTACAATTCATTAATTAAACCCACCACCACTGGCAGGTGTTACTGTGAAATCTCCAATATTAACCTATTCAACATCCAAAATTAGATATTAGAATACCATTCATATAATGATGCTATTCACATGTAATATTTATAATTGTTTACTAGTTGCATACCCCGACAATAGATGTGATAGTGTAATATGCAGGTGGAGAACCACTGAAAACTACATCAACGCTATGACCCTGAAATTTCATTAAAATCATCAAACTAAATTAGTTAATCTTGCATTTCAAAAATGAAATTTAATAAATTAAATTCAATGAACTTGCTAAGATTTACCTGAGTATCAAGGCTGAAAGTCTCAATTAGGAGGGCATCTGTCATCACCATCTACTCAGCTGTAGATGTAGCCTATGCACCTATGTCCTGACTATCCGTGGGGTCATAACCACAAGCTGACCTATAAGCCTGACAAGTATGGGTGGAACCCTACTCGAACTCTCCTCTGACCCACATTGTGCTAAAGGATTGGCATGCTCTATGATGCTCTGGATCAAGGTACTAATGGATTGAAGTGTCTCGACCTCAACACTCTCCTTCACAACAAAATGGATAGACATGTGCTCATGGGCTGGTCTGGCAAGTGCTCATCTCGCTGGCCACTATGGGTCAACACATGCCCCTGGTCTATCCTATGCTGACCCCCCACCTCTACCTTGTAACTCCGGCATATAAAAATATTTTGGTACTTTATTTTTGACAAACTTGCAGTAGAGTTTCCTCAAAAAATATTGTGGGACCTCATTATTATTGCATGGAGGATGGTAAAAAACCATCCACCACCTCTGCCCAAAATTGTCCCTTATCGTTTGGTTGTTGCACCAATGGATAGGGAACCTCTTGCATGTAAGGGGTAGAGGTTGATTTGTTCGTGGGTCTATGAAAATAGAACACAAGTCCAATTTTATAATTTGTTTATTTTTGACTTGTTCATAGGACAACTTATCTATATAGAACTCTCTAAATTCTCTCCTCTTTTCTGACCAACTAGAGATTTGCTTGCTAATTGAATCTACATTTGATAACATAGATTCAAGAGATTGAGCAAGCATGGATCTATGCAAGGTTGAAGTTGTAGGTTCTTTCAACCTTCCAATTATGTCCTCAATTTATTTTTTATTGTTTTTAATTTGCCCCATTATATTTTCTTGTGTTCCAGGGGCATATTGAGGAATGAATGGAGGTGTTTGTTGTTGGGGTTGTTCTTCAATAGGTATTTGTTGTTTAGGTGATGGAGGAGTTTGTGGATTTTAGAAGGAGAAGGAGGTACATTATCAATTCCTGTAAATTAAAGAAATTTACATCAAAAAACTATTTGAACATATGTATTTGGTAACAAGTTCACATAAGAAAGCAAATAGAACTTACTCCTTCGGCCTCCCCGATGTTGTGGCGGCATTTTTGATGATGAATCATTGACAAATTGTTGACGATATGCCCTTTGATAATGCGAGTGTGCTCTCCTTTGTCTCCAAGCCACAGTTTTGCTGTGAAATGTTGTGAAATAATGAAATGAAACACATGTTTTTTTTAATATAGTAGAGCATAACACGCTCATGTTATAACATGAGCGTGTTATAATGTGAGTGCATTATAACACAAGTGCGTTATAACGTGACTCGCATTATGGCTTAAAGTTTTTTAAAAAAAGTTAGCCACTTTTTGGCCCCCCAACTTTTTGCACCCACTTGAAGTTATCTACAAACCTGAATATGCAAATGTGGGGACAAAGGACTTGGACACCTGGAAAGACTACCCTGATTTCTATGATGAGCACAAGTGGGTCATCTATTCATATTAATCAAAATTCATGACAAATTCATATATTTAGGAAAACCCTATCGAATAACCAAGGATGCAATTAAGGCTGTCACTGGGTTATGTTCGACCGGATCTATACTAGTGATGAAGTCAATCAAGAATTAAAAGGTCATTGAGTTGACTGAAGAAAAATTTGATAAAATAACACTAATTGTGAATGACATAATTGATCCGGGTGTTTTATATGCAACCATGGGAATCACCTACAAAGTTTACTTCACAAACAAATAAGGTTCTGCCACGGGTACTACTATTCATACTGCATATCAGATGGTCAAAGAAGGGAAATATTTTGACCTTTGAGAAGTCATGAGAGAATAGCTTATGGAGAATATAAGGACAAAGGAAACTAGATACATTTTTAGGTATGTCACATTGATCATCTATCTTACATCCTATTTATTAAATGAATTACTTGGCTTTGTAAGCAAGAAAAAATGTATCCTACAGTCCTAGAATAGTAGATAAGACCCTACTCAAGTAATGGAGACCTTAAACAACCTAGAAATGCAACTATGAAAGCATAAAACCTTAGAATGCCTAATGCATTTCCTCCATTACTACTAAGCTAAGCTATGGAGAATGCATTTAGACTTGTAGACGAGCAACTAAGGAATGAGAGCTCAAGAGTAGACAAATGCACAAGTCAAATTCTCAAAGTGGTGAAATGTCAATGGGAGAGGGTGGTTTTATAGAGGAGGAAATTGGAATGGAGGGTGGAGATTTAGAGTTGACTTTTGGAGGGAAATCAAGGGCTAGGATGGGTTAGGGTTTCCTTGTCACTAAAGGACAAGGATGTATTTTTTATTGGGGAAAATATGAGGTAAAAGAAGTGATTATGTGCTTAATTAAATAAGTAATAGATACTTATTTAATTGTTTTGAGAAGGGTATGTGATGAGGGTGATTTAATTAAATAAGAGGGATACTTATTTAATTAAAAGGGGAACATTGGATAATTTAAATAAATAAAAATTTATTTAAATTAAATGGAACATGGTGATGAATGATTAAATAATATTTAAATTATTTAACCATAGAGGAAATAAAGAAGAAAGATAGCCTAGTTAACTAAATAGAATTTATTTAATTAAAAGGCCAAGTGAAATGAATAGCCTAGTTAACTAAATAGAATTTATTTAATTAAAAGGCCAAGTGAAATGAATTAATTAAATAATTTAGAAATTATTTAATTAATAGAGGAATGCGAGGGGAAGGTGAATAATGTGCCAAAAATATCGTTCGTAGGCTCAGGACATTTTCAAGTGTCTATATTTTGCCCCTCTTTGATATAATGTCGAATCCGACATTATATAAAAGAATTTTTTTAAAAAAAGTGCTCAAAACATGCCCCAGTGTGTTCCAGGTGAAACATGATGGTCTTATGCCCCCTCGAGAAATTTTTTAAATTTTCTAAATTTAAAAAAAAAAAATTTGGAAAATTTTCTGAAAAAGTTGTGGGGTGCCTAGAGGGGTCCAGAAGTGAGAAAAATGGCCTAAAAAGGAATTTGGTACATGTAAAAAGGGTGCAAGTAGGTTAGTTTTGCAAGGAGGGGGCCCACTTAGGTCAAAAGGGTCTATATATAGCAAGAAAGGGGCCCATATTCCTCATTTGTGCATTTGAGTGATAGCAAAGTGTGTAGAGCCTGCAGTGTGTTTGTGAGAGTTTTACGTAGAGTTGCCGTCAGAATGTCACCCGTACCACTCCACCAATACTGCAGATAGTGAGTTTGGTAGCACAAATGTCTACCTAGGATAGGCACGCCAGTATGTATCTGACCCTTGTTTTTCAAAATTTTCAATTTTTTACAGATGCTAGGGCCTGAAAGTAGGGCACACATGCCATGCACGTATGTGCGCCACATGCACTATCACGTGCATCGCATGGGCTTAGCGGTGTGACTCATTCTCCTAAGTGCGACACATGCAATTTTTGGAGCCACATGTGTTTAACATTGTGATGCATGCACCTAGGGGGTGTGCATCCGCAGGGTGCGATGCTTAAGTTCATCAGTACGATGCATGCACCAATGTGTGACGCATGCGCACACCTGTGTGACGCATACACTTATATGGTTCACATGCATTGAGTAGTGCGATGCATCTGCTTATGTGACTTGCATGTGTAAAATAGTGTGACACGTGCAGATTTTTGTCAAAAATTACAGATCCTGCCTTAATTTTCTCGTGTTTTGACGGTAGATGCTATGAATTAGGGTTTTTTTTTCTTGATTAACTGAGTGTTTTGGATTGCATGGGTATAGGAGAGGTTGCCTCCTATCTATACACGAGAGAGTTAGCTGACGGGGTATGCGTTGAACCATTCTTTAGATGCTGTGGAGTGAGACATTATGGATTCCCTAGGACTATACGGAGTTACTTTTATGCCCAAGATTCGAGCTAATCATGGGCTACTAACTACGATGTTTGAGAGGTACCATTCAGAGACAAGCTCATTCCATTTCTTGATAGGGGAGGCCACTATGATGCTCTTGGATGTGTGGTGGATTCTTCGATTACGTATCCATGGAGAGCGAGTGATTTATGACCTGATGACTGGATTAGTAGCTTTGCATTAGTTGTTCAGTACGTAGGATGATGTTGCACTAGGGGTCAAGGAGCACAAGATCCTGTGGGATGTGTTGACTGACTGATATGAGAGGCTTATTGTTGTTATCTGCACCTGCATAGGTGGTTTGGTGTGCCCTGATTAGCGTGGGCACAAATTTCCAGTGGGCTGGGGGGAGATGCTGGAGGGTATGATGGTAGATGCGACTTCTTATGCTTGAGGGCCCTATTTACTCCCTCAACTATATCATTAGTTGCACGGGGTGGTGTATCGAGGAGAGCAGTCGATCAGTTGTGGGGTGACACTTCTGATGATTTGGGCATGGGAGCATATTGCCATATGTAGGCTGCCAGTGGAGAGGCAGATATACAAGGAGCTGCCATATGTGTTTGGATATATAGGGGCATTACCGCAGGTTTAGATGGGTGACATCGGTTACTGGCATCATGCTATTAACCACATGGATACATTTACCTAGATGCTGTACAGAGGGTGCCCTCAGTGGACAGAGGATGATGAGTAGTTTTCGTATTGCAGGCATACTAGATATATGATTGGGCATATAGTGTAGGCGTAACATGTGATTGAGCGCCATCTTCCATCACAGGTGCTACAACAGTTTGGAGAGGTTCAAGATGAGCCGGTGGGTATTGTAGAGTTTTCCTGTGTTACTCGGGAGGTAGGAGTATGGGGACCGATGATTCCAGTCCAGACAGCCATTGCCGAGATAGATGGATTGCAACTAATGCAGTGGTAGTATAGGGATGTGGCTGATCTGGGCATGACCCCTGTGTATGATGCATTGTGGACTACACATAGGCCCACACCATTTTGGGATCCAGATACACTAACTCCTGTGGAGCGGTTGGGACGGGGGCCATGAGACCGATTCATAGGACGAGGCAGAGGCAGAGGAGATGGAGGTAGGGGCAGTGATGGTGGGGATGATGATGGTGGAGTTGGCGGTGGTGGTGGAGGTAGGGGTCGAGGTGGTTGAGGGTGAGATAGGGGTGTGGTGTACTTGCCCCTATCCAGGAGGAGAGGGAAGAGGCAGTGGGATAGGTGGCAGCAAGTGTGGGAGCCATACAGGTGGGAGGCAGAGGAGAGGACATAGTGATGGAGGATATCGGTGTTGAGAGAGAGGAGATGGAGGAGAGTGGGGATGGGGAGAGTAGTGGTGATGAGGAGGAGGAGGAGAGGATGAGGGATGAGGCCTTACAGGATGTCCCTATTGCTGAGGTAGGAGACGATGAGGAGGAGAGGGATGCCAGAGCTCATGGAGGAGATGTGGATAGGCAGATTGCTGATCTACAGGTCCAGTTGGATGCCATGCAACAACGAGTACAGACAGTTGAGGGGCAGCTGCTGCAGCGGATAGCCGAGTGAGACATGGCTGTTATCAGGGCCTAGAGAGTGAAGTAGTGGATTATTGACTTCACAGCTACCATTAGTGGGTCTACTAGTGAGTTGGCACAAGCATTGTTGAGTGTAGGGCAGGAGACCCAGTACTATTGAGGTCTGTATGAGGATACAGTGCCCATAGATTAGAAAGCTCTGAGCTTTTAGAGTAGGAGTAGTCATTCCCGCTCTCATAGATTACATAGCAGTGTTCACAGATGAGCTTCTCCATATGACAAACCATCTGGGTCGAGGGCAAGGTCAGAGCACAGGGATCCTCCAATAGGATTGGCAGGGGCTGGATAGATTTTAGTTGTATACTCTTGTTGTAGACACATATTTTGATCGAGCCTGTGTGCTCTTGAGCTACTGTTATTGAGCTTGTGAGCTTCATTTTTGACACATATAGACATGGATTGATATTGTACTATGACACATGATTTTTTGAGATATATATATATATATATATATATATGGGATGACTTTATTCTGGTCCATTCTATTGTTGTTAGATGCATATGATGATGGTTTATGATGCTCATGATGTGATATATTTTATGTGTTTGTGATGATGTGATCTAAAGATGCTTATGATGAATATGATGCTTATATGATGTTCATGTGATGTGTATAATGCGATGGATCATGTATGGATGTTTTATGACTTTATTTCTACACCTAGTTCATGTTATGGATGCAAATGTTATATAATAAGGACTTATGTGTTAGATGCATAGTTTTGGGTGCGAATGATGATGATATGGTTATGTGTTATTATTAGTTTAATGATGATAATGGATTATGGTAATTACGATGATTATGATGATTATGTTGATTATGCATTATGGTAATTATGATGATTAGGGTGGGTTTGCTAATGACATATGCTTATGACGTATGATGTTCGACCATGATGAATGATTATGATGTTGATGCTTATATCTGATTATGAGTATGTTAATGTGTGATTATGATGTTGATGCATTATGGACTAACATGTGTGTGTATGTAGAGTATATGATCCAATGTTGTTTTTTGGTGTGTCATAGTAGGATGGAGAAGATCAGAAGAAGACACGAGGAGGAAATAACAAGTTCGATAAAAGAAGAATTGGTGTAAAATGAGGGATTCTAACTTATGCCTTTAAGGATGTGAGCTACTCTTTAATGCGGTACTGCGTATCATCATAGTACTTATTATGCCAAAGGACAATGAGTGCCATGATATTATTGCGACCAAGGCACAAAGTGTGATCCTTTGGGAAACACACACACGCACACACAAAAAGAATAGTCAAGGATTTCCAAGCTCATCCTGGGTCCCTAAGGCACCTTGTCGGGTCCTGTGGCGAGAACAACTCTAGGTGTAAAGGTCATGATACAAGGAAGTGTCTAGCCTCTCCCACGTATAGGGTGCATTTGGTTCACCCAGTAGTGTCCCAGTCACATACAAGGAACTTAGTTGCCCTAGTCATGTTGCCTAAACAAACCGCAAATAACAATCAAAGAAAATTGATCATGCCCCATCCTTGCCTCTCTTCATCCACTAGGGACTGCCTTGAGAAGCTTAGGAACAAGATCGTAGAAAAACCAACCAAGTGTGAAAGGTGAGATAGAGATAACAACTGTCAGATTATGTGCTGAGTATAGATATGTTCACCTAAATGATTGTGATAGGTTAAGCAATGCCTGGTTTTAGGGTAGGAATAAGTCATCTAAGACATCAAGTCTAGTTTCAACCATGCGTCCTCCTGTATAAGGCAGATGAAAGTTTGCAAAGCATCTTGTGTAAGACATATGGTTGGATTTTAAGTGTGTCACAAATTTGCGAGATAGTTGATGTGTGATGTTGGACAGTGTCCAAGAGATGGGTGTTATCGTCTAAGGCATGGAGCCTGGTTTCGATTATCTCCCATGCTTGTTGTCAGATATGCGGTTAAAAATATGGGTTGATTATAGTGATGTTTGTTGATCACTATGAGTATGATAAGTGGTAATGACCTGATCGTGTAATTGATTTGTCTTATTTAAGCATTTGGGATGTGTTGTTGCTTGTTGTTTGCATTGTGTCCCTCCCATGAAAGGGTGACTTCTTGTGATGACACGACAGGGCGGGCCCTAAGGTGTTGACATAGTGCTTCGGGGGCACATCAAACTAATATAACTAATCTGCAAAAAACAAACTACAGCTAACCCTAGCTCCCAATGGAGTGCAATCTAACTTAGAAATAAGCATGAAAACAACTAAAAATCTAAGCTATCTATTGTCTAATCTCCATTTTCCTCCTCATCTTGCATTGTGTTATCAGATTTACAGATTTTATGCACTATCATGAGAAGCTCTTGTATGTGTTAAGCAAGATTTTGGAGATTGCAGGCTAAGAGAGTAAAAAATGGAACTAAGAGCCTAAGAAAATGTCTTCTAAGAGGTGAAAATGGAGCCAAATGAGGTGTTTTATAGAGGAGGCTGATTTGAATGGAGGGGTAGGATTGAGGGTTGAAAATGGAGGGTTGTGATCGATTAGGGTTCCTCTACACTAGAGGACAAAATAGAATTTTAAATTGAGAGAAATTGTGAGGTGGATAATGTTTAAATTAAATAAACTTGATTAGTTTATTTAATTCATTTGAGGAAGGGGACATGTGAAAGGGGATTTTTTTATGAGATTGATTTATTTATTTGAATAAATCAGGTGAAGGGGACATTAGGATAGTGAATGAATAATTGAATAATCAATTGAAATTCATTATTTAATTATAGAAGAAATATGGTCAAATGACTAGAATGGACAAAATTAAACTAGTTGAATAATGGGATTTGAAGGGTAAATTTGTCCTGTCACATTTGCGATAGGAGGACATTTTTAAGTGTCTACATTTTGCCCCTCTTTGAGATGATGTTGCGACCAAGTAACATCATTTCAAAGAAGCCAAGAAAATGGATAGAGGAAAAGGATGATGATAGAAAGATAGGGTGATGATGCCCCCTTGAGAGGATAGGTAGATTGGACAAATGCAGGTAGGCTCTTGAAATGAAAGGGATTGATTGAGGAAGAAAGATAGGAGAGTGGATAGAAGAAATGAAGGATATGAGAGAGAGAGAGAGAGAGAGAGAGAGAGAGAGAGATGGTGGAGGAATGAAAGATTGGCTAGGAGAATGGAAATGAGATCTTACTTTGATAGATTTTTTATGAGCTTCTCACTTGCAATTTTTCTGCTTATCATCATAGAACTTATTATGTCAAAGGCCAAAGTGGAAAGTGTAGTCCCTTGTGAAACATGCACATGACAGACAAGGAATGCTCTGACTCAGACTAGGAACTCTGATACCATGTTGGAACATGCGATGAGATTACTGTGAGGTGTGCAAGTCCTGATGCAAGGAAGCATTTATTCTTTCTGATGTATAGGATGTCTTTGATTCACACCCAATGGAATCCCGATCACACGCAAGGCACCAAGTTGGCCCAGTCATTTTGCCAAGACAAACCGCAAACAACAATTAAAGAAAAAGGTCTCGCCCTATCCTCGCTTCTCTTCATCACTTAGGGACTACCTTGAGAAGCATAAGAATGAGACTGCAAAAAATAATCTAGTAAAAGATAAGACAAACTAGACCAACAGCTAGTTGGAACTTTTGCCAAGTGATATGTGCTTGATTGCTTGGTTGTGATGAAGAAGGCCTGGTTTCAGGATAGGAAGCATGTCGTATAAGACACCCGGTCTGGTTTCGACAATGCAACATCCTATATAAGGCAAGTGATTGATTGATTTACACTAGTGTTGTTGGTCGTACGAGCAACACTAGGGTTTGATTGATGATGGATTGAAAAATGACGCATGTCGTAAAAGAAAAGAATCCTGGTTTCGGCGATGCCCCATTCCGTACAAGGTATGTGATAGTTGATATTGATAGTGACATATGATTATCACAAGGCGATTGATTGATTTGGCTAATTGAATAGCTTGTCTGGTTGATTTTGGGATTGGTTTGAGTGCACATTTATTTGAAAGATTGATTGTTTTGGTTTGATCAAAGTGTCCATTTCATGAAAGGATGACTTATTATGATGGTGGACAAGACGGACCTTAAGGGACTGACCTAATGCCTCGGGGGCGCATCAAAGATGGCCTTGCCTACGTGAAAGCTCAAAGGTGACGTAGTTCAACCATGTGGACTATGGTTGATTTAAAGAACTGATTTGAATGGTATGATGACATGATTGATTAGGATGTTGGAATGGATTGATTGAGAAAGTTGATTGAGTGATTTGGTTGAAGAATTGAATGATTTGAAGAATTGTTTGAAGAACTGACTTGGAAGAACTGATGTGGATGGAATGATTTTATTGCTTGAATTTTTGTAGGATATTTGATTTTTTTTGTGATTTTTGAAATATGTGATGTTTTTGGGATTTTGAAGATATTTGGATGTTTTTGGAGTTTTAGAATATTTGATTTTTTGGATTTTGTTATGTTTTGATTTTTTTTTGGGATTTTGACATGTTTTGATTTTTTTGGATTTTTGACAATATTTTGATTTTTTGGGATTTTGACATGTTTTGATTTCTTTGTATTTTTGGAATGTTGCAATTTTTTTTGGATTTTGAAGATGTTTTGATTTTTTTGGATTTTTGACAATATGTTGATTTTTTTTTTTTGTGTTTTGGGGAATATTTTGATTTTTTGGATTTTGGAATAATTTGATTTTTTGTGGATTTTGGAAATATTTTTATTTTTTTGTGTTTTGGATGTTTTGATATTTTTTGGGATTTTTGACATGTTTTGATTTTTTTTTGGATTTTGAGGATATTTTGATTTTTTTGGGTTTTTGAGGATATTTTGGGTTTTTTGAGGATATTTTGATTTTTTTGGTTTTTTGAGGATATTTTGATTTTTTTGGGTTTTTTAAGGATATTTTGATTTTTTTGGGTTTTTTGAGGATGTTTTGATTTTTGTTGGGATTTTTGACATGTTTTGGGGAATGGCATGGGATGACAATTTGCGTAGCCTTTGTGCTAGATACCCATGACAAGGGGAAACCAAGTCTAGGTACAAGGGAATGAATGGGATTGGGTGAATCAATAAAAGGGGTGGGCGATAGTGGATGGAAGGAATGCACGGGTAAGAGGGCGAGGATGTGGTCTCAAAGACTATATCGCATAGGAATAACATGCCCCATTGTAGGTAGTATGCTTAGGATTTGATATGGCAAAGCTTAGGATGATGGGATGATGATAGGATGGATTGGTTTGGAAAGGATGAAGTATGTCAAGAGATATCCAAAACATTTGTCAACATTTTGCCCCCAATCTTTATCAAGATCAAAAGAGGAAGGGAGGATGAATGGATGCAATATGATAGGCATGCGGGTATATGAATAGAGATGGTAAGGTGAAAAATGATAGGAAGATGAGACAATGTGCCCCCAAGTTAAGTGGCATAGAAGATCAACTTTTTGGATTTTTTGAATTAGATAGGGGAATATGGACGAGACGGACTTAGGTGTCTAGTGCCATGAAGGTGATAGTCCCAAAGGTGTGTCGCATTGACCATGTCAAATATCATTATGCTTTATCGATGTTGGTAAGTGATGGCATGAAAGTGAGATGGATAAGATAGATGGTGGATTATGGAGGGAACAATAGTGGATTATGTTGGACTTATGCAAGGAGGATGGATGAAATTTTTATGCAAAAGCATGGACCATAGGGAGGTGATAAGGCAGATATGTAGGGTAATGGTTGAATGATGGGGTGATGGACATGTGAAAAGGAATCATGACCAACTATTGCACACACCGTGATAAACGTTGAAGCTTGTGAGTGGATGGTGGTGTAGGAAGAAATGGTGATGTTTGCTTAGAAGATGGATGATTGAGTGATTTAGGGATCCACATAGACTTAGGATTTCTATGATTTTTGCCTTTCCTATGGGATGGATGAATTTGATATTTTGAGAAGAGGATGGTTGGGATTTTTGAATGGAAGAGGATGCCTCTTTTGGCTTGCTTGATTTTTGTTTAGGGACCCATACCATTTTAGTGTTTGACTTTGTGTTTGAAGGTATGGGTTTGGATAACTTTTTGAATGTACCTCACTTTGAATTTTTGGATTGATGTCCTAAGGCATTAGGACCCTTAGGATTTTTATTTTTATGAAAGGAGGCATCCAAATATTTATTTTTGAATCCCATGGGATGGATGGAATGAGTGGAAGCTTCATGTTTGGACAATATCTGCATTTTTGGTCGTGATTAGGATATTTAGGGAAATTATGAATGATTGGGATATTGCATGTTGGAAGCAACGGTGGTAAAGTGGATTGAGGAATATGTGGAATTAGAAGTAATGGAGGCAAATTAGATGGTGGAAGGTGTATGGTCACATGCTTTTGACATTTGTAGGATGAGGGAGGCAAAATGGAAGCATATGTCTTAGGAATATGATAGGGATGTAATTTAGAAAGTGGTGGACTTAGGAGGAATGGAGGAAGTACCAACATCTTGACATTGTTGTCTTTGGGGTGTGTATCCAAGGCCATATGAGCATGGAGGGACATTGACATGGATGGGATCCAAAATTCCTTATTCGTGAAGGCCTAAACCTTTACCTTGGTAATTCATGTTTTAGAGCATGCGATGGACAATAGGACTATGTGTGATATGGACACTAGACTTGAGCAGATTATTTGATGGAGAAGGTGATGTGGTGGATAATGGTTGTTGTTTTCCCAAAGAGGAACATTCATGAATGAAAGTGGATAGGACAAGAGGATATGATGGTGGATTTGAAATGGGATCGAAGGTGGATAGTGGAAGGATCATTAGGAGCTTGATTATCATTATGTTCACTAAGATCCAATTTATTTGTTTGATCTTCTATGTTTATGTGTTCTTGGGAGGCACATGTCTCATCTTGACAAGTGGAAGTGGTTAGATCATGGATGGATGGAGTGGCAAGCTCTTGACCATGTAATGCATAAAGTGAACTAAGAGGGTCATCATGACCTTTTTGATTATAAGTGGGATCGTGATCAAATATGGGAGCTTGATCATGAAAAGGACAAAGTGTGTTATGGATGGGTTGCATGGAAGGGATTTGATCTTGATTTCTAGACAAGGTACTAATGTTTCCTCATGCTTAGGATTATGCTCTTGACATAGCTTTTGACTTGGAATGGAAGCGGATGACTCTTCAATAGGTTTGATGGTTTGTGAAGTGCATGATGGACTAGGCATGGTATTTGAGGACTCTTTTGTATGTTCAAGCATATGTGTTGGATGACATGGCAATGTTTGATTCCTTGCTTGTAGCCCTTGGGTCACATCCTTTATAGGTGTAGGGGTGGAAGGACAAATATTGGATGGACAATGAGGGTAGGTGATGTGGACTTGTGATTAGCATTAGGTGGAGTAGTGATAGAATGTACTCATAGGATGGATGAGGTAGACCTAGGTTCCCCTTGTCAAAGGTGGCATTGGAATTAAAAGGCACTTTGTCTTACTGCCACGGTGGACTTGGATTGGCTTGTGAATAAGTTTGGGGTGCTATAACCTTGTTCTTTAGGATGTGCATGGAATGACACGTCTTCGTATCGTTGTATGTCTTCTTGGGGGATTAGGATCATGTTGTGATTGACTAGGATTAAGTTGATGATGTGGAATGATTGGGATGAATAAGATGTGATAAAGTGTGGGATTGACTGGATGATTAGATGCATGATTAGGGATGATTAGGGTATGGTTATGGTTATGATTAGGATGAAATTGATAGAGCAATGTGATTAGAAAGGGTGATTGGGATGTGAAGGTTGAATGATAAAGAGATAAGTAGGATGCGATGATGATGATGTCGATTAGATGATGTGTTGGAAGGAATGTTTGGAATGATGCGTGTATGAGGGATGACTAGGAGGATCTACGCCCTTGTCTCTTTGTTTTACAATCGTGTCAACCAAATGAGACTTGTGAATTGTGGGATGCTATGGGATGTCGATGTAAGGTGATGAGGCCTGGACAATGGTAGAGGCTGATGATATTAGTCTTCGAAAAGTCTAGCTCCATGAGGGTACTCTCATCTACTAATGACCTTTCAAAGCATAAATTGGTTTTGTTGAGACCTTGAGGTATGGAAGAAATGATTGATTAGAGTGAACCCATAAGTTTCAGAATTCACTTGTAAGGATGGACTTAAACTAGCCATGGAGTATTAAGCCCAAGTTTTAATTGATGTGAAAGGATGTCAAGGTCTGTTGGTTTGAATTTGTACTTGTGATATAGTCAAGCTTCGATAGTTTCTCCCTATGTTTCAACCTTAGGAAGACTAATGTTTAAGGTCCTCTTGTATATGTCAAAGGCCAAATTCTAATGAAACGTTGTGATGAAATTTGATTGTAAAGGAATGAAATGGAATATGTAGTGGGTGAATGAACCAATAAGTCTATAATGTTTTGGCACGATTGCAATTGGATTCAAAAGGGGGAGTAGATACTCAAAGTTTTCCCTATGGTTGTGGTGTACTGTGATTAAGAATGATAAAAGATGAAATGGATTGGATAATGAATGAATGGCTTGGATATGATTAGGAGAATGATGATGATGACCTGGATGTGTTTAGGATATGTGATAGTGATATGATGTGGAATGATAATATAAAATTGATTAGATTTGAATGGTGAGGATGATGAAATGTAATGATTAGGATTTGATTGTGATTTGATAGGAAGAAGGTGACAAGGGATGATTAAGGTTTGAATTATGATGACTTGGGTATGATTATGGTATGATATGGAATGATTAGGGATGATTAGGATGATGTCAATTAGATGAAAGGGGTGATTTGGAAATGGTTAGGGTATGATTAGGGGAATGACTAGGATGATGTTGGTTGGATGAAGATGTCGATGTGCAATGATTAGGATTGATGAACAGGATGCAATTAGGATACGGTTGAATGATGAAGACATGATGAATAGGATGTGGTGTGATTGGATGAGGATAACGATGTCTAATGATTAGGAATGATGACTTGGATGGATAGAATATGATGATTAGGAATGATAAGATGTGATTATGATATGATTATGATGATGATTAGGATGGGGTGAAATGATTAGGAAGGATGATTTGGATAATGTAGAATGACAAGGATATGATGAGGATTGGATTGGGGTCACATGGATATGATTAGGAATGACACGATTGTATAAATTGGATTGATTAGGATGATGACTAGGATGATTAGGATTGGATTGGAATGAATGGTTTGTTGCAAGTATGAGGTTAACTAGTGTTGTCATTGATGTCAACATACTCATACTGCATTAATGAGAAGGATTGAATGAACTGTGTGTTGAGGATATTGAGGAAATTAGTCTCAATCAGGAATAGTGAAGAACAGTGATGAGAAGAAGGCAAAAGTCCTCAATAGGTTAAGGATCAGAGGATGCGGTTTAAAGGGTTTATAGATATGAATCTTGAGATGTTCCAGTCAAGATTTCAGAGGTCCGCATGAAGATCTAAATAAGTTATTATCACTCAAGTAAAACTAGTTTCAGCAGGTGTTTAGTGGTGATAGAGTGTCACAGATTGGTTCGGTGAGTTCTAGAATTGCATTTTCTCATTCTGTAGATTAGAGAGAGTGTTGAAGAAGTTCGTGTGAAGTGACAAATAGATTTGTTCATGGTTTGGAGGTCCAGAAGCAACCTTTTCATTATGACAGTGACGACAGACTGTGTTCTTCAAGTTTCAGATGAAGAACAGAAGAATTCCAGTAAGCTGATAAAGTGCGGATGTTCTTGATGACTCAGGAAAGGTTTTGGTGATCTTTGGATCGTGTACAATTCTTATTGGTGGTCCGCATTGAAGTTTGAGTTTGCATTTGAAGAATAACCACGGATATTGGTGTTCTTCTTGAGACAGGCCAACCGGATGTATTACACGTCTTGAGAATGATCTTGTAGGTGATTGCCAACTTAGATGATTGTTCCTAAGTTAATGCCTTGTATAAATAAAGGTTTGTGAATTCATTTTGAAGGGTGTCTTGGTGTGGATGAGAGTGGTATAATGAAGAGAAGTGTGAAAGGCAGAGCAGGAGTTTTTGGGCTTACATGGAACCGATTCAGGCATGGTAAAGATGTCAATCTCTAGTTTAAGTTTGTAATACTTATTACTTTGTAGACAGTGTGTCTCTTGTAGGCAATGTGCCTCTTGTGAGCAGTGTGCTCGGGCAGTGAGCCCTTATTGGCATGTGCCATCTATTTTTCTTATTCTTCTAACAGAGAATAATCCTTGGGTTAATCACCCCATGGTTTTTCCCTTAACTGAGTTTTCCACGTCAAAATCTTAGTGTCTAATGTGTTGATGTATATCTGCTCTGATGTTTATGCTTTCATGAGTGATTGATTGATATGTTATTAAATAACAAAGAAGATTTAAGTGTTTGAAATAGAAGCAAGTTTTGCACAACTGATTCACCCCCCCCTCTCAGTTGTGTGCCCTAGATCTAACAATTGGTATCAGAGCCAATTTCCTCTAAAAGGAGCTTAACTACTTGAGGAGATCCATGATGTCGTCATACAAGAAGGATAGTCCGAAGTTTGATGGAACCAACTTCTCTCTTTGGAAAGGTCGCATGAAATGTCACTTGGAGTGTATGGGAAAAGCTTACTTATCCATGGTCACAAAAGCATATGTACCTCCACAGGGTGGTCCGACAACTCTAAATGAAATCACAGATGTTGAAAACAATCTGCGGACTAAAGAGGCTCTTCTAAGTGCATTAACTGACTCAGAGCTCTCAAATGTTATTGACCTACCAACTGCCTATGAGATCTGGATTAAACTGGAACTTCTGCATGAAGGAGATGAGTATGTTAAGAGTGCAAGGTTGCAGAGTCTCAAAGGGAAATTTGAAAGATTGAAAATGAGAGATGATGAAAATATCACTACCTTTATGCCAAGAGTAAATGAGCTGGTGTGTGGAATTAGGAATGATGGAGGAGTTTTGGATGAAAATGAGATTGTTTGCAAAATTCTTAGATCCCTTCCTACTACCTACAAAATCAAGGTTGCTGCCATTGATGAATTTAGAACCCATACAACTGTCACAAGAGACCAATTGGCTGGCAAACTGGCTGCATTTGAAATGACCGAGTTTGGAGATGATCTCCCCAAGATTGAATCTACACTTAAAGCCAGTGTCTATGTGAAAGGCAAACAAAGATTTGATCTGGGAGAAAACTCTTCAAGGAAGCTGTTATGGTATGATCAAGCAAGAAAAGACATGGAAGAGGAAGAAGCAAAAACAACTCAACTTGAAGCCCTCATTGCAAAAATACTACCAAGAGGATTCGGTAAGTTTTAAGAAAAATTACCCTTTAAGTGCTTCAACTGCAATAAGATTGGTCATTTTGCCTCAAGATGTTTGGAAAGATCTACAAGGTCAAATTCTAACAGACAAAGGTTCCAAAAGAATTGTTATTATGTTCATGAAGAAGTTGACAATGAAGGAGTAATAGATGATGAATCAGAGATAGGAGACAAATCTGGAAATGAATGGGTGTTTATTGCCATCAAGGAAGAAGATCCAATACCCTCTGAATCTATCAATCATAAGGTTGTAGAAAGAGCTTTGGCTGCCCAAGTTGAAGAAAAGGATGATCAGGTTATTGATAGTGGATGCTCTCACCATATGACAGGTGACAAGAACAAGTTCTTAGATTTGGAAAGGTTTGAAGGAGGAATGGTAAAGTTTGGCGATAATTCTGCTGGTAGAATCAGAGGTAGGGGTACTATCTCTTTTGATGGAAAGAACAAAACTGGTAATGTACTGTATGTTGAAGGATTCAAGCACAATCTTCTCAGTGTTGGTCAGTTGGTGGACAAAGGCTATGATCTCTGGTTCAAGAATGGAAGATGCAGGATCTTTGAAATCTCCAGAACTGAGATTGCATCCGGTACTCAAACAAAAGGTAATATCTTCCATCTAGTTGGTACTAATAAAAGTTGTCTGTTTGTTTAAGTTGATCATAGTTGGTTATGGCATAGAAGGATGTGTCATGTAAATTTTGACAACATCATTAAGATAAGCAATACTCAGGTTGTAAGAGATCTTCCAAAGTTGGTAAAACCTACAAATAGCTTGTGCAAAGAATGTCAGCTAGGTAAACAGAGTAGAGTCTCATTCAAAAGTAAGGATCAGTCCTCTACTGGATTATTGGAATTAGTTCATACTGATCTATGTGGTTCGACAAGAATCAAGAGTATGCAAGGTGATAGATATTTCATGTTATTGATTGATGACCATTCCCAGATGATGTGGGTTACCTTTCTGAAAGAGAAATCAGAAGCTTTTGAGAAGTTCAAAATCTTCAAGGCTATGGTAGAAAATGAAACTAGATTAAAACTGAAATGTCTGTGGTCTGATAGAGGTGGTGAATTCACATTCGGTGAATTCATAGACTTTTGTGAGAAGCATGGTATAAAGAGATAGTTGTCTGCTCCTAGGACTCCATAGCAAAATGGAGTAGTTGAGAGAAAGAACCAGACCATCCAGGACAATGATGATGGAAGCAAATGTTCTCCAGATGTTTTGGAGAGAAGCTGTCAGTCTATACTCTCAATCGTGTTCAAATCAGAAGCAATACTGGTAAGACTCCTTATGAACTTTGGTTTGGCATCACTCCTACTATGAGATATTTCAGAGTATTTGGTAGCAAATGTTACATTAAAAGAGATTAAGATCTAGGAAAGTTTGATGTTAGAAGTGATGAAGGAATTTTCTTGGGTTACTCCACTCAAAGCAAAGCATATTGGTGTTACAATAAGAGACTAAGAAAGATGATAGAAAGTACAAATGTGAAGGTTGATGAAGGAATTGAGAAGCCCTCAAGGTTTTATGAGTATGATGAAGATGATCAAGATGGTGTTCTAGTTCAAGAAGCTCAATCCTCTCCTGAAAGTCAGATTCAGACTGATCCGGTAAATCAGGAAGAAGAGAGGTCTGAATGAGCCTGATCAAGTAACAAAAGTACAAGAAACTCCCAAAGTTCCAAGGTATGTAAGACTGAACCACTCTGAAGATCAGATCATAGGTGACAAAAGCAAAGGTGTGCAAACTAGAAGGAAAATGGCTCAAAATTTAGATGAATGTTGTCTGATTTCAAAGATTGAACCTAAGACAATAAATGAAGCCTGCAATGATGAAAATTGGACCAAAGCAATGGAGGAAGAGTTGATGCAAATTGAGAAAAATCACACTTGGGATCTTGTTTCTAGACCTAGTAAAAAGAATGTGATTGGAACCAAATGGGTCTTCCGGAACAAGCTAAATGAAGTTGGTGAAGTAATCAGAAATAAAGCCAGATTAGCCTGCAAAGGGTACTCTCAAATATAAGGGATTGATTTTGAGGAAACCTTTGCTCCGATGGTAAGAATTGAAGCAGTCAGACTATTTCTTGCATTTGTTGCCTTCAAAGATTTCAAGGTGTATCAGATGGATGTCAAATCTGCTTTCTTGAATGGTGACTTAGAAGAAGAGGTGTACATTGAACAACCGAATGGATTCTAGTTATCTGAGCATGGTGATATGGTCTGCAAATTAAAGAAGGTACTGTATGGTCTAAAGCAAGCTCCAAGAGCATGGTATGAAAGGCTGGACAAACATCTTTTGAAGATTGGTTTCAACAAAGGTACTGCTGATAGTAACCTTTATTTCAAAATTGATCATGAAAACATCTTGATTGTTGAAGTATTTGTTGATGATATCATCTTTGGAGGAAGAGACAGTATGTGCAAAATCTTTGCAAACCAAATGAAAAGTGAGTTTGAAATGTCAATGCTCGGTGAAATGAATTTCTTCTTGGGTCTGTAAATTACTCAGACAGAGAAAGGAATCTTTATCTCTCAGACTAAATATGTGAAAGAACTATTGAAGAAATTTGGAATGGAAGATTCAAAGCCTATGAACACTCCCATGGCTACCAGATGTAAGCTGAGCAAAGATGATGACTCTCCTAAGACAGATCAGACAAAGTACAGATTAATGATTAGAGGATTATTGTATCTCACTCAAACTAGACCAGATATAATGCAGGCTATTGGTCTTGTGGCGAGATTCCAAGCTGATCGCAGAGAATCTCATGTCATGGCAATCAAAAGAATTTTTAGGTACTTGAAAGGAACAGTTGAGTATGGTCTATGGTATCCTAGATATCATAATTTTTCTCTTCATGCATATACAGATGTAGATTGGGCAGGAGATGTGGATGACAGGAAGAGTACAAGTGGAGGAGCATTCTTCTTGGGAAAAAGGTTGGTTTCTTGGCTAAGAAAGAAACAAGAGGCAATATCCCTATATACAACAGAAGCTGAATACATTGCAGCAGCAGGAAGTTGCACTCAACTTTTGTGGATGAAGCAAATGCTAAGAGATATTCAAGTAGAATATGAGGAGCCTATCACAATTTTCTGTGATAATTCAAGTGCAATAAATATTTCTAAGAATCCAGTATTGCATTCTAAGACCAAGCATATATATATATATATCAAATTTCACTTTTCGAGAGAGCAAGTGAACAAGGGTGAAGTCAGATTGGAGTATGTACCCTCCAAGGATTAGCTTGCAGATATTTTTACTAAACCTCTTCCCAAGGACTCTTTTGAGTATCTCAGGGGGAAGTTAGGGGTCATGGCCCCTCCGGTGATGAACTAGGATGCACTGATGTGCATCAGTCAGGTGGACATCACAGTCATATCTTGTGATCTGGATTGATGATGAGGAGCTGCTACTAAGGGGGAGCAGCTGGTATGATTCTGATATGTTAGAATTGCAAGTATGAGCCCTTTGCCATTAATGTCAAAGGGGGAGAGAAGACATGTGAAAAACAAACAGTTGATGATCAAAGGGGGAGTAGTAAAGGAAAAGAAGACATGTGAAGAGTTGTTGCTGATAGGGGAGCTGTGACAGAAAGGAGAAGTTCTTGTCTTGATGGTTTTTCACATCATATGTTGCCATCAATGACAAAGGGGGAGATTGTTGCAAGTATGAGGTTAACCAGTGTTGTCATTGATGTCAACATACTCATACTACATTAATGAGAAGTATTGAATGAGCTGTGTGCTGAGGATATTGAGGAAATTAGTCTCAATCAGGAATAGTGAAGAACAGTGATGAGAAGAAGGCAAAAGTCCTCAATAGGTTAAGGATCAGAGGATGCGGTTTAAAGGGTTTATATATATGAATCTTGAGATGTTCCAGTCAAGATTTCAGAGGTCTGCATGAAGATCTAAAGAAGTTATGATCGCTCAAGTAGAACTAGTTCTGGCAGGTGTTCAGTGGTGACAGAGTGTCACAGATTAGTCCGGTGAGTTCTAGAATTGCATTTTCTCATTCTACGGATTGGAGAGAGTGTTGAAGAAGTTTGTGTGAAGTGACAAATAGATTTGTTCATGGTTTGGAGGTCCGGAAGCACCTTTTTCATTATGACAGTGATGACAGACTGTGTTCTTCAAGTTCCAGATGAAGAACAGAAGAATTCTAGTAAGTTGATAAAGTGCGGATGTTCTTGATGACTCAGGAAAGGTTTTGGTGATCTTTGGATCATGTACAATTCTTATTGGTGGTCCGCATTGAAGTTTGAGTTTGCATTTGAAGAATAACCATGGATATTGGTGTTCTTCTTGAGACAGGCTGACCAGATGTATTACACGTCTTGCGAATGATCTTGTAGGTGATTGCCGACTTAGATGATTGTTCCTAAGTCAATGCCTTTTATAAATAAAGGTTTGTGAATTCATTTTGAAGGGTGTCTTGGTGTGGATGAGACTAGTATA
This sequence comes from Cunninghamia lanceolata, assembly GCA_027924645.1. Taxonomy (NCBI): domain Eukaryota; kingdom Viridiplantae; phylum Streptophyta; class Pinopsida; order Cupressales; family Cupressaceae; genus Cunninghamia; species Cunninghamia lanceolata. Next base: position 4,921,544 of record BSBN01001187.1, on the reverse strand, counting down.
GCGAAGAGAAGTGCGAAAGGCAGATCAGGAGTTTTTGGGCTTACATGGAACTGATTCAGGCATGGTAAAGATATCAATCTCCAGTTCAAGTTTGCAATACTTATTACTTTGTAGACAGTGTGTCTCTTGTAGGCAGTGTGCCTCTTGTGAGTAGTGTGCTCAGGAAATGAGCCCTTATTGGCATGTGCCATCTATTTTTCTTATTTTTCTAATAGAGAATAATCCTTGGGTTAATCACCCCGTGGTTTTTCCCTTAACCAAGTTTTCCATGTCAAAATCTTGGTGTCTAATGTGTTGATGTATATCTGCTTTGATGTTTATGCTTTATGCTTTCATGAGTGATTGATTGATATGCTATTAAATAATAAAGAAGATTTAAGTGCTTGAAATAGAAGTAAGTTTTGCACAACTGATTCACCCCCCCTCTCAGTTGTGTGCCCTAGATCTAACATGGTTAGGATATGGAATATGATGCGTAATGACAAGATTGGATTATTTGGATGGATTAGTGAATGTTTAGGATGAAGATAGTGTTGTGTAGTGATGAGAAGTTGATTGGGTGAGGATGATGATGCAAGATGATTAGGGTTTGAACTAGGATGACACAAAGGTTGAATGGTGAAGATACAAGTAGGAATGTAATTAGGATATGATGAGTTGGAATGATGAATATGATGTGATGTGGAATGGATGTGATGATTAGGAATGAATAGGGTATAATTATGATGAGATGGCATGAAGAAGATATGACATGAATGTGATTAGGATCGATGTTGTTTGGATATGATAGGATGATGTGTAAGGGTAATAGGATTAGGGATGTGGTTGAATGATGAAAAATGATAAGTAGGATATGGTTGGGATAAGGTTTAATAGTGAAGATATGATGAATGGGATATGATTAGGATGTAGTTGAATGATTAGGAATGTGATGGAAATGGATTAGGACATGACAAGTAGGATATGATGACCATGATTATGGTAATGTGCAATGATTTGGAATGAGTGATTGGATGATTAGATAGGTGATTAGGTATGATGTGATTAGGATATGATTGATTAGGATGTAATGGATTGGTAGGATGTATAAGGATAATGGGATTAGGGATGTGGTTGAATGATGAGGATATGATGATGACATGGAATGAATGTGTGGAAAGAATGTCGAGGGTGATGATTAGGCAAACACACACATCAATCATAGAAGACACTTGGCAATCAATTTTGTGTCTGTTTGATATTTTTGTGACAAGTTTTTGAAAACACTTTAGAAGACAAGTACAACCCTATGGCTAGGCAAGGACTATATTTGTTGAATCCCCTAGTGACACTTATTCAAAGAGGATAGCTCTAGGATCTTGGTAGCACCAGCTCCCCTCCACGGCACTCACTTCTCATGCATACCAAGTTTGGGGTTTCCTAAGGCTCATCCCCCCACCAAACCTTAGGATTGTCCTTGCTATCTTGGCTAAGAACCACAAGAATTAGGGCAGCTTCAAAGGTTACCCTTTTGTGTCAACAAATAGATGGTTTTTGGCCACTATACAAAAGGGTCCTAGTGAATATCCAGGGGACTGGCACCCCACAAGTATCCAACAAACCACTTAAGGCTCTAACTAACCTTACTAGGAGTTTAATATACACAAAGTTATGCCTCCTTTCGAGCTAGCACTGTATGGTGAGCACTCATACCAGTTAGACTTGGATTTCACCTTATCTTCAACTTATATAGCGGGCTAGATGAAAGTCCCGCTTGGGATCGTACATGAGTTCTCCTTGTGGATGTGTCTCAAGAGCAGGCCCACTCTAAAGCTTAACAAAAGCAAGACAAGTTAACATGTTTTTGATCCCTAGGCTCATACTAAGTCGCAAGGGGAGAGCATACACATGTGAACTTGCTCACACTCGCACATGTTCATTGACCTTAGAAAATAGATGTGTGGTGTGATAATGAAAGTGTTGAGAGATGCTTTTGATTCCCAAGATCACATGACATGTGAGGGAAGAGCATACACATCTCAAAACACAAACAAATCACCAAACAAAGAAGATGCTGGTTCATTTTAAGTCCCCAAGATATGTGAGAAAATAGCAAGTTAAGTTCATTTTAGTGCACCAAAACCAAATATGCCTATGATAACCAACACACATGCATATGAAAGAAATTGAATCCCTACATCAAATGTGTTAGTTGTTTCAATTTATAGTCTTCAGCCCATGAATGCCACATGCTACAAATCAAACATTAGTAGCACAAAAAACCCCATGACAATGTAGAAAAAACATGAACATCGAATATATTCCTCGTTTTGTGTGCCACAAAGTCAAAAAGGTCAAAAAAGGAATTTACAAAATATCTAAACATTTTGATTAGTTATAGAAAAATAAAGGAATCAAAAAATTTAGGAAATTCTGAGCAATTTGAATTTTTTTGTCAAAAACGGAGCAAAATTGTAAGAGTTATGAGAAGTCAAAGTTTAAGATGAGTGTTGGCTTTGACCAAAAAAATAACTAATAAAACAATGCCATTACCTGAAATTGATTGGCTGAGTCTGCTCTGTAACGCAACTTGTTTCATGCAATTTTGACCTATTTTGCAAAAGTTGTGAAAATTTGAAAAAAATTGCCTATTTAGGCATGTGGAGGTAAAAAGGTGTCTTGGCAGTTTGAAGCAGACTGCTAGCGGTCAAGTCCGCAAGTGATCACATGCTGGAGGTTGGCACCTGGTGGTTACTATTGTGATTAGGATAGATTAGCCAATGGTTCTCCATATGATCGTGGCTGAATGAAAGCCAAAAATGGAAAAGAAATTAAAAATGTAGAAGGGGGCCGATGGTTTAGCCCCTCCTCCTAACTCCCTATGTGACCCGCTGCCAATAGGTCTATCCTCTGACTGTCCGCGTTGGAGCCAAATGACCAAATGGCCAAACTCATCAAATAGGGAAACCCAACAGAGTTAGGATTTTATTAATGGTTTAGGGCTTTGTATTAGCGGGTTGACTATTTAGTGGAGGTTTAGGTGGTGGCATTTTATGCCTAAGAGTTGGCGGTGATCCAGCGATAGAACTGCCTAGTGAGCTACCATAGGAGTATTCGCAGGGGCAAGTTTGGTTTCCACCCACCTGGTGGAGACAAGAACAAAGTCGTTGGGGTTTAAAAAAATAAAGCAGAGGTGGTGGTAAGAAAGGCAAGTGGCAACGAGAGTGGTCAATATAGAGGGCTTCACCGGACTATGCAAGAAGGAGTCGACCACAAGTGAAGGCAGTGGGAAGAGTCTCGAATGGCAGAGCTAGGGCTTTTGAATGAGTGGCAAAGAATGTGAAGCCCAGAAGGAGGACGATGGAAGGGTGTCTAAAGTTCATCGGCAATGGGAATGTGGTTTAGGGCTTAACTAAGAAATGATAGAGAGTAAATCAAGGCTATCAACATCATTCGGAGGTGGCGATTTACATAGAAGACTTAGGAGTTTAGGGTTTTGGTTGACGTTAAAAGCAGCGACAAGGTCAAAATCTGAGGGTTTTTTAAAATGGCGATAGGGATATGAGTGATGCCGACTAGGTTTCCACGGTCAGCGACCAATGTTCAGACAGGTTGCGACTGAAAGGAAGCTAGGTGTGCGGAAATGCTTCCTACACTAATCTATTGAGGAGAGGGCTATGCAAATTCAAATTTATCCTAACTATTACAGCAATGTTAAACCATTAACACGAGATATATCAGCAAAACACAAGAGCCAGAAAGAAGACAGAATAAGAGAGACAAAGATTTACGGTGAGGAAAACCCTTATCGGGTGAAAAACCCCACACTTAGAAACCTACACAATGTATTAACAAAACTGAAAGAATGTTTACAATACACTTGCAATGCAAGCTTCAATGGTCTTCAACACTCATGTCTGGAGTCAATCCGGTAGCATAACAGTACTTGTAAACCTGTGATACAAACTCCATCTCCAAGCACCTGTTTAAATAGAACATACAAGGCAATTTTGGGCCTTTCTTGGAATGGGCATCCAATATGGCATCTTGGACCAAAACCCTTGCCTAGAGACACTTGGTCAACATTGTAGAATGTGTCTAACATTTGTCCATAGCTCCCATCCCAAAGAGGTCACCTATTTCCAAAATGGGCTATGACAGATGCTCTTACGACACTTATGATCATCATAGAATCTGTCATAGCAGTTACAACTTACAGCTGTAAGAGAATCTGTCATACACATGCTATAAATAACATATTCTCTTACAACACATCATATTCCACCTTGGGGTGCCCAAATATGCCTCATTCAAAGATGCTACATGACACATGTCGTTACCTGTCTTACAACCTTCTATTCTTGACTCTTACATGTCATAGATTCGTCATAGGAATCCGTCATAACCGTTTCAGTCAAACATTCCTCACACAACATAGAAGATGCCGACACATGGCAGAATATTCCTACCACTAAGTGGGACACCTACCTCCTCATGTGAGGACAAAATAACAAGTTGTCATAATCCATGTAGGATTGACACATCACCGTGCCACATCCCACAATATGACAAAGTGGAATTTCCAATTATTTACAACATAGGCAATTAAATAATAAATACAAACATTACAAATGTAGAGAATTACCAAGGTTGAGACACCTTAATTCCCAACATTCTCCCATTTGTCGAACACCTTGTAAGAGCCAATAGAAAAATAGGATTTAACTGCTATAGGCTGAGAGGCCGATAGACTCCGAACACCATCTAAACTTCTCTGTGCCCACTGGCTTCGTGAATGCATCTGCAACATTCTTCAAAGTATCTACCTTCTCCAAATTTACCTTTCCATACTCAACCATGTCCCTCATGAAGTGAAACTGAACATTAATGTGCTTGGTTCTAGCATGGAAAGTTAGATTCTTTGCAAGGCAAATTGCACTCTGACTGTCACAACTGATCATGATCTGACCTGCATCAACACCAATATCAAAACACAATCTCTTAAGCCAAATGGCTTCCTTACAAGAATGAGTTGCTTCCATATACTCAGCTTCTATCGTGGACAAAGCAACAAGTTGTCGCTTACTCATCCAACTAATAGCATCACCAAACAGTGTAAAAACATAAGCACTGGTGGATCTCCTGCTGTCAAGGTCACCTACCCAATCTAAATCCACAAATCCATGAATATCAACAGAATACAGAGGTCTTGAAACATTACCATGATAGAAAATGGAATACTCGGAAGTACCCTTCAAATATCTGAACACTCACTTAACTACATCCCAATGAACCTGTCCAGGATTAGCCATAAATTGACTAAGGACTCCCACTACTTGGGCAATGTTTGGTCTTGTATAGACCATAGCATACATCAAACTACCAACAACACTAGCATAATGTACTCTGCTCATGTCCTCCACCTCACTAGGAGATTTTGGACAATCCTCAACAAACAATTTTGTCCCCAAGGAAACATGAACACACAATGGTCTACAATCTCCCATGCTGAATCTGTCCAACATGGTCTTAACATACTTATTCTGACTTAACCAAAGTTTTATGTTGGTTCTGTCTCTTCTGATTTCCATTCCTAGAATGTACTTGGTTGCCCCTAAATCTTTCATTTCAAACTGAGCTGACAACTGAGATTTAAAATCAGAAATCATATTCTTACCCTTCCCAATGAGAAACATATCATCAACATACAATGCAACAATGAGAATATGATCACCATCAAACTTATAATAAACACAGTGATCTGATTTAGATCTCACAAATCTAATTGACAACACAAAGGCATCAAACTTCAAGTACCATCTCCTAGGGGATTGCTTCAAACCATACAAAGACTTCTTAAGTTTGCAAACCAAATTTTCTTTACCTTTTACCATGTAATGCTCTGGCTGTGACATGTATATTTCTCCTCTAAGTCACCGTGAAGGAGAGTTGTCTTCACATCCATCTGTTCTACCTCCAAGTCATAAGCTGCTATGACAGACAACAGGAATCGAATGGATGTCAACTTTGCAACGGGAGAGAAGATCTCACCATAATCTATACCCTCCAGTTGTGAATACCCCTTCGTAACCAATCTGGCCTTATACTTCTCAATACTGCCATCTGCACCAATCTTCTTCTTGAACACCCATTTGCATCCAACGGGTTTCCATCTAGGAGGCAAAGGCACCAAGTCCCAAGTTTGATTCTTTTCCAAAGAATTCATTTCTTCCTCCATGGCCTCCTTCCAGGAACCTGCATCCTTTATATCCAAAGCCTCTGATATAGTTCTAGGTTCATCACTGTTAGTGAGCAAAGCATAAGCACAACTAGAATCAAGCAATGTAAAACCAAACCTTTCAGGTTGCTTCCTTATCCATGTAGACCTCCTCAAGAGCTGAGGTTGAGGTTCAGCTTCTTCATCTGAGCTTTCAGAGCTGCTAGAGCTCTCCTCATCATTAGGTCCAACATTGTCTTTCTGTTCAGTCTTCTCAAGGGTGAGAGGAAACTAAACAACATCCTCTTTCTTTTCTTTTTCTTCTAGATTCAAAATAGTGGAAGAAGGTGTAAGCTCTCTGAAGATGACACTTCTGCTATACAACACCTTTTCAGCCACGGGGTCCCAAAGCTTCTATCCTTTCATACCAACACCATAGTCGATGAAGATACACTTAACAGCTTTGTTCTCCAACTTTGACCGCTTCTCCCTAGGCACATGTGCATATGCCTCACAACCAAAAACATGAAGATGCCTTACTGAAGGCTTTCTACCAGACCACACCTCCATGGGTGTCTTTCCAACAAGAGCTGATGTAGGAGATCTATTTACCAGATAGCAAGCAGTGGCAACAACTTCAGCCCAAAACTTTTGTTCTAGACTAGCTCCACTAAGCATACTCCTAGCCTTCTCCATCAGTGTTCTATTCATCCTCTCTGTAACTCCATTTTTCTGTAGTGTGTATGGAGTTGTCTTATGTCTTTCAATCCCAAGTTCCTTGCAATACTTATCAAATTCTATAGAACAGAACTCACCACCATTATCAGTTCTCAAATATTTAATCTTTTTACTAGTCTAATTTTCAGCAAAAGCTTTAAACTCCTTAAACTTGCTATAGACTTCAGATTCGCTTCTGAGAAAATAAATCCATGTCCTTCTACTGTAATCATCTATCAAAGATACAAAGTATATAGATTTTGATAACGAAGGAACATTAACAGGACCAAACACATCAGAATGAATAAGGTCCAACACACCAGAAGACTTATGAGAACTTGAGTATAACTGAACATGGTTTTGTTTTCCATAAATGCAATGTTCGCAAAAGTCAAACTCAAGATTACAATCATCTAACCCCTCAACGAGGTTCTTATTTTTCAAGGTACACAGACCCTTCTCACCAATGTGGCCATAACATTGTCTTTTCTGCAGGAAGTTTAACTTCCAATGCACGATTACAACCATCAAGACTAGGAACAACAGATTTCTACACTGCTCGTTCAGATGGTGGGGATGAAGTGACTATTGCCCTCTTCCTTGAGTCAGAAGAACTATTGCATTGTGAAATGCATGCCTCTTGCTGAAACAAAGTACCTCTCCAAGTACCCTTAGCAAGCACCATAGATCCTCTAGTCATCTTGCATCCTTCTTTCAAAAAGACAACCTACACACCTACATTATTCAAACTACTTATAGAAAGTAGGTTCCATGCTAAGCCTGGGATGTGCATAACCCTAGAGATCCCCTTCACTCGACCATCAGGGAATCGGATAGAGACTCTTCCATGACCAACAATCTTCAGATGAGAGTCGTCACCCAGATACACCTTTCCACCATTGAACTCCTCAAACTTAGTGAACCAGTCTCAATGCGAGGTAATGTGGAATGATACACCAGAGTTGATTAGCTACACATCATTAGATGCATGGGTTGCCAGGGCTGCGACAAAGGCATCATCGTCATCTTGTGATTTGTCAGAATCTGAATTAGGAGCTTTCTTCTTTTTCTTCTTCTTTTCTTTGCATTCCTTGCAGAAATTCCTGGTCTTTCCACAGTTCCAACAAAGAGCCTTGGACTTTCCAAGAGATTTGGATCTCCCACGGGATTTGGATCTACCCTTCTCAGTTTTCTTGTCCTTCTTCTTCCCTTTCTCCTTGGGTCTTCCATGAACTACAAGGGCTTCTTTGGCTACCTCAGAAGACTTTCTCTACATCTCTTCAGATAACAGTGAAGAAACCACCTCTTCCATTTTGAATGTGGATGTGGTGCTTCCACTTGCCATGACAAGATGATCCCATGAGTTCGGCAGAGAACAAAGTAGGGTCATACACTGATCCTCCTCCTTCATCTAAGTTACACCAATAGATGTCAATTGTGCAACCAGCATGTTAAAGGCATTCATATGCTTAGCCATAGATCCTGCATCCTCCATTCGAAGAGAATACAACTTCTTTCTCAAGAAAAGTTTATTGACAAGGGATTTGGATTGATACACATCCCCCAACTTCTTCCAAAGGAGTTTTGCAGTAGCCTCCTCATGGACATTTAACAACACAGAATCAACAAGACTAAGTCTTATGAGACCCTTAGCCTTCCGATCCTTGAGATCCCACTCATCTTGAGTCATTGTAGCTGGTTTAGTTTCATTCACACTTTCCCAAAGGTCTCGATCAACTAACATGTCTTCCATCTTTAGCTTCCACAGCTTGAAATTACTGCCGTTGAACTTCTCTACTTCAAACCTTCTTGATGTGCTTGCCATCTCCTTGCTGTAAATAAGATACAAAATGCTCTACACAAACTCCCACTCAACCTAAGATTAGCTCAAAAAACCCCTACCCAATAGCTAGGACCAAAGGTGATCAAGCTCTAATGCCAACTGAAAGGAAGCTAGGTGTGCGGAAATGCTTCCTACACTAATCTATTGAGGAGAGGGATATGCAAATTCAAATTTATCCTAACTATTACAGCAATGTTAAACCATTAACATGAGATATAGCAGCAAAACACAAGAGCCAGAAAGAAGACAGAAGAAGAGAGACAAAGATTTATAGTGGGGAAAACCCTTATTGGGTGAAAAACCCCACACTCAGAAACCTACACAATGTATTAACAAAACTAAAAGAATGTTTACAATACACTTGCAATGCAAGCTTCAATGGTCTTCGACACTCATGTTTGGAGTCAATCCGACAGCATAACAGTACCTGTAAACCTGTGATACAAACTCCATCTCCAAGCACCTGTTTAAATAGAACATACAAGGCAATTTTGGGCCTTTCTTGGAATGGGCACCCAATATGGCATCTTGGACCAAAAACCATGCCTAGGGACACTTGGTCAACATTGTAGAATGTGTCTGACATTTGTCCACATCTCCTATCCCAAAGAGGTCACCTATTTCCAAAATGGGCTATGACAGATGCTCTTACGATACTTACGATCGTCATAGAATCTGTCATAGTAGTTACAACTTACAGCTGTAAGAGAATCTATCATACACATGCTATAAATAGCATATTCTCTTACAACACATCATATTCCACCTTGGGGCATCCAAATATGTCTCATTCAAAGATGATACATGACACATGTCATTACCTGTCTTACAACCTTCTATTCTCGACTCTTACATGTCATAGATTCATCATAACCATTTCGGTCAAACATTCCTTACACAACATAGAAGATGCCGACACATGACAAAATATTCCTACCACTAAGTGGGACGCCTATCTCCTCATGTGAGGACAAAATAACAAGTTGTCATAATCCATTTAGGATTGACACATCACCATGCCACATCCCACAATATGACAAAGTGGAATTTCCAATTATTTACAACATAGGCAATTGAATAATAAATACAAACATTACAAATGCAGATAATTACCAAGGTTGAGACACCTTAATTCCCAATAGTGATCATGAGGAGGAGTGGTGAGATGGTAGTCAGGAATGTTTGAGGAGACAGGTCGGAGGAATGGAGAACAGGGCCGCATTAGGGTTTTGACCAGGCTCCATCAAAATTTTTTTAAACCTGCAAATAAATATGCTTAAACCTGTAATAACATTTATTCAACCTACCACATGAAAATTTCAATGATAAAAACTAGAAAATAGACCAGAAATGTTTTGACTCGAGGTCCCTATGCAGTGGCTATACGGCTCCATACGGTACGGCCCTGCAGAGGGGCCAAAACTAAAAAAAATTTCAAATTTTTTTATGTAACCAAGATGTATCAAATTTTATGTCAATTTTCATTTCTTAGACTTCTTGGACTCAACAGTGAGGTTTGTTTGAGCTCCGGAGGCCACCTACAGAAATAAATTTTTAGAAATAACCAAAAAAGTCAAATTTTTCATGCATTCATGTCGGGTTCACCAAATGAAGATAGGGAAAATCTATCCTACAGTCCTAGAACAACATTTAAGATCCTACTCAAGTAATGGAGACCTTAGATAACCTAGAAATACAACTATGAAAGCATAAAACCCTAGAATTCCTAATGCATTTCCTCCATTACTACTAAGCTAAGTTATGGAGAATGTACTCAGACTTGCAGATGAGAAACTAAGCAATGAGAGCTCAAGAGTAGACAAATGCACAAGTCAAATGCTCAAAGTGGTGAAATGTCAATGGGAGAGGATGGTTTTATAGAGGAGGAAATTGGAATGGAGGGTGGAGATTTAGAGTTGACTTTTGGAGGGAAATCAAGGGCTAGGATGGGTTAGGGTTTCCTTGTCACTAGAGGACAAGGATGTATTTTTTATTGGGGAAAATATGAGGTGAGAGAAGTGATTATGTGCTTAATTAAATAAGTAATAGATACTTATTTAATTGTTTTGAGAATGGTATGTGATGAGGGTGATTTAATTAAATAAGAGGGATACTTATTTAATTAAAAGGGGAACAATGGATAATTTAAATAAATATAATTTATTTAAATTAAATGGGACATGGTGATGAATGATTAAATAATATTTAAATTATTTAACCATAGAGGAAATAAAGAAGAAAGATAGCCTAGTTAACTAAATATAATTTATTTAATTAAAAGGCCAAGTGAAATCAATTGATTAAATAATTTAGAAATTATTTAATTAATAGAGGAATGTGAGGGGAAGGTGAATTATGTGCCAAAAATATCGTTCGCAAGGTCGGGACATTTTCAAGTGTCTACGGGCTTTAGTGGGAAGATATGGCAAGAGCACATTCCGTTAGTGGCATAAATTAAGAGTCATGTAAGGGGGTTTAGTGATCCAAATCACTACAAAACAATGTATTGGGGTTTCTTCAAAGCCTTTTAGACCAACATGCATTCCAGAGAAAGAATTCCTTACCGATCTATACAACAATATAGGGAGAAGATTACATTTTTGGTTGACAAAGATTACACCTACATGGATTCCTAGACTCCCATATGAAGTCTCTGAAGAAGAAGTAAAAGTTTATGTTGACATCCTACTCAACAAACCCATAGATACCTCTACTGTAAGGTTCAAAACCTATGATGAAATCATGAACAAAATACATAAGAAGGATACAGAAGAGTACTTTGAGAAGAATAAGGCTAAGCTACATGAGATGTGGGGAATCTCATCCGGAACTACTTTAGAAGCCCCTACAGAGGAGGAACCAGCTGAGCTACCTCTATTGTTACAAGTGTGCCACTTCCCTCCAGATCAACACAAATGGGATCTACTAGAAGAAGAGCTTCTTCTAAGGTACGTGCACAGAAGAAGAGTGGAGAAAAGAAGTATGCAAGACCTAAAATTCAAGCTAAGAAGAAGAAGGTGAAGGGTGTAGTGATTGAATAGGAAGAAGAAGAAGGTGAGGAGGAGACCTCTAATCTAATAAGAAAAGGTAAGAAGCCTAAGAAAAATCCTCTGGTGGCAGCCATTGAAGGTCCTCTTCAATTGGAAGAAATATTTAATGCAATTGAACATGGGTTGTTTAAACACACTGCTGAGTTGTATCCTAATGTTCCTCTTAAGGACCAAAAGACTTTTAAAAAATCTTTGATCAAGTATATGCTCAAATATAACTTACTTATGATTGATATGATTAAGAAGGTCCCAGAAACCTTAACTCAAGTCTTAAGGAAGAAAAGAGAAGAAGCCATTAAATTGAATAATGAGCTGAGACAAAAAGCTCTTGAAAAGGTTGGATCATCTATATCACAGGAAGAAAAAGACAAATTGGCCCAAATACAAGCCCAAGAATTGAGGACAAAACAATGAGTAGACACACTTATGGGCATGAAGGAAAGTGATAAAGAGAAAATTCAAAAGGAAATAGAGGTTGTGACAGAGAAAATTGTGAGTTAATAGGAACTAAAAATGTGGAGCAATCACAAGTCTCTCCACCACACAACACTACATCTCCACCTCATTTGACCACATCTCCTCCATATATCACTAAGCATCAATATTCTCAAGAGGAGAAAGAAGAGAAAGCAACAAAAGATCAAGAACCAGAGGCCCATGAAGAAGAAAACAATTCTTCGGATCATAATATTGGACATGTTGATCAACCTTTGGCGAATACAGAGCAACAAAATAATTTTTAAAGGGAAGAGGTGTAGACAAACAATGATTCAGAGGAGAATCTAGAAAAAGGAACAAGATACACCATCATCCTCCTCCTCTTCGGTTGACTCTATCAAGGAATTTATTGCGCAGCAAATGTAGATTCAACTAGTGGTTACTCCGCAACTAATACAGTTGCCTGTATTAGATGGACAAGTTAACTTGTCTAGTATAGATCTCCACTTCACAAATTACAATCCAGAGATATTCTTCAATCCTCTACTAGGAAAGAAATTTTGTAGCAACATGTTGAAGGGGTTAAAGTATTGGAAGAGGAAATCCAAATGATACAAGAGGAATTGCTTGAGGCAAAGAGAGATCCCACCTTGCCTCCTACTCAGTAGATGAAACTCATGTTGGAGTCTTTCAAGACTCATTCTTCTTACTTAGAGAAGCAAGCTGAGAAAAGGATAATAGAACAAATAACTAACAAAAGGTTGGCTGAAGTGTCTAATAAGTGTGCAAAGGCACACAACAATCTACAAGAAGATTTGAAAAATATTCAGAAGAGCATTGAGGAAGCCAAAATCTTGTACCAATTTTGTTTAAATTGGCTAGCTACCACAAAGAACATAAATGTGGATCAAGCCAACTCCATTGAGTTACAGTTATCTCAAGTGGCCAAAATGTATGATCCACTAATGGATAGAGATGGAGCCATCATGGCTCAAATTGAAAACCTACATAGTTAGCTAAGGTAGCTCTTGGAACAAGAGAGAAAATAATGGGAGAAATAGGTCAGCTGAGAAAGGTTGTGGATATGAAATTAGAAGTCTTAACTAGCATCCTGACTGAAGTAGAAAATGTGGCTCAAAAAGTCAAAATGTCAACCACTTTAGAAGATGCAGAAGACTTGTATATTCAGTTTGAGAGTCAATCTCACATCCTGTCCTCGGCAAAGAAGAACTGAGATTCAACTCTTGCCTAGTTGAAGGTAATTTACAAAATATTCTACCTTCCACATGAACAAATTTTTAGAAGGTATAAGAAATTTTGAGGTTTGTATATATGTGGTGAATCAAATAAGAACATGCAATGTTGTTTTGATATAAGACACAATGTACATGGGATCTTGAAGGACAATTCTTGCTACATCATTTTTTAAAGAGTTAGAGGGTACTCCTTAGGGGGAGTTGACTGATAAAAAGAGATAAGAAACATTTAGATAGGGGAGCCTACTTGTTTTTGAGGAAGACCACTAGCCCTTTGACATTGATGTCAAAGGGGAAGAAATATATGCATATCAGGTCAAGTGTTGCCATCAATGACAAAGGGGGAAATTGTTGCATATAGGTTGTCATTGATGTCAATAGTGGTATGAAGTGATGCAGTCTTGAAGAATGGTACAAGTGATGACAAGGAGATTGCAACAATATGATGACCAATGAAGATAGCTGAGTAAGTATTATGAATCAAACATGTAAAGAAATGAATGTGTGTGGAAGAAATCAGAGGATAAGACATTGTAAAGTAAAGGAAATGGATCAGTATCATCTGTACACTATCATACCCTATCTGTTGAAGCTCATATGTACGTTGACATTCATGATATACTTATGTTTGAGGACCATGAATAGTAGTGTTGGGTTTTTTGCTGCATGATGAAGATATGAATTCATGATGATTGACACCTAATGGATAATGTTGCAAAAACTTGAAGAAGAATTGGTTAAGTATAGTGTATGTCAGGAAAGGTGTTACAGGCTTGAAATAATGTACCACACTTTACTGCATCTAGAGATATGAGTCTGTGGATAGAAAAGATGGATATGTATCACCCTCAAATGTCTATGTTTCTATTTTGAGATCATAATACTTACCACAAAGTGTTTGGGAGACAAAAGAATGAAGATAGTAAAGAAACAAGGCAAGTACAATCACAGAGTGACTGAAGAATGCTCTGCATTTCTCCATAGATAAGGATATGATATTGTGTCTTGGAGGACAGGTAGACAAGAGTAATAAGTATGTACATTTCAAGTTTCAAGAAATGATATGTACCATAGATGCTTCTGCAGAGTTAGATTTATGAAGACATGCCTTGGTACTGAATAGTGTGAATAGAAGATGAGAGTTATTGTTACCATAGTATACCACACAATCACAATTGGTCTTGATGATTGAATAACAAGTTCTTATGACTAAGATGTATGTGATAATCAAATTTCAAGTAATTGTGTTCACCTCAAGTATTGTCTTCATAGCCTTATCTTCATACTGAGAAAATGGTAGTTGCTAAGGATACCAGCATTAGACACCTAGTGTTTGCACCAGCATGAAACATCTTGAAATAATAAGAGAAGTATATAGGAATTTTTTACAAGTCACATAATGATCAACAAGTGGTTCGCATGATGTAATTTTATCTCCTCTGGTATCGCTTTTGGTTTGGAGTTAAATGTAAGGAAGAGTAAGGGCTAACTATGTTGATTTGATGTTTACTGATGGTTATGGCATATGTTTTGAAGTGTGCACTAGGGTGGAAGAGTATGTTGAGGTTAGATAGGTCTTGATTATGCTTTGTTCTTGAACCACATTGGACTTTTACTTACTGTATATGTTTGGGAGCCAACTGATATGGCCACTACAGGCTTCATGCTACATGCTTCATCTTGGCCGACCAAGGAGAAGACTTTGAAGCTTACGAAGGATATGAAGCCTATAGTGGCCATATCAGTTGGCTCCCAAACATATAATTGTGAGTTGTCACAATAAACAATAGTGTCTCTATTGTGTGAATATACTTACAACAGAAGCAGATATGATGATGAAAAATGTTAAGGATTAGTTCATACAGTTGCAGAAGATATGATAAACTTTGCAATGATAAAGAAGAATTTCTAAGCATGTTTTGATGTTACAGAGGTCTGTATTGTTGTTGTAAGGAAAACATATAGTAGTGCAGAGGCTGAAGTGATCAACATTTTGTGTTGCAAGAAGAACATTGTGATAAACTTTGTAGATATAGAGTTGATCAAGGAATTGTAGCTTCCTTTGGGTTGTAGCCCATAAATAATATTGTAATCCAGTTTTATTTGTGAGGCTAGATTTGGACAGTAGATCCATGCAACTTGCTCACCATGGTTTTTCCCTTCTTAGGTTTTCCACATAAATTTGGTGTTATGGTTGTGTCTTTGTGTTCTTTCATTTCTCATGTCTTGAATGTTTACATAAGGTTGAATGCTACAGAAAATAAGGTAATTTGATTTAGTACTGATTCACCCCCCTTCTCAGTACTTCTATGTGTTCAACAAGGGGAAGAGGCATTAATTTTTGAATGGCATAAAAAGATGGCTATAGTGGGCCACAAGATTGAGATTATCAATCTTAAGGTAGAAGTTGCACAAATTTTCCAAACATGGCCCAACCCATTTAATGATGGGCTACTTGGTAAGTCATGGTGGAATAGTTTTAAAAGGCATAATCCTGAACTCACATTGAAGATAACAAAAGGCCTTGATAGAGACAGAGCAATAAACTTGAGGCCTACAGTTGTGTCCATATTCTACATGACATTGTCAAAATTTGATGATGCCAATCCATATGGTCCTCATAGGATATGGAATTGTGGTGAAATTGACATTCAAATAGGGAGAAATGGAGCCATGTAGGTGTTGGCAAAAAGATTTAGCCAAAGTGTATCATACATCATACCAAAGAGTAAGGAATGGATTGTGATTTTTTGTTGTGTGAATGTTGTCAGCCAAAGCATACCAAATTTTTATCTAATTAAGGGTAAAAAGAAACTCAAAAATTAAATTGTTGGTTATGAACCAGGTGCTTGTGTGGCTACCTAACCCCACACATGGATGACTAAATAGTTATTTCTGAACTGGTTGTATCACTTTGCAAGATCAATTCCAAGTGGTTTCTCACCAACCAATAGACACTATTTTTTATGGCCATGGAAGCTATTTTGTAATGATAATCCAAGAGGCAAGGTCATTTGGGATTGACTTGCTAACATTTCTAGCTCACACTTCACACAAACTACAACTACTTGATGTTAGTGTTTTTTCTACATTTAAATTATTTTTCAAATTTAATCTTGATGCACTTATGGAGGATATACATCCGAGTAAGATATTTTAGTTTAGCTTACATGATGATGCTTCTATAATGTAGAACATTCTAAGTCTTTCATGAGTTGATGTTTTAAAATTAGAAGTGGAAAACAACTTGCTATCAAGCCTTGCAACAAGGGAATTATATCCTACAACACTTGAACTAGTGGTAGAGGAATGCAATGGTGCACCTGAAAGTAATTCTTTGGAGGGTAAAGTTTATGTTAAGATCGAAGAACTTAACATGATCAAAAAGAAGACATGGACTTATTCTTCCATATCAGCCAACCCAACCATCATGGTTATTAGAAGAAGTTATGTTTTGGGAATTAAGTTACAATCCTAGGAAGAAGAAGGCACACTTTCCATCCCATCTCTGCCACCCACATTGAATGTGTCTAAAATGGTGCATTAC
Source organism: Cunninghamia lanceolata (assembly GCA_027924645.1). Lineage (NCBI taxonomy): Eukaryota > Viridiplantae > Streptophyta > Pinopsida > Cupressales > Cupressaceae > Cunninghamia > Cunninghamia lanceolata. Next base: position 4,904,497 of record BSBN01001187.1, on the reverse strand, counting down.
TATGTTGATTGTGGAGGTTGGGATGGTGGAGATAATGTTGTAGACTTGGGAGAATCTCAAGATAATGAGCAAATTTTCTTTGAAGGTCAACACAATAGTAATGTAGAATTGAATTGGTCATTGGCTTCCTAAACTAACTGAAACATCAACAAAATTCTTAAACTTCATGTTCACATTGTTAAGGAAATATCAAAGAATGTAGAGGATAATGGAATTTGATTGAACCAAAAATGTCAACTTCTAATAGTAGAAGATTACATGAATCTTTTGATGTAGCAAGAGCAAAGGAAGAAACAAATTGAAAAGATAAAAGCCAAAAAGAGACAATAAATAGAGAGAAAGGTAGCATGAGCTGTTGCAAGAGAATTGAAGGAACAAGAACAGTTAGATAGAGACCTTCAACGAAAAGCAAGAGAATAGTAGAAAGTATTACAAAAGTAGGAAAATGAATAGAAAAAGAAGTAAGAGAGGATTGAAATGGATCAAGAAGGAAGGTAAAAAGAGCTTGAGTTGGAAAGGAGGGCTTTAGATAGACAAAATAGTTTAAGCAATCCATTAAACCCTTTACCTGAATATCATGCATTATTTAGGAGATGGTGAACATTCATGTCCCTCACTATTCTACCAAAATGAATTGTATAGGTCTAACCCCGTATCATGTAACTAGCACTCCAATTCCAATTCTAACCCCATCTCATGTAACTAGCACTCCAATTCTAGGTCTAACCCCATCTCATATAACTAGCACTCCAATTCTAGGTCCAACTCCATCTCATGTAACTAGCACTCCAATTCCAACAACAAGGGAGGAGAACATGGTTGGGATAAATTTGTTGAGTAGCCAAACAACACAAAGCTCTATCACATCACGTCCATTGTCCTTTACCCTATGGTTTGATTGAAATGAGTTCTCTAGTATTTTGACTACAATCCATGTACACAAACAAATTTGATATTGTAGCCTAGGGAGACATGTTTTTTGCATTTTGTATATTAATTATAACTATATCTACTATCATTCCTATATTTTGGCTTACAAGTATGTTAATATATTAATCAAAGGAGATTTCAAATTTATGTTTTCCATTTGTCAATGAAATGCTTTTCATAATTTAATAATGATACAAGGCAACTATGAATCCCAAATGCTCAACATAAAACTTGTTTGAGTACAATCATAGGCTAGGGGCATGATAGTAGTGCACCCCAACTTTTTTGAGGTTCACATGGGCTTTACATTTGTTAGTGTTTGAGAAGGAATTTATTCATTTCACTCCTCTGTTTGGCTATAAATGGAAGGTGAGGTCATCTTACTTCACTTAGGCAATGAACCACTTAGTTTTTACTTTTTGTTCCTTTTTTCTCTACTATATATTGTTTAGGCCCCTATGAGCTAAAATTTTTGACTCAGCGGGACAATTTAAAAATTTCCTTTTCACGGGTGTTCAAGTCAGTTGCCATATGGAGGATGACAAGTGGAGACTTCTATTTCCCTCCCTTTTTTAAGGTTGACCAAAGGTGGAGCATGAGGAGCCCCGATGGCAGTTCATGATCACCCTAATACATGTTCACCATACCATGGGATCAATGAACACAATGACATGTTAAAATCAAACATACTAACATTAATCCTTTACCACTTCACACTCTACTACCAACCTACCACATTTACTCTTTCTACTTCCACATTTGCATATATGATGGCACCAGGATTTGAAGCAATGGCACCTTCAGTGTTGTAGTATGTAGCATTAACTTGCACCAACACCTCACTACTGAACCTCTTCTTCGAGAAACATCATTTAATTTGGCACCATAAGCTATTCATTCTAGATATCTATTAGTTCAAACTAGTATGAAGCACTACCATTGGGGAGAATTGATTATGCTAAAACATTTTTAGCGTTAAGATATGTTGCACTTATCCACATGTCAATTTGAAATGTACATTGCAACATAGCTTAACACAGAATGCCTTTGAGAAACCAAGTGTCCCCAATGCTACCTCCTCATACTAGCTTAATAAATGTAGTCATGTTCTCTAGCTAAATATACTCCTTGTTGATAGGTTTCTTCATGTTTAACTTCATGTATTTCAAGACACAAGGCTTATCAAGTTTTACATGTTAAATTATAGTTATCTTTGACAACTTATTCATGCTAAGCCTCTTACAAAAGTATTTTTAGTTTAAGAATCTATTTGTAGTAGTGAGAACAACAATTTAAAATCTATTTCTTGTCATAACATGCATTCCTAAATCTCATAGTTGTTTTCATCCCATAGAAGATCTTGACTCATATTTTAGTTCCACATTTCAAGGGTAATTAAGTTTGTAAAACAACTCAAGAAATGTGATCAATAGATTTTCTACCTTGTGAATTACCCTACAAGTAATTGAAATAAAAGGATAATCATTATTTTTTATGATATATTCCATGTATATGTTAATAATTACATTACCTAGTTAAATCTCAACATGAACAAATAATACTTAGTTTAAAATCCTTGAATAAATTCATTTTACTACAATATAATTTCTCCCACACTTTTAACAATCCATTTTGAGTTTGAATAACAAACTGTACTATGAGTAATGGTAACATAATGGTAACATACTATACTATGAGTAATGTTATAAGATGTATCAACTCTGATCAAACCAACATTAGCCTATTAGGATAATAGCCAATTAGAAAAAAAATAAACTGTCCACCTCACTACACGAGTGGCTAAGCAAAAGATTGTAGTCTATGTCTCCAAAGGCACCCTACATGGACCCTGAAATCATATATCCAAATGAAGTGAAGCCCTCTAAAATGGAAGGAAAAGTACTAATAAGTGTTGCAAGTACATGTGTCGTCGGTGTTGTCATTGATATCAACAAGCTTGTGTTGTCATTGGTGTCAACTGTATGAGTAAGAAATGGTGGAAGAGTATGAGTAGTTGGTGTTGAGTGGATGATTTGTCTTTGATGATGAGGAAGTGCTAAAGATGGTGATAATATGTTTCTTGTGACTGGTTTCCAAGTTCTTTTGAGAAAATTTGAATAAAATATGAAAACAGTGTGTCATAGTGGTATTCTATGTTGCAGAGTAGTGTTCTGGTTTTGTTCCACATTTCTTTGTTTTTGAAGATCTATTTGTGCAATTTGGATATGTTGTTTAAATGTGTTTAGAGATGCTACATTCAGAATTTGGCATACTGGATCAATGTGCAAAGGAAGATGTGTTCAACAGTGTATGAACTGTGTTGTGCAGAGGTGTCTAGGAGAAATGTCTTTGCTCCGCATTTCTCTGCAAAGTGTTTTCAAGTCTTGTGGTTCTAGAAGTGTGTTTATAAGGTTAATATCTATCTTCAGTCAAGGTTGTTCATGGTTTTGTGCTCCAAAAGATGATTTCTTGAGTTGTAGTGTATGACAAAGACATTTATGTATGCTGGGTAAACAAGATAAGGTTGTACGGCAGGTGAAAGTTGTTACAAAGGAATTTGTTGGTTTTCATGATGTTTGTGGGATAATAGAATGTGCTCAAGCATGGAATGTGGTCCATGATTCATCTTTGGGTTTGAGGAAGCGTGTACATAATTGTTTATACTGTTTACACTAATTGTGGAGTTGCTTCAATGATTATGGAAGCATGGTGTAGTGTGTATGAGTGGATTTGAGTCTGAGCTAAGGTGTGTTGTGTTCCACTTTTATTCCTTTCCACTGCAGGGATGTTTTGGGACCAACTTAATTTGAATTTGTGAAATTAAGGAAGCCTTGTTGACATTGGAGAACATTCTTAAGGTTGAAGATGGTATAAATAAGTGTTAAGTTGTTGAAGGATGACAAGATAAAAGAGTGTGATGTATGTGATGTGAATTAGAGAGTGATAGAGTGCAAATTTGTGTGAGCGCAGTGTGAACTTTCATGTGTTAGATTATTGGATGTAGTGAGCAGAAGGTGTCTACAATTTTTTTGTGAGACTACGGAGGTGATGATGGCATTGTGGTGGACTTCTCTGTTGCATTGAGATAGTCTTCTCCTTATAACAATCTTCTATGTCTTCTTCTCTATTCTGGCAGTGAGCCTTTTCTTTTGGGCAGTGAGCCTTCTTGTAGTGATCCTATTATTTTCTAGTGTTGATATTACTTTATATTGTGAGCTAATCCTCATTGTGGTTTTTCCCTTCTTGGGTTTTCTACGTAAATCTAGTGTTCTCTTGTGTTTGATGTTGATTTGAATTAGTTTTTCTTATTTGCTTTCATGCTTAATCATCATAATAGTTTAAGGGCTAATTGAATTGATGAGGATCTAAATGTGTTTGAGGGTTTTGGAATTATAAGTTACAACTGATTCACCCCACCTCTCAGTTGTCTTGTGCATTCAATAATTGGTATCAGAGTAAGGTTCCTTGGAAGAAAGCTTAACCACTTGAGGTAGATCTGGGATGGCACACAAGAAGGATGTTCCCCTATTTGATGGAACTGATAATGCATTCTAGAATATAAGGATGGAAGGTTATTTGATTTCTCTTGGATATAAGATCTTGAAGTCTATTGAGACTGAATACACTATACGGGAAATGGTCCAAGTAATGCGAATGAGATCAAGGTCTATGAAAAAAATGGTAAAGAAATGTATTCTCTTTTAAGTGGTCTTACTAATTCTAAATTGGTGACAATTATGAATTTGGAAACTGCTAATGAAATATAGAAAAAGTTAAAAACTATTTATGAAGGAGATGATAAGGTCAAGCAAGCTTAAATGTAGAATTTGAAGCTCATGTTTGAGACCATGTGAATGTATGAAGAGGAAAACATTACAAGCTAATTATAGAAGGTAGATGAAGTTGTCAATGGAATTAGAGGACTTGGTGGAGAATCAGAAGAAAAAGAAGTGGTATTGAAGGTACTCAGAACTCTTCCTAAATCTTATAGTCATAAAGTTTCTACTATTGAAGAATTACAAGTCTGAATTACTTTAACAAAGATTAGTTTCTTGGTACCTTAATTAATTTTGAAATGAGATAATTTGGCACAAGTAGTGCAAAGGTTGAGACTAACTTCAAGGCTGGAAAATCTAAGAAGACTGTGGAATTAGATCATGAGGATTTTGATGATGTGGAAGCTAACTTTGTGAGAAAAAAAATTGGGTACTGGTAAGTTGCCTTTCAAGTGTTTCAGTTGTGGTAAGATAGGTCATTATGCTTCAAGATGTCTGAAAAGAATTTTTAGAAGAAAAAATAGGGAGAAGATGCAAGTATATCTGATGATGAATCTAATTATGAAAATGATGAGGATAGTGAATGTCTATTCATAGCTTTAAAAGATGATATTGTTGTTACTAACCCTGAGGAAAGTGTACGAAGGAAAGGGCTCCAGATGTAAGTACTAATGCTGAAGGCACTTTGATACCTGCTTTTCATACCAGACAGGAAAAGAACTACTAGGTCATTGATTGTGGATGCTCAAATCATATGACCGGTGATAAGAGTAAGTTTGTTAAACTTGAAAAATATGATGGAGGGCTAGTTAGATTTAGTGATGATACATCTACTAAGATATGTGGAAGAGGTTCAATCAGTTTTTATGGAAAGAAAAATATTGATGATGTTCTTTATGCTAAGGGTTTAAAGAATAACCTCTTGAGGTTGGACAAATGTGTAGCAAAGGATACAATCTTGTTTTTCAAGATGGTGGTTGTTGTTGGAGTCCAGGACAACATTGAGAGGGGGGGTGAATCAGTGTTGTGTAAATTCTTAACTTTCTGGAAACTTTATCTTACAAGACAAATAGAAAGGAAGATATTAATGATTTGTTGAGCTCATATGCACAAGACTGATAGTGAAAGATGTGAATTAAAAACTTATAAGCAAAGAACAAATATGCACACATACAGATGAAGATAACATGAATCAAGACACATGCTTTTCATGAGTGGAAAACCCTCCTAGGGTAGAAAAACCACTCAAAATGCCTCACTGGCTTAAGTATGAAATCTTCAACTTTACAAAGTCTCATTGACTTGTGATTGCCTCACTGGCATACAGAAAAGTCTCACCGACTTACATCAATGCCTCACTGGCATGATATAAAAATCATATTTACATAGCCTCACTGGCTTAGAAGTCTCACTAACAAAAATGAACAATCTCATTAATTATCAAGATTTGTGTGCAAGACATGATTCCCTTCAATTTGATTTGCACCATTTCAAACCCTCATTTTTCTTTTCAAAAAAAAAATCTCTGCATACCACAATTAATCACATACACAACATTATTTTTTCATCTCACTTTTCTCTTCAAAAGGATTTCTATATAAATGTCTTCAGCCGTGCATAATGAATCACATAACCTCAACAATGTTTGATGACCTTTCATATCCTTGATATTCTTGTATTTTTTAATCTAACCTCTTCAATCTTCAAAACCAAACCCCATTCATAATCCCTGTTAAACATAAAAGAATATCTTCCATATTTGAAACCTTTCAACTTCTTTCTCATGAAGAACCTACAAAAATTATGATCATTCATCTTCTTTGTATAAAACATTCTTGCATCTGAGCCTTCAATCTACAAATAACCTTTGATTTTCTTCCATAAAAACTTCAAACCTTTCACCTTCTCTGCACAAGCCATCTTCACTAGAAAAAAATTAGATGATAGAAAAAAATTTAATCAAAATCACCAAAAACCCTCTACAAATTCTTAACAAAAAAAAAAACTCATAAACTTCTCATACCAAATAAAATATCTGGAAAGCCAATAGAATATCTCTTAAAAAAAAATTTCTAAAATCTCCAATCTTCACAAGAGAGAAGAAAATAGGGGCCAACTTGAGTTTCAAAATTAGAAAAAGAATCTAAAAAAAAACTTCCAAAAATTTGATCTCTCACTTTAACATGCTCCCCATTCAATCAAATAAAAATTCAACACATTTCCATAAATCATGGTCTCCCAAAGAAATTTGATGTATTTTCTTAAAAACATGCTCCACACATCATATTGATGCCTTTTAATAAGTTGAGCTCCCTAGAAAAATTTGAAGCTTTTTGAAAGGTCTTCATAAATATCTCAATAAGCTTTTTAAGCAAGACATTCAATGGTTTTTTCTTTTTAATATTCTTCATAATAAAAATGAGGTCATCATAAATTATATATATTAAAACATTTTCAAATTCTTCATAGCCCATGCTCCCTACTTAGAACAAAGCATTCGGAAGAATTTTTAAAAATTCAACCATAGGATACTTTTCATAAAATAAAAACATCCCACATTCGATGACTTTTGTAAGCTGTATCCTCAATGCCTTCCTTTGTTTTTTAAATTGATCTCTCCATAATAATTAGGCTCCATAGTTTAATGCATATTTTTTATGGGCTTAACTATATTCAATGTCTCTTTCATTTGAAGCCTTTTTGTAGTCGTGCTCCCTTAAACAAGCTCCACATACATTTGAAGACTTTTTCATATTTAACCCGTGTTCTCCAACTTAAGCATATTTGATGCTTTATTAAATGCTTATGACATTCGATGTCTTTCTCAAATCTTTTGATGCCACATGTAGATCAAGTAAAGTCCATGAGTAAATCATGTGTATATCTCTGTCCATCACTGCGGATGTAAATTCACTATGTGCCTTGAGATCAAGTGAAGTATCATCATCAACACTAATGAAGACTATGCCACTAACCTCCTGTCACAACTATCAACCTCAACAAATGAAGATCAAATGTAACTGAGAAGAAATGAAGACATTACCATCAAGCCACTGTCATTTAGAACACCAAGCCACTATATACTATTTGCAATAGTCTAAAACCATGATGCCACTGAATACATATGTCAAAACTGCCAAAGATCATTGTATGTCATTGAAATGAACACCAAATCCAAACTATGAGCATCAGCTAGAAACATCAAATGCCACCAATGATATGTCCCTTGCAAAGAATCAAGACATCATATACCATACCATACCATGCCAAGAAACACCATGACACCATCAAACACATTTTTGACATCAATGACAAACATGCCATCAATCTCCCCCTTTGTCATTGATGGCAAAAAGACATCACTCCAATTGCTCACTCTTCTCCCCCTTTTTGATATCATATGACAAAGAGATGACATTAAACTTCTTGATTACATGAAGCTCCCCCTGAGAACAACTCCACTAAAAGATGTTATGATCATAACATTTACACTCACATTGCATCATGAGGATAATTTAGAAAACATAAACACTAGTTAACTTTTGACTATCTCTGATGAGATACAAGGCATCACCATCAATGCCATAGCTTGAAGAACTTCAAATTACATATATCATCAAAGAAACATGTGAAATTATCACATCAGAAACTCCTTAACATCTCTAGTCCACCACCTTCTTTTGACACTATCTCTAATTCACCTGAAAGCTCCAATTCTTATGCGAGACACATGCCACAAAACATAGCTCAACAAAGCATTAGATATGATCATAAACCCTGACATACCTCCAAGATCTCCCAAAACATAAAGATTTATGACTTATCTAAATTTGAACTTCATTGAAAGACACCATATTCACATCAATACTTATGATGAACAATGATGTAGGTTTAATAGGCAAAAATCTGATTACTGCATGAAGACTACTCATTACAAAATTCACAACACATGATGAGATTACAACCACTCAAGAGAGGATCTTTCCAAGACTTCCAAGATAGAGACAAAATGAACTTTCAACCTGCAACCAATCTATTCTAGCACATCCTTTTTGACATGAAAAAGAATGAAGACCATCTGAAATGAATGAAGACAATCTTGATGAAGGCCACCAAGTTGTTCTTGCACATGAAACTTTTTACAACATCATTTCAAATCTGATATATATTTCAATCAACAAGAACTAATGCTTCTTGACTCTGTAATTCAAATCAGCCCATCAAGATTATACATCAACAAACTAATTTCACCATCAAGAACTTCTTGCAACACCACTTTGCAAAAACCAAATGCAGAGATAGGAATAATAAAATGACTCCTTCCATTTGTAACCTCCTTAGTCAACATAATCAAACATCTGAGCACCTTGAGAACATCTTAATTAATTTTGAACTTCACAATCTCACTTATAAGAACACTCAACTTTTGTAAGAATGAAATGAAGAGAATGTAGGATCATTCATCATCGAACTCTTTGTGTATTGAACTCCTGAAAATCCTTTCAACATATTGTAAGCATAATGAGCCAAAGATCACCTGAAACACTATCACATACTGAATATCAACATTGTTAGCAACACCATCATCAACTTTAAGAAATTTTATTTCATAAGATTGCAAGAATCTAAAAAACATGACCAGATCACCATATCAAATGATCTCCTTCCTGAAACTTTTTGGGGATAATTGATAGGACATGAACAACTCCCCCTAACTTCATGCCATATGTTATACAATTGATGAAGTGACTTGTGCAAGATGTACAAGTTTAGAATCTGACTTCTCTTTACTTTCTTTCTGCTTCCAAACTTTCATAGGTTCTTTCTTCTGTTCATGTTTCTTTATCCAAACCTTTTTCTTTTTCTAACTTATCAAACCAGGTGATGTTGTTTTTTCATACACTCTACAACTATATGCCTTGTGACCAGGAGAATTACACTTGAAACAAACAAAATTAGTATTCCATATTGAAGCAAATTGATTTCTTCTATAATTAATTGCTTTGTGACCAAAGTGATTGCATGTGTAACAATAACCATTAAAAGGTATTTTAACTGAAGCTGTTGTTCTAAAATTTCTCCTTTGATTGTTCATTTTTCTTTTAGGAGTAGTAGGTTGATCAATTTTTCTTCTCATAGTCTCTCTGACTTTAGAACATTCTCCCTTTTCATAACCAAGTCCAGCAGTGTCTCTATGTTGTTTTTGTTTACTGAGCATCTCTTGTAACTTGCTTGTGCTCTCATCAAATTTGAGATTCTTTTCCAACTGCTTTCTAACATCCTCAACTTATTTTCTTAAAGAAGTTATTTCTCCTTCAAGTTTTTGATATTTAATTGTTTTAGCTTCCAACTCAGACTTTGTTACATCAGCTATCCGCTTAGCTTCCTCAACCTTTATCTTCAAACTGACAATCAATTTGCCTGATTCACCTGCTTGATTTCTCAAGTCTATAATCAGGTTTCTAGCATCTTCAAGGTCTGTAAGAGATTTGTTTTTGAAGTCTTTTTCTTGTTGTAGCTGCAACTCTAATCTATGATTCTCCTTTTTATATTTCTTGATCTCACTTAGAGCACATATAATTTCTCCTTCTATGTCAATTTCACAATCATGTTCATCATATTCTTAATCACAATCACTCATAATATGATCTTCTTCTTCTTGAACTTCATCTCCTTCATGCGAATGACTTCCTCCATTGTCACTCTTTTCAGATAACAAGTTGTCCTTTTCTTCACCATTATCTTGATAAATTCTTATCAATTTCTTCCACATATCCTGAGTTGTTTCACACTGTACAACTTTACAAGAAACATCATTAGATAAACCAGACAGAATAGCTTTCTTTGCTGTATGATTACAATCATAAGCCTCTTTGTTACTTGTAGAATTAGAATATCCATTCTCACCAGACATCCATACATCATATCCTAAAGAAGATAAATAGACTTGCATTCTCATACACCAAACTAAAAAATCTGAACCATCAAACAAAGGAACTCCAGAAAACTCTTTCACTAATTCAACTTGTGAAGCATATTTATCAACTAACTTTATATCAACATCTGGATTTGATACAGATTGCACCTTTTGATTAGTGTAGACACTCAAAAATCTCCCAAATTTGTTCATGTCTAGAAACACCTAGTCAAAAACATTATCTTAGACATCATGTAGCATTTTGTCCTAAATCCCACTCTTAATCCCATTTATCCATTAGCCAATTATTTAAATGAATTTTATTTATTTAATTAATTTCACATTCATAATCCCACTTTCCAATTAATTAAACAAATTTTATTTGTTTAATTAATTTCCCTCACATATCCCAACGAATTCAAATATTTTATTTGAATTAAGTCCCCACCTTTCATCACATTTCAACACTTGTCCATTTCTCAATTGAATCATGTGTGGTAGTACAACTTTCATTTAAAATCCTTCACATGTACAACTAATGGGACCTAATTTTAGTATTTATGTACACGGTCACACACGAGCCCTATCCTTCTCCTTACACTTGTCAAATGATTACAACTCCCTTGAAGAGTGGGATAACTGAATCAATCCTAGCCATCCATATCAACATGTAGCCTTTCAATCTCAACCATCCATTCAAATCAGCCTTTCCTATAAATCAATCCTCTCACAAGCCATTTGAAGGAAGGATGCATTGAGCCTCAAGTACCCTTATTCTGCCAAATTTTCTAAGGAGGCATTGAGTTGGAGTATCCTCATGCTGTTGAAATCACATTAGAGCCTTTGCATCTATCATCATCATCTTTCATCTATCAATCTTCCATCTATCATCTCAATCCTATGCAAATGTTATGGTGTCAAATTGTGAGCAACCAACATATCAAATCAATCAAACAATTCATCTTGCATCTTTGAGGTATTGAATGATTTGGGTTTAGGTTATGCATTTCATTGTTTGATCATTTCCATTTGCAAATCCAAATTTTTTGATATACAATTAGAATGAGACTTGACATTTCTCATGTTCTTATTTCTTTTGCTCTTACCCATGGTACTCCACTCACAAGACCTACCCAAGCTGATTAAGCTTCAAAAGGGAACCTAGGCTTTGATACCACTTGTTGGAGTCCAGGACAACACTGAGAGGGGGGTGAATCAGTGTTGTGTAAATTCTTCACTTTTTGCAAACTTTATCTTACACGACAAATAGAAAGGAAGATATTAATGATTTGTTGAGGTCATATGCACAAGACTTATAGTGAAAGATGTGAATCAACAACTTACAAGCAAAGCACAAATATGCACACATACAGATGAAGACAACATGAATCAAGACACATGCTTTTCATGAGTGGAAACCCCTCCTGGGGTAGAAAAACCACTCAAAATGCCTCACTGGCTTAAGTATGAAATCTTCAACTTTACAAAGTCTCACTGACTTGTGATTGCCTCACTGGCATATAGAAAAGTCTCACTGACTTACATCAATGCCTCACTGGCATGATATAAAAATCATATTTACATAGCCTCACTGGCTTAGAAGTCTCACTGACTGATTAATGTGCCTCACTGGATTTTCATCAAAATCTCACTGACAAAAATGAATAATCTCATTAATTATCAAGCTTTGTGTGCAAGACATGATTCCCTTCAATATGATTTGCACCATTTCAAACCCTCATTTTTCTTTTCAAAAAAATTATCTCTGCATATCACAATTCATCACATACACAACATTATTTTTTCATCTCAATTTTCTCTTCAAAAGGATTTCTATATAAATGTCTTCAGCCGTGCATAATGAATCACATAACCTCAACAATGTTTGATGACCTTTCATATCCTTGATATTCTTGTATTTTTTAATCTGACCTCTTCAATCTTCAAAACCAAACCCCATTCATATTCCTTGTTAAAGATAAAAGAATATCTTCCATATTTCAAACCTTTCAACTTCTTTCACATGAAGAACCTACAAAAATTATGATCATTCATCTTCTTTGTATAAAACATTCTTGCATCTAAGCCTTCAATCTGCAAATGACCTTTGATTTTCTTCTATAAAAACTTCAAACCTTTCACCTTCTCTGCACAAGCCATCTTCACTAAAAAAAAAATTAGATGATAAAAAAAGTTTAATCAAAATCACCAAAAACCCTCTGCAAATTCTTAACCAAAAAAAACTCATAAACTTCTCATACCAAATAAAATATTTGGAAAGCCAATAGAATATCTCTAAAAAAAAAATTTCTAAAATCTCCAATCTTCACAAGAGAGAAGAAAATAGGGCCAACTTGAGTTTCAAAATTAGAAAAAGAATCTAAAAAAAAACTTCCAAAAATTTGATCTCTCACTTTAACATGCTCCCCATTCAATCAAATAAAAAATCAACACATTTCCATAAATCATGGTCTCCCAAAGCAATTCGATGTCTTTTCTTAAAAACATGCTCCACACATCATATTGATGCCTTTTAATAAGTTGAGCTCCCTAGAAAAATTTGAAGCTTTTTGAAAGGTCTTCATAAATATCTCAATAAGCTTTTTAAGTGAGACATTGAATGTTTTTTTTTTTTTTTTTAATATTCTTCATAATAAAAATGAGGTCATCATAAATTATATATATTAAAACCTTTTCAAATTCTTCAGAGCCCATGCTCCCTACTTAGAACAAAGCATTCGAAAGCATTTTAAAAAAATTGACCATACGATGCTTTTCATAAAATAAAAACATCCCACATTCGATGACTTTTGTAAGCTCTATCCCCGATGCATTCCTTTGTTTTTTTTAATTGATCTCTCCATAATAATTGGGCTCCATAGTTTAATGTAGATTTTTTTATGGGTTTAAATTTATTTGATGTCTCTTTCATTCGAAGCCTTTTTGTAGTCGTGCTCCCTTAAACAAGCTCCACATACATTTGAAGACTTTTTCATATTTAACCCGTGTTCTCCAACTTAAGCATATTTGATGCTTTATTAAATGCTTATGACATTCGATGTCTTTCTCAAATCTTTTGATGCCACATGTAGATCAAGTAAATTCCATGAGTACATCATGTGTAGATCTCTGTCTATCTCTGCAGATGTAAATTCATTGTATGCCTTGAGATCAAGTGAAGTATCATCATCAACACTAATGAAGACTATGCCACTAACCTCTTGTCACAACTATCAACATCAACAAATGAAGATCAAATGTAACTGAGAACAAATGAAGACCATACCATCAAGCCACTATCATTTAGAAGACTAAGCCACTGTATACTATTTGCAAATGTCTAAAACCATGATGCCACTGAATACATATGTGAAAACTGCCAAACATCACTGTATGTCATTGAAATAAATACCAGAGCCAAACTACGAGCATCAGTTAGAAACATCAAATGCCACCAATGATATATCCCTTGCAAAGAATCAAGACATCATATAGCATACCATACCATGCCAAGAAATACCATAACACCATCAAACACCTTTTTGACATCAATGACAAACATGCCATCAGTTGTGAGATCAGAAAAGATTTTGGAACTATGATAGCTGCTGGAAAGAGGACAGATGGAAATGTTTATCAGTGCAAAGGTGGTGATGGTTATTGTTTTATGATGCAGATCAATGAGAGTTGGCTATGGCATAGAAGATTATGTCACTTCAATTTTGATAGCTTGGTAAGAATAAGTTCAATTCAAGTTGTAAGAGATCTGCCAAAGATTGCAAAGCCTATCAATGCTATCTGTAAGGGATGTCAAGTTGGAAAGCAAGAAAGAAGAAGTTTCAAAGTCAAGGATCAATCTTCTATCAGACTGTTGGAATTGGTGCATATAGATATTTGTGGTCCTACCAAGGTAAGGAATTTACAAGGTGACAAGTATTTCATGCTATTGATTGATGATTATTCTAGAATAACATGGGTTAATTTTCTCAAAGAAAAATTAGAATCCCTAGATAAGTTCAAAGCATTCAAAGTCATGGTGAGAATGAAATGGATATGAGAATCAAATGTTTGAGGTCTGATAGAGGTGGAGAATTCACTTCCAATGAGTTTACCATGTTTTGTGAGAATCATGGAATAAAGAGGCACTTATCTACCCCTAGGACTCCTCAACAAAATGGAGTGGTTGAAAGAAAGAATAGGATTGTTCAAGAAGCTGCAAGGACAATGATTAAGGAAGAAAATCTACTGGAGGTGTACTGGAGAGAAGCAATTCATACTATTGTTTATATACTGAATAGAGTGCAAGCAAGAGTAAACAGTACAAAGACTCCTTATGAATTATGGTATGGAAGGACTCCTACTGCCAAGTACTTCAGAGTGTTTGGAAGTAAATTTTATGTCAGGAGGGATGGAGAAAACTTAGGAAAGTTTGATGCAAGGTCTGATGAAGGTATCTTCCTTAGTTATTCTAATAAAAGCAAAGCTTACCAATGCTACAACAAGAGGCTAATTAGGATTGTTGAGAGTGCAAATGTCAAAGTTGATGAATATCTACATAAGAATTTAGAAGTAAATGGATATGAATCAAATGAATCTTCTTATGTAGAAGAAGAAAATGCTAAGGAAAAGGAAGTGCAGGTTGAAGAGGAAGAAGCTCTGGAAAAGACTCCTAAAACTCCCAAGGATGTACAGAAGCATCATTCTGAAGATCAGATAATTGGTGATAAGAACAAAGGTGTACTAACAAGAAGGAAAGATGTTGAAGAATAAGTAAATCTATGTTTACTCTCTAAAGTTGAACCTAAGACATTAATTGAAGCATGCAAGGATGAGTATTGGATCAAGGCTATGGAAGAAGGACTAATGCATATTGAAAAAAATTAGACTTGGGAACTTGTTCCAAGACTAGCAAACAAAAATGTGATTGGAACTAAGTGGGTATTATAGAACAAACTGAATGAGAATGGAGAAGTGGTAAGAATGGAGGCCATAAGGATGTTTTTGGATTTCCCAACATGTAAGGACTTCAAAGTATATCAAATGGATGTGAAATCCACTTTCTTGGATGGTGAATTGGAAGAAGAAGTATACATAGAACAACTGGATGGAATTTAGTTATCACATAAACTAGATATGGTTCATAGGATGAAGAATGCACTATATGGCTTGAAGCAAGCCCCCAGAGCTTGGTATGTAAGGTTAGAAATGTACTTACTACAACAAGAATTCAATAAAGGTACCACAGATAGCAATCTATACATCAAAGTAGGAGAAGATCAAATTCTGATTATGGAAGTATATGTAGATGATATAATCTTTGGTGGAAATTAAGGTATGTGCAAGAGTTTTGTAGATGAAATGCAAAAACAATTTGAAATGTCAATGTGTGGGGAAATGAACTTCTTCCTTGGGCTATAGATCAAGTAGATAGATAAAAGTATTTTCATTTCACAATCAAAGTATGTCAATGAGATGTTAAAGAAGTTTGGAATGGAAGATTCTAAACCAGTATGTACCCCTATGACAACTGGTTGTAAGTTGAGAAAGAATGATGAATCTCCTAAGGCTGATCAGAGTAGGTATAGATCAATGATTGGAGGATTGCTATATTTAACTACCACTAGACCAAATATTATGCATGTAGTTTGTCTTGTGGCTAGATTTCAAGAAGATCCTAGAGAGTCACATGTTACAGTAGTGAAGAGGATATATAGATATTTAAAGGGCACTCTGGATCATGGCTTGTGGTATCCAAAGGATAATGAATTTTCTCTAAGTGCTTATACAGATGCACACTGGGCTGGTTGTTTATATGACAAGAAAAGTACAAGTGGTGGTGCATTATTTCTTGGAGGTAGAGTAGTGTCATGGTTAAGTAAGATGTAGGATTCAATATCTTTATCTACTGTAGAGGTAGAATACATTTCAATAGCATCTTGCTGCACACAAGTGTTGTGGATGAGGCAAACCTTAAAGGATATCAGAGTTGTATATGAACCTATTCCTATCTTCTGTGATAATACAAGTGCTATTAACATTTCAAATAATCATGTGATGCACTCAAGGACAAAACATATCTCAATCCGATATCACTTTCTGAGAGAGAAGGTTGTAGAGAATGAAGTGAAGCTTGAGTATGTGCCTACAAAGGATTAGGTTGCTGATATATTCACTAAGGATTTTCCTAAGGATACATTTGAGTATCACTAGGAGAAGTTAGGGGTCATTGCCTCTCCTTCTTTGAACTAAATGTATAAGGAGATGCATTAGTCTAGTAAATTTCAAGATTCATTCCTTATTCTAGACCGATGTTGGAGGCTAGCTCTCAGGGGAGTAGGTAGTGGTCATGTTGGTTGCTGCAGTCAAGAGGACTAAGTTCTAATGCAAGTTGTTTCTAAGGGGAATATGAAAAGCTGTAAAGGAAAAGATGTTGCATAACAACTTAGTGAGCAGGAACAAGTTTGAATTAAAAGATGTTGCATAATAGTAGTGAGTAGGCACAAGTTTGATTAGTTTTCTAAAGGTGACAATCAAAGAGAGATGTTCTAAAGGTGAGAATAAAAGGGAGATGTGTAGCCCTTTTTCATTGATGTAAAAGAGGGAGAGAGAGCAATGTGAAAAAGGAAAGAGTTAGTTATCAAGAAGAGAGTAGTAAGCCGAGGGGTAGAGAAAGAGAAAGAAAAAGAATTGGTATGAAGCATAGTATTGAGGATGCTATTGTGTTGATGGTTTTCCACATTATGTATTTCTATCAATGTTAAAGGGGGAGATTGTTGCAAGTATGTGCCATCGGTGTTGTCAATGGTGTCAACTGTATGAGTAAGAAATGGTGCAAGAGTATGAGTAGTTGGTGTTGAGTGAATTCTATCTTAGATGATGAGGAAGTGATAAATATGGTGATAATATGTTTCTAGTGATTGGTTTCCAAGTGCTTTTGAGAAAATTTGAATAAAATAAGAAAACAATGTGTGATAGTGGTATTATGTGTTGCAGAGTAGTGTTCTAGTTTTGCTCCGCATTTCTTTGTTATTGAAGATCTATTTGTACTGTTTGGATATGTTGTTTAAAGGTGTTTAGAGATTCTACATTTAGAATTTGGCATGCTGGATTGACGTGCAAAGGAAGATGTGTTCACTAGTGTATGAACTGTGTTGTACAGAGGTGTCTGGGAGAAATGTCTTTGATCTGCATTTCTTCGCAAAGTGTTTTTAGGTCTTGCAGTTCTAGGAGTGTGCTTATAAGGTTAATATCTATCTTCAATTGAGGTTGTTCATGGTTTGGTGCTCCAAAAGATGATTTCTTGAGTTGTAGTGTATGACAGAGACATTTGTGTATGTTGGGTAAACATGATAAGGTTGTGCAGTAGGTGAAAGTTGTTGCAGATGAATTTGTTCATTTTCATGATGTTTGTGGGATATTATAGATTGTGCTCAAGCATGTCATGTGGTTCGTGAGTCATTTTTGGGCTTTAGGAAGCATGTACATAATTGTTTATGGTGTTTACACCAATTTGGCCGACCTTGGGTGTTTACACTAATTGTGGAGCTGCTTTGATGATTATGGAAGCATGGTGTAGCATATATGAGTGGATTTTAGTTTGATATAAGGAGTGTTGTGGCCCACCTTCATTCCTTTCAACCACAGGAATGTTTTGGTTTTGACCTAATTTGAATTTGAAAAATTAAGGAAGCTTTATCAACATTGGAGAATGTTCTTAAGGTTGAAGATGGTATAAATAAGTGTTAAGCTATTGAAGTATGACAAGATAGAAGAGTGTGATGTATGTGATGTGAATTACAAAGTGATAGAGTGCAAATTTATGCAAGCCTAGTGTGAACTTTCATGTGTTAGATTACTGGATGCAGTGAGCAGAAGGTGTATACAATTTTTTTGTGAGAATGTGGAGGTGATGATGGCATTGTGGTGGACTTCTCTGTTGCATTGAGATAGTTTTCTCCTTGCAACAATCTTCTCTATCTTCTTCTCTATTCTTGCAATGAGCCTTTGGAAGTGAGCCTTTCTTTTGGGCAATGAGCCTATTATTTTTTGGTGTTGATATTACTTTATACTATGAGCTAATCCTCACCGTGGTTTTTCTAGGTTCTTGGATTTTCCACATAAATTAGGTGTTATCTTTTGTTTGATGTTGATTTGAATCATTTTCTATTATTTACTTTCATGCTTAATCATCATAACAGTTTAAGCGATAATTGAATTGATGAGGATCTAAATGTGTTTGATGTTGATTTGAATAAATTTCCATTATTTTCTTTCATGCTTAATCATCATAATAGTTTAAGGGCTAATTGAATTGATGAGGATCTAAATGTGTTTGAGGGTTTTGGAATTATAAGTTACAACTGATTCACCCCCCCTCTCAGTTGTCTTGTGCATTCAACAATAAGGTCCATGAAAGATGAGAATTTAGATAAGCACTTAACCAACTCATTCCTAGAACATATAACATCATCCATGTTGTAAAAGGATGCAATATCATCAAGGATGAAGGTATAAGATTAAATAAAGAACACAAGCACATTATCATCCAAGTGATATAAGCATGAAGATAATCCCAAGGTAAAGGATCATAATGATCTATGGTTAATTATATAGAAATCAACAAAAAATGGATGTAAGAGAAGGAAAGAATTAGGGGAAAACTAAATTAGGTAAAAGGAAAGTCTAAGCAATAAGAATACTCACTGACTTCATATCTAAAATGAAGATAAATTCAATAAAACTATTAGATAAAAAATAGCAAGGAGAGAAGGGCAAAGCCTAAGGAAAAATCAGGTAGGGGTATAAGATCAGAAGGGTTCACCAAAATGAAAGGAAATAAAATGAACCTTTCAAAATATATCTATTGCTAGAATGGTAAATAAAATGAATAAGTTGATTAAGCATTAATTTAATAGTCTAAATAGATATATAAGGAGTTGAATCACAAAATGTAAATATAATTGCTTAAATGAGAGAGTCAGAGAGAGAGAGAGTTTCTTAGCTATCTTAGTGTCTTTTTTTAATTTATGTGTCATGTCAGAAGCTGACTATGTTAAGAATTTTAGAAAATTTTATATATAGACATCTATGTCAGACTGAACTTGTTGTTATGTCATGCTAGACATAATTGTGCATACAATCTTGATTAATTGTTGCAATCTCATCCTTGATACTTGCAACATAACTCACCTTTTATAGATATCTACATTGAGAATGTCGTGTTGAGGAACACCTTTAGGAGTCTAATGTGAAAGGTTGATTGATTTGGTTTAATGCTTGTTTAGTCTGAAGTCTTAAATTTCTGCACTCTTGTTTGGTCTGAAATTGAAATTGAATTGTGTGGATCAATTCATGTGAGATGAATAAATGGATTTGATGGATGTTAAAAAATTAGAATTTGGTAATAAGTTTGATCTGTTGATTAATTTTTGTCCTCTTATTTTATGGCTTGATTGGTGAGCCTTACACCTCTAAGTGTGGTGCTTGCAGGTATTCATGGAGGAAGTGAAGTTAGTAGTTGGGCAAATGGAGGTTGAAGAAATTAAGTTGATGAGGAGATATGGGATGTATCTATTTGGTTGATGGGACACAAGTGGCAGTGCATTTTGTTTATAAAGGAGTTTATATTTGAAAAACTATATTTTATTATAGGTGGTCACTTCATATGTAGCTAAGACAATTAATATGCAATTGTTTAAAAGTTACATGTGTATTTGGGACAACTAAAGTGTAAATTTTTAATATATAGACTTAATTTTAGAAAATGGTTTTCAAAACTTTTCAATAGGGAATGTGTACAATTTATGTCAGTTTAAGCTTGGAATTATATATCTCTCATGGAAATAGAATTGTAAACCCTGAGAGAATGTGATTGTAACCATAATATGATTTCTCCCGCAAGTTTAACAATCCATTTTGAGTTTGAATAACATATTTATTATAAAATAAGACTATTATTATGTTCATATACATGAGAGCAGGTGCTTGTGACTTAGCTAGAGGTTTTAGAGAGAAAACATGCATATGTCCATGTCTCTAAGAATCAAACCTAACATATAGGTTAAATGTCTTAATTATTCTATAATAGGCCAAATAGGGTGTTTACATGTATGAAATCTCATATGTAAACCTCAAATGTTAAAATTCCAAGCTTAAACTTAGAACATAAATTGTAAACCCCCAATGGTAAAATTGTAACCCTTGGATCAAATCAAGGGCAGATGGCCATGAGAGATATCAATTCCAAGGTTTACAATTATATGACCATGAGAGATATCAAATTTCATATCAATCTTAGATGTAAGCCCTGAATGGTAAAATTATAAACCTTGGGTCAAATCAAGGGTAGATTGGGTGGGAAAAAGATAAACTATGAAAAGCAACCCCAAACCTTAGTATATTGATGTATGAATGGATATGAAAGGTTAAAGGATACAACATATATGAAAACAATATAAAATCAAGAATACATGTAGATATAGAAAAACCTAATTAGGGATTAAGTAATAGACAGACATTATTAGGCATAAGATATCCATAGTAGGTAATCAACACCGAACCCAACTTTACAATTTTTTTCACAACCAATAAAAATTTTGATTACCCATTTCCACAAATTGTGTTAGTTTAAATTACCAATTGAAAGAACTATAAATTATTTAAATTTGTACCTTCAATTAGAGAGGTCATAGTGATGCTTGAAACAAAGATTGTAATTTACATAAGTATTAAATATGTTACAAAACATAGAAGATAGCCATATAGTTGTGTTCATAAACACAAGTAAATTGAAGCAATAGTACTTGAAATTAAGCAAAGAAAAAATTAAATATTACAAACTATTTGAACAAACACTTTTCAACAAAAAAATTATATTTTAAAATCTTTAGAATCTTTTCATTAAAAAGTTAAAGAAACAAAAAGCCTTAAGAGTTCATCTAGACATTCAACGAACCATAATTATGTCTTTCAAGATCATCAAAATCACAATAAAACAAAAGAAAAACTAGATAGGTCACTGCATTAGTGAGGTATAAGTACTTTACCTTCCATTTGCAGCCACAAATATGAGTGAAATGAATAAATCCCATCTCAAACAATAAAGGATAATCAAATAGATGGAAAAGTTACAATAATTCATAGACTAGAAACAAGACACACTAGTTGGTAGAAGGGGATATGAACCTTAAATGTTAGGGTGCACCAATATTAGACCCCCTAAACCCCTTAACCATGAAACAAAAAATGAAATATACAAAACACAATAGAGAAGAAATGAGTAAAATCACATAGTTTTAGTGGGCCATTGTGTTATTGATCTATGATGACCTCAACTCCCATTTACAACTAGACAAAGGAGTAAAATGAAGAAATGCCTCCTAAAACAATAAACAATGGCCCAAAAAATACATAACACAAATAGAAGGACCAAATGTTTTTGAAAAAACAATTGTGTCAATTTGTTTTATGAGGTATGATTTCCATTTATAGAAAGACGTAGAAGAAATGCTTTCTCAAATAATAAACCAATAAATAGAGATGATAATAGAAAAAAAAGTAAATAAATCAATAATTTAATTAATGTATGTGAGGTATTAGGACCTCACATTCCACCTACAACCATATGTAGAAGTGGAATGAATAAATTCTTTTTCAAACAAAAAAAAACAAAATTTAAAAGCTCAAACAACACAAGAAAGACAACAAACACCTAAAAACATGAACTATTTGTTGGTTCATTGAGTTAGTGAGGTATGAAAATCTCACCTGAAAGTCATTGACATGAAGACTATGACATCCAACATGAGAAATGAGAGAATGCTAACAAATTTCAGCCATTCCCTTCATAGAAGCCATGGCCAAACTAGAGTTGAAGTGAACAACTTCTGGTGTGAAATGGATTGATCTTTCAGGAAGAAGAGGGTTAGTAGGGAGTTGTGCATGTGAGGATTTGTGTGTGAATTAGAATGACAGAAAGCACAAGTATAGATATAGGAAAAAATAATGGAAGAATTTTGAGCTATGGAAGTTGAATATGGAATATTTTCTTGTTGACAAAGATCAGTGGATTGTTGTACCATAACAAAACCATTTGGTATGACAAATGAGAAATGGTCAATTATTGATAGGAAGGCAAAGAGTTCAATCAAATTGTATGTGTCAAATTTAGTTTTTCTAAATGTATTAATAGAATCTGCAACAAAGGAATTATGGGATAAATTTGGTACTTTGTATGAAGGAAAGTCTCTTGCAAATAAAATTTGTCTTAGGAAGAGGTTATATTTACTAAGATTGAATTATGGTGATTTTGTGGCTAAACATTTGAATGCCTTCAATACCATAGTAAGTCAATTATTTTCTACTAATATTAAATTGGATGATGAAGAGAAGTGTATTACTTTTCTTTTTTCCTTACTCTTGGGATAATTTAGTAGGTGCATCCCCATTATAAAAAGAAATGAGAAAAAAATGTTTAGAAGATTACAAATAAAAGGATGCCTTGGTTGTAAGAGGTCATTCACATGAAAGAAATACAAACAATTTGGTAGATAAAAGGTCAGGGGATAAGAGATTGAAATCCAAAGGTAAATCTAATTCTCCAAATAAAAATTAGAGAAAGTGTTGGAATTGTGGTAAATAGGGCAATATAAGAGGGATTACAAATCTAAAAAGATTGAGAATGAAAAGTCAAGTAAAGATGCTTCTTCTACAAAATCAAAGACCTCAATTCAAGATACAAGGGAAAGATTTTTGGTTGTTACAAGCTCATATGAACATCTTGATGAATGACTAATAGATTCAAGTGTCTCTTCCCATATGAATCATCATAAGAAGTGGTTCATTGAATATGAACAAATCAATGGGTGTGAAGTATTCTTAGGAGATTCGACATATAAGAGTATAGGTCAAGGAAAAGTAAAGGTAAGGCTAAAAAATGGAATAAATAAAACCTTTCTTGGTGTTCTACACATTCTAGTTTTGGTAAGAAATCTAATTTTGGTAAGACAGATGAATGATATAGGTGTGCTAGTGGTATTCAGTAAATATAGTTGCAAAATGATCCATGGTACTATGGTATTGGAAAAAGGAGTCCATTTAGGAATGATATTTAAACTTGAGGTAAACATTGCAAGTGGTGGATGTAATACCTCTAATGCTCTTGAAGTAAATAATATTACAAATCAGGTTCCTACACAAGTCATGTAGAAAAGACATGAATCAATAGATGGGGTCTATCAAGGAGAGAAATGTCTTTGAAATTTAGAAACCAAGGTATGGTTAAAAGAAATTATGATTTTCCTTTAGATTAATTTTTGTTCAAACATTATGTATTTGAAAAGAAAAAATGTGTGAAGTTTCCTAGTAGTGCTACAAGATGAAAAGGAATTTTACATTTAGTGAATATTGATGTTTTTGGACCTAAAAAAGTTCCATCACTTAGAAGATCTATGTACTATATTTCTTTTATAGATGACTTCTCAAGAAAGATGGGTGTGTTTTCTATGAAATAAATCAAAAGTTTTATGTAAAAGAAATTAAAGGTTTTGCAAAGTGATATTGGTGGAGAATATTACTCAAATGCATTCAAGTAGTTCTATAAACAATGTCGAATTGAAAGATAGAATACCACTCCTTATACACCACAACAAAGTGAAGTTTCTAAAAGAATGAATAGAACTTTGTAGATAGGGCTTGAAGCATGTTTAGTTATTTAGGTTTGGAAAAAAGATTGATGGCAAAAGCAATAACAAATAATTGTTATCTTATCAATAGGTAAAACACCTCAGTATTGTTGTTCATAAAACTCAATAGGAAGCATGGATTGTTAAGAAATCCTCACTCAAACATTTAAGTGTTTTTGGTGGTGATGCTTTGGGTATATATATACCCAAAGAAATAACTAAGCTAGATTATGAATCAACAAAGAAGGAAACAGGGCTCCAAAAGAGGAAAAATAATTATAGAAAGAAGTTGAAAGAGTTCATGTGGAAACAAAATAGGGAAGATTCTATGTATGAAATAGAAATAAATACACAAGATGAATCAAATAATGAGTTGGTATAAAAGAATGTGGAACTAGGAAATGCAGACTCAAAGGATATAGATTTAGAGGATGCATGGTAAAAAATTCTAGCTTTGATGAGATTAGTTCAAGAAGAAATCTAGAAAGATATAGAGATCTTGATTTTCATTATGCATCTCTTTTATTGACTTTATCTATTATTGATTCTTTGGCTTGTATTATAGTCCCCAATGCCTTGGCCTGTGTTCTAGACCTCAATGCCTCAATCTGTGTAGATAAATATGAGGGACTTCATATTTTGATGTGTTCAGGGGTGGCTCACTATCTCTCCAAGAAGACCTAAGCACAATTGTAATGATGAGGTACATAAACATGTGTGGATGAGAAGGGTCCACTAATATTAAGTGATCCACTATGACCATCAATATCATGTGCTTATGCTAGCTAAAAAGTGTGCATAAACAAATACTCTATCAAAGAGTGTATAGTAGAGAGGCTCTAATGTGTTGCATTTGCAAAAATAACTGGGTGTTGAATAGGAGGTGGAGAAGGGATAGGAGGAGGGGGAACAAATGGACCTTGCACTACCCCACGTCTTTCTTGAGGCATTCCTCTACCTACTTCTGAATCTTTTGAATCAAAATAGTTTACATGGTGACCTAATATAAACTCCAAAATAGTTTTCAGAGGAAATATAAAGGTACATCAATATTTTTGTTGGGTGGTTTATAAAAAACCATCCACTAACGATCCCAAAAATTATCTATCATACCTTGATGTGTGCACCATTTGATGAAAAATTTACACATAAGTACATTAACAAGAAATTTAGTTTTAGGGTTGACAAAATGTTCCGCCAACATGGCTTTGGTAATATCCAATTTTTTGACTTGGTCATATGATAAACTAGAGGAATATTCTACCCTCTTGGCTTCTCACCATTATTTAAATGAGTCATGTTGGCTTGTAAGAGTATGAACATGGTTGATAATTTCCTCTAACGTTGCAGTCATTAAGGTCAATTTATGGTGGCAGTGATAGATTTATATAATCTTGTTTGTTTCATTAATAATTTTTCAATTTCTTCTTGAATTGTTTGTGGACGGTTCAGTTGGGGAGGGTTCAAGTTTTGAGATTGCTCATCCATATTACCTATTTCAAATTTAAAACATACACATTTAGGATTTAGAAATACATATTATAAAACCATATACAATTTTAATTAAACATTTGGGACACAATAAAAATTACCAAATCATGAGGGAGATTTTTTAATTAGGATGGAGGTTGGAGGCAGCCGCTCATGCACACTCATCGATTTATCAGAAGAATGCGATGAAGAAATAGACATGCTTAAGGAGATTGATGTGATTTGTCATTTTATTGGGCCTAAATTGAGCCAAAGCCAAATTAGGAAATGGGTTGAAAATTCTTGGGGCTCTCCATGAGCACTAAAATTCCTACTGAAAGGGTTTTTTAATGTTATTTCTCTCTGAATCAGATAGAGACTCAATCCTTAAAGGGAAATCCTAGAGTTTGGGTGATATTCCACTCTACATCTTCCAATGGTCTCCTCTATTTAACCCTACTACCTATGAACCATATGATGGCCCCAAATGGCTTCATCTCTACAACCTGCCTCCCAAATTCTAGACTAAAAGATGATTAAGGAAGATTGGTAGTTCCTTAGGCACTCTGATCAACATGGACTTGGAGTGGCTAGACTAGAACTCATACTTATATATGTACATCCAAGTTGCAGCCATCAAAATATTTCCTCCATAGATCACCATGTGCTCCTCTCAAAAAACATGAGTTCAATCCCTAAAGATCAAGGAAAATAAATTCTTCTACCTCTCTTGTGGCAGTTGTAGATACACTGGTGACAATTGTCCCTGGAAAGACACCAGGGTGGACCTCCATATGGATAAGTCAGATCGAGACAAGGTTCCACCTGCTCAAGATGGCTTGGCCCAACCCCCGCCTAATTCAAAACCGTGTGCCCTCCTCTATCGCTAACCCCCTCCAACAACAAAACCTCCTACCAACTCTCCAACTCTAAAGGGCCCTGTAGAACCCACTCCTTGCTCTTTCGAAGTTGGTCCTCATCCAAAAGAGACAAGCTCCCTAGCTACCATAATCAATAGGCCACAAGCTCGAGCTCTGCTTCCAAAATTAGAAGCTGTTGCAATTCCGGTGGGACTAGCTACTCCAAAAACCCCAGCCCTGACCCATCCTAGAAATAAGGGAGCACCCCTTCTAACTAAGAAACTCACTATTTGGGATATCTTGGCTCGGACATGTGGAGGCAATGCCTTTGCCAACCCCTAAATTCAACTTGTTGGATTGTGGCCACTCTGGCCTGATCCAGCTGGCACCCATAGTGGTGCCATCTTGGATTTGTCCTTTCTTGCCAAATATCACTCGTGTCTCCTATCCATCTTTCCAGTTAACAGCACAAGCAATCTCTACATTTATTGTCTCTACTCCTTAAAATTGAATAAGAGATCATTCCTCCCACACAAGTAGTATCATCCTATCTTAATGCAAGTTTACTAAATAAGCACTTCTGAAAAATTTAGAACTTCGAATTGGAGGCACACATTCATCATTAGGTCCAATAAACACAATCCGACAAGACTTTGTATTTAATGTTGAAATTATTTCCTCTTCAATCTGAGTTTATAAAGCTCCATGGCTCTTTCCATTACTACACTGATGGTTATAGTTGGCTTCAAACTCCCCTATTTACACATGGCATGTGCTCCAAATCATGACTACAATTGCCCATGTGACACCAATGATGGTTTTGTTGAGATATGACACATATTTACAATTCAAAATGAGGACACCATGCAGGGCTTGGTACAAATCATAGACCCAAGAGTTTTAGTGGGTCTACATCTCCATGACCATTTCTTTTTTGGGACATTTTTGGCCCAGTTCACTTTAGCCCACAACCATAAAGGCCTAACATGAATAACAATGAAGCAGGTGGTGGCTCCTCACATGTAGTCGATTGCATTGGAGGTGGTCTCCTCCTTCAACAAGTGACCACTCTTTGGAATCTGGGGTGGCATTTATGAACTCAGACATTTACGTGGGAATGTAGACATGAGACATGTGATAACTTTGTTCTGGGAAGGTGTCATCTGGGATGTTGGTTACCAAAATAGCTACAACCCAAAACTCTAAAACATTCCTAAATCACCTAGGCCATGGATTGTCGTCAAGGTGATAGGAAGAGGTTTATCAACAAGTTTTGGGTGATTTTAGCCAACTGACAAGGGTGGGTAAACTCCTTTTCTCTTCGAGCTTAACTTAAACTCTGGATGGATATTCCATGGGGTATTATACCTAAGTAGGTATTAAAATTAGACCAGATGAACATCTAAAAATATTAAAAACCAAACCCAAACTATTTTCTTAGCCCAAAATTTGTCACTAGACTAAGAAAAGTTAGTTATGTAAGACCCCTATATAGATGATAATGGCAATCCTCCACAATGAGGATGCATTAAGATTACTTCTACTTCTAAAGATAGGATGTAGTGTTTTTGTTTTGAATATGGGTGATCTAAGGCTACTCATACTGGTGCCTATCCATTGGGTTGTAGAGTCTAATATT
The DNA here is from genome assembly GCA_027924645.1 of Cunninghamia lanceolata. Classification (NCBI taxonomy): domain Eukaryota; kingdom Viridiplantae; phylum Streptophyta; class Pinopsida; order Cupressales; family Cupressaceae; genus Cunninghamia; species Cunninghamia lanceolata. Next base: position 4,876,223 of record BSBN01001187.1, on the reverse strand, counting down.
AAACAGAGGAAAATAACCACACATAAGTGTATAACTACCTATCTAATAAATCAAATGCAAGGAAATCAATATCAAATTATTGAGAATACTTAACAATCCAATGCTATACCATATTCTTCCCTATGCAATATTGAAATGACCATTTACAAAGCTTGGAAATGGATTAAGAACTGTCACATTCATCAAATCAGAGCTTAAATTCATACCACTAAATGTGGCAAAAGCAAACTATAATTGCGACTATGGCTTGCTAAGAAAAACACCTACAACATTGAAGAAAAACAATAATTTGATACAAAGATTTATAAATTATGTTACATACACTTCAATATTGTTTCATGTTAAACAATAGACAACAAAATATCCTTACCTGATCTACCTCTTGGAGCTCACAACCCCACTAAGAGATTACCAAAATGACCAACCGTTTCTACATCTCAAACACCTGCATATATAGCACTTCACTCACTATAGTTTTCCAAGCATCGCACCCTATCTGGGACTACACCCACACCATATTGATTTCACTCCTTCTATGATGACAAAAAGAATCTACATGTTGGAAATATTGCCCATACTCTAATAGTCCTGCAAATGGAAAAAAAAGATTTCTTGCACTCCTCCTATACTTAGAGCAATAGAGAGGGAAGGTTCTAATCCTCTCCCTATTGCCTACAACATTTGACTTAGTTGATTTGTCCTTTGTGCATTGAATAATTTCACTATGCCAGCCACCTGTATGGCACTATTCTATAGACTCATTAAAATCTGGGTACAAATCAGCTTGTATATCCCTGCAATCATGGCATACATTTAGGGAATTATCTATTTCAAGTGTTCACAACACTCCCAATGTGTTGTCATATTTTTTTATTTTAAAGCATCTAGCTCTGACTATACCATCCTACATGCTGGATAGCCTCCATCGGCCACTTTCTACTCTTGCAAACTTCTCCATTTCCCCTTTTATCCATAGCATTATTTTGCCTTATCGGCAAACCTGCATTTTCTCAAACTGGTCTTACTTGGCCTCTTTTACTTGCTTTGTCTTGTTCTTCTATATCAACAATTTTGCTTTTTGGCAAACTTTCCTCCTTTTCTTCTTTCTTCATTCCTTAGTTGGCAAAAGTTGGCTTCTTCAAACTTAGCCTTACTTGTACTTTATCGGAAAAATATCACCTTTTAGAACTATGCCTTGTAGCACCTCATTCTTCTTTTCTCTCTCCTATCGGCAATTTTTACATTTGTCGAACCAAGCCTCCTTTTGCCTTTTAGCACCTTCATCTATTTTCCTTAGAAAATTTGCATATTTCACTTTTACTTTTATCGACAATATTGAACCATTCATAACCAAAGGCCTTAGCACCATTTCTTCATTATTAGAAAAAATGTCGTTTGCCGAACCAAGGGCCTTGTTGCCTTTTATTAGAAAAATAGAACTTTCCTATTTACCTCTTTGCCTTAGTCACTTTTCTTATGCTTCCTTTCTTGGAAAAATCCCTTCACTCCAAACCTTTGACTTTTCCTACTTTATCTCTTTCTTATCGCCTTATCGGTGAAATAAGAAAAACTCAAACTTTTGGGAAGTTTGAGATTTCACTGACAACCTGATAGGGCCTTTTCTATCCTTGCCATTTTCATACTTTAGTTTCCTTATCGGCAAAAACACCTTGAGCCAAACCTTGTTTTTGTCTTCTTCTCCTTTGCTTTTGTTGACAAAATGACTGTCAGTTGAACCCTTTATAAGTGAACCTTCAAGTTTCTAAACCAAAACACAATGTTGATAACTCTTTTCTTTTGCCACGGCCTTTAACATTTTCCTTTGATCAGTGGGTTTCTCCTTGTTTCATCTGCTGATGCCATTGCCTTCTTTCCTTTAGTCAAAAACTACATTGATCAGTGAATCCTTCAGTCAAGAAAAAGCCGTCCACATGGCATCATTCTACGGTTCCATGGGAATACCTTGCCCTTTGTAATTTACTTCCGTGGAATGGTGGAAGACATCCATTTGACTATCAAATTTGTAGCGGTAAGTTGCAAAATTTCATCTGGAGACTAAGATTCCAAGCCTTCGTCATTTTCAAGTTCTTTTACCTTCTGGAAAGGAGAGCAAGGAAGCCCCAATCTCTACCTTCTACCCTACATATAAGGAACATTTGTTGGGGATCATTCTTCGAGCCTTCACCATTTCACCTTCCTCAAAGGAGGGTATAAGAGACAACCTCTGAACTCTGTCATACACTTCATACTTAGAGGGATTTGAAAAAGGAGGCCGATCAGAATTCGGACCTAGGGGCTTCTCCTTGACATTTGCCTTGAAGAAGACCAAAGGCCAAGGTCCCAAACTCTAACCTCTGAAACACTAGGACTTTTTGCAAGGAACCAAGATGGAAGTCAAAGCCAATAGACAAGGCATGATAAAAGACAGGAGCCTGAAACTTTGAAACTCCAACCAAGGACAAAACATAAGGAATCACTTCGAAAATGGGACTTAGTCAACTTTTTGGAGCCTTTTCCCTTGAATTTTAAAAGGCAAAGAAATGAAAGCATATGAAAGACATCTTTGATAGGTTATCATCAATAGGGGTAAATGCAAGGAGATGGGGGACCAAAAAGTTGCCACCCATTTTGCTTTTAATATAAGAAAAAAAAACATTTTCTTCTCATTCACTGTGCGGCTTTTCTCCTCACATAGCAAAGAAACCAAGAAAAAACACGATTGCGTTGAAAAGAGGACATTGAATCAAGTGCACCTGAGAAAACAAGAAATTCACAATGCCACCTCACCACCAAAGACATCGTCGTACAAATTTGGAGGCTCTAGCATAGGAAGAAGGTAAGGTTTGTCTGATTTTGTTAGTCTTAGAATAATTTTTTAGTTTTGCAATGTTTGATTTATTTTTATATTGCATTTTAAGTTATTGGAGAAGCAGAAAACCTAAATCCAGTTGAGGAGGGTGAAAACAATCCCCAAAACCCTCCAAACCCTCCAAACCCACCTTCACCTCCTTTTCATGTAAGGGATAATCAAGAACACTACTTAGGGATAATAGAAGAAAACAAGAAACATCTTGAAACTATTATTCAAATCCTAAATAATCTAAGTGGAACCACTGAGCATAGGAGGGCACTTGCAAAATCACTATAGGAGATTGTTTCCCACATAGATTTGGTGACACAACAAATCGCCAAATTTCAAGACTATAGGAAGAGGAGTCAACAATATTATACCGACAAGTTGTCACATGAACAAGTCAAGAAGGAAAAAATTACAAAATCTCAATTATGTGCACAATTTATTAATCTGAAAACCGGCCAAACATTAGAGGAAATTTGCAAACTGTTTCCTGTACATTGGTGTAGGAATGAAGACATATCCCAAAACTTTTAGGATAGATGGTACATGGTCTTCAATGAGAAGCCATGTAACAATGATGAGGTACTACAATATTTTTTGAGGAAACTCTATTGTGAGTTCATCCTCAACAAGATTCTGAATTATTTTGACATTCGTGAGTTCCAGGGTAGAGGTGGTGGCTCTGCCCAAGATATACCCGGGGCTCATCGAGATGAACAACATGTGCCTATAACTCGAGCGAGGCCAGAACGTAGGTCACTCCCTTTGGCTTTGAAGGCGAGTGTTGAGCTGGAGACTTTACATTCACTGACTACTCTCACCCAAACTCTATCACAGCATGCAGATGATTTTACCTAGGGCGATGAGGGTGAGAGTAGTAGGCATCATGTGTTCCCACATTTGTACAATACATGTGGGAACCTATGTGATTATGGGACGCAGGAGGCATGATAGGAATCTACGACACAGGGGCAACATGCTGTGACATAGGGGTAGCATGATGCGACATAGGGGCAAAACATATTGGATGATCTTGTTCTCAGTGATGATCTCTTACAGGATACATTTGGTATTAACTCTCAGATAATTTATTACAAGTTTCATCTTGATTTAGTATATTGTTATTTGAAATTTGTAATTAATTTTATATGATTATCTATATTATAAGTCAAAAATAATGTATGTAGTTGTTTGCACAATGAAATTCCAGGGTCAGAGTCTTCATCCTACCTCCATTAGCCATCCATTGGCGGGTTATAAGAGGAGGTCAAGTCAGCATGTATGTAATTTATCACATATTCATAATTATTCTAGATATGTCAATGGTAATATTATTTTGTGACAATTTGATGATTTCAATAGTCACAGCACCTCCACAGTTTCCTTGGTCCCCTAGACACCAACCCACTACTTTTACGGAGGTAAATTTAACCATTTCTAATCGTTATGCATTTTTAAAATGTTATGTATTTATTTTGTTTGAATAATCTTGAATTTGATTTTCAGATGCTGAATACAGTGGAGACTCCTCATCTTCATGAGTTAGTGCAGATAGGCATTGATGCAGCCATGATGTCTACAAATCCTTTGACTGAGGTATGAGCCAATAACATGAAAATATCATAATTTTGTATTTCTTTTTTTATCTCATGTCATTTGATGTACATAAATGATATTTATGTTTAGTCAATTTTGCTTCTTGATGCTTCTCATAGGAGGTCACAACTCTAGTCCATCCAGCTATGGACGAAGAGAGAGACAAGATGATGGTGAGTGATCATCGGTTGGTGATAAGTGATCAATTACATATGTGATGTTATATATTTCATACATTTTCTATACTAATGCGCATTTTTTTTTTGTATTAATAGTTGCATCTAGATTATCTTTATTCAAAGAGGTTTACTCGATGGCAGAGAGAGGATGTGTCACTGACTGGCTCTCCATCTTCACAGTCAAAAAAGGGCTGCCGATTATTTCCCAAAAGTCCATAGGAAAATAGTTTTTGGGAACTTTTTTGTATGCCTAGATGGCTTTGTATACATACTTTTGTATGTTAATCCAATGTATATTTTTGTATATTTGCATGTATGGCTTTGTTTGGACACACCTATATGGCTTTTTATATAAACTAGATGTTATATTCATGACATTATGTATATGATAGTTTATATTAAATAATTAATATGATAATCAATTATTATTATAGGAATTTGGTTTTACAAGTGCCAATTGCATTTGCTTGAAAGTTTATAATCCATTTTTAGATAATCCATTTTGTGCATATCTTGCAATCATTGAATTCTGTGGGACTATGCATTTCTTTGAGGCATCATTTCAAATAGTTCACATGCCTTGTCTATGCTTCCATACTTTCCATACATGTCTACAATGGCAACTTTGCAAATACAATACATGTGACAAAATTCCTATATCATTTATGCTTTGATGGTTGTCCACACCATATTCTCTAGATCCCATTATAGCATAGGCAAGGAGGAAGTTGGTTAAGGTTGTGCAATTTAGTTTTAGATGTGCCAAAATTTGCATAAATTGTTGAAATTTATTTTTGTGCATTTGATTGAGAGTTTTTAAAGCCTTATGAAAAATCCATTTCGTGCATATCTTGCAATCATTGCATTCCATGAGACAACATTTCTTTGAGGCATCGTGTCAAACAGTTCATGTTCGTTATATATGCTTCCACACAAGTTTCATACATCTTGTAGAGTACTTACAACTACGACATTTGACAAAATTCCTACATCCTTTATGCTTTGATGGATGTCTATACCGTGCTCCAAACATACCATTTCTAAGGTTTTGGAATTTGGGTTTACACTTGCCAGTTGCATTTTCTTGGAACTTTCTAAAGGCTTATCAGTAAATCCATTTTGTTCATATCTTGTAATCATTGTATTCCATGAGGTGACATTTCTTTGAGGCATCATGCCAAACAGTCTACATGCCTTGTCTATGCTTCCACACTTTGCATTCATGTCTCTGAGGGTAGTTGCAACTACAACATCTAACAAAATTCCCATATGTTTTATCCTTTTGATGGATGTCCATTTTGGCATAGGCAAGGAGGATACTGGCTAAGGTTGTAGAATTTTGCTTTACACCCACCAATCGCATTTGCTTGAAAGTTTCTAATGCCTTATCAAAAAATCCATTTTGTTCATATATTGCAATCATTGCATTCAATGAGGTGACATTTCTTTGGGGCATCATGCCAAATAGTTCATGTGCCTTGTCTATGCTTCCACACTTTGCATACATGTCTACAAGGGTGATGCAGTAGGTAAGGAGGATGACTCAACACCATGGAAACATATTTCATGGTGCAGGAGCACCTTATCCATAGCCAATCTTGGCTAGGAGCATGTCATAACAAGGTCCTGGGACCTCATAGGACAAGTTGATGGTCTTGTGTCATCATTTTGCATGTAATAAGGTCAAATGACCAATGTCATTTGTGTTTGGAGTCATCTTTTATGTTGTTGTCAAACAAAAAGTCTAATAATGCAAGTAGTGGTGAGAATTTGCTTTGTCAACTTAATAAATCATGTAATAAGGAGGTTACCCAATGATCAAACAGGTTGAAAGTCAGTTATGATTGATTGGAACTATTGTAAACATGTATAAAAACCTTCACACACACCAAGGAGGGGTTGGTGTGTTGCAAGTATGGGCCTAAATGGTGTTGTCATTGATTTCAACATACTCCTGTTGCATTAATGATAAGGATTGGATGAGCTGTGTGCTGAGGATATTGAGAAAATTAGTCTCAATCAGGAACAGTGAAGAATAGTGATGACAGTAAGGTAAAAGTCCAAGATAGGATGAGGATTAGAGGATGTGGTTTAAAGGGTTTGTAGATATGTGTCTTAATGTGGTCTAGTAGAGATTTCAGAGGTCCGCATGAAGGTCTGAAGAAGTTGTGGCCGCTCAAGTAAAACCGGTTTCGACAGATGTTCAATGGTGACAAAGTGATACAGATAGGTCCGGTGAGATCTGAAAATGCATTATCCTATTCTGTAGATTTGAGGGAGTGTTGAGGAAGTCTTTGTGAAGTATCAACTTGATTGGTTCATGGTTTGAAGGTCTACAAGAATCTATTCCTTTGTGACAGTAATGACAGACTGTGTTCTTGAGGTTTCAGATGAAGGAGAGTAGGATTTCAATAAGAAGATGAAGTGTGGATGTTCTTGGTGATTCAGGAAAGCTTGTGGAGGTCCTTGGATCGTGTCCAATTCATATTGGTGGTCCACATTGGAGTTGGAGCTCACAATTGAAGAATAACTTCCGGATGATGGTGTTCTTCTTGACATTGGCTGACCGGATGAGTTACACATCCTGCAAATGTTCTTGTTGATGTTTGCTGACTTAGATGATCATTCCTAAGTTGATGTATTGTATAAATAAGGGATTGCAAAGTCATTTCAAAGGTGTCCTTGTGGAGATGAGTGTGTGGTAGGGAGGAAGAGAGCGAAAGGTAGAACAAAAGTATTGGACTTAAATGGAACTGATTCAAGTATGGTGAAGATGTTATTTTCCAGTTCAAGCAGGTGATACTTATTTCTCTGTAGACAGTGTGTGTCTCTTGTAGGCAGTGAGCCTCTTGTGAGCAGTATGCTTGGGTAGTGAGCCCTAATTGGCATGTGCCATTTTGTTCTTTCTATTCTTCTAACAGAGAATACAATCTTGGGTCAATCACCCCATGGTTTTTCCCTTAACCGGGTTTTCCACATCAAAATGTTGGTATCTCATGTGTTAATGTGCTTCTGCTTTTGATTTGTTGCATTATGTTTCCATGATTGATCTACTATTATGCTGTTGATTAACAATGTGAAGTTAAGTGTTTAAATTGGAAGAAAGTTTTGTACAACTGATTCACCCCCCCTCTTAGTTGTCTGCCCTAAATCTAACAATTGGTATCAGAGCCAAGTTCCTCTACAAGAGCTTAACCACTTGAGGAGATCCAAGATGTCATCCTACAAGAAAGATAGTCCAAAGTTTGATGGAACCAATTTTAATCTTTGGAAAAGTTGCATAACATGTCACTTGAAATGTATGGGAACACAATACTGGAACATGGCTTCAACGAAGTATACTCCTCCACAGGGTGGTCTGAAATCCCCAAATGAAATCACAGATGCTAAAAACAATCTGCGGACCATAGAATCTCTTCTAAGTGCATTATCCAATTCAGAGCTTTCAAATGTTGTTGACCTACCAACTGCTTTTGAGATTTGGGAAAAACTGGAACTTCTGCATGAAGGAGACAAGTATGTCAAATGTGCAAGGTTACAAAGTCTAAAAGGAAAATTCAAAAATCTAAAGATGAGAGAAGATGAAAATATCACTACTTTTATGCCAAGAGTAAATGAGCTTGTTTGTGGAATTAGAAATGTTGGTGGAGTCTTGGATGAAAATGAGATTGTTGGCAAAATTCTCAGATCCCTTCCTACTTCTTACAAAATCAAGGTTGCTGCCATTGAAGAATTCAGAGTCCATACAATTGTCACAAGAGATCAATTGGCTAGCAAATTGGCTACATTTGAAATGACCGAGTTTGGAGATGACCCCCCCAAGACTGAATCTGCATCCAAAGCCAGTGCCTCTGTTAAAGGAAAATAAATGTTTGATCTGGGAGAGAACTCATCAAGGAAACTTTCATGGTATGAAAAAGAAAGAAAAGACATGGAAGAAGAAGAAGCTGAAACTACTCAACTTGAAGCCCTTATTGCAAAAAGACTACCAAGAGGATTCGGTAAGTATGAAGGAAAATTGCCTTTTAAGTGTTTCAACTGCAATAAGATTGGTCATTTTGCCTCAAGATGTCCGGAAAGATTTTCGAGGCCAAATCCTAATAGATCAAGGTTCCAAAAGAATTGTTGCTATGTTCATGAAGAAGATGATAATGAAGGAGTAATAGATGATGAATCAGAGATAGGAAACAAATCTGGAAGTGAATAGGTGTTTATTGCCATCAAGGAAGAAGAACCAATATCCTCTGTATCTGTCAATCATAAAGTTGTAGAAAGAGCTTTGGCTGCCCAAGTTGAAGAAAAGGATGGCTGGGTCATTGACAGTGGATGCTCTCACCATATGACAAGTGACAAAAAAATTCATATATTTGGAAAGGTATGAAGGAGGAGTGGTAAAGTTTGGTGATAATTCTACTGGTAGAATCAGAGGAAGAGGAACTATTTCTTTTAATGGAAGGAACAAAACCAGTAATGTACTATATGTTGAAGGATTAAAACACAATCTTCTTAGTGTTGGATAGTTGGTGGACAAAGGCTATGATCTCCAATTCAAAGATGTAAAATGTAAGATCTTTGAAAGTTCTGGAACAGAGATTGCATTTGGTACTCAAACTAAAGGTAATATCTTCCACTTGGTTGGTACTGGTAAAAGTTGCTTATTTGTTCAAGTTGATCAGAGTTGGTTAAGGCATAGGAGGATGTGTCATGTGAATTTTTATAATATCATCAAGATAAGCAATACTCATGCTGTAAGAGATCTTCCAAAATTGGTGTAACCTATTAATAGCTTGTGCAAAGAATGTCAGTTGGGTAAGCTGAGCAAAGTCACATTCAAAAGTAAGGAACTATCTTCTACCGAATTATTGGACTTAGTTCATACTGACCTTTGTGGTCTGGCAAGAATTAGGAGTGTACAAGGTGGTAGATACTTCATGTTACTAATTGATGACTATTCCTGGATGATGTGGGTAGATTTTCTAAAAGAGAAGTCAAAACCACTTGAGAAATTTAAAATATTCAAGGCTATGGTAGAAAATGAAACCAGATTAAAATTGAAATGTTTGAGGTCTAATAGAGGTGGAGAATTCACATCCAGTGAGTTCATAGAGTTTTGTGAGAAACATGGAATAAAGAGACAGTTGTCTGCTCCGAGGACTCCACAAAAGAATGGAGTAGTGGAGAGAAAGAACCAGACCATCCAGGAAGCATCTAGGACCATGATGATGGAAGAAAATGTTCCTCAGATCTATTGGAGAGAAGTTGTCAGCACTGCAATCTATACTCTCAATCGAGTTCAAATCAGAAGTAATACTGGTAAGACTCCTTATGAACTTTGGTTTGGCATCACTCCTATAGTGAGGTATTTTAGAGTTTTTGGTAGCAAATGTTATATTAAAAGAGATGAAGATCTAGGAAAGTTTGATTCTAGAAGTGATGAAGGAATATTCTTGGGTTACTCTACTTAAAGAAAAGCTTACTGGTGTTATAACAAGAGACTGAGAAAAATAATAGAAAGTACACATGTGAAGGTTGATGAAGGAATTGAAAAACCCTCAAGGTTTTATGAATATGATGAAGATGATCAGAATGGTGCTCTGATTCAAGGAGCCCAAGCCTCCTCTGAAAGTTAGATTCAAACTAATCCGGTAAATTAAGAAGAAGAGATGAGTTTCAATGAGCCTGATCAAGAATTAGAAGTGTAAGAAATTCCCAAAGTTCCCAGGTATGTAAGACTGAACCACTTTGAAGATCAGATCTTGGGTGATAAAAGAAAAGGAGTACAAACAAGAAGGAGAATTGCTCAAGATTTAGAAGAGTACTGTCTGATTTCAAAGATTGAACCTAAGATAGTGAATGAAGCTTGCAATGATGAAAACTGGACTAAAGCAATGGAGGAAGAACTGATGCAAATTGAGAAAAATCACACTTGGGATCTTGTTCCCAGTTTTCATCATTGCAAGCTTCATTCACTATCTTAGGACTAAAGCAATGGAGGAAGAACTGATGCAAATTGAGAAAAATCACACTTGGGATCTTGTTCCCAGACCTAGAGACAAGAATGTGATTGGAACAAAATGGGTCTTCCAAAACAAACTGAATGAAGTTGGTGAAGTAATCAGAAATAAAGCCAGATTGGTCTGCAAGGGTTACTCTCAAATAGAAGGAGTTGATTTTGAAGAAACTTTTGCTCCGGTGGCAAGAATTGAAGCAATCAGATTATTTCCTGCCTTTGCTGCTTTCAAGGATTTCAAGGTATATCAGATGGATGTCAAGTCTGCCTTCCTGAATGGTGACTTGGAAGAATTGTACATAGAGCAACCGGATGGATTTCAATTGTCTGATCATGGTGATATGGTCTGCAAGTTGAAGAAGGCACTGTATGGATTGAAGCAAGCCCTAAGAGCCTGGTATGAAAGATTGGATAAGCATCTTTTGAAGATTCGTTTCAATAAAGGTACTGCCGACAGTAATTTATACTTCAAAATTGATCATGAAAACATCTTGATTTTTGAAGTGTTTGTTGATGATATCATTTTTGGAGGAAGAGATAGTATGTGTAAAACTTTTACAATTCAAATGAAAAGTGAGTTTGAGATGTCCATGCTTGGTGAAATGAATTTCTTCTTGGGTCTGCAAATCACTCAAACAAAGAAAGGAATCTTCATTTCTCAGACCAAATATGTGAAAGAATTGTTAAAGAAATTTGGGATGGAAGACTCAAAACCAATGAATACTCCCATGGCAACCGGATGTAAATTGAGCAAAGATGATGACTCTCCTAAGGATGATTAGACAAAGTATAGGTAAATGATTGGAGGATTGTTGTATCTCACTCAAACTAGACCAAACATTATGCAGGCTGTTGGTCTTGTTGCTAGATTCCAGGATGATCCTAGAGAATCTCATGTCATGGCAATCAAGAGGATTTTTAGATATCTAAAAGGAACAGTTGAGTATGGTCTGTGGTATCCTAGAGATCATGATTTCTCTCTTCATGCATATATAGATGCGGATTGGGCAGGAGATGTGGATGACCAAAAGAGTACCAGTGGTGGAGCATTCTTTTTGGGGAAGAGATTGGTTTCTTGGTTAAGCAAGAAACAAGAGGCAATATCTCTATCTATAACTGAAGTAGAATATATTGCAGCATCAGGTAGTTGCACTCAAGTTTTGTGGATGAAAGTGGAGTATAAGGAACCTATCACAATCTTCTATGATAATTCAAGTGCAATAAATATATCTAAGAATCCGGTGTTGCATTCAAAGACTAAACACATATCCATTAAGTTTCACTTTTTGAGAGAGCAAGTGAACAAGAATGAAGTCAGATTGGAGTTTGTGCCTTCCAAGGATCAGATTGCAGACATCTTTACTAAACCTCTACCTAAGGACTCTTTTGAGTATCTCAGGGAAAAGTTAGGGTTTATTGCCCCTCTGGTGATGAACTAAGGTGCACTGATGTGCATCAGTCCGGTGGATATCATAGTCACATCTTGTGATCCGAATTGATGATGGGGAGCTGCTACTCATGGGGAGCAGCAGATATGATTCTAATGTGGTGGAATTGCAAGTATATGCCCTTTGCCATTGATGTCAAAGGGGGAGAGAAGACGTGAAAAACAAGTGGTTTCTGATCAAAGGGGGAGTAGTAAAGGGATGGTTGTTGCTAATAGGGGGAGTTGTGACAGTAAGGAGAAGTTCTTGTCTTAATGGTTAAAATAGTTTTTCACATCATATGTTGCCATCAATGACAAAGGGGGAGATTGTTGCAAGTATGGGCCTAACTGGTGTTTTCATTGATGTCAACATACTCCTGTTGCATTAATGATAAGGATTGGATGAGCTGTGTGCTGAGGATATTGAGAAAATTAGTCTCAATCAAGAATAGTGAAGAACAGTGATGACAGTAAGGTAAAAGTCCAAGATAGGATGAGGATCAGAGCATACAATTTAAAGGGTTTGTAGATATGTGTCTTAAGGTGGTCTAGTAGAGATTTTAGAGGTCTACATGAAGGTCTGAAGAAGTTGTGGCCGCTCAAGTAAAATTGGTTTCGGCAGATGTTCAGTGGTGACAGAGTGATACAGATAGGTCCGGTGAGATCCAGAAATGCATTATCCTATTCTGTGGATTTGAGGGAGTGTTGAGGAAGTCTTTGTGAAGTATCAAATCGATTGGTTCATGGTTTGAAGGTCTGCAAGCATCTATTCCTTTGTGACAGTAATGACAGACTGTGTTCTTGAGGTTCCAGATGAAGGAGAGTAGGATTTTAGTAAGAAGATGAAGTGTGGATGTTCTTGGTGATTCAGGAAAGCTTGTGGAGGTCTTTGGATCATGTCTAGTTCATGTTGGTGGTTCACATTGGATTTGGAGCTCACAATTAAAGAATAACTTTTGGATGATGGTGTTCTTGAGATTGGCCGACCGGATGAGTTACACATCCTGTAGATGTTCTTGTTGATGTTTGCCCACTTAGATGATCATTCCTAAGTTGATGTATTGTATAAATAAGGGATTGTGAATTCATTTCAAAGGTGTCCTTGTGGAGATGAGTGTGTGGTAGGGAGGAAGAGAGAGAAAGGCAGAACAAAAGTATTGGACTTAAATGGAACTGATTCAAGCATGGTGAAGATGCTATTTTCCAATTCAAGTAGGTGATACTTATTTCTCTGTAGATAGTGTGTGTCTCTTGTAGGCAGTGAGCCTCTTATGAGCAGTATGCTTGGGCAGTGAGCCCTAATTGGCATGTGCCATTTTGTTCTTTCTATTCTTCTAACAGAGAATACAATCTTGGGTTAATCACCCCATGGTTTTTCCCTTAACCAAGTTTTCCACGTCAAAATATTGGTGTCTCATGTGTTAATGTGCTTCTGCTTTTGATTTGTTGCATTATGTTTCCATGATTGATCTACTATTATGCTATTGATTAACAATGTGAATTTAAGTGTTTAAATTGGAAGACAGTTTTGTACAACTGATTCACCCCCCCTCTCAGTTGTCTTCCCTAAATCTAACATGGTGAAGAAGGTTTTGAAGGGCAAAGTTGAATAAAACTAAATTTTCTGCTACTTTTCCTAATATTTGATGGATGTCTATACTGTGTTCCAAAGATACCATTTCGAAGGTTTTGGAATATGGCTTTTGGTGCAGGAGCACCAACACCATCTTTTACAAAATTGGGTCATTTGAATGTCTTGACAGGTTGAGTCTAGGATGTTTTGAAGTAATTTGAGTCTTTTTGCATCAAATAAGGTCATTGTAGACCATGATACATGTAATAAGGTCAAGATGACCAATTTTCTATGTTTTGGAGTCATGTTGAGTCATGTTTAGTCAAATAAAAGTCATGTAATGCAAAGGTTTCTAAGGGTTGTTTTGAAAATGCAATGTATACATGTATTGGAGAGTTGGAAAACAACCATGTGGTTGGTTGTGGTAGTTGTAGGTTGTTTTAAACTACTTAAAACATGTATTAAATCCCTCACATACCCTAAGGAGAGAAGGGAGATGAGTTTTGTATTACAAAATTTGAATAAAAATTCATTTTTTTAAATTTCTTCTGTAAAAATGTTATTCCAAGATGTACCACGACCCTATATGGCCCAACCATGTGATAAAATCTATTAGAAGTGGTAGTAGTATGTCTTAACTTTCAAATGCACTTAGTTTGAGGAGAAACCATTCAGTTTTGAGTGAGATATCTTCATTTTTTCTAAAACTACCTGTGTAACCCTCAAAATAAGGGTTTGAGTGTGTAAAGGGATGTTTTAGACCATTCCACTTAATGTATGACCCTGTAACTTAGTGGAATGGTTTGGTTTGGATGTGTTTTATATGCCCATGAAGTAGGGAAGCAGGAGATGGAGTTTGACCAAACTATGGTGTTGTCCTAGGCAAGTTTTACCTTGTTTTCAAGCAAGAAATGGTGGTTTTAGGCTAGGGTTTTTTAAAAGAAGGTTGGAAAGTACTAGGAGATAGTTTCTAAAGCATATGCAGACCATTTTTGAAGTGTTCCAAGTGTTGGCAAAGTCTAAGAGTGTGTGGAAGGTAGAGTTTCAATAAACCCTCCTCAAATTGGCCTTGATTGAGGATTTTTTAGGTTTGGTATGTTAGTGAGGGCTTCTCCTAAAACTAATTGTGGTTTTGAGAGTTTGGATACATGGGAGATGCTGCCCCATCAAGTCTAGGGGGTTGTTGGATGTTTAGAGGTATGTTTCTTCACAAACTAGGCCTAATTAGCCTATTTTAGATAGCAAAAAATGTCATTTTTGAGGTACATGGTCCAAATGAGTCACTATTGGTTTTGAGATATGTTATGTAACTTAGAAATGAGTATCTAAATCTGTATTTATTTTTGGAGGTCTTTTGGAAAGTTTGAGAGAAAACCCCCAAAAATAGGGTCTGTTGTCCTACTAGATTAGGCCTGATTGAAACATGAAAAGTATGAAGGTTGAGACTAGGCACATTGAAGGTTGTTTGATTCACATGTAATTGAGTTTGTTTTGGTCTAATAAGGTCATAATAGACCATGTGCAAGGTCAATAGAGTCATTTTGAGTTCATTTTACAAAAGTTGTCAACATGTATACAGTGGAAAGGTGCTAGGAGTGACATTTTGCATTCCATAGCTTGTGGGGCCGAACAGACTTTCCTAATGCATCAGGGTGGGTAGGTAAATGCTAGGGCAGATCTCGTTTCATGTGCCAAGTGCTACAGTCGTTCGGGGTAGTAGGCTACCGGCAAAGTCCCTTAAGATCCCTAAGACGAAAAAATTGCCAAACTTTGACAGGACAGTTCTCAAAATTTGTGATAGCTGGGAACATTTCATTTAGACCTACAAGTGTAGGTAGGGTCTGTCCACAACAACCTCTCTCAGTTTCGTTCAACTCCTGTCCGTTTGACTGTGCCAGAATCAAACACATTCTTGCAAAATGCTTCAATTTCATGTAGTGGAAAGGTGCTAGGAGTGACATTTTGCATTCCATAGCTCTTGGGGCCAAATGGACTTTGTTAATATGTTGGGGTGGGTGGGTAAATGCCAGGGGAGGTCTCATTTCATGCGCCAAGCATCACAGTCGTTCGAGGCAGCAGGCGACCGATAAAGTCCCTTAAGCTCCCTAAGACAAAAAAAAATACCAAACTTTGACGGGACAGTTCTCAGAATTCATGGCAGCTGAGAATGTTTCATTTGGACCTAGAGGGGTATGTGGAGTCTGTCTACAATAACCTCTCTTGGTTTTGTTCAACTCCTGTCCATTTGACTGTGCCAGAATCAAATGCATTCTTGCAAAATGCTTCAGTTTCATGTAGTGGAAAGGTGGTAGGAGTGACATTTTACATTCCATAGCTCGTGGGGCTGAACAGACTTCACCAATGTGTCAGGGTGGGTGGGTAAATACCAAGGGAGGTCTCATTTCGTGTGCCAAACGCTGCAGTCGTTCAGGGCAGCAGGCTACCGACAAAGTCCCTTAAGATCCCTAAGATGAAAAAATTGCCAAAATTTGACAGGAAAGTTCTTAGAATTCATGGTAGCTAGGAACATTTCATTTGGACCTATAGGTGCAAGTGGGGTCCATCCACAATAACCTCTCTCAGTTTCGTTCAACTCCTGTCTGTTTGACCATGCCAAAATCAAATGCATTCTTGCAAAATGCTTCAGTTTCATACAGTGGAAAGGTGCTAGGAGTGACATTTTGCATTCCATAGCTCGTTGGGTGGAACATGCTTCGACAACGCATCAAGGTGGGCAGGTAAATGCTAGGGGAGGTCTCGTTTCATGTGTTAAGCGTCGCAGTCGTTCAGGGCAATAGGCTATCGGCAAAGTCCCTTAAGCTCCCTAAGACAAAAAATGCCAAACTTTGATGGGACAATTATCAAAATTCATCGTAGCTGGGAACATTCTATTTAGACCTATAGGTGCACGTGGAGTCTTTCTACAATAACCTCTCTCAGTTTTGTTTAACTCCTGTTTGTTTGACTGTGCCAGAACCAAATGCATTCTTACAAAATGCTTCAGTTTCATGCAGTGGAAAGGTGCTAGGAGTGACATTCTGCATTCCATAGCTCATGGGACCAAAAGGACTTTGGGAATGCATTTGGATGGGCAGGTAAATGCTAGGGGAGGTTTGTTTTATGTGCCAAGCGTCGTAGTCGTTTGGGGCAGTAGGCTACCGACAAAGTCCCTTAAGCTCCCTAAGATGAAAAAACTGCCAAACTTTGACAAGACTATTCTTAGAATTTGTGGGAGCTGGTAACATTCCATTTGGACCTACAGGTGCATGTGGTATCCGTCTACAATAACCTCTCTCAATTTCATTCAACTCATGTCTATTTGACCGTGCCAGAATCAAATGCATTCTTGCAAAATGCTTCAGTTTCATGCAATGGAAAGGTTGCCAGGTGCCATATTTTTTGTTCTACTCATCATGGAGCTAAACTAATTGCACCAACACATCGGGGTGGGTGGGTAAATGCTAGGGGAGATCTCATTTCGTGCGCTAAGTGTCTCAGTCATTCCAGGCTGCAAGCTACTGGCAAACTCGAAAAGTGCTAGGTCTTGGTAACTTACAGGACATAATGACTGGGATTCTTGGCACACGAAATGAGACCTTCCCTACCATTTACCCACTCACCCTGATGTGTTGGTACAGTCCGTTCGGCCCCACAATGAGCCAAACAAAAAATATGGCACCTAGCAACCTTTCCATTGCATGAAACTGAAGCATTTTGCAAGAATGTGTTTGATTATGGCACGGTCAAATGGATAGGAGTTGAACGAAACTGAGAGAGTCTATTGTAGATGAACTCCACATGCACTTATAGGTCCAAACAAAATGTTCCCAGTTGCCACAAATTCTGAGAACTGTCCCGTCAAAGTTTGGCAATTTTTTCATCTTAGGGAGCTTAAGGGACTTTGCCGGTAGCCTGCTGCCCTGAACGACTGTGACACTTGGCACACAAAATGAGACCTCCCCTGGCATTTACTTACCCACCCCGACGCGTTGGTGAAGTTTGTTCAGCCCCAGGAGCTATGGAATGCAAAATGTCACTCCTAGCACCTTTCCACTGCATGAAACTGAAGCATTTTGCAAGAATGCATTTGATTCAAGCATGGTCAAACATAAAGGAGTTGAATGAAACTGAGAGAGGTTATTGTAGATGGACTCCACATGCACCTGTAGGTCCAAGCAGAACATTCCCAGCTGCCACAAATTTTGAGAATTGTCCTGTCAAAGTTTAGCAATTTTTTCATCTTAAGGAGCTTAAGGGACTTTGCCGGTAGCCTGCTGCCCCGAATGACTGCAGCGCTTGGCACACAAAATGAGACCTCCCTTGGTATTTACTTACCCACCCTGACACGTTGATGAAGTCTGTTCAGCCTCACGAGCTATGGAATGCAAAATGTCACTCCTAGCACCTTTCCACTGCATGAAACTGAAGCATTTTGCAAGAATTTGTTTGATTCTAGGACGGTCAAATGGACAAGAGTTGAACAAAACTGAGAGAGGTTATTGTAGATGGACTCCACATGCACCTGTAGATCCAAATGAAATGTTCCTAGCTAGCATGAATTCTGAGAACTATCCCATCAAAGTTTTGTAGTTTTTTCATCTTAGGGAGCTTAAGGTACTTTATTGGTAGCCTGCTACCCCGAATGACTATGACACTTGGCACACGAAATGAGACCTCCCTTGGCATTTACCCACCCACCCTAATGCGTTGATGAATTTCATTCAGCTCCACGAGCAATGGAATGCAAAATGTCACTCCTAGCACCTTTCCACTGCATGAAACTGAAGCATGTTGCAAGAATGCGTTTGAAGAAATCCTTGACACATGAAGACACTGAAAACACTAAAGACATGGAGGACAAAGAAGCATGAAGACATGAACAAACTCCTATCATGAGGAAGAACCACAACCCAATCTAACTCCTAAAAGCATGACATGTTATGATGAAGAACCACAACCAAATCCAATGATCCAATGGCATGAACCAATGACGTAAGCAACTATGTCCTACTGTTATAACATGATAAACATGAATGTTATAAACTAACATCCAAACCCTGTGACATGAATCTTGATATGACATGAGTGAAACATGAGTGAATAGGATTAAGACCAATTAGGATCAACTTCATCCATTACTTAGATCTAACCCCATGAAGCATAACATGACGATGATGCAAACATCAAATGTATACCATAGAAAACAAATCAAACGAAACATGAGGCCTTCACTGCCCACAGTTCATACCATTGCTCAAGGATAATTTATCATCATATTAAATATTTAATATAAATTGTGGTATACATAATGTCATGAACATAACATTTAGTTTACATACAAAACAATATAGGCATGTCCAAACAAGGCCATATAGGCATATATACAAAAATATCCATGACTCATCCTCTCTCTACCATTGAGTAGACCTCTTTGACAGTTCAAGCTCATGTAGCTCCACTTGTTAATACAATCAAACAATATGCACATTACTATAACAAAATGTATATGAAATATATAACATCACTTTTGTAATCGATCACTTACCGTCATTTGATGAGAAGCATCAAAAAGCAAAATTGACTAAACATAAATATACTGGAGGGAAGAAATTCATACTACTATTTATATATAAAACAAAGTACAAGTAACCATCTAGGAAAGTTTTATGCATACTTACAAATTAATCCAACGAACCATTTGGGTCTTCTCTACTCTTTATTGTGTCAAGTATTGCCTCATGGTCAGAGTCACGCACCTTCCAAAAGGTCTTGTTCAAAGGTCTACCTCAATATTGTATCAAATGAACATTGGTTTCCATGACAAGGTTGGAGTAATGAAGAATCATCCAATGCATGTTAAAGTCCTCAAACAACCAAACATTAACACTCTTAGGTGGGTACCTTCTAAGCCATGTTCGAGTAACAACCACTAAGCTTGTAGGGTATTCGATGTTTTCTCCATCTGTAACTGGGGCCTCCAATTTCTTTTTGGCCTCAACACAACAACATAGGTAATAATATGTTCCCTCTTCATTATCTTCATTTGCAATAACTGCATAAACATGCCCTATAATGATATGTGTAGAAAATTAGATGAA
The DNA here is from genome assembly GCA_027924645.1 of Cunninghamia lanceolata. NCBI lineage: Eukaryota > Viridiplantae > Streptophyta > Pinopsida > Cupressales > Cupressaceae > Cunninghamia > Cunninghamia lanceolata. The sequence continues at coordinate 4,856,484 of BSBN01001187.1, read as the reverse complement.
ATTAGTCAACATTAATAAAATACTACAAAGTTTAAGATAACATTAGGAATTTCAAATTTAACTATGCAAGTAGATATATTAATTGGTTGAACTAGATCTAATATGTGGTCAAAGTCAACTGACAATTCCATCTTTGTCAATTCTTGTGCCATCGAGGGTCGATACGTGTCAAGTGGGCTAAGATAATTGAACTGTCATTCGTCAACCCACTCATGTGACTCGCACTCATTCCAAGCTTGAATTGTACATAGAGAACAAAAGAACGCCATCTTCCATGTATGTATACTCCATGAACCTGGAATTGAGCTTCTGATAGAGTGTAGCTCACTTGATCATGTCAGTGTACAACAGTTCTCATATGGTGCAATGTTAGTATCATCTATCAACCAAAAAAATATACAAACTGAAGACTTACCTTCATTACCTAGACCCATCGAAGCATTACACCACTCAACAATTGATTTTGCATTTGTCAACTTTGCATTGTCTTATGCTTTAACTGTTCTCATGCTATGGCTCTTTTGATACATGCTTTTGCACCATCATGCTCCCCCTTACCATGCCCAGCCTCACAAAAGTTCCACATATGCTGAACACTTGTAATATTATGCCTCCTGCTCAGCCAATAGAAATTCCATGAGTTCTTGAATTGTGATGCATAGTTATCTGACCATATGATATGTTGATTGAATGATATGCCCCTTCTAGCCAGATCATTATAGAACACCTAAAAAAAACCTTGTATAAACTCTGTGGAATAAGTGCAATCATCACTTATATAAAAATGATACTCCCTTATGATCTTTCTATCATCCTTTGTACTATCATTCGCATGAATGAATGCGATGTGCACAAATATAGAAACCTATGTCGAGTTATAATATTGGGATTGCACCTTACACTGTGGCTGTAGACTGTAGTTCTCTACAAAGTTGATGACTGAAACAATGCTACCAATTAGAAATGTGTGCTTTTATAACTTGAATTGCAAGTCCAACCATCGAGCTCTATGGGCATGTCTTACATACTCATACACTATGTTGTCACAAAATATAGGCATAAACTGATACACTGGAATCTTCTAAATAACATATTCACACCTCTTTGCTTCTTTACCATCTCTTGTATTGTATGCCATTGTTTTATACTTGCCGAACTCTACTAGTTCATTTCCAACCACATGTGTTCTTTCCATATGTTCACATATTGGCATACGTTGCAAGCCACTGCAATGCTGACATGTGCCATCCAAGCATAATTTCCTGCAGAATATTTGACCTTCCTCTCTATCACATAAAATCATTGATATGAAGTCTCTTGAGGTAGTTGGTGGGGCACATATGCCACAATCCTGTAAAACATTGTTAGTATGCAAATCTAAACATATAGACCGATAAACATCAAAATGGTTAGAAAATTCAATATGTAATCTACAACAACAAGTAGTGCGTGTGTGATTTATTTTGACAAAGAAAGGTTTTAGCATTTCAAAATATCTTTGATAAATTTTAATTTGAGGAAACTTCTCTAGAAATTTACCAAAAAACTGTGTTTGAGTCATATCCAAAAAATTCTTTGGATGTGGCTCACGGTTTCGACTACCGATTCTCCTTCTTACCACATCCCTTTGATTCAAAGATATCCTTGTGTAATTCTTCCAAAAGTCTTCAATTAGTGATCTCAAAGCTTCGACAATAATTTTGTCTTTTTGTGGGAGTCTCCCAAAGAATGCCCACAATTCATTAGTGTTTGGATCCTCAACTCTTTGACATCTTCCAATGGCTCTCATTAGAGTTTTTCTATTTATTTTCAATGCTTGACTTGTCTTTCTAATGAGGCGAGCTTTTTTTGTTTGTTGGATTACAATTTTCGATGTAATGACACGTTGTGTGACATTACTATCCTTGGTGCATGAGGTGGAACCCACACTCTCATACACACTCATTAGATTCTTGACAATTGATTTTTCACTTGATGCATTCGATGTTCTTAGGCCAAGAATCTTCATAGTAGGCCTAAATTTCAGATTTCTCATCAGTTCAACAAAGAATTGAGATCTTCTGGTTTCATTTAAATTCTCAAAGAATAACTTCCATATCTTATTTGCATATCTTTGGCAAGTGCACATAGGAATCTTATCCTGCATGGGCTCCAATACATTCTCATCAATATCAATTAGAAACTTAGGCCTCCTATGCAAAATTCTAGGAGGCATTTTATTTGGTAAAGTAGATTGAACATTAGGAATTTCTTCAATATATACTTGAGATGGGATAGATGACGTACCTTCGATTGGAGGTGAAAAGGTTGAAAATGATGTTCCTTCAACTTGAGGTGTGAATGATGGTGTGTCACCAACTTGAGAAGAAAATGCAGATGTGCCTTCTACTTCACGTGTGAAAGATGGAGTGTCTCCAATTCGAGAAGCTAATGATGGTGTTCCTTAGACTTGACCTTGGGATGATGGAGTGCCTCCAACTTGGATATTCACTTTCCTCATTGCACAGAGGTTTTGCATTCATTCCCTTTGTGCCACCAATTCCATCTCTCTCTTAGCTTCGTTAGACATGCCACGTTCCTATTCAATTAGCAATGGTGGAATGTCTTCTTGTATGGTTGACAATTTCCTACTTTCCCAAATTTGCCTCATTCTTTCTCTTTTCTTCTCATTCTCAACTTCACACTCTTCTGGTGTTAGAGTCTTTGGTCATTTCCTCGGCATGATGATTTCTACAAGCATGAAGAATAAGACAACGATAATTAGAAATTTTATAATGACAATGAATAGCACAGTTAGAATGAATAACAAGGTTTTACAAACTTTTGAATAAGACACCTCATATCAAGATAACTTGAACATACATAAGTCATGGAGTATGCATTTGAACACACATATAAGTCATGTAGTATACACTTGAACATACAAAGTCATAAATGGTGCAGGAGCACCTAGTCCCTTAAGGCCAATTATGGCAAATGCAATGTAAATGAGTTCAAATGTTTCTTTCCATGTGTGGAATCTTATTTTGATGTAATAAGGTCTATAAAAAACTATTTGTATGTCATAGAGTCCTTTAGGGGGGTCAAGTAGTTAAGTTTTGTCAAGTGTCATAATATTGCTTATGCAAATTACATGTTTTGTCCATTTTAAAACAATTCCAATAGTCATATCCTCCAAAAATGTGGTTGGATTAGTTAGAAAATAGTTGACAAATGATGTAATAAGTCTCTAAATGAAGACACAAGGAAGAAGACATGAATTTTGATGAAGAAAGAACAACATTTACTCTGTTTTTCTGTTGTAACCACATTTTTCTCTACATTTTCTCTGTTTCAGACCATACTACGGCCCTATAGAGTACTGTCTAGACTTAAAATTTATTTGATGTGTTAGGGGTCTGTGTTAACTTTCTTTTGAATCAATTTTGAGAGGTTTTCATTAGGTTTAGAGGAAGATTTAACCAAATTTTTGAAACTGCCTATATAAGGCCAGTGAGGGCTTTGGTTGGGGTTTAAACAATGTTTTAGTAATTCCACCTACTGTCATGACTTGTATCTCAATGGAATGACTCTTCAAAGAGTAATCTAAGTGTTCTCATGATTTGGTAGGCAAAGAAGATCGGTTGGTGTGGTTTTAGTGTGATGCCCTAGGGTTTTAAAGAGTGTTTTCATGTGGGAAAGAGGAACCAAAGAGGGTATTTGACAAAATATCAGAATAAAATGTTTGTCTGATGGTTTTGTCAGCATGTACAAGTGTATTCTAAGGTGTTTGAAGTAGTGATCTAAGGAGAAAGTATCAGGAACCATTGTTTTCAATAAACCCTCCTCAATTTTGCCCAAACTAAGGGTTTTGTGGTTTGGTATGTAGGTGAATGTTTCTCTTGAAACAAATTATGTTTTTGAGGGTTTGGACACATGAAGAATGCTTCCCCAACAAGTTTAGGGGTCTGTGGAAAGTTTAAAGGCTAGTTCCTTTGTAATATAGGCCTAATTAGCCCTTTTAGGACAGCGAAAAAGGGTCATTTTTGAGGCACACAGTCCAAAGAAGTCAAGATTGAGTTTGAGATATGTGATGTAACTTGATAATGGGTGTTCAAAACATTGATTAATTTTTGGGTTTGAAACCATATAAGGAAATTAGGTTTGGTTGTGTTTTGTTGGTGAACTTAATCTTGTTAGAAGCCTCATCAAGCCCATGTGAAGGTCTGAGTCCTTGAGTGCAAGTTGTAGACCTTGGAGACCTAATTCATTGAAGGGTCATTTTGAGAGTTTGTGAAGCCAATCTAGAACACAAGTTTGTGAAACTTTGTACAAATCAAGTTCTTTGTGAAACTTTTTTGTTGCGAGAGTTTGTGGAGACCATAAGGTGTTGAGAGATCATGTTATGTAAAGGTATATCTCTAATACTAAGCCTCCCTTTAACCCTATCAACTCTTAAGAACATCACCTTGACTGCTCTTGACTATCTTGCCCCTTGAAGGCCATGTTACAAGTATGGGCCTAATAGTGTTGTCATTGATGTCAACATACTCCTGTTGCATTGATGTCAAGGATTGGATGAGCTGTGTGTTGAGGATATTGAGAAAATTAGTCCTATCAAGAAACAGAGAAGAACAGTGAAGACAGTGAAGCTCTTTGAAGTAAAAGATCCCAGCTAAGATGAAGATCAGAGAATGCGCATCAAAGGGTTTGTAGATATGTGTCTAAAGATGATCCAGTCAAGATTTGATAGGTCTGTATGAAGATTTGGAGAAGTTATGACTATATGAGTAAAACTGGTTCTAGCAAATGTTCAGAGGTGATAGAGTGACACAAATAGGTTTGGTGAGATTCAGAAATGCAATATCTTATTTTAAGGATTTGGTGAAGTGTTTAGGAAGCCAATGTAAATTGACAACTCAATTGGTTCATGGTCTGGAGGTCCGCAAGCATTTATTCTAATATGACAGTGTTGATAGAATGTGTTCTTGAGGTTCTGGATGAAGATGCGAATGATTTCAGTAAGCAGAAGTGGTGTTGATGTTCTTGGTGATCCAAGCAAGCTTGTGGAGGTCTCTAGATTGTGTCCAATTTGTGTTGGTGGTCCGCATTGAAGATTGAGCTCGTAATTGAAGATTTACTTCTGGGTGATGATGTTCTTCCTAATCATGGTTGACCGGATGATTTACACATTTTGTGGATGATCTTGAAGATGTTCTATGAAGCATGGCGTGTTCCTCAAAGAAGATTGAAGTCCCAGATATGTGTGGCCGACAGTGTGGTGATTCGCATGAAGTCTTTTATAATAAGACAAGTTGTATTTGTGTGTTTTCTCTATAATAAAATGAAGTATGTATTGTGCCAACTCTGATGATTATCCCAAAGTCAATGTCTTGTATAAATAAGAGTTGTGAAGTCATTTCAAAGAATCTGTGGAGATGAAGAAGTGGTAGAGAGGAGAAGAACGAAAAGAAGAGCAGAAGTGTTGGGCTTAAATGGAACTGACTCAAGCATGATGAAGATGCTAATCTTTAGTTTAAGTATGTAATATTTATTATTCTGTAGATAGTGTGTCTCCTGTAGGCAGTGGGCCTCTTGTGAATAGTGTGCTCGGGTAGTGAGACCTAATTGGCATGTGCCATTTTGTTCTTATTCTTTTAACAGAGAATACAATCTTGGGTTAGTTATCCCTTGGTTTTTCCCTTAACCAGGTTTTCCACGTTAAAATCCTAGTGTCATATGTGTTAATGTGTTTCTACTCTTAAATTATTGTATTGTATTTCCATGATTGATTTATTATTATGTTGTTGAATTACAAGAAGGATTAGTGTTTTGGGACAACTGATTCACCCCCCCTCTCATCTATCTATCTCAAATCAACAGGCCATTGTTTGGACTCATATATGAGTATTAAATCACTATTTTAGGTTTGGAAATCATGAATTGTATGGTTAATTTTTTACATATATGAGTTGTATGTCCACGTGATTTTGAAGGATGACAAAATGAATGCCATCGAAGGGGATTGCAATCAACATAAATTGACTATCCTAATAGTCTTAAACTAGTCCAAAAACTTTGTGAAAGTCAAAAGAACATTAACCATTGAAGATAACCTTCTAGATACTCGTGACAAAAGATCAAAGACATCTTAAGTAATGCATAAATTAAAAATAACTTCATGATGGTAATGACTATGATAGTGGACTGTTATATAGACTTGTGACTATCCTACAGTCATGAAAACCTCCTTTTTAGTGTTTTATCTCCTTGTAACTCCCTTTGTATCATCTTGTGTCATGATGCTTGTATGTTCGTACATATTTGTATATAACTCTCTTCTCTAAAATTTTGTTATGTTGATGATGTAAATACATAATCTCCATCATATTTTTTATGGATTGAGTGGTATCAAAGTGAGTTGTAATAAAATATATATCTTAGAACATAAAAAACATAAAGACAAAGATATTTAAAGACATAAAGAACATAAGAACATATATATGCAAATTAAAATGGACATTTAAATTGAACATACCTTAGAATTCGATATTGCAGTTGACCAATTCTCCAAAAGATGGCTCCAAAATCCTTAAATTCTTGTCTTTTGCAAGTTTGATTATGAATTCTATATAATTCTAGAATAGGATTAGTAAAATTTATGGAAAAAACAAACATATATCATCAAATTAAATCTATATATCAATGGTAATTAGCTTTGAAACAAAATCACACATGAAACATGAAACTTTCAGTTTAAATAATCAAATTTTCTCCAAAAACATGAAAAATCACTTCTTCTACATTGAAAAAACAAAAAAAGGTGGTGGATTCATATAAAAATGATTCTCAATTAGTCAAACAGCATGAAAAGCATTCTTTTGTCTGATATACTCATGAAAAGTAGGAATAATAGTCATGTGGGGTCTGAAACATGGATCCCACATGCTTTTTTACTGTTTTCCATGCTTCCCAGAATGCGATTGCATTATAACGTGAGCACGTTCTGGGAAGCATGATAGGTAACCTTGTATCTACATGGGAGAGTCTCTCCCTCTTCATTTCTCTATCCTATATATAGAGAGGGATCAAGAGCCATGGAGAGATAAAGAGGGATATGGAGATAGAGATGATAGGTGAGATAGAGACAAGGAGAGGGAGAGATGGGGATTGAGATAGAGAAAGGGATCTATAGAGGGAGAAATAAATACATATATATAGAGAGGGGAGATATAGGGAGATAGATAGGGAAATACAAAGAGAGAGAGAGGTAGAGAGGGGTATATTAAGAGATGGGGTTATGAGGATAGATAGCTCGATAGGGAAAGAGATCAAGAGATGTCTAGAGACATAGGGAGAGAGATTTTAAGAGGTAGAGGGATGGGGAGAGAGATAAAGAGGAGGAGAGAGAGGTAGCGAGGGATAGATTAAGAGATAGGGATCCATATGTCTAGAGAGAGTTAGGGATCCCTATTCTCCCCTCTACCTAAACCATAAACCCTAAACCCTAAATAATGCCCCTAAATCCTAACCCCTAACCCCTAAACTCAAGAAACCCTAAACCCCTAACTCGTAAACCCTAAACCCTAACCCCTAGACCATAAACCCTAAACTCGAGCATCCCTAAAACCCTAAAGCCTAAATAATTCCCCTAAACCCTTACCCAAAACCCTAATCCCTATTTACTTGAGCAACCATAAACTCATGTAAACTTGAAATAGTGAGGGAGGGAGAGATACAAAGGTAGAGTTAGAGAGAGGGGATCAAAAATGATCTAGCAAGATAGAGAGATAGGGGGAGAGAGAGATAGAGAGAGGTAGGTATAGTTAGAGAGAGGGATAGAGGAGATAGAGATATCTCTCCTAGGCTCGGTCTCCTCTATATCTCCCTATTCACCTCTCTACCTAAACCTCTAAACCTTAACCCCTAACCCCTAAACCATAAATAATGCCCCTAAACCCTAAACCCTAACCCCTAAACCCCAAACCCCTAAACCATAAAACTTGGAAGCAACCCTAAACCTCTATCTCCCTATCTCTCCCAATCTCTATAATGTGAAAATTCATGAAAACATTAAGCTTTCATTCCAACCAAGTTCATTCCTAATCAATCCCAAATCATTGCTAATCCATTCAATTTCATCTCTAATCATCCCTAAACCACTTCACACCATCCCAAATCACATCTAAATCAATTTAACTTCATCCCTAATCATTTTCAAATCAACTTGGATTTCATCTCAAATACCATCCCTAAACTATTCCTAAATCATTCTAATCATTCCCTAATTAGCACTAAACCACTTCAAACCATCCCTAAAACCATGCTAATCATTCCCAAATCATTCTTAATCTAGTCCTTTTCACCTCTCATCATCCCTAAATAAATCCATTTCATCCCAACTCCATCGCAAATCAATCTAAGCTCCATCTCAAACGATCCCAAAAATAATCAAAATCAAACAAATACCTCACCAAGAGCCATTAGAAGATCATAGTGCCAATTTGTTAGTCATTTGCACCATTTTGTATATTGTATGTGCCAATATGCTCCTTAGTAGTACCTACCTATCAATCACAAACAACATTATACACCTAGCTAGTCACAGGTGTCATTCTACCCTCTGCCAACTATAGGAGCCATTAGAACATCATAAGCGCCAATATGTTAGTCGTTTAAACCATTCTATACATCATATATATAAACCATAAACCCTAAACCCAATCAACCCTAAACCTAATCAACCCTAAACCCTTATCTCCTTGTCTCTATCATCTCTCTACCTCTCAATCTCTCTGCCTATGTCTTTGGCCATGTCCATCACCCTCTATCTCCCTATATCTCCCTCTCTAAACTCCTAACCCCTAAACTCTAAACCCGATCAACCCTAAACCCCTATCTCCTTGTCTCTATCATCTCTCTACCTCTCAATCTCTTTGGCTATGTCTCACCATGTCCCTCACCCTCTATCTCCATATCTCTCCCTCTCTAAACTCTTAACCGGGCTAAACCCTAAACCCAATCAACCCTAAACCCTATCTCCTTGTCTCTATCATCCCTCTACCTCTCAATCTCTCTACCTATGTCTCTGGCCATGTCCCTCACCCTCTATCTCCCTATGTCTCCCCTCAGTCTCCTCTATATCTCCCTATCGGTCTTCTCTCTCTAAGCCCTAACCTACACCTCTAAACCTTAACCCCTAACCCCTAAAACATAAACCTTAAGTTACCCTAAATAATGCCCCTAAACCCTAACCCCGAAACCCTAAAATTGAGCAGTTCCCTAAACCCCAAACCTCTAAACCATAAACCTTGGAAGCAATTCTAAACCTCTATCTCCCTATCTCTCCCAATATCTATCGATCCCCTCACACACACACTCTCTCTCTCTCTCTAAACCCTAACCCCTAAACCCTAAACCTGAGTAACCTTAAATCCTTAACCGTTAAACCTTAAACCATAAACTTGAGCAATCGTAAACCCCTAAACCCTAAATAATTCCCCTAAACCCTAATCCAAAACCCTAAACCATAAACTTGAGAAACCCTAAACTCATAAACCATAAATAATGCCCCTAAAGGTTTAAGCAACCCTAAGCTCATAAACCCTAAATAATGACCCTAAACCTGAGCAAATCTAAACCTCTCTCCCTCTCTCTCCCAAAACCCCAAAACCCTAAATAATGCCCCTAAATCCTAACCCTTAAACCATAAACCATAAACTTGAGCAACCCTAAACCCCTAAACCCTAAACTTAAGCAACCCTAAACTCATAAACCTGACCCACCCTAGCTCTCTCTCCAAAACAAGAAAACTAGGACTCTCTCTCTCTCTCTCTCTCTCTCTCTCCCTATCACTAGGTATCTCTCCCCTTTCTCTTCCCTCCATCCCCATCCTCTCTCCCTTTTCCTCCCTTTCACTCTCCCTTGTCGACAAAGAACATGGAAACAAGAAAAATAGGACATGTAAAGATGGATGAGGATATAAATTGGGATGATGAAATGGAAACAAGATAATTTATGAAATTTCATTAGATGAGAAGAATGAGGAGGAGAGGTAGAGAGGGGTGGGAAGTAGAGAGTGAGAGAGAGGATAGGAGGTAGAGATAGGAGGGAAGTAGAGAGTGGGAGAGGACCGTAGGAGGTAGACAGGGGAAGGAAGAAGAGAGAGAGGGTAGGAGGTAGACAAGGGAGGGAAGCAAAGATTGAGAGAGAGGGTAGGAGGTAGACAGGGGAGGGAAGTAGAAAGTGAGAGAGAGGGTAAGAGGTAGAGAGGGAGGGGGGAAGAGAGTGAGAGAGAAGGTAGGAGGTAGAGAGGTGAGGGAAGCAAAGACTCATAAAGAGGGTAGGAGGTAGATAGGGGAGGGAAGTAGAGAGTGAGAGAGAGGGTAAAAGGTAGATAGGGGAGGGAAAAAGAGAGTGAGAGAGAAGGTGGGAGGTAGAGAGGGGAGGGAAGTAGAGACTCAGAGAAAGGGTAGGACATAGAGAGGGGAGAGAAATAGAGTGAGAGATGATAGGAAGTGTAGCTGCCCTTGTAGACATGTATGTAAAGTGTGGAAGCATAGACAAGGCATGTCAATTGTATGACGTAACACCTCAAAGAGATGTTCTATAATGGAATGCAATGATTGCAAGATATGTAAATAATTGATCTGTTGAAAAGGCTTTAGAAACTTTCAAGCAAATGCAATTGGCATGTGTATTGCCAGTTATGCTCATCATAACGTAAGCACATTATAACGCGCTCGCGTTATTGTCAACTTTGTTTGACATGTTTTTATCAATTTTTAGCAAAATTTGGAGATAATCTAGAGTGTGCTCCCCATCAGGATGGCACTTTTTTCAATGAAAACTCAAAAAAATACCACCATAATCTTAAGCTCTCTATTAGCTATCTAGCCATATAATTTTTTTCACATTTTGAGTACGTTTAGTGTTTCATCTTGAATTTCTTTTGTAAGTGTGTCCAGTTTTTGTCAAAAACTAGTGTCTAGTATTTTTGACTTTTTTTTAACCATTCATTGAAAATTGAAATAAGTTATATTTTTAGAAACTAGACTCCATTCTACACGAATTCAAAAAAAAATGATTTTTGATTAGTTTTCAAACATTTTAGGGAGGAGCACGCTCAAATTTCTATTTTTCAGGATGTGTCCAATTTTAAAAATTACTAAAAAAATCAATTATTCATTAAAAAATTAGCAGAAAAATTAGGGATAAACTACATGGTGTTACCTAATTTCTCATTGGAGCACACCATGTAGTTTATCCCCCTAAAATGTTAACTTGTTTTCATTCCATCTTCAAATTTTGAGTGTAGTTATCTTCAATTTCTCATCCAACATCAATGTTTCCTGATTTTAGAAAAAAAGTGGCAACTTAAGACCCCATTTTGGTCCCTCATCTTTGTGTACTTACCCATAGGTTCAATGCTGAAGGCATAAAATAGGATTTAGATGGAACCTGGGGGCAAACTGGGGCATGTCTGGGAACAAAATATTACTAATGCCAACATTGGCTCTAGTTGGGGTTGTGTGACAAGCAGTTTGATAGTGAGGATTCAGATATTTGGGTAGACAAAAAATACACACAAAAGGAAAATTACAAATGAAACGTATTTACAACCACAACTTATATACAAGGCAAAATACAATCATAAACATTAGGGCACAAAAAGATTATTGACTACATTCAAAATTTAGGGGAAGTACTTACTCACGAGAAGTAAAGCTTCAAATGCTATCCATGAATGTTCAGCTCCAGCAAATCTCCCTCCATGCTTCTGATGTAATATGTGTCTTGACTAGCTCTTTCATCAATTTGATAAGGGCCCAGCCATAAAGGCTCAAACTTGCCATGCCTACCCTTGTCTTTTGATTTTGCATTCCAAAAGAGAACCAGATCACCAATCTGAAAGTTCCTTTTTACTATTTTCTTGTTGAACAAATGTTTAGCCTTTTATTGTTGCAATAAGTTGTTATCATGTGCCAGCCTTCTGGCCTCATCCAACTCAACCAACTCATGTATCCTCAGTGTCAAAGCATCATCCCCATCCTTGGACACTATATGTCCCAGCGACTTTCCTTCTTCCACTCCAAGTTGACATTTCTTGGGATTTAAAGAAATGCCATACTCTAAACATCTCTCGAAAATAAATTGCAAATGCTTGCAATGATCATTCCTATCCTTTGAAAATGCAGTTAGATCATCTTGGTAAACAACCATGATCTCATCAATGAGGCTAGCAAAGGCCACATCCATTGCTCTTTGAAATGTAGATCCTACATTTTTTAGTCCAAATAGCATTCTTAGATACACATACGTACCCCAAGGAGTGGTGAATGTTGTTTTGTACTGTTCTGACTCCTTGACTAGCACTTGATTATATCCTAAGAACCCATCCATCATGGACATCAGTTCTTAACCAATAACCATCTGCAAAAGATTATCTATGCTTGGAAGAGGATAATTATCCTTAAGGGATTTGATGTTCAAATTTCTGAAATCTACACAGTCTAATCTCCCCATTTTTCTTCCTTACTAGGACAAGATTACATACCCACTCAGAGTGTCTAATAGGCTTAATGATACCTCCCTTTTTCATTTTTAGCAACTTCTTTTGCATTTTGGGAGCTATGGTGGGATTTATAAGACTTTGTTTTTGCCTAAATGGTTTTGCATTAGGTTGAAAGGGGATAGTATTGTTAGATTTCTACCCAAGCATGCAAGTGATTGAGAGAAAGCAAAATAGAAATCAGATATGAGCTAAATAAACTGTATTCAACTCAAGAGAATGCAAAGCATTACAATAGAATGGGGTGCTCATATGAGAGCAAGAGGTGGGTATATATATGATATTCCACCCAAGAGACTCAATACACAACCAATGTGGGATAAAGTGAAAAAGTCCCTAAGTAAGATTAACCTAGTGTAAAAAGAGCTAAGGTGGAGATCAAGCTAAGAAATAGCTAGATAGCAAAGTAACCCTTTTTACACTAACAATAAGACATGCTTTATTAACCTAAGCGAGACTAATAGAAGTGTAGGAAAAACTTAGGAATATAGGGAAAAAATGAATAACCCAACTAGGAAATAAAAACCTACACTAACACCCCCCCATAAGCAAAGCTTAGGTGGATGTAGAAATGGGTCCCGGCAAATCAAGCCTGATGAGGTACCCATGTACAATGAGTTCCCCCCAAAAGAGAAGTAGCCCCCCTCACAAAAGAGAGTACACCCCCCAGAATAGAGAGAGAAAGGAGCTAAGAAGCCCCCTAAAAGGAGGACACCTGCCGCACCCCAAGCAAAGCTCGCAAATGAATGAACTTGCTCTCAGTGAAGGGTTTGGTGAAGATGTCAGTTGTCTGATCTGATGTTGAACAATACTGAAGATTAAGAACCTGCTCATGAATCAGCTCCCGAATGTAGTGCTTGTGAATCTCAATGTGTTTGGTCCGCTGATGATGGACCAGATTGCGAGAGATCTGAATAGCAATCTGGTTGTCACAAAAGATGACCGTAGGTTTCCTGAAGGAAATACCAAAATCAGTGAAAAGATTTTGAAGCCAAATAGCCTCAGTAGCGGCATTCACAGCCCCCCGATACTCAGCCTCAGTAGAAGATAGAGCAATAGTAGACTGCTTCTTGCTCGACCAACAAACAGGACCTGAACCAAGTGAGAAGCTGTAACCTGAAGTAGACTTACGATCCTGAGAATCGCCCGCCCAATCTGAATCTGTGTAGCCCACCAAGTCAAGCTCAATACCCGCTGCATAGTGAATCCCAAAACTATGAGTACCCTGAATGTAGTGAAGGATCCGCTTGGCTACTTTCTAATGAATCACATGTGGCTCCTGCATAAACCTGGAGACCAGGCCCACAGCATATGAAATATCAGGCCTCGTGTGAGTCAGGTATATGAGACTCCCAACTAATTGGCGATACAAGGTATCATCTACCAAAGGTGAAGAACAAGAAGCCTCAAGTTTGACTCCTGACAGAAAGGGAGTCAGCGTAGGCTTACAGTCAGCCATGCAAAATCTGGAGAGCATATCAAGAGCATACTTGGGCTGAGAAAGAAAGATACCAGCCAAAGACTGTGTAATCTCAATGCCCAAGAAATAGTGAAGAAGACCCAAGTTAGACATTAGAAAATGATCATGAAGGGCAGTTTTCACTACCTTGATGGTGGATGAGGAACTCCCTGTAATCAACAAGTCATCAACATAGAGAACAAGGAAAGTGAGAGTATCATCCTGCTACAAAATGTAGACGTTCGGATCAGAATGGCATCAAGTGAACCCAACTGATAGAAGGAAGGAGTCCATCTTGGCATACCAGGCTCGAGGGGCCTGTTTAAGGCCATAGAGAGACTTCCAAAGTCGGCAGACAAGTGAAGGATCCTGGACAAACCCCTATGGTTGCTCCATATATATCTCCTCCTGAAGATCACTGTGAAGAAAAGCACTCTTCACATCCATCTGATGAACTTCCCAGGGATGGGCTGCAGCAATGGCAAGAACAAGTCGGATTGAATTCATCTTGGCAACCGGTGCAAAAGTCTCAGAGTAATCAATCCCAGGAACTTGGGAGAATCCTTTTGCGACCAAGCGAGCCTTATGTTTATCAATTGACCCATCTGCAGCAAATTTTGTTCGATAGACCCACTTACATCAAACAAGTTTTCTTCCCTTAGGAAGTGGGAGTAAATCCCATGTATGGTTCCTTTCCAAGGAACTAAACTCTTCCTGCATAGCAGCATCCCACTCGGGGACACCAGAAGCTTCCCTGATGGACTGTGGATCAGAAGCTGAAGCAAAGAAGAGATGAGGAGCTTGCTCAAACTGTGATCTTGTTCTTCTCGCATCTGAAGGATCACCAACCCAATCACCTGCTGACTCCAAAGTCTGACGAGCCCAAAGAGGCCCAGTGGTAGGAGAATTTGGAGGAGAATCAACATCCTCTGAATGAGGACTAAGAGAGGAGGAAGATGAACCCTCATCATCACCATCTGAAGTGGAGGAAGAAGACTCCTCAGGAGGATTAAGGTCCTCAGAAGAACTATCATCATGAAATTGCAGTGCCTCCATGGGAATGAAAGATAGAAAAGTGGTAGAAGAAGTATCCTCCTCAAACCGAACACTCCTCTCAATAAAGAGCTCATGTATGGTAGGGTGGAGTAGCCTATAGCCTTTGACACCATCTGGATAGCCAACAAATATGCAAGACTTACTCTGCGGATCCATAGCCTTGCATTTCTCTGCTGGAATGTGGGCCCATGCAGGAGACTCAAACACACGGAAGTGCTTGACTGTGGGTTTTTGACCAGTCCAAGCTTGAAAAGGAGTTACCCCCTTCACAGCTTGGTGAGGAACCCAATTCTGGATATAACACGCATAGTTGATGGCCTCTACCCAATACTAAGGTGCCAATGATTTGGAGTGAATCATGCAATTTGCCATTTCCTTCAATGACCGATTCTTTCGTTCTGCAACTCCATTTTTCTGTGGACTGAAGGGAACTATGTGCTGAAGATCAATGCCTTCTGAGGCACAAAACTGCTCAAACCTTTGGTTGACATATTCCCCGCCATTATCGGTGCATAGAATCTTGACAGCCTTCCCAGATTGTTTCTCTACAAAAGCTTTAAAGTCCTGAAAAGACTCAAAGAGATCAGACTTTTGTTTGAGAAAGTATACAAAGGTGTATCAGGAAAGATCATTAATGAAGGTCAATACATATCTAGCTTTGCTGAATGAAAGATGTTGAAATGGACCAGCCAAATCACTATGTACTAACTCCAAGAGCTGTGTGGCTCTCTGTGCTTTGCCTTTGTCAAATTTTTCTTCAGGATGCTTGCTAAGAATGCAACCTTGACAAACTTGATCAGAGAATCGAATAGAAGGCAACCCTGTAACCATGTCATGTTGACTGAGCTACTGCAAGTAGTGATAGTTCAAGTGGCCAAACCACTGATGCCACAAACGACTCACCTCATCTGAGTGAGTGAGCAATGCAAGTGAAGGAGAATTAGGAACAAAATGAGAAAAGTGATAGAGCCGAGAATGATTATCAACTTTTCCTATAGCAACTGTAGACCCACTGTGTAGATTCAACATGAAAAAGAAGATCAGGAGATACAGACATGCATAGAGTTCTAAAAGCTTCATCTAGTCTGTTATGAAATTTAGGCCTTTCTGCAAGTAAGGTTGGTTCAGTTTCTAGACCCATTGTTACTCTATATAGTCCTAACTTCTTAAGTTGGATAGTCATCTTGGACTTCCATTCATAGTAGTTATAGGGTGTTAGAACAAGCACTATTAATTGATCCATCTTAATGCAGAATTAGATTATTGTTGTGAGGAAAGAAAAGATGTAAGAACTTACAAGACACCCCCCCTTTCCACTCAATCAAAGAACCCCCCCAAGAAAATTTGATTTGGCACTTTATATTTAGTGCATTTACAGCTGCCACTAGCAAGAAATACTACGTGGTCTTGATTTCAATGCATTGCAAAAGCCTCACAAAGAGCATATGCTAAAAATACAACTTTGGCACAATACTCAGGTAAATAAACAGTACCACTGCGATCTACTCAAAAAATCATGCACTTTCAAAAAAAGAATCGCCTCGATACGAGGTCGTATGTGAAAGTTATGATCCTCTGAAGTTCCCAAAAATGAGAACTGTGTAGAGTCACGGGTGAGAATATGAGAGTACTGAACAATCTGTACACTAAAATCAAAAAATGATTATACCAGCATGTAGAGCATGAAAAATTAGCCAAAATAAAAAAAAGAAGCTCACAAATCCAGGTCGGGAGCCCAAGTTACAGCCTTTGGAAGTTGAACTGTAATTTCCAAAATGCCAATGGAGAGGGGTTTTGCTGTAGCTTTCTGACATCGTTTCTGCAAAATATGTAAGCTGTATACAAAAACTAACAGATACCCAGATGGTTTTTCAGTGTTGTGAACAAAACCCAGAAGGCGTCTTTCTCTGTGATCTACAGAAAATGTGACTCTAATTGAAAAAAACATGTTTTGCACCAAAAAAAATGGCATGCAAAGACTGAATTAGCTACCTAAGACAAACAAAGGCATGCTACAACCTGCAAGATTGATCAGAATAAATAAAATGCAAGCCGATTATTAGATTTTAGCTCAACGAGTCTTGAGGAAGCTATTAAAAAAAAACTTGCAACTGGCAAGTCAAAATATTAACCCCCCAGAAACTAGAGTTTTCTTCACACTTTTTTGTTTCTCCAGATCATCAGAAGATGCAAGAGAAGAGCATACTCATGTGCTTCGAAACCCACAACTCACAAACTAGAGTTTTCTCAACACTTTTCTGTTTCTCCAGATCATCAAAAGATGCAAGAGAAGAGCATACTCATGTGCTTCGAAAAATAACTTTACACTCTCATATTTCTAAAAAAATGCTAACCCACAACTCACAACTGCTCTGATACCATATTAGATTTCTACCCAAGCATGCAAGTGATTGAGAGAAAGCAAAATAGAAATCAGATATGAGCTAAATAAACTATATTCAACTCAAAAGAATGCAAAGCATTACAATAGAATGGGGTGCTCATATGAGAGCAAGAGGTGGGTATATATATGATATTCCACCCAAGAGACTCAATACACAACCAATGTGGGATAAAGTGAAAAAATCTCTAAGTAAGCTTAACCTAGTGTGAAAAGAGCTAAGGTGGAGATCAAGCTAAGAAATAGCTAGATAGCAAAGTAACCCTTTTCACACTAATAATAAGATATGCTTTATTAACCTAAGTGAGATTAACAGAAGTGTAGGAAAATCTTAGGACTATAGGGAAAAAATGAATAACCCAACTAGAAAATAAAAACCTACACTAACAAGTATGCTAAAACAAATCCTCCCTATAAGCTTTCAACCCTTCGTATGATGATACAAAACACTTTCTAAATTTCCTCAATAAAGAAATCAACATTTGCTTCTCATGAGGCTTTAGCTTCTTGCCTATGTAAACTATCTTTGGTGTCTCCTCGGTTCCAAGGTAAACACCTTCTACACTATCTTCTTGAATTAGTTTACTATTGTTTTTCTAGCATTCAACACTATCAAACATCCTCTCTAATGTAACCAATCCCTTGAGAATGGTATTGGTCTTCAACTGCACTACCTCACTACCAAATAAGTTTCCTTGCCATTTTCCATCTCTACCATAGCCTGCCAGTCAATTACTTGACTGTCAAACTCATCCATACAATTTAGGAAGCTAAAGATCTGATTGTTGCCATTGAATACTTGCCAATTCTATATATTATTTGGGATTGTTGGCCTAGTAAGTACTTCATCAACATGATGGTCATGAGAAAATCTGACTGAGGATTATATCTGGACACAACTATAGCCAAGGCGTTCGCCTTTTCATTTCTGGTTCTATCAACCCATTCAATGCTAATGGCATCATATAGCTCCATGGTATCGCATACATCATTCTTGTATCCCCTTAACCTTTTATCCTTGGTGGAAAATTTATTTCTAATCTACTACACAACTAATTCCGAGTCACCATAAATCTTCAACACTTGATTTTATGCTTGTGAGCAATATTTAAACCTAACAACAATGCCTCATATTTAGCTATGTTTTTAGTGCACTAAAAATCAAGTCTGAAAGATATACCAAACTTCTCACCACCTGGGGACATGAGAACAATTTCATCGCCTGAGCCTTCTTTTGAGCATGCACCATCAAAATATAGCGTCCATAAATTAGATGCTTTAGAATTAAAAATAACAGGATTGGAAGGTGAAACATTCAGGCAAGGATTATAATCACTGCTATATGCCATAAAATGGTCTATTTCAGTGTCAAAGAAATTTGTATGATCTTCCTCTATTTTATACATGTCCTCAATATTTTGGTCTTTTACCTTCTTCTCCCTATGTAGTTTCACTTCCACGCCCTAGACTAGAATGGTGGCATATAATAGGTCCATATGAATACTACCACCCATAGAAGCTTACCACTTTTTAGATAACAACATGCCCCACTTGGTTGGACAGTCCAAAATAACTATGTCCATGAGGAAAGATTTGTTAGGATATGTATCTAATTTAACTTGAACATCCTTGACGAGATCAATCACATTCACCTCCCTGGAATCCATGGAAAAACACTTACCAAAGGATTTGGACACCTTTAGTCCCGATTCATTCATGATTTCTAGCGGCATGACATTGCTAGATGCCCTAGAGTCAAGCATACAATTATTTAGCAACCACCCATTAATGATCAAAGTGGTATAAAAGGGGCCAACTCCCATCTTGCTATCAACCATGGAAGACCCTAATAAACTTCTATTGTTTCATCTTGACCCACGCCCTCATCATTATTGTTGGAACAACAAAAGGTTGTTTTTGTGTATCTACAACAGTAATAAGAGACTCTGCCCTATATTTGTGTTCAAGGATTCTAATGAGTTCCACTATTGGCACAAAATATCTAATTTGGCTAAAAAATTGAGCCATGTCAATAGGGAGATAATTAGGCAAAGGATTATCACATGAAATAGTTACATCATTTGCAGAAGGAATGTAAGGTATTACTTGATTGGATGAAATATCCTTACCTTCTTTTGTCTTCTCCCTTTCTAGTCCTTTTTGTGTCTGAGGCTGATCATGTTTATAACCACCTTTTGGATAATGAACCCCTAGAATGGGTGTAGTATCTATAGGCTACACAGTTATCATTAGATTCTTTTGAACATACTTATGTTTTGTTGCTGGAGATGGCATTGAGGTTTTCTTCTTTTCAGGGGCATTTTTCTTTGGAGCACTACTACTTTTTATGCTCCACATTCCCCTTGCGTTTGTCCCTATCTAAATTTGATATTTGTTGTTTTGATTCCTTGGCAGGGGTACTATGCACAGGGACCATTCTATTTCTCAATTGATAGCCTCTTTGGACTGCAAGATGGATGCCTCAGTCAATGCTTTCATATCCTCTTTTGAAGACTTGGACTGCTGATATTTTTTCTGCATAAGGTCCTTTAAATGCCCAAAATCATGAGCTGGCAATTGATATCTTTTTGGACCTTCATCATAATCATATTGGAAAATATGATCATCTTCCTTATGGCTGTCACAATCAGTACCCTGGCATATATGCTCATAATCTTTTGCATCAAATTGATTTATTTCTTCTTCATAATACTTAGTTGCACCCTCCTCATTTGGAAATTCTTCCTCTCTACTCAATGAATGAGCCATTGCACAATTTGTTGGATCATGGGGAAAGAAGCAAGCTTGGCACCATAAAGACTCATCTGGGAAGTTAACTTGATCCTTTCTCAAAGGATTAGGGGTGTCCCTTTTAGGCTATTTGAAACTCACATGTCTAGGGGTAGCCTATCTATCATTCTATTGTGGCCTCTTAGACAAATCAGTATTACAAGGTCTGTTATGCCACTACTGTCCTTCATCAAAATGTGTTGCAGCACCCAAAGGTGGCAATCCTTTGTCATTTTTGGCAACCTTATAAGTCAAATCTTTCACAATCCCCATAAGTTTGTCCAATTTATCATCAGTAGTGAGGGGTTTATTGAAAATAAGATTATCTGGTTGGGACAACTTTACATCAGACCTTTTAATATGCTTCCCTAAAGCTCTCATATTACTCTCAATATTTATAGTTGTAGCATATGCTTCCCTTAATGTTTGGGGACTCTTGTCCCTTAAACAATAACCAAGTTTCGAATCAAATGTACCAAAATAAAAAATAAACACGTTGATTCATTAGGTCTCATGTGAGGAGGTACCTTTCTCATAGTCATGATGAAGTGGCTGTTAAAATTAGCTACTATCTCATTAATGGCCTTTTTGATGGTTGTGAGTTCTTGAATGGCAAATTTATGGTCAATCCTATCCCTATATTGCAGTATGAACACCCTCATGAGTTCCTCCCAAGAATCAATGTTGTTATCATGGAGAGCCTTATACCATCCCTTAGCACTTTCTTCCAATGAGTGCACAAATAACTTCATCATCACATCTTCATCTTCAATCTCATACTCATCAGTGACATTAATAAAATTCCTCAAGTGTTCCTCACCAGTGACAGTGTTACTGCCTTGAAATCTTGGAATCTTCCCTCTAATCTTAGTCGGAATGGGATTAGGAAAATCAAGAATGCCAATAAAATCAAGTTGCTTATACCTCTCAGCTCCCAATGGCTGCCTCTGTGCAATAAACCTCTATGCTTGTCTTCACTGTGCATGCCCAACATTATGAATGTTTCCAGCTATAGATTAGCTTGGTTAGTGGTGGCTGAATTTTAATATTGTAAGGGCCTGATTTATGCCCTATTGTCCCATTTGACGTTGCTGTTGTTGTTTCTGGTTATTCTGTTGATTGTATTGTTGTTGATGTGCATGCTACCACTGTGCATTCTAATTTAAGCCCTGCTGGGAAAGTTGAGCCTCCTGCTGCTCAAGCAAGGCTTGCACCTCCCTTTGTCTATTTTTGAGATGATCAAGTAAATCCAGTTCATCTTGGATTCTTCTTTCTCTTTCTTCATCATTACTAGGCCATTGCTTCTCATCCTCATTAGGGATAGTGTCTTGTTGACCTCCAAATGATTCAGTAGGGGAATTGGGATGCCTTGTATTTTGATGTATTTCCTCATTCTCACTAGCATTCCCAAATGGCCTCAGGTAGGGATCATTAGATCTATCTCTACTGCCTCTACCATTAACATTCCCATTCCTTCTAACATCATATTCATCTCTATTTGTTCTTCTATTTCTTTTGATCATGTTGTCTGTAGAGTCCTTAGAAGTCTAGTTGTACTTGCTTCCGAGGTCGACAAATATATTGTCTTGGGCATTTCTTGTAGGAACCACATTGGGTCTTCTTACCCTATACCTAATCCTTCTATTTCCAACATTACTATAGGATTCCTCACATCCAGGTTGCTCCTGGTTTCTTCCTCTATCCATTATAATACTTTTTCCAAACTGGAATTAATTCTGGGTTAACAAAATAGAGTTACCACTTCCCCTGTTGGGAAGAAAAACTTGAACAAAACTATATTTCAATATTAGCAACCAAAACTAAAAATGATTCATTATTACCAAGGACTTTGAATTTGAACAAAAGAATTATGTCCTCAGCAATGATGCCAAAATGTTGGCGTAAGTTGACAAGCTGCCAAACTTACACACAACAACAAATTGCACCATTGTAAACTTACTGTTACCAAGGGCATGAAAAATGCTCAAGCTGCCTAAAACCCAACAAAGACTAAAGTAACTCTATCCCTGGCAACAATGCCAAAATGTTGGTTCCCAAAACAACTGCAACCCAAAACTCTAAAACATTCCTAAATCACCTAGGCCAAGGATTGTCAGATTGTCGTCAGGGTGATAGGAAAAGGTTTATCAACAAGTTTTGGCTGATTTTGGCCAATTGACAAGAGTGAGTAAATTCCTCTGCTCTTCGAGCTCAGCTTAAAATCTAGAGGGATTATCCAAGGGGTATTATACCTGAGTAGGTATTAAAATCAGACCAGATGATCATCTAAAAATATTAACAACCAAACCCAAATTGCTTTCTTACCCCAAATTTGTCACTGGACTAAGAAAAGATGGTTGTGTAAGACCCCTATATAGCTGATAATGGAAATCCTACACAATGAGGATACATTAAGATTACTTCTACTTCGAAAGATAGGATGTATTGTTTTTTTTTAAAGATGGGTGATCTAAGGCTACTCAGATTGGTGCCTATCCATTGGCTTGCAAAGTCTAATATTAAACAGAGGAAAATAACCACATAGAACTATATAAATGTCTATCTGATAAATCAAATGCAAGGAAATCAATATATTTAATTATTGAGAATACTTAGCAATCTAATGTTATACCATATTCTTCCCTATGCAATATTGAAATGACCATTTACAAAGCTTTGAAATGGATTAAGAACTGTCACATTCATCAAATCAGAGCTTACATTCATATCACTACATGTGGCAAAAGTCAACTATAACCACGACTATGGTTTGCTAAGAAAAACAACTACAACATTGGAGAAAAATAATAATCCAGGATACAAAGATTTATAAATTATGTTACATACACTTCAAGATTGTTTCATGTTAAACAATAGACTACAAAATATGCTTTCCTGATCTGCCTTTTGAAGCTCACAACCCTGCTAGGAGATTACCAAAATGACCAACTGTTTATACATCTCAAACACCTGCATATATAGAAATTCACTCCTTGTAGTTTCCCAGGCACCACATCCTATCTAGGACTGCACCCACACCATATTAATTTTAATCCTTCTGAGATGATAGCAAACATCTGCATGTTGGAAATATTGCCCATACTCTGATAGTCCTGCAAACAACAGAAGAATATTTCTTCCACTCCTCCTATACTTAGAGCAATAAAGAGGGAAGGTTCTAATCCTCTCCCTACTACCTACAACATTTGACTTAGTTGATTTGTCCTTTGTGCATTGAATAATGTCACTGTGCCAACCACCTGCATGGCACTGTTCTGTAGGCTCATTAAAATTTGGGTACAAATAAGATTGTATATCCCTATAATCATGGCATACATTAAGGGAATTATCTATTTCAAGTGTTTACAACACTCCCAATGTGTTGTCCTATTTTTCTGTTTTAAACCATTTGGCTATGACTGTACCATCCTGCATGCTGGGCAGCCTCCAATGGCCACTTGCTACTCTTGCAATTTTCTCCATTCCCCTTTTATCCATAGCATTATATTGCCTTATTGGTAAACCTACGTTTCTCAAACTAGTCTTACTTGGCCTCTTTTACTTTCTTTGTCTTGTTCTTCTATATCAACAATTTTGCTTTCTGGCAAACTTTGCTCCTTTTCTTCTTTCTCCATTCCTTAGTCAAAAAAAGTTTGTTTCTTCAAACTTATCCTTACTTGCCCTTTATCAGAAAAATCTCACCTTTTAGAACCATGCCTTGCAACACCTCATTCTTCTTTTTTCTCTCGTGTCAGAAATTTTTACATTTGCCAAACCAAGCCTTCTTTTGTCTTTTGGCACCTTCATCTATTTGCCTTAAAAAATTTGCATATTTCGCTTTTACCTTTATCGACAAAGTTGAACCATTCAAAACCAAGGGCCTTAGCACCATTTCTTCATTATCGGCAAAAATATCATTTGTCGAACCAAGGGCCTTGTTGCCTTTTATCGGCAAAATAGAACTTTCCCGAACCTCTTTGCCTTAGTCACTTTTTGTTATGCTTCCTTTGTCAGCAAAAGCCCCTTACTCCAAACCTTTGACTTTTTCTCCTTTTATCTCTTTCTTATCACCTTATCGGTGAAATATGAAAAACTCAAACTTTTGGGAAATTTGAGATTTCACTGACAACCCGATAGGGGCTTTTCCTTCCTACCCATTTTCATACTTTACTTGCCTTATCATCAAAAACACTTTGAGCTGAACCTTGTCTTTGTCTTCTTCTACTTTGCTTTTGTCAGTGAAATGACCATCAGACGAACCCTTTATTAGTGAACCTTTAGGTTTCCAAACCAAAACACAATGCCAATAACTCTTTTCTTTTGCTGTGCCTTTAACTTTTTCCTTTGTTTAGTAGGTTTCTCCCTCTTTCAACTGCTGATGCCATCACCTTCTTTCCTTTAGTTGGCAATCATATTGATCAGCGAATCCCTCAGTCAGTCAAAAGCCGTCCACATGGAATCATTTTGCAGTTCTATAGGAATGCCTTACCCTTTGTAATTTGCTTCCGTGGAATGGCAGAAGATGTCCATTTGACTATCAAATTTGTAGCGGTAAGTTGCAAACATTATCCGGAGACTAAGACTCCAAGCCTTCATAATTTTTGAGTTCTTTAACCTTTCGGAAGGGAGAGAAAGGAAGCCCTGACCTCCACCTTCCACCTTGCATATAAGGAACATTTGTCGGGAGTCGGCTGTCGGGCCTTCACCATTTTGTCTTCCTCAAAGGAGGGAAGAAGAGCCAACCTCCGAACTCCACTACACACTTCATACTTAGAGGGATTTGAACACAGAGATCCATCAAACTTTGAACTAACACCTACCTTGAAGAAGACCGAAGGCCAAAGTCCCGACCTTCGACCTCCAAAACACTAAGACTTTTTGTAGGGAACCAAGATGGAAGTCGAAGTCGATAGACAAGGCATGACTGAATACAGGAGCTCGAAACTCCAAAACTCCAAAACTCCAACCAAGGCCAAAACACAAGGAAACACTTAGAAAATGGGACTTAGTCAACTTTTTGGGGCCTTTTCCCTTGAATTTTAAAAGGAAAACAAAAGACAACCTATGAAAGACATATTTGATCAGTTATCATCAATAGGTTCAATGTTGAAGGCATAAAATAGGATTTAGATGGAACTTGGGGGCAAAATGGGGCATGTCTGGGAAAAAAATTTAACAGGTGCCAACACGAGACAATATGGAAACCTATGAATTCGCGATTGGTTTCTTAGATTGCCCTCTAAAAATGGAGTGTTGGAGGTGGCTAGAGCAGCTTGCTATTGGTACCTGGTACCTTCTCCACCAGATTCCAAAATAATGACCCTTTTTCTTTTGTGTTTTCCCAATATGTGATGTGTTACATACCTATTGTGTTACTTTTACACCCTTGTGACAACAAGGCATGCCTTCTGTACGGGAGTGGTTCCCTTAGCCACATTTATATATATATATATATATATATATATATATATATATAAAATTACCAAATCACATTTGAAATTGAATTGAAAACCAATGCCTCAAGAAAATAGAATAAAAAAAATTCCTTGGAATCAAGTAAATTGAAAATCCCAAATGATATAAACAATTTTGATGTAATTTAGAAAAAACTAAAAAATTACCTCTAAATTTTTGAATTCTTGAAGAATGTCAAATTGCCCAAAATTTATATCTATTCTTAACTAATATATACTATTATTTGGTATCTAATATGCTTGATAAAATGAACTTGTGAGTTATCCTTATATCATAGTTGCAGAATGGGGGAGTCCATAACGGATATCCAATATAAAAATATCTATTATATTAAAATGGATATGCATTAATAATGAATATCCATTATTAATAGATATCTAGTACTAATAGATATTTATTTTTCTTTACAATTACCAAGCCAAATTCAAACTATTATTAAACCCCAACAAAAGGTCAAATAATGGTTCATGATTTTGGCTAAGTATACATTACCTATTGCAATTGTTTGGTCTATGATGATCTTGCACTCATGGACAATGCATGTAATGATATGTCTCCATGGAAGTTTGTGATTATTCAAGAGGGTGATTAAACCTAGTTGTTCATCCTCTCTTGCCACACTTGTTGGTATGAATGTAACAAAGGTCAAATAAATGTGTGACAACACTTTAATTCATTTAAAATCTTTGGTAATGGTCTTTCCTTCTATTTGATGTGGGTTATTACAATTTTTTCTTGGATTATTAAGTATGTTTCTTGCATGAAGTGTAATATGTGCATTATATGAAGATGCACATTTGGTTCCATTTATGTTATCTTTGTGGATGCATTTCCAATGGAGCAGGCAATGGTCCAATTCGTGAGAGGTCAAACATGTTTCATTTATAAACATTCATCTTTAGTTAGTTGTAGGAGTAGGTTAGGTTCAACCTTGCTTGCATGATTCAATATTGCAAATTTGTCATATCCTATGCACTCCTAAAACTTAAACATCATCAAAGAATCATGCTAGTGTGTTTCTTCCTCTTACCCATGTGTATAAGATGTTAAGTCGAGTCATCTATTAGGGAACTATGGTGTAGATGACATCTTTGGGTGTAGGGTAAGAGTGAAATTTCATGTATTTATTAGAGGTATTATAGGTCTATATGTGGATAATTCTTACATGAATTTAGTGACAAATCTTATGGTTCATAGCATATTGGCTATGGTTGCTTAAGGGCCTTGAGCATAAATTATTATTTCTCTTTAATTAACCTATTGTAAAGACCTTAGGGAATACCCCCTTGGCCTTGTATAGCCTACAGATGAAGGTGTGTTTACCCACTCATAGAAATTGGTCCACTCATGTCACTATCTAAGACTAAGTCATGCCCATTACCTTTGATGACATATCCTTGCCCTCAAGTTTCGGTGTTTTTATTTAGAATTTGTGGAAATGCATGTTTGAGCACCAATAGGACATTCACTAACATATCATGGAGGCAAAAATCTCAAAATGTTTCCTTCCAAGCAAATTGAGGTAAGGCTATGACAAAACCTTGAAAATTCCCCTCCAAGACACCTGAAGTGTCATTGGGGTGACACCTTGTTATCTACTCTTCCCAAAACCATGATATATCACCCTAGTAATGATTTAGGTTGTCCCCTATCATCTAGGTGTCACTATAAATATATAATGTTCTCTAATCCTTGAAAGTTTCACCTAGGTGATAGATGACTCAGGCATCTCATATTGAAACTTTAGAAAGCCATAAATTTCACATACTTACAAGTAATATCATGCACCATTATTTTTGAAATTGTATATTTTTCTAAGATGTATCCAAATAAACAATCCAAAATTTCTCAATAGGTCTCAACATAGTGATAGATCTTCTCCTTTATCCATATTTTAAAGTCCATGCTCTTTAAAGTGTCATGCTAGCAAAACATAAGGCAAAACTTTGGCATCAAATTTGACTCTCCACCCTTCAAGGGGTTAATGGCTTGAGACAAACTTTAAGAGTTTTTTTTCCTCCTTGTTAGAAGCACAATGAGGGTGATATATTTATTCCTTTATAGGGATACTTCTAGTCTACTTGATTTCCAATAGGAAATTTCAAATTCCATGCCTACCAAGATATAATGACAATGAAAACTTGACACATCCCTTGAGCAACATGTAGATTATTCCCATGACATAAACATTTGATCTAAAAACACCCTCTAATCTAATATGCCAAAAATATATAACTTGGAACATCTTCCCATTTAGGACCCAATAAGAAACCACAAAAAAAATAGTACTATCTCCATTAAGAAATCCCTCCAAAAAAATAGTCTCTCACAAGTCTACAACACAATATATATTTTAGATATAAAATTTGAAAACCCACACATGAAAGTATAAATCCATCAACACATCTAAGACACCACAAAATTAGAAAACAATATATTTAAACTTTCTAAATTCAATAAACTATCATAGATATATAACTAGTATATCCAAAAAATATGAATCCACACCATGTATTTAGAGATTTTCCAAGAGGCCACCATATGACCAATTCGATAACTTGCACACATGTAACCAGATTCTCCATATAAAAATCTCTATCTTGTTTTGTTTCCTTTCTTTATGCTTAAAAAGCAATATATTCCATGCAAATCTTATACTCAAACAAGTATTAATATCATAAGGAGGAAAAACCTCCTCTAGCCAAAACCATGACTCTAATACCAAATGAAAAGAACTAATAATATAACATCACTAGTATCAAGAACTCAAAAATAAAGATCTGATACCAAATGAATTGAACTACTCTCATTACATCACTAGTATCAAAAAAATCAAAAATAAAGGTTTGATACCAAATGAATGGAAAATTAATAGTTCCTACATTAATCTCATGAGAGAAATAATGTAAAAAGTCTACAAATCTAAAGCTAACAATAGAAAATAAAATGGCATAATGTATATCCTAGGAAACTCTTATGGGATAAACCTACCCTCTATAACACACTCAATGTATTACTTAATAAACTAGTAGTTACATACATTCTTAGAGTTACAGTTATTTATTATGAGAACAATGAAGGAGATCTTGAGAACCCACTATCTTCATGGATTCAATCCACCCATATCCATGGCTTTGTTAGCTGCTCTTAATTATGCAAACAAACTAGCACCTTCCCAACCAAACATCCATGGTTATGTTGCAAATTCACACCCACAAGCAACAAGAGAACATATGTTGTAAAAATCCATTAGCATAACATTACACGTGCCTCCTCTATCTAGGAAAAATATAGTAGCATTACCCTACATTCCATCCATGCCTATTCTTCTCTCAAACCACCAACTCAAGTATCTAATTTGTAGTCAAGTTTGTAACTGGAAACAAAGGGTACTTGGTCAAATTTGTTGCCAAAATCAAGCACAAAAGCTTGGATATATTTTCCTCTTTCCAAGATAATCTCACGCCTTACCAAAAGAGCCTTCGTGGGATCCTATTCCACACATAACTCCCTCTTTTCATGTCTCTTACCTAAAGTAACATCTTTCCACACCTTTCAAGAGTCAAAGTAACATTTATGGCATCCATGACACTAAGTGCTACTTACAACTTTCCAAGCACAAATTACAAAGCAGGATTCCCATTCCATGTAGGTACATAATTAATAAGAATTACAAATATGGGAATTAGGAAATTGCAAGGTAGATGAAACCTAATCCCAACAATTTACACAATGATAATTTATAAAGAGAATCTTTAATGTACATAATAATATTTATAGCACAAAGTACATGTTAGTTACCAACATAGCCTCCACCCATCATTATAGACCAAAATTACACATTGTCTAACACACAACAATAGTTTGTTGTAGTCTAAATTCATCATTAACATCTTTTGATACTATAAACTTGGTATATATAAACATACTACACATAATCAATGTTGATAGTGACTTTATCATTCTCTTTTTGTGGAGTGTGACCAAATTATTCATATATACAAATTCATGAATGTATCAAAAATGGATGTTCATCAAGAATTAACAACTTTTTTATTTGTTACATAATGATTTTTTGGTATCCATATGTTGCAATTGCGTTGCTAATTTTTTGTTGATATACTTCTATACCTCACATGTTTTTGATCATCTCCTTGTTATTAGAAAAACATGTACAAAGTGACAACAATCCCAAATGAAGAGCATAATCATTTTCCTAGGTGTTTCCTTCATGTGTTACAAGCATGGACATATCATATCACACCTAAACATGGCTAGAGGAATCACTATGCACATATATGTATATATTTCTTGACGGATTCACCTATAAAGAAACATCTTATCATGTGCATGCTTATTGGGGTGTTTTAAATAACAAAAATGTGATCCAATAATAACTTTCATACTAGGTGGAAGGAGGCAATTTAATTGATGTAATATGGGTAGGTATTGGGGTTTAGTAAGTATACACAGAAGGGGGTGATGTGTTTATAAGTGGCATTCCATATCCTATACAAATCACTTTACATGGGTCAATTATTGGAAATTCCATTCACTATATTGATCTTACCAAGGTCATGAAGTTATCTTTTTTTACATCACATGCTCTTGTATTTTGTCAAAGCCTCATAATCCTAGGGGTGGTTTCCTAATCCCAACTCTAATTCAATTAGCAAAGGAAACAATGGTTACACTAAGGTCATGTTGCAAATGGGTGCCTAATTGGTGTTGTCATTGATGTCAACATATCTTTTTTGCCATTGATCTCAACTGTATCCTATTTTATTTCTTGGTTAGAACACTTAAATATTGAGGATATTGAGAAAATTAATGAAGATCTAAGTACGCAGACCATATGGTTGTGTAGAGGATTGTTTGAAGTAGCTCTAGTTAAGATTTGAGAGGTCTGCATAAGTTATGGCCATCTAAGTAGAACCAGGTTTTGTAGTGTTTAGAAGAGACAGAGTGACAGGAAATTGGTTTAGATTGATCCGCAAATGAAACACTATAAGCTGCAGATCTAGAGACATGTTTGGGAAGTCAGTGTGTGTCATCAACTCAAGTGGTTCATGGTTTGGAGGTCTACAAGCAATCTTTCTAGTGTGACAGTCATGGCAGATAATGTTCTTAAGGTACCATATGAAGATGCAAGTGATTTTGTTGATTTGGAGTAGTGTGGATGTTATTGTTGAATTAAATGTGCTTGTGGAGGTCTCTGGATCGTGTGCCTACTATGTTGGAAGTTCGCATTGAAGATTGAGCTCGTTGTTGAAGATTTCTTCCTTGGTGTTGTTTTTCCCAGTCTTGGCCAATCGAATGATTCAAGTGTGTTGCAGATGATCTTAGAGAAATTCTCTGGAGCGTGGCATATTGTTTGAGGAAGATTTAAGCCCCAACCATGTTTGGCTGATGGTATAGTGATCTGTATTAAGTTAAGCTGACCTTGATGTTCATTCCAAGGTTGATGAAACATATAAATACTTGTTGATGAGTTGTGGAAATTAGTCCTTGTGTAAAAATGATAAAATCATAAGAAAGGTATAGAGGCTGAGCAGAAGAGAGGAGAAGGACAAGAACAAGAGCAGTAAAGGATGAAGAGATAGTGAAGAAGTGTTTGGGGGCAGAGCAGAAGTTTTTGTGAGCTTTCAATGAGACTAAACCAGGCATGATGAAGATGCTATTTCTCAGTTAAATCTTTCTATATTAAACATAAATTCCTGTAGGTAGTGAGCCTCTTTGAGTAGTGAGCTCTGGGCAGTGCACCCAAAGGCAAGTGCCTTCCCATTTCTTTCAAGTACTTTTAACGGGGTACGAATCTTGTGGGTTAACCCCCACCATGGTTTTCCCTTAACTGGGTTTCCACGTTAAAAATCTTGGTGTCAAGTGTGTTCATTTTGTTTCTGCTCATGTGTTGTTGATTCATGCTTTAATGTTTACATCATTAATTTTTTTGTAATTTGTGAAAGAAGATTAAAGTCAGAAAAGGTTAAATTTGTGGGACAACTGATTCACCCCCCCTCTCAATTGTTTGGCCTAATTCTAACAATTAGTATCAAAGCCAGTTCCTCTAAAAGAAGCTTGACCGCTTGAGGAGATCCAAGATGTCAACTTATAAGAAGGAAAATTTGAGATTTGGTGGAACAAATTACTCCCTTTGGAAGGTACGCATGTAGTGTCATTTGCA
The DNA here is from genome assembly GCA_027924645.1 of Cunninghamia lanceolata. Taxonomy (NCBI): domain Eukaryota; kingdom Viridiplantae; phylum Streptophyta; class Pinopsida; order Cupressales; family Cupressaceae; genus Cunninghamia; species Cunninghamia lanceolata. Next base: position 4,824,569 of record BSBN01001187.1, on the reverse strand, counting down.
ATGTATGGGTGATGCATTTTGGTTGATAACTAAGGATGAGTATAAGATTCTAGAGAAAGGCGCTACAACTCTAGATGAACTTAAGGATGCTAAATACAATATTTGAGCTAAAGAAGCATTATTAAGTGCCTTGACTGATACAGAGATGACAAATGTCCTGGAATTCAAAACTGCTCATGAAATTTGGAAAAAGTTGGAAACTTTGTATGAAGGTGATAAACATGTCAAATGTGCCAAGCTACAGAGCTTGAAGGGTAAATATGAAAGGTTGATGATGAGTGAAGATGAAAACATTACTTCCTACATGTAGAAGGTAAATGAACTTGTGACTGGTATCAAGAGTGCTGGTGGAGTATTGGATGAATCAGAGATTGTTGCCAAAGTGCTCAGATCCTTACCTCCGGCATACAAGCATAAAGTTGCTGCCAGTGAAGAGATCAGGATTGTGACAACTGTTACAAGGGATCAATTAGATGGTAAGCTTTCAACATTTGAAATGAGTGAGTTTGGTGATTCTCTTCTTAAGTCTGAACCTGCATTTAAAGCCATTATTCATGGAAAACAAAGATATGATCCGGGTGAAAGCTCTTCAAGAAGATCAAATAGATTTGACAAGACAAGGAAGGATCTTGAAGATGATGAAACTAAGTTCGATGAACTTGAAGCCCTTTTTGCCAAAAGATTGCCAAGAGGATCTGGTAAGTATGAAGGAAAGTTTCCATTCAAATGTTTTTCTTGTAATAATATTGGTCATTTTGCCCCAAGGTGTCTAGAGAGGGGTTCAAAGCCAAACCCTAATAGACCTAGAGTTCAGAAGAAATCCTACTATGTCCAAGAAGATGGTGAAGAAGGAGTCATAGATGATGAATCTAATCATGGAGGTTCCACTAAAAGTGATTAGGTGTTCATTGCTATCAAAGAAGAAGATCCAGTGCCTATTGAATCTGCTAGCCATGCAAATGTGGAAAGTGCCTTGGCTGCTCAGGTTGTAGAAAAAGATGAATGGGTAATTGACAGTGGATGTTCTCATCATATGACTGGCGATAAAAGTAAGTTTGTAAGATTTGAAAAATATGAAGGTGGAATTGTGAAATTTGGAGACAACTCAGCTCGTAGAATCCGTGGTAGAGGATCCATCTCTTTTGATGGTAAGAATAACACTAATGATGTTCTGTATGTGGAAGGATTGAAGCATAATCTTCTTAGTGTTAGACAATTGGTTGACAAGGGTTATGATCTCTGATTCAAGGATGGAAAATGCAGAATCTTGGAAAGCTCTGGAACTGAAATTGCATCTAGTACTCAGACTAGAGGTAACATCTTTCATTTAAGTAGTTCTAGCAAAAGTTGTTTGATTTCTTAGATTAAACAGAGTTGGTTATGGCATAGGAGAATGTGTCATGTAAATTTTGATAACAATGTCAAGATAAGTTCTACTCAGGTTGTGAGAGATCTTCCAAAACTTGTGAAACCTGCTAATGGCATGTGTAGAGAATGTCAATTGGGTAAACAGAACAAAACTTCATTCAAGAATAAAGAACAATTTTCAAGTGGACAGCTGGAACTTGTGCATATTGATCTATGTTGTCTTGGTAGAATTAGGAGTGTGAAAGGAGACATATATTTTATGTTGTTGATTGATGATTACTCCTGGATGATGTGGGTAACCTTCTTGAAAGAAAAATTAGAAGCTCTTGACAAGTTCAAGGTGTTCAAGGTTATGGTGGAAAATGAGATTGATGAGAAAATAAAGTGTCTGATATCTGATGGAGGTGGAGAGTTTACCTCCGGTGAGTTTGATACATTCTGTGAAAAGCATGGAATAAAAAGATAGTTATCTTCTCCTAGGACTCCTCAACAGAATGGAGTTGTGGAAAGAAAGAACCAAACCATTCAAGAAGCTGCTAGGACCATGATGATGGAAGCAAATGTTCCACAAGTCTATTAGAGAGAAGCTATGAGTACTGTTGTCTATACTCTTAACCAGGTACAGATCAAAGGCAATTCGTGTAAGACACCTTATGAATTATGGTTTGGTCATCCTCCTACTATGAAATATTTTAGAGTTTTTGGTAGTAAATGCTATATCAAAAGAGATGAGGATCTAGGGAAGTCTGATGCAAGAAGTGATGAAGCAATATTTCTGGGTTACTCTACTCAATGCAAGGCATACCAGTGCTTTAACAAGAGATTGAAAAAGATTGTTGAAAGTGCTAATGTCAGAGTTGATGAGAGAAAAGAGAGATCTTTCAAGTCTTGCGCATATGATTCAGATGATCAAGATGAAAGTAAAAATCAAGGAAGGCAAGTTCAAACTTAGACTTAGATCCAAATTGATCCAGAATATCCACTAACTCAAGAAGTTAGTGCAAATGTTGAGGAACAAGCTCAAGAATCAGAAGTTTAAAAAAATCCCAAAATTCCCAGGTATGTAAGATTGAATCATTCTAAAGATCAGATCATAGGAGATAGAAACAAAGGTGTTCAAACTAGAAGAAGAATTGATGAAGATCAAGAGGAGATTTGTCTGATTTCAAAGATTGAACCAAAATCAGTAAGTGAAGTTTGCAATGATGAATATTGGGTAAAAGCAATGGAAGAAGAATTAATGCAAATTGAAAAGAATCACACTTGGGATCTTGTTCCTAGACCTAAAGAAAAAAAAGTGATTGGAACTAAATGGGTCTTCCGGAATAAACTAAATGAGGATGGTGAAGTTGTGAGAAACAAAGCAAGGTTGGTGTGTAAAGGATACTCTCAAGTGGAAGGAATCAATTTTGAAGAAACTTTTGTTCTGGTGGCAAGAATAGAAGCAGTCAAATTATTTCTTACATTTGTTGCTTATAAAGATTTCAAGGTTTATCAGATGCATGTCAAGTTAGCATTCCTGAATGGAGAATTGGATGAAGAAGTCTACATTGAGCAACTAGAAGGATTTCAGTTGTTTGATCAAGGACATATGGTTTGTAGATTGAGAAAAGAATTGTATGGACTCAAACAAGCCCCAAGAGCCTGGTATGCAAGACTAGATAAGTATATGCTAAAATTAGGTTTTAGCAAAGGTACAATACACAGTAATCTTTATATCAAAATTGATCATGAACACATTTTGATTGTTGAAGTATTTGTTGATGATATCATTTTTGGTGGAAATGAGAGTTTGTACAAAACATTTGCTGATTAGGTGTAAAGTGAATTTGAGATGTCAATGTTTGGAGAAATGAATTTCTTCTTAGGTCTGCAAATCATTTAGTCAAATAAAGGTATCTTCATATCTTAGTCTAAGTATGTGAGAGAATTGTTGAAAAAGTTTGGAATGGAAGATTCAAAACCAGTGAGTACACCTATGGTAACTGGATGCAAGTTGAGTAAAGATGATGACTCCCCTAAGGCAAATCAGAAAAGATATAGATCGATGATTGGAGGACTGATCTATCTGACTCAGACTAGACATGATATCATGAATGTAGTTGGACTTGTTGCTATATTTCAAGTTGATCCTAGAGAATCCCATGTTGTAGAAGTCAAAAGAATTTTTAGATATCTCAAAGGGACACTTGATTATGGCTTATGGTATCCAAAGGATAATAACTTCACTCTTCACGCATACACAGATGTTGATTGGGCAAGAGATGTGGATGACAGGAAAAGTACTAGTGGTGGTGCATCCTTCTTGGGAATGAGATTGGTTTCTTGGATGAGCAAAAAGCAAGAGGCAATATCTCTGTCTACTGTAGAAGCAGAGTATATAGCAGCAGTAGACAATTGTATTCAAGTTCTGTGGATGAAGCAAATGTTGAAAGACATCAGAATTGTGTTTGAGGAGCTTGTTACAATCTTTTGTGATAATTCAAGTGCAATAAGCATCTCAAAGAATCTAGTGTTGCATTAAAAGACAAAGCATATATCAATCAAGTCAGATTGGAGTTTGTTTCTTCAAAGGATCAAATTGTAGATATTTTCACTAAGCCTCTACCCAAGGATACTTTTGAATATCTGAGAGAGAAGTTAGGGGTTATTACCCCTCTTGATCAGAACTAAGATGCACTAGGGTGCATCAGTCCGGTGGAATTCACAGTCATATCTTGTGATCCGGATTGATGTTAAGGAGATACTACTCAGGGGGAGTAGTCAGTATGTAAATTTTGGAGATTAGTCTGAAACTAAAAGGGGGAGAAAAGATTGCAAATATGTACCCTTTACCATTGATGTCAAAGAGGGAGAGAAGTCATTTGAAAAACTAGTTGCTGGTAAAGGGGGAGCTGTAAAGAAAAATGGTTGCAGGTGTGATAAGAGAAAGGGGGAGAAGTTCTTGTCTTGATGGTTAAATCAATTTTTTCACATCATATGTTGCCATCAATGACAAAGGGGGATATTGTTGCAAATAGGTGCCTAAGCGATGTTGTCATTGATGTCAACATATCCTTGTTGCCATTGATGTCAACTGTATCCTATTTTATTATCTAGTTAGATGACTGAAATGTTGAGGATATTGAGAAAATTAATGAAGATCTAAGTACGTGGACCATATGGTTGTGTAGAGGATTGTCTGAAGTAGCTCCAATTAATATTTGAGAGGTTCACATAAGTTATGGCCATCTGAGTAGAACCAGGTTTTGTAGTGTTCAGAAGAGACAGAGTGATAGGAAATTGGTCTGGATTGCTCTGCAAATGAAACACTATGATCTACGGATCTAGAGACATGTTTGGGAAGTTAGTGTGTGTCATCAACTCAAATGGTTCATGGTTTGGAGGTCCACAAGCAATCTGTCTAGTGTGACAATCATGGCAAACAGTGTTCTTAAGGTACCAGATGAATATGTAAGTGATTCTATTGATTTGGAATTTAGTGCAGTTGTTATTGCTGAATTTAATGTACTTGTGGAGGTCTCTGGATCATGTGCCTACTGTGTTGGAGGTCTGTATTGAAGATTAAGCTCGTTGTTGAAGATTTCTTCCTTGGTGTTGCTATTTTTCCTAGTCTTGGCCGAATGGATGATTCAAGCGTGCTGCGGATGATCTTAGAGAAATTCTCTGGAGCCTGGCATATTGTTCGAGGAAGATTTATTCCCCAGCCATGTTTGGCTGACGGTATAGTGATCCGCATTAAGTCAAGTTGACCTTGATGTTCATTCCAAGGTTGATGAAATGTATAAATACTTGTTGATGAGTTGTGGAAATCAGTCCTTGTGCGAAAATGATAAAATCATAAGAAAGGTACAGAGGCAGAGTAGAAGAGAGGAGAAGCAGAAGAACAAGAGTAGTAAAGGATGAAGATATAGTGAAGAAGTGTTTGGGGGCAGATCAGAAGTTTTTGTGATCTTTCAATGAGACTAAACTAGGCATGATGAAGATGTTATTTCTTAGTTAAATCTTTCTATATTAAACATAAATTCCTATAGGCAGTGAGCCTCTTTGAGCAGTGAGCTCTAGGCAGTGCGCCTGAAGGCAAGTGCCTTCCCATTTCTTTCAAGTACTTTTAATAGGCCCTTAACTGTGTTTCCACATTAAAAATCTTGGTGTCAAGTGTGTTCATTTTGTTTCTGCTCATGTGTTGTTGATTCATGCTTTAATGTTTACATCATTAATCTGTTTGTAAGTTGTGAAAGAAGATTAAAGTCAGAGAAGGTTAAATTTGTGGGACAACTAATTCACCTCCCCTCTCAGTTGTCTGGCCTAATTCCAACAGGTCATACAAGTTCAACACAAAACTACCCATTTTTCTAAAAACTAGTTTTAGACACTTTTTGGTAATGCCATGACCCTATCCAGAAGAATCTCTAGGCATCTCTAAAACACATCCATTATAATTTATAATGTGTACTACAATTGAGATAGTTGTTATTAGAGGGATTCACTAATAGAGTTGGTGTGGAAAGGGTTTGGAGATTGAGATGTATAAGTGCTTTTAAACTAAAGGTTTCTATAGGATGAAATATTTATCATAGCTCATCTAGGTTTTTGTGTTGAGGATAAATAATGTATGGGATGGTAATCAAAACTACTATTGAGTGATATGTAGGTGTGGGAAATATCCTTGTTTGGTAGGATGAAAATAATATGGGGATATAAAACTATAACCAAATAAAATACCTAGTGAGGTATTTTAATTATACTAGTGTATGTAGAGGGGGTGTTGGTGATTTGATCTACTTTTCCACTAACCCTAGAGATTAGACCTAATTCCCAAGAGTAGGGATATCAACTTGAGAACAATAAGTTGAAAATCATGATTAGATAGAGGAAGTCTTAGGGCCAATTCCTAAGGTAGGGATAATATTCTTCTATGTAGGTTATCATTGGTCTAGGAGGGTGATCCAAAAGGTTCTTACAATAAAATTATAGATAAATAATATAAATGCAATTGGTCTTGAAAATAAACCCACCTTATGCACATATAATCCCAAAATCTTATCGCTAGACTGCACTATATAGGATTGTAGACTCAAGACTCAAGAACCTTATTTAAGCATATAATCAATAGACTTACACATATGAGATAAGACGAAAAATAGAGTTATATTCCTTCTTTTCTATCCCCTTAACCTTGCTTTCACACATGTAATTTGTAACCCACACTAGCATTTTTCTCTAACAATTTGTTATCTTGAGATTGATCAAGATCTAGTGTAGTTTATACCATTGAATCTTGATAGCATGTAGAACCTATTCTACTCCTATACTAGTGAGAACATAGAGATGTTTAATTTGATTGAGTGTTTAATTCTTCACCATCAAGATTGGTGTCTACCCAATAGGTAATAGAGTCATGGTCTACAAGTCAAACTAAGTAGACAAGTATGAATCGACACTAGATTTTTGACATGAATGCATGCATACAAATTAGGAAACCCAGAAACACAAATATAAAAAAACATACTTCAAACATCCGTGAATAATCACAAACATCTCATTTGTATCAAGAAAAAGATCAATGAAAGTGCCTTGCAATGTTTTACTATGTTATACTGGGTCAACTAAATCCCAATATAGTCAAACCGATAAATGTGAATAGAGAAATCCCAAGGCACACTCATAATTTTTTTTTGAAATACTTTATTTAATCATGGAAACATCAATTATATATATCTCTTTATATGTCAACACTCTTAAGACTCATTCTTGACTCTCCTAGCACACTCCTAAGACTCATACTTCATACTTCTTGCACTTATAGAACAAGACTTGGATCAAGTGATACCCAATAATACATTCAAGAATATACTTGTACATGAACCAGTTTAGTGACCAATAATATCAAAATTAGGAAAACTAACATATAAACATTTTTGACAAAGCTCTATCTAGATTACATAGGATTAAGACACGTGTCACACATCTAGAACAATATGATCTATATCTTTGTTTAGCATTAAACTCATATCAACAAATTCTCAAATGCAAGAAAATTAGATTATGTTGTTCAAGAACCAAGATAAATTATCTTAGAAGATATTCATTATAGAAGAAAGACAAATTAGATATAAAATATACTAAGCAAGTCAATCTAATTGGATTTAAACTTTGACATAATAGTTAAAGTCACGCACACAACTCTTTGTTGCCACCAAATTCCTACAATGGTTTTTTATTTATAATTTATTCTAGGACAATGCCTATTTCTTGAGACTTTGATCTTAAGATTAAATTTTTGCAACAAGCATGGTCCCAATTGCATTTGAGCATGGTCCCAATTGCATTTGCATTTAATCCCAACTATGCCTTCCTACTAAACCATATAACAAATGCCAGGTCACAACATGTTCACATGCTAGCAGGAAAAACATGAAAGTAGATTTCAAAGAAGATTACAAATGTAAATTTCAAATTTGAAAGTAGCTAAATCTAATTAAAAAATTATCCTCAGTTGATAAAATGATTAGAATTCACCTTTTTTGTGGTTTTATGACATGTCTAGGCTTGGTAAGTTGCACTAAGGCATGCATATAAGTTAAAAACAACATTAAGATTATGTTGTAGAAAAAATATAGATAGCATGAAATCACTGCCAAATCAAATTCAAGTAGCATGGCCAAGAAAAATCAAGATATATGACCAAGAAAATATGACATGTGAAAAATAATACACAAGCCTAGGGAAAAACAAGATAAAATACAAGTAGCCCTTCACGCTAGGATTAACACTATGAGTATAGGGAGTCAATCTAATGGACCCTATTAGATTAACAAACAGTTAAATTGAAAGACCAAGCCATCCACAATGGAAAGAAATTTTATATTTTTGGTGCAAGTTAGTAAGGGGCATCAAAAACATAAACTTGAGGGTTAGAAATGAAATTAGGGGTGTTTATTAGTATGGTAAAAATGCACATGTTGTGCCATTGGTTTATCAAGTGAATTTACTAGGATACATTAACATGATGGAGAACACAAAAAATTTGAAGGAAAGACCTTTAAGCCTCTATTAGTTATGGAAACAAATTTGTCCATATGAAACTCATTTTATCAATGAGAATATAGTGATCTACTAAATAGTTGCATCTACCTAGTAGCTTATGATTAGACTCACAAAGGCTACATATTACTAATAGTTATTCTCAAAGATGTGTTAGCTATACTAGAACATATGTTAATCTAGAAACACTAATAAGTGCAAGAAGCAATAGATACATTTTTATATCAAGGGATTTGTTGTCCAATGTATTCCTAAAATAGTTAATAAGGTATGATTTTCTAGCTCTAACTATTCCTTGGATGATCATCCTAAATTGTCCATCATAATATGACATTGACAATGATCCACACATGTACAAAACGCAATATATTGCTTTCACACAAGTTACTTTGAAAAGTCTATACAAATTTAACTCCATTCCAAACTAGAGTCTAGAGATTACTAAACTATATGAAACACATAGTTGTTTCATGCCAAGAAAAAAAAAACCAAACCTAAAAATACATGCATACTAGTTCGAATCACCCTCCTCTTTAAAGTTGCATTAACCACTTGAATATCAATATAGAAAAACTCTACATCCATGGAACTAGCCTAGAGACCATGGCACTCCATTTCTATGTATTGTTTACATTTAAATGATTTGGAAGGCCATCATTCTCATCATAACTTGTCTCTGGCTAAATATATTTAGCCTCCACATGTAATGAATGATATGTGTATCGCATGTATGCAATGAATATATTTATTTGTAGTGACTTTAAAAAGGGCCAATACAACTAAACGTCCCAGGTTTGCCAGAAACCCTAAAAATGCAGCGGCCAAATTGTATGCCACGACATTATGTAATTAGCCACAAAATTTAGGTAGCTGGCGTAAGAATGGTGTATTTGACTCAGAGTCTTAAACTCAGTCGACCTTCTTCCTCATTAATTTTTCACGTGGGTTATCCAACAAACAGTGAATTTTTTAAAGGAACATTAAGTTTTGCTTTTCTGGAAATATTGTTTTGTAATTAATGTGGATAAATTGGAGCTCTTATCTACATCTGACAGGCGCAGATATTCTAGACATAAAAAAACTGCAGGCAAAGTCCAACGACATCTATTAATATCAATGACTGGCAACTGTAGGGGTCCCCCCGTGGATTGAAAAGACGACAGTGGGTATTCCGTTGGGCACTGGAGAAGGAAGGCCGACACTAACAAAAATGCCATTATTTGTGAATAATATAGTGTTGGTAAAATATGTTGGATAAGTGTTGGATTTTTTATTTTTTATTATTTATTTATTTAGTTCTTGGGGTGTAATAGTTAGACTGGATCAAATTTTTTTAGATATTATTTTGGATTGTTTTAAATTTATATTTTTTCAAGAGAAAGGTAGAGACCAATAGACATAACTTATTTTATGTAATGTGTCTATTTATATCTGCACATGTTTAAAGGTAAAGTAAGAGAGATTTAACAGTAGAACTTTTGCAATAGTGAAAATCTTCACTATGGTAGGTTTTTAACCCAAAAGGATTTTCCGAAGTGAAAATATAGTGTATTGTCTTTGCTTTCCATTACGCCATTTTTTGTTTCAAATTGTATATGTGCTACTTCTATTGTGTATGTTTTTAGGCTTCTTTTTCTCAACACATGGTATCATAGATTGGCTTGAGCTTTGTTTGAAGAGTTAAGGTTTCTTTTGCATGTAATAAACTTTGTCCTAAGTGGGAATTGTGCATGTGAGAATGTGTGTGTGAATAAGAATGGTAGGAAGCAAAACCAATGTTGTGGTATCAATAGATGAGATATATTGGAAAGAAAGGTCTTTGAGATTTAAAAACCAAGGACGGTTGAAGGGATTTTTTATTTCCCTTTAAACTAATTTTGTTCAAACACCGTGTTTTTGAAAATTGAACTCGTGAAGTTTCCTAGTAGTGCTACAAGATGAAAATGAATTTTACATTTAGTGCATAGTGATGTTTTTGGACCTACAAAAGTTCTATCACTTAGAAAATCTACATACTATATTGCTTTTATAGATGACTTCTCAAGAAAGATGGGTGTATTTTCTATGAAATAAATCAAAAGTTTTTAGTAAATTTAAAGAGTTTAAGGCTCTAGTAGAAAATCAAATAGAAAAGAAAATAAAGGATTTGAGAAGTGATAATGGTGGAGAATATTTCTCAAATGCATTCAACTAGTGCTGTAAACAACATGGAATTGAAAGACAGAATACCACTCCTTAAACTACACGAAAAAACAAAGTTGCTAAAAGAATGAATAGAACGTCATAGGTAAGGCTTGAAGCATGTTAAGCATGTTTAGTTGTGTAAGTTTGGATAAATAATTGTGGGTAGAAGTAGTAACAACTACTAGTTATCTTATCAATAGGTCAACCACCTTAGTATTGTTGGATAAATCTCCATAGGAAACATGGATTGGTAAGAAATCCTCACTCAAGAATTTAAGGGTTTTTGGTTGTGATGTGTATATTTTTATTCCCAAAGAAAGGACTGAGATAGATCATGGATCAACAAAGTGTATATTTATAAGACATCTAGGACTGGTATTAAATGATATAAGCTATAAACCCCAAAAACAAAAAAATGGAATGTAGTTATAATGTAATTTTTAGAGAAGGAAAGAGGGTTCTAAAAGAGGAAAAATAATTAGAGAAAGAACCTAGAATAATTCATGTGGAAATAAAATAGGTAAGATTCTATGGCTGAATTAGAAACAACTACACAAGATGAATCAAAGAATGAGTTGGTAGAAAAGAATATGGAACTAGGAAATGTAGACTCAATGGACATAGATTTAGAGGATGCATAACCAAAAATTCCATCTTTGATGAGATCAATTCAAGTAAGAAGAAAACTAGAAAGATATAGAGATCCTAAATTTCATTATGCATCTCTTTTATCAGCTTTATCTATTACTGATAAAGACACAAAGACTATTAAAGAAGCACTTATATCAAATGAAAAAGAGTCTTGGGAGGAGGCCATGGAGGAAGAAATGTAGTCCTTAGATAAAAATCAAACTTGGGACTTGGTTACATTACCTTGTGGAAGAAAATTAGTTGGTTGTAAATGATTATTTAAAAACAAGTATAATGTAGAGGGAAAAATGCAGAAATATAAGGAATATTGTGAGGAACATGGAATAAGGAGGCACTTATCTACTGCAAGAACCCCCAACAAAGTGGATTTGTTGAACCAAAAAAATAGGACAATACAAGAGATGGCAAGAACTATGCTTAATGATGCAAAACTTTTTGACAGATATTGGAAAGAGGTAGTACACATTGCAGTCTACATTCTCAATAGAGACAACTAAGAGTAAACAGATCCAAGACACCTTATGATTTGTGGAAAGGTAGACCTACTTCAGTCAAACATCTCAGGGTGTTTGGGAGTAAGTTCTACATCAAGAGAGAAGATGATAATCTAGGAAATTTTTATTCAAGATCAAATGAAGGTATCTTTTTTGGCTATTCATCCAGAAGTAAGGCATATAAGTGTTTCAACAATAGGCTACAAAAGATAGTTGAAAGTGCAAATGTGAGGGTTAATGAAAACCTGCATCCATCCACTTATGATAAAGAACACTATTGTTAAAAGGGATGTTCCTCTGCAGAAGAAGAAGAAGAAGAAGAAGAAGAAGATGAAGTTGAAGAAAAAGAAGAAACACAAGAGAAGGCCACCAAGACTCCTACTAAGTATGTTCATAAAAAATACTCAGAAGATCAGATAATTAGAGACAAGAATGGAGTATAGACTAGAAGAAGATTTGAAAGGACAAATGAATAGGTAAACTTCTCTTTGTTGTCTAATATGGAACCTAAAACTTTTACTAATGCCAACAAGGATGAAGGATGGATCAAACCTATGGAAGAAGAACTCAATCAAATAGAGAAAAATTAGACTTGGGTATTGGTGCCAAGACCCACAATCAAAAATGTGACAGGAACAAAATGGGTGTTCAGAAATAAACTAAATGAAGAGGGACAAGTTGTTAGAAACAAGACAAGGCTAGTTTGCAAGGGTTATACACAAGTAGAAGGTATAGATTTTGAGGAAACCTTTGCTCCTGTAGCAAGGTTAGAAGCAATCAGGACGTTTCTTGTGTTTGTAGTCCACAAAGACTTCAAGGTTTATCAAATGGATGTCAAGTCATCCTTCTTGAATGGTGATTTAGAAGAAGAAATCTACATTGAGCAACCTAAGGGATTTCATCTATCTGAAGATCAGAATTTGGTGTGTAGATTGAGGAAGGCACTATATGGTCTTAAGAAAGCCCCTAGGGCTTGGTATGTAAGGTTGGATAAGTATTTACTCTAGCAAGGCTTCAAGAAAGGTACAACAGATAGTAATCTATATATCAAAATTGAGAATGAACACATATTAATAGTAGTAGTATATGTTGATGATATTATCTTTGGTGGCAATGATGAAATGTGTAAGAAGTTTGCAGAAGAAATGCATAAGGAATTTGAAATGTCTATGATAGGTGAACTTTCATTTTTTCTTGGACTCCAAATGACTCAATTAGATGAAGGTCTCTTTATTTCACAAGAAAATTATGTCAAGGAGATGTTGAGAAAGTTTGGTATGGAAGACTACAAACCAGTGAGTACACCTATGGTAATAGGTTGTCATCTAAGTAAAGATGATGAGTCACATTAGGCTGATCAGACTTTGTATAGGTCTATGATTGGGGGCCTACTATACTTAACATCATCAAGGCTTGACATTATGCAAGTTGTTTGTATGGTTGCAAGGTTTCAAGCCAGGATCCAAAAGAAACATATGTGAAGGCAGTCAAAAGAATTTTTAGATATTTGAAGAGCACTTTAGATTTTGGACTATGGTATCAAAAAGGTAATGACTTTTCATTGAGTACATATACTGATGCAAATTGGGTTGGCAACGTTGATGATAGGTCAAGTACCAATGGAGGTTCTTTCTTTTTAGGAGACAGTTTGATCACATGGTTTAGTAAAAAATAGGATTTAATTTCTTTATCAATAGTAGAAAAAGAGTACATTGCTACACTATCCTGTTGCACTCAAGTGTTGTGGATGAAGCAAACATTAAAGGATATCAAGGTAATGTATGGTGAGCCCATTCCTATCCTATGTGACAATACTAGTGCCATCAATATTTCAAAGAATCTAGTGATGTACTCTAGAACCAAGCACATATCCATCAAGTATCACTTCTTAAGAGAAAAGGTTGCAGATCAAGAGGTAAAAATGGAGCATGTACCTACAAAGGATCAGATTGCAAACATATTTACAATACCTCTTCCCAAAGACACTTTTAAATATCTTTGGCAGTAGTTAGGGCTTGTTGCCCTTCCTTCTTCTAATTAGATGCATAGATGATGTATTTTTATAGGGGGAGTAGTTCAAGGTATATTTATTACCCCTAGATTGATGGTGGCTAACTCTAAGAGGGAACAGGTAGACAAAGATACTATAGAGGATGACAAGGATTGTACAGACAGGGGGAGCTTACATGTTTTGCTAGTATAGAGGAAGACCACTGGACCTTTGCCCTTGATGTCAAAGGGGGAAAGAATTTTATTATCAGGCTGGTGTTGCCATCAATGACAAAGGGGCAGATTATTGCATGTGTTGTCATTTATGTTAAAGGAGTGATGATCAGAGATTTGTGATGTGAAAGACATGAACATGAAAATGGATCAGTATCTTGTGTACATAGTTGTACCTTATCTTTTAAAGTTCATGGATACGTGAAGGTTGTCAAAATGATTTGATTAATGTCATGCATTGACAATATGAAGTCATGTTTGTTGCATTATTACATATATTGTCATTTGTTGAAAAGCATTGCATGTGATATGAAGGAAAGTGTTTAAGTCATCAAAAATGTCAAAGGCACATGGAATTGTACTGTAGAAGCACAGGAGATTGTACCGCATTCTACCGCAGATGAAGATATGACCTCACAGTTTGAACTATAGATAAATATGATTGTGAGGTATGTATGATCCAAGTTTCAAAGCATATGGACTACCACAAGGAAATCTAGAGTTAGCAAATTGAAAATAGGGTTATCACAGTGTAAAGTGATCAGGTATGAAACTCAAAGTGGTTACATTTCACTGCATATGCATATATGACTTGGCAATTTGGGGATTGTGTAAAGCAAAGGTACAAGAATGACATATTTAGTTTTCAATGCATATAAAGTACCACAATTGTGTTTTTCAATGTTCTAAGTCAAGGCAATGTGACTAGACTGTGTAAGGGATACCAGCATCAATGTTTTATTTCTTGCACCAACAAGATGAAGCATGAAATAGAAAGAGGAGTGGATGAGAAGGTTTTGTAGGTCATACAGTGTTCGTGGCATGAACTACATGATTATATCTCACTTCTCTGGTATCACATAGGGTCTCGAGCTAATATATGAAAGGATAAGCATTTGCGGAGCTAACATGGTATATTTGAGTGATTGCGACGTGTGTATGGAAGTGTATGCTAGTAAGAAAGCTTGGGAGAAAGTAAAATAGATCCAGTAGAACCTTTGGTATGAACTACATAACAAGATTTCACTCCCACATTACCGCATATGATTTTGGAGCTAACAAGTAAGGTTGATTACATGTTTCATGATAAATGTTACATTAACACTAACAAATATGATGTCTAGAAGGCTTGTAGAGGATATGTTGCAAATATGTGCCTAAGTGGTGTTGTCATTAATGTCAACATATCCTTGTTGCCATTTGTATCAGCTGTATCCTATTTTGCTGCCTGTATAGAAGATTGGATTGTTGAGGATATTGAGAAAATTAATGAGGATCAATGTATGCGGACCATATGGTTGAGTAGAGGATTGTCTGAAGAAGCTCCAATTAAGTTTTGAAGGGTTCGCATGAAGATTTGAAGAATCTATGGCCATATGAGTTGAACCAATTTTGCAGTGTTTAGAAGAGACAGAGTAATAGGAAAGAGGTCTAGATTATTCCAGATATGTCAAATAATGATCTACAGATCTAGAGGCATGTTTGGGAAGTTAGTTTGTATCATCCATTCAAGTTGTTTGTGGTTTAGAGGTCCACAAGCAATCTTTCTAATGTGACAGTCATGGTAGATATTATTCTTGAAGTTCCAGAGGAAGATATAAGTGTTTATGATGATTTAGAGGAGTGCGAATGTTTTTTGTTGAATTCAATGTGCTTGTTGAGGTCTCTGAATCATGTGACTGCTATATTGGAGGTCCGCATTGAAGTCTGAGCTTGTCAAAGAAGATTTCCTTCTTGGTGTTGCTATTCTTCCCACTCTTGGCCGACTGGATGATTCAAGCATGTTGCGGATGTTCTAAAAACAATTCTATGAAGCATGGCATGTTGATCAAGGAAGATTCGAGTCCCAATTATGTTTGGCTAACAACTTAGTGATTCACATTAAGCCAGTTGTTTGCAGTAGTGCTGACCTTGTTGTTCATTCCAAGGTTGATGAAGCATATAAATACTTGTTGATGAGTTGTGGAAAATCATCCTTGTGCAAAAATATACAAATCCAAAGAAAGGATCAAAAGAAGAGTAGAGGATAGAAGGAGCAAAAGAACAAAAGCAGAGTAGAGTGAAGAATTTGTGAATAAGAGTTTGGAGGTAGAGTAGAAGTTTATGAGCAGTCAATGAAACTAAACCAAGCATGAAGTAGATGTTATTTCTTAGTTAAATCTTTCTATGTTAAACTTAAATTTCTTGTAGGTATTGAGCCTCTCTTTTGAGTAGTGAGGTCTGGGCAGTGAGCCCAAAGGCAAGTGCCTTCTCATTCTTTTTAAGTACTTTTAACAGGGTACGAATCTTGTGGGCTAACACCCACTATGGTTTTTCCCTTAATCGGGTTTCCATGTCAAAAATCTTGGTGTCAAATGTGTTGATTATGTTTTTGCTTATGTGATGTTGTTTCATACTTTAATGTTTACATCATTAATCAATTTGCAAATTGTGAAAGAAGATTAAAAGAAAGAAAAGATCAAATTTTGGGACAACTGATTCACCCCCCTCTCAGTTGTCCAATCTAATTCCAACAATTGGTATCAGAGCCAAGTACCTGTAAAAGAAGCTTGACCACTTGAGGAGATCCAATATGTCATCTTACAAGAAGGAAAGTCTGAGATTTGATGTAACAAATTACTCACTCTGGAAAGTACGCATGCAGTGTCATCTAGAATGTATGGGTGATGTCTTTTGGTTAATAACCAAGAATGTGTATAAGATTCTGAAGAATGGACCTTCAACTATAGATGAACTCAGAGATGTTGAACACAATATTCAAGCCAAAGAAGCATTGTTGAGTGCCCTGTCTGATACCGAATTGGCAAATGTCCTGGATTTGAAAACCACTCATGAAATTTAGAATAAGTTGGAAAATCTGTATGAAGGCGACACATATGTTAAATGTGCCAAGCTACAAAGCCTAAAGGGTAAATATGAAAGATTGGTAATGAGTGAAGATGAAAAAATTACTTCCTACATGCAGAAAGTAAATGAACTTGTGACTGGTATCAGAAATGCAGGTGGAGTATTGGAAGAATCAGAAATTGTTGCCAAAGTGCTCAGATCCTTACCTGCATCAGACAAGCATTAAGTTGCAGCCATCGAAGAAATCAAGATAGTAACAACTATCACAAGGGACCAGTTAGTTGGTAAGCTTTCAGCATTTTAAATGAGTGAGTTTGGTGATTCTCTCCCTATGTCTGAATCTACATTTAAGGCCAGTGTGTATGGAAAGCAAAGATATGATCCAGGTGAAAGTTCTTTAGGAAGATCAAATAGATTTGTGAAGACAAGGAAGGATCTTGAAGATGATGAAATAGAGACTGCAGATCTTGAAGCTCTTATTGCCAAAA
Source organism: Cunninghamia lanceolata (assembly GCA_027924645.1). NCBI lineage: Eukaryota > Viridiplantae > Streptophyta > Pinopsida > Cupressales > Cupressaceae > Cunninghamia > Cunninghamia lanceolata. The sequence goes on along the minus strand of BSBN01001187.1, from coordinate 4,807,267 downwards.
GAATGCCAAGAGGATCCAGTAAGTATGAAGGAAAGTTGCCACTCAAATGTTTTGCTTGTAATAAGATTAGTCATTTTGCCTCAAGATGTCTAGAGAGGTTTTCAAAACCAAACCCTAACAGATATAAAAGTATGAAAAAATGTTACTATGTCCAAGAAGCTGGAGAAGGAGTCATAGATGATGAATCTAATCATGGAGGTTCCACTGAAAATGATTGGGTGTTCATTGCTATCAAGGAAGAAGATCCAGTGTCTACTGAATTTGCTAGCTGTGCAAATATGGAAAGTGCCTTGGCTACTCAGGTTGTTGAAAAGGATGAATGGGTGATCAATAGTGGATGTTCTCATCATATGACTGGTGATAAAAGCAAGTTTGTAAGCTTTGAAAAATATGAAGGTGGGTTTGTAAAATTTGGAGACAACTCAACTAGTAGAATCTATGGCAGAGGATCCATCTCTTTTGATGGTAAGAATAACACCAATGATGTTCTATATGTGGAAGGACTGAAGCATAATCTTCTCAGTGTTGGATAGTTGGTTGATAAGGGTTATGATCTTCGCTTCAGGGATGAAAAATGTAGAATCTTGGAAAGCTCCGGAATAGAAATTGCATCTGGTAATCAAACTAGAGGTAACATCTTTCATTTAAGTAGTTCTGGAAAAAGTTGTTTGATTGCTTAGTCAGATCAAAGTTGGCTATGGCATAGGAGGATGTGTCATGTAAATTTTGATAACATTGTCAAGATAAGTTCTACTCAGGCTATAAGAGATCTTCCAAAACTTATGAAACCTGATAACATGTGTAGAGAATGTCAATTGGGCAAATATAACAAAAATTCATTCAAAAGTAAAAAGCAATTTTCAAGTGAACGGTTGGAACTTGTGCATACTGATCTATGTGGTCCTGCTAGAATTAGGAGTGTGTAAGGAGACATATATTTTATGTTGCTGATTGATGATTACTCCTGGATGATGTGGCTAACCTTCCTAAAAGAAAAATCAGAAGCTCTTGACAAATTCAAAGTATTCAAGGGTATGGTGGAAAATGAGATTGGTGTGAAGATAAAGTGTTTGAGATCCAACAGAGGTAGAGAATTTACCTCTGGTGAGTTTGATTCATTTTGTGCAAAGCATGGAATAAAAAGACAGTTATCTACTCCTAGGACTCCTCAAAAAAATAGACTTGTGGAAAGAAAGAACCGGACCATTCAAGAAGCTGCCAAGACCATGATGTTGGAAGAAAATGTTCCTCAAGTCTATTAGAGAGAAGCTGTAAGTACTGTTGTCTACACTCTTAATCAGGTGCAGATCAAAGGAAAGTTTGGTAAGACACCTTATGAACTATGGTTTGGTCATCCTCCTACTGTAAGATACTTCAGAGTTTTTAGTAGTAAATGCTATATCAAAAGAGATGAGGATCTAGGCAAGTTTGAAGCAAGAAGTGATGAATGAATTTTTTTGGGTTACTCTACTCAAAGCAAAGCATACCAGTGCTTTAACAAGAGGTTGAAGAAGATTATTGAAAGTGCTAATGTTAGAGTTGATGAGATAAAAGGAGGACATTCCAGGTCTTGCGGATATGATTCACATGATCAAGATGAAAATCCAACTCAAAAAAGGCAAGTGCAACCTCAGATTTAGATCTAGATTGATCCGGATAATCCAATAATTCAAGAAGATAGTGTAGATGTTGAGGAACAAAATCAAGAAAGAGAAGCTCAAGCAATTCTGAAAACCCCTAGGTATGTAAGGATGAATCAACCTGAAGATCAAATCATAGGAGATAGAAATAAAGGTGTTCGAACCTAGAGAAGAGTTGCTAAAGATCAAGAAGAGACTTGTTTGATTTCAAAGATTAAACCAAAATCAGTAAGTGAAGCCTGTAATGATGAAAACTAGGTAAAAGCAATGGAGGAAGAACTAATGCCAATTGAAAAGAATCACACTTGGGATCTTGTCTCTAGACTTGAGGACAAAAATGTCATTGGAACTAAATGGGTCTTCTGGAATAAACTAAATGAAGATGGTGAAGTTGTAAGAAATAAAGCAAGGTTGGTATGCAAAGGATATTCTCAAGTGGAAGGAATTGATTTTGAAGAAACTTTTGCTCCAGTGGCAAGAATAGAGGCAGTTAGATTATTTCTTGCTTTTGCTGCTTATAAAGATTTCATAGTTTATTAGATGGATGTCAAGTCAACATTTCTAAACAGAGAATTAGAAGAAGTCGACATTGAGCAACCGAAAGGATTTTAGTTGTCTTATCAGAAAGACATTGTCTGCAGATTGAGGAAAGCATTATGGACTCAAACAAGCCCCAAGAGCCTGGTATGCAAGATTAGATAAGTATATGCTAAAGCTAGGGTACAATAAAGGCATTGCTAACAGTAATCTTTACTTTAAGATTGATCATGAAAATATTCTGATTGTTGAGGTATTTGTTGATGATATCATTTTTGGTGGAAATGAGAGCATGTGCAAAAAAATTGTTGATTAGATGCAAAGTGAATTTGAGATGTCCATGTTTCATGAGACAAATTTCTTCTTAGGCCTGCAAATCACTCAGTCAGATAAAGGTATCTTTATATCTTAGTCTAAGTACATGTAAGAATTGTTGCAGAAGTTTGGAATGGAAGATTCAAAGCCAGTAGGTATGCCTATGGTAACCGGATGTAAGTTGAGTAAAGATGATGACTCTCTTAAGGCAAATCAGAAAAAGGTATAGATCAATGATTAGAGGTGTCATGACTCAATGATAATACTTTGTTTAAAATTTAAAAAATGCAATTTAGGACAACAAATTACATATGCAGTGCTCAGGGAATAAAGAAAAAACTCAAAAAGGACAAAAAAAAGAATAAGACAAACATTCACTAGAGACAAATTAATAGAGAAGACAAGGCTACGATTCTCACAAGAGACAAATATTGTTAAGGAAGCAAATGGGTTAAGGGCTATGATTTGTCATGAAGGAGTATAATATGATTAAAAAGACAACATGTATGAAAAGAATATTGTAGGATCAGAAACTCCTGAACAACAGTAGCAAAAATAGAAAGAAGAAGGATATACAAATTGTAGCAAACGCTGCCTGACACCATCATCCAACAATGGTATGTCTCTTCATGTAATATTGGTAAATATGATAACAATCTATAATTTAAACCAGTACCTATCATATGCACAGTATAGTTATTATGTATTGTTATCTATTGTGTGCATAATATTTATGGATCATAATAATTGCAGTCTGTATAACTGTATGAAACAAAGTTATCAATTATTGCTGGATAAGACATAATAGACTTGTTTCACTTATTAATATGATAGAACATGTGTACATTATAGAGTTATGTTTATGCTATTTGACTGTGATAACCTGCCATGATGAGGAAGTTGAGAGCCTACAAGGAGGGGAAATGGCGTTGGGATCACCCTCTAAGTACGCCACCCCATGGTGGATGTTTGAGGCCTGCCACATGTGGGCCAAGGGGGGCAAGAGAGGCTGCCCTTGGGCTTAGAAGGACTGATTTCTGAGACACCTTGCTATCATGACATCTCTAATCCTCCATCATGGGAATTCATTGAATCATAAAAGGAAACATAATGGTTTTGATAGGGGTACGGCGATAGGATGCTTCACTAGGCATGCCACCCCGTATGGATGGCAAGAGGCTACATGGGGCCAAGATGGGTAAAGCACTTGCTCTTGGGCACCCTATCAAACCATTTTTCTCCAAGAAGAAATGAATTGAGAACCTAAAAGACTTCAATATATATTTGATATGATATGTGTTTCTTATTGTAAATGTTACTAATTTGATTGTAGGTCTTAAATAGGTAAATGTATCACTAACCTTATCTGTTCACTTTACTTATTTCAATAAGAAGCATAATATAATATAACACTATCTTGTAAATATCCTTTAACCTTGTCTTGCAGGTACACAATCAAGTTATAGACCTTCTTAAAAAACACAAGGTTGATTAATTAAAGTTGATATATTAGGGCAGATTTGGGGCTTTCAAATTTGGGGACATTACAAGTGGTATCAGAGCATCATCCTGCCAGCCTGAGGGATAATAGTTGATGTAGCCAAGCCAACGAACTTTAAGGGCTCTAGAGAGAGAAAAAGAAGACTATGGAGCAGGAATTGAGGGCATTCATGGAAAAAAATGAACAAACAACCCAAGCCATGCTCCAAACCCTTCAAAACATAAACAACAACCTTAGACCTAGCACAAGACATGAAAGGGAAACCTCCCCTAGCCAATCTAATAGTAATCATAGCACTACAATTGGATTAAACTCAAGTACTGAGGGACCCCATTTCTTAGGCAAAGAAAGTCCTTTAGAAAATGAAGGAATTAACAATCAAAATGTGCATGAAGTTGTCTTAGAATATGCAAGGCTTGAAACTGAAGTTAGAATAAAAATCCCTTTCACAACATATTGTGAGGTAGCGATGAAGAATGATCATAGGGGTAGAAACAATCATCCAAATAAAGATATACGAAGTAAAATAGGAAAACTATCCATCCCTAACTTTGATGGGTCAGAAAAAATTACAGCCCAAGCACGGATACAAAAACTAGAAACATAGCTAACTCTTTGCCCCATTACTGGTGGCATCATGGCAAAATTACCCAATATCACAAAAATATCAAGTCTTATGAAGTCTTCAAGAAAAGACTCATTGAAAGATTTGACCAAACCCATCCCCAAAAATACTTCAAGGAGCTAACTAGAATAAGGCAAAAAGGGACCCTTGAGGAATATATTACCGAATTCCAAAGACTAGCAATCATGGTCCCGAGAATATCTGAGGAAAGACTCACCTACCTTTTAATAGAAGGATTGTCAGATACTACTTGGGGATTAGTAAGCATCCTAGATCCCTCCACACTCCAAGAGGCAATCCTCAAGGCTACTAGACTTGAAAACACCCAAACAAGGGGAAAACCCTCCTCAAGTAAAACAACATCAAAAGACAAACACTTCTATGGGAAGGACAAGCACAAAAGAACATTCCTCTCTTATAATGATCAAGAAAATCTTCAGAGGAAAGGACTATGTTATGACTGCAAAGGAAAATTGGAACCTGGTCATATATGTAAACATAAAAAAGGCAAAGAGAAAAATTTGTGCTTTAAGTGCAAAGACCCATGGGCCCCAGGTCATGTTTGTGATTGAAAGGATCTTAGGAGAAAGGGCTTATGCTACCAATGTAAGGAAAGTTGGGAACCAGGACACATGTGTGGGAAAAAGAGCCAAGCTTGTGGGTTTGAGGCAACACTCCAAGAAATAGGAGAAGAGGTGAACCCGTGCAAAAAGGCAAAGATTGGTGAAAATGATGAAGAGGGTGGAACCATAGCTTGCATTTCAAGAGCATCCAAACATCAAACTTTTTGGATTTGAGGAGTAATTAAAGGAAAAAAGGTAATAGCCCTAGTAGATAGTGGAGCTACTCACAATTTTATTGATGAAAATTTAGTAAAAAAATTAGGACTAGAAACAGAATATTTTAAAGGATTCAATGTAACCTTGGCTGATGGATCCACCACCCCTAGTAGGAAGAAGATCTCCCAACTTGACATTACCTTGGGAAGACACCTGGTTAAAGAAAAATTCTACATTGTGGATATGGGGGATACAGACATAATTTTGAGCAGCCCATGGATGCATTCCTTGGGTCATTTTATCTTTGACCTCCCAAAGTTAGAGATATGCTTTTTACATGAAGGGAAGAAGGTTACTTTACATGGACTATCCGACAGATCCCCTAGGGTAATCTCATCAAAGAAAATGGAAAAAGCCCTTATAATTTTCTCCTTCAAACCCTAAAATTTCTAAGTCGCGGGATCTTGTTCTGTTGCTGAAATTACTATCGGCCCCTAAAATTGATTAAAAATGGGTCTCATGTGTTTCTGATGCATATCGGGTCACAGCTTCGGTGTCCTTAAATGTTTCTGGTAGTGGCTGTGAGGGTTTCAAGTTTCAAACGCTGCGGGATCCACCATGTGTCATGCCCTTGTTTAGGCTACATTTTTGTTTCTAATGGGTAACTTTATCACGGGGCTTGCCACGTGGCAGAAACTTTTCTCTTGTTTTAAGTTGCTTCCCACAGGTGGCTCCACGTGTCAACAACCAAGACATTCCTTAAAAGTTCCAGCTTGAGCACGGAAGGCACCATGTGTCAGCTTCCGCCAATGTTTCCAAAAGACCCTTTAAATGTTTTTGTTATGTTTCAAGTTACTCCCCGCAGAATGCACCACGTGTTGCTCCCTGTTTAAGTTTCTAAAAGTTTCTATGTAGGGGCGGAGGATGCTGTGTGTCCCTTATAGTTACTACAGAAGGCGACAGGTGTCAGCTTCCGAGATAGTTTCTACATGTTTCAATGTGTGGTGCAGACATGGTGGGTCCCATTAATGTTTCTAAGCTACTGCGGATGTTGCCAGATGGCGGTCTTTGCTGAAGTGTTTCAAAAAGTTTCTCAGTTTCTTTGATGGCCGCGGAACGTGCCAAGTGTCAAACTCCACCTATGTTTCAATAAAGTTTCTATCGTGTTTCAAAAGCTTGGCAGATGGAGTGAGGTGGGCCCTAGTTAACAGTTGCTACTGCGGACGTTGTCAAGTGGCAACCTCCGCTTGAATTTTGAGGGACCCTTTTAAAGTTTCTAAGTGTGGCGAGCGAAAGTTGGTGGGTCCCGATGATGAGTCCCTGCTACACAGAAGGCGCCAGGTGGCGACTTCCATTTATGTTTCGTGAGCCCCTTTTTGTAAAGTTTCTACAATCGCACGGAAGGCGCCAAGTGTCAAACAACGGGGGCAGTTTCTATATGTTGCAATAGGCGCGCGGAATGCGCCACATGTCACTCCCCGTTAAAGTTTCTAAAAAGTTTCTGAGTAGCACGGAAGGTGCCAAGTGTCACAGTCCGCAGTGTTCCGAGGAGACTCTTTTGTGTTTCAAGAGGGCGCGGAGCCCGCCATGTGTCAACCATCGCCAAGCTTCCATTGGAGTTTTTTAGGAGGGTCTCTAGCATTCCAGGGGTGCTACAGTGGCCGCCACGTGGTGGCTCCCGCGTGAGGTTCTGGTGATAGACTCTCAGCGGGAAGAATAAGGGAATAGGTAAGTGAAACGACCCAGCATTAGAAACTTGTAGTGCCTACGTAGCACGATCTGGTTGGTGGTGACTTTTTGACACTTTTAGGGCCGTTGATGATGGCGATGAGTTTTGAATCGACGACCATGTTTTAAGCTTGTAGTGACAGGTTTTTTCTTTGTATCTGTGGCCGTGTTTGGGTGGGAAAAACTTCAGAGGCTTGTTGTGGCTGCATTTCCTGAGGCCGTGAGTAGTTGAAACATTAATGGTGATTGCACAGAGGTATGGGTCGATGATGGACTGATCAACCATCATTTTTATGATGCATGTCCCTGGGCAGCAGTGTGGATCCTGATTCTCACCTGCTCCTCGTCCTTCTCTGGCTTCTCCATGATTTGTCCCCTGTTACATTTGTGATTTTGAGCGCCATTTTTCTGATATTGTGTATCTGGCGGGATTTTTGATGTCCCTTGTAATTAATTTGCTGAGTACACAGTTTTGCTATAAAAGGCAGACTATGTCACTGTATTGTTGTTGTTGAAAACTAGACATTTTGGCTCTGTAATGAAATACATCTGGTTTTGGTTGCTCTGTGCAGTGGATTTTGTGAGTTTATGAGTCTCATGCATTATGTTTTGTGTATAAATTCATTGGTTTCATGCTAATTTAGATGAGAAATGCTATATTGCATGTGTTTTGTTGTCTGTCTCCCGTATTGAATATGCTTTCCTTTTGAATCTAGATATCTAAGGGGTGTCTTGGGTTCTAGGATATAGGTTTACTATATTGAATGCTTGATCTCTTAACTTCTGTTCAAGGGATAGATTAAACTATTTTCAGGTTAAGTATTGAGGAAAGTATATTGCAGTAAGGATATCATAAGTAGAGATGTATAAACACTCTGTTCTAGGATATATTTGTAAGGCAAATATGATGAAATCCCCTTGAATCCAGTCCTATTATGTTTATGCTAAACATTCGCATGTGTATGTCTATGACTCCAAGCCCTGGATAGGCACCAATCTAGCTCTGTGTTGAGGTTATACACCAAGTCTAGCTCTGCATCCAAACACAAAATTAAAATCAAACTCCAAAACAACCATTAGGATAGTAGAATTAGTTTTAGGATCCCAATTCCTCTGTCTACAACTTAAAATAGGCTCAAAGCTAGCCCCTTTGCTCTTGTCTTGCAGTTTTGGTCTACTTACAGGAAGACTTATCTGCTTCATGTCAGCATCCCAGCCTTTGTATGCATATTCTCATTGATGTTGAGTAGGGAATACCCCCCTAGGTTTTGCAGAGCCTGAAGAAGAAGAGGAGATAAAAATAGAGTCTATCTCCTATACTGTTGGCCCCTGGCCCAGAGATCTTGTTGATCATTGATGGCTACCTTGTAGGGAAATCTGGGAATAAGCATCCAGTCTGAGAAAAAACCAACAGAAATTGGCGACTCCGTTGGGGACAAACTTTGAGAAAGAGCCTTGATTTAAAAGAAAATAGTTCCTAGCAATAGGTGGTGACTCCAAACCAATCTCCCAACCGGTAAAGTAAAAATTGTATGCAAGGGAGAAGATCCCAACATAATACTCTATTTGAAGAGTTACCCATAAAAATAATGTATAGAAAAAAGGGGACTGTTCGAGCCAGTCAAGATGGTTCTCCTAGCCCCAAGAAAAATGATTTTATTCAGGATAATCCAGGATCCTTAGAGAAAATAGTACCTTATTTTTCAAACACTAAGGCTGAAATCCATAATGTGTATGAAAGACAGCAAGGTAATGGTTTGAGAATAAGGTCAAAGGTGTTTCAAGAACGTCCTTTTCATGATTCTCCTGATAGATTTGAAGAGGCTGAATCCCTAAGGGATGATAATAATGATGATCAGAATATGATAAAACTATCTTCTTCTATGCCTAGAGAGGAAGAACTAGCTGATGAGATTAAGAGCTTAAGGGTTGAGTTAGAATATCTGCAAGCAATAAAAATCAGAGATGATATGAGACAGAAAGTGCAGGCTTTGAGAGTTGCTCAAAATGATTCAATTCCTACCCTCCAAAATACAAATATGCAGAGAAATCAACAAAGAAATGAGGTACAGTATCATCAGAATAATGATCAAAGACAAAATGTTGACAATAACACCAGAGCTCCATTAAATAATGTGAGAAATCAAAATGTAAACAGAAATGCAAATGCTAATCAGTTTGAGAGGCACCCAATGCAGTTGGATAGATTCAGACAGCTTATTTTTTATGGCATTCCTGGTTATCCAAACCCTGTTGACAAACATGTGAGGCTGCAAGTGCCTAAATTTTCAGGGAACAATACTGTCTCAAGAGAAGACCATTTAAAAGCTTTTCAGAATACCATGGACAACTTTAAGGTTGAGCATGAGGATGTTTTCATGAAATCATTTATGCAATCCTTAGTTGATGAAGCCAAGGAATGGTATAGAAGTCTACCTGACATAAGCATTTCATCATGGGATGATTTCAAAAGGATGTTTAAGGAGCAATATGGTGACAAAACTGACCCTAGCTTTTTTGTAAATGAGTTCACTAGTATCACCAAAGGATCAAATGAACAGGTTGCTGATTTCAATGCTAGATTCATGAAGGTATTGAACAAATTGCCACAGGACTTGAGGCCAAATGAAGCTATGTGCATAGTGTTATACATAAATGCTTTTGATGCCAAGACAGCTTATGGATTAAGAGACAAGGGTCCTCACAGCCTCAGAGATGCCTTCAAAGTTGCAACAAATATTGAAAATAACAGAAAGGCATCTGGTAAAACAAACAGAAGGGATGATGTGAAAATTCTGCAGAATCCAAACAAACCTCAAAACAATCAAGGTAGTACATCTGCCCTTGAAGATAAAATAGATAAATTGGCAAATGTTGTTAAGGACCTAAGCTATAGACTGGCTAAAAGTGAAAAAGGGATAGGTCCTGATAGGCAAGCTTATCAAAGACAGGAAAAGAGACCATCATTGCATGATATGCCATATAATACCAATTGGCATAATGGTAGGCCTGTATTGCCACATAACAACACAAATCAAAGAGCTCAACATACCAAGGAAACTCCTGATCCTTTGAAGAAGGCTGTTAATATTGTTAATGATACTCCATGATGTATAATATGCCAGATGCCTCATTCACAGTCACAATGTATGATTGCTCAGTCTCTATATAACAATGCTATGGCCTGTGATGAGTGCAATGAGCCTCATTACATGGAAGATGATAATGTCAACATGTTGTCTACAAATAGAGAATACTCTTTTCATGATGCTGATGCAAATGCAAATGATGAAACTCAGGGCTGCCAACAGTTCCCATATGATGAAGATGATGAAGACAACTATGCCTATGCTCAGGATTCACACAGTTTTCTAAATAACTTGAGGAGACCTTCTGATGAACAAATTAGGGCCTTCACATCTGTAGCAATTGCTCAAGTCAAAAGAAACTACAACCTAAGAGGTAAAGCCCAGGCAAGTAACTCACACCAACCAGAGGATAATTTTGCAAATTAGCCTGTACACAGTCATAAAAGAACTGAGACACAAAAGAAATCGAACAATAATAGGCAAAGTTTTAAGGATAAAACGGGTTATGATCCCCAAGGACAAGAAGATAGAGTTCCCCAGGTTGAGGATCAAAATAAGAATTTTTAGAACAAGGATGACAGTCAGAAAGCCATAAAAACTAAAGCTGGATCATCTCAGGATAGAGGTAAAACTGTGGATCAGGCTACAATTGTTATTCAAAATTATACTCCATTTGACATCACTCAGGTCTTGTCTCAAATAAAAGTCTCTGTTCCACTAATGGAGCTAATGAAAGTTGAAGAATTCAGAAATAAAACTGTATCCTTGATTTTAGGAGTAGGATGTCAAACCAAGCAGAATATTGAGACTTAGGATAAGAAACAAGTTATGTGCATTGAAGAGGATGAGATTCCTGAGGTATATCTGGGGATGACCATGAAAAAATGCCCTTCACAGGTTGAACCATTTTATGTCTCCTTGGTTATCAATGGAAAAGTGATTAGAAATTGTATGCTTGACTCAGGAGCATCAACGAATATCATGCCTTTGGCCATTATGCAACAAGTAGGATTAAAAATAGACAAGGCATGTGGAAAATTCTATGCAATGGATGCTAGAGAGGTACCTGTCATTGGAATCATGAAGGATGTTGATTTTAGATTGGCAGCATATCCTGAAAAGATCTATAAAATGAACATAACAGTTGTTGATATCAAGCCACAGTATGGCATGTTGCTGTCAAGAAGATGGGCAGCACTCATTGGTGGAAGTATGCAATTGGATCTGTCATATGCCATGATCCCAATGAATGGTAGGGATGTCAAGCTGATTAGAGAAGAAAGATCATCATAGATAATGGAGGATCAAGAATCAAAGGAGCATATATGTTTTGTGGACATTGACTATGAAAATTTCAGAGTTGTCTCAGAAGATAAGCAAGATAAAAGAGAAAAAATTTGCATTCAAGAGTTGGACCAGCAAGGTCTTTGGACCATGTACTTTGATGGAGCTTGTTCAAAAGAAGGCTCTGGTGCTGGAATTGTTTTTCTGTCTCCAACTGGTAAGCTTCTCCAATTCTCTTTCTTGTTGAGATTTGCCTGTACAAATAATATTGCAGAGTATGAGGCTCTGTTATTAGGGTTAAATGTTGCTTTGAAGCACAGTATTAAGATGCTCAAAGTGTTTGGTGATTCAGAGCTTATTGTGTCCCAAATTAGAGATAAGTATGCATAAAAAAATAAAAGGTTGAAACAATATAAGCATGCTGTTTGGGATACAATTGAATTGTTTGATGCTTTTTCAATAAATTGGATAGAAAGATCAAAAAATGTCAGAGCAAATTTTCTAGCCAATGTAGCCATAAGGCTAGATGATGTAACTTTGTCAGATGTTACAAATGTTGAAATCAAACTTAGGCCTGTAATGCCAGATAATGTATGCAGCTGGCAAGTGTTTGATGATGATACGGATTTACTGAGATTTCTGCATTGTATTGATGAATATGAGAACCAAGAAATGGATTTTCAAAACTTTGTGGAAGTTGTAGATGGAAAAGAAACCCTTTTAGGGAAGGAACTAATTCAACTCAAGACAAACAAAATCCCTAGAGGGCTGGTAGCTTTAGAGAGAGCTTTTGACAATATGGACCAATTTGTTACAAAAGCATCTCCAACAAACAAAAATGATCTAGAGATAAACTTGGGAACATCTCATGCTCCCAAAAAGGTATACATTGGCAAATAGCTCAAACCACACATCAGGAGCATGCTGATTGCATTACTGAAAAGGTATAAGCATGTTTTTGCTTGGTCATATGAGGACTTGAAAGCCTATAGAGAGGATTTATTTCAGTATGAAATCCTTTTGAAGCCTAGAGCTAAACCATTTAGACAAAAACAGAGGCCTATCAACCCAACCTTAGCTCAAAAAATGCAAGAAGAACTTATAAAACTTAGGGAGGCTGGAATAATCATGCCTATCAGATATTCAACTTGGGTGTCTAACCTTGTCCCAGTCAGAAAAAAGAATGGTGATATAAGGTTGTGTGTGGACTTTAGAAACCTAAATGTATCTTCTTTGAAGGATAACTATCCATTGCCAAATATGGAGGCTATGTTGCAAAAAGTGACTGGTTGTGAACTTTTATCTATGATGGATGGTTTCTCAGGGTACAATCAAGTGAAAGTAAAAGAATCAGAACAATTTAAAACTGCTTTCACAACTCCATGGGGAACCCATGTGTATGTTAGGATGCCATTTGGATTGACAAATGCAGGTGCTACATTTCAAAGAGCAATGGATGTTGCTTTTGCAGGATTGATTGATTCAATCTTGGCTGTTTATCAGGATGATTTGACTGCCTTTTCAAAGAAAGAAGAGAAGCATTGTATGCATTTTGAACAAATTTTTATTAGAGCACTAGAGTATGGCATTTCTCTCAACCCAAAGAAATGTGCTTTTGGGGTTGTGGAAGGAAAATTGCTTGGACACATTGTTTCCAAGGATGGAGTTAGGATTGATCCTGAAAGGGTGGCTACAATTGACAAAATTCAGATCCCTAAAACAATAAAAGGTGTTCAATCCTTTTTTGGACAAATTAACTTTGTTAGGAGATTTGTTCCTAATTTTGCAGAGACCACAAAAGAAATTTCCAAGATATTGAAGAAAGGTGCAACTGTTAATTGGGAGAATGAAGCAATTGAATCATTTCAGAACATCAAGGAAGCAATCAAGATGGCTCCTGTGCTGAAATCTCCTAATTTTTCTAAGCCATTTTAGTTATTCTCATTTGCTTCTTTCCATATTGTTGCTACATGCTTAGTGCAGAAAAATGAAGAAGGGTTTGAACAGCCCATTGCTTTCTTTAGTAGGTCATTGCAGGTTGCTGAATTAAAGTATGACATTATGGAGAAACAGGCATATGCACTGGTTAGAGCAGTCAAGAGCTTCAGGCCTTATTTGGTAGGCTCACAAATAATTGCATATGTACCTCATGCAGCAGTCAAAGATATATTTGCTCAGCAAGAGGTAACTAGAAGGAGATGCAGACGGATAAATAAGTTACAGGAGTTCAACATAGAGATACAGATCACAAAATTGGTAAGAGGACAAGGGTTAGCAAAGCTAATGACATAGTCAAATCTAGAGGCATGCCAAGTCAATGCAATCCAGAATGAGAATGTCAATGTATCAAAATTTGAATGGTATAAGGACATCATATATTACTTGTAAAATCTGAATTGTCCTTCCCATTTCAGTGACAGTCAAAAAAGGACCTTAAAACTACATGCAATCAGGTATGTTATTGTTCAAGGTGAGTTGTACTGGAAGAACCCTGATGGTGTGTTGCTAAGATGTGTGGATGAAGATGAAGCTAACAATGTTTTGAATGACATGCATAAAGGATTGTGTGGTGGACATTATACTGCCCAAACAATAGCTCATAAGATCTGTAGGGTAGGATATTGGTGGCCCACTGTCTTTTTTGATGCACAAAGGCTGATAAGGAAATGTGACCCTTGCCAAAGATTCTCAAGAAAGTTAAGATATGAAGGAGCATTGCCCCTTAGAACTGTAACTGTGGATGCTCCATTTTAGCAATGGGGAATTGACTTCATAGGGGAAATTTCAGAGAAATCTAGTGGAGGACATAGTTGGATTCTAGTTGCTACTGATTACTTTACTAAATGGATTGAGGCTATCCCTACTAAAAAGGATACAAGTAAGGTGGTGATGGATTTTATCTTGGAGAATATTATTATCAGGTTTGGGGTACCAGTCAAGTTAATCATAGATAATGCAATGTGCTTTAGATCAGGTGAATTTGTTGATTTTTGCAATAAATATGGAATTGACTTGTCTCACACATCACCATACCACCCACAAGGAAATGGTCAAGCAGAGTCAAGCAACAGAAGCCTAATGAAAATCATCAAGACGATAATGGATAAAAATAAGAAATCCTGGGATTCAAAACTAAAGTTGGCATTATGGGCTGATAAGGTGACAGTGAAAAAAGCCACTGGAAGGTCACCTTATGAATTGGTGTATGGTGCGGTAGCTAAGTTGCCTGTGAATAACCTCCTGCCAGTTTACAAGTTCATACAAGGGAATGATGGGGAGGTTAATGATTCAATGACTGAAAGGATCAATCAGCTGGTTGAGCTAGATGAAATCAGAGCAGAGGCACAAAAAATAAACATCAAGAAATAGCAAAAGGTGAAGTACCTGTTTGATAAAAGGGCTACAAAGAGAGGTTTTCAGATAGGTGATATGGTCCTTATGTGGAATGCAAGGAACCAGGATAAGGGTAAACATGGCAAATTTGAACCCTTATGGACAGGCCCATACCAAATTAGCAATATATATGGAGAAGACTCCTACTTTCTCCAAACCCTAAGTGGTGAATTAATGGAATTGCCGGTGCACAAAAAATTCCTTAAAGCCTTTTTCACATAAATGAGTAACTTGTGTGCACAATGTAGAATAGTTGTAAATATTTTGTACATACCTTGTGTGGTCGGTCCTGTTTTGAATTTTGGGTTTTGTCTGGTATGCCCGAAGTTGTCTAGTCCTTGTTGCAGTCTTGCGCCTGCATGTCCCCAATTGGAGCCTATGTTGGTAATTATTTGTGTCTAGGGTTTTAAATTTGAATGTTTGCTAATTTTCTCCTTCAAACCCTAAAATTTTCAAGTCACGGGATCTTGTTCTGTTGCTGAAATTACTATCGGCCCCTGAAATTGATTAAAAATGGGTCTCATGTGTTTCTGATGCATATCGGGTCATAGCTTCGGTGTCCTTAAATGTTTCTAGTAGTGGCTGTGAGGGTTTCAAGTTTCAAACGCCACGGGATCCGCCATGTGTCATGCCCCTGTTTAGGCCACATTTTTGTTTCTAATGGGTAACTTTATTGCGGGGCTTACCACATGGCAGTAACTTTTCTCTTGTTTTAAGTTGCTTCCCGCGGGTGGCTCCACGTGTCAACAGCCGAGACATTCCTTAAAAGTTCCAGCTTGAACGCAGAAGGTGCCATGTGTCAGCTTCTGCCAATGTTTCCAAAAGACCCTTTAAATGTTTCTGTTATGTTTCAAGTTACTCCCCGTGGAATGCACCACGTGTCGCTCCCTGTTTAAGTTTCTAAAAGTTTCTATGCAGGGGTGAAGGATGCCGTGTGTCCCTTATAGTTGCTGCGGAAGCCGACAGGTGTCAGCTTCTGAGATAGTTTCTACATGTTTTAATGTGTGGCGCACACATGGTGGGTCCCATTAATGTTTCTAAGCTACTGCGGATGTTGCCAGATGGCAGCCTCTGCCGAAGTGTTTCAAAAAGTTTCTCAGTTTCTTTGGTGGCCACGGAATGTGCCAAGTGTCGAACTCTACCCATGTTTCAATAAAGTTTCTATCGTGTTTCAAAAGCTTGGCAGACAGAGCGAGGTGGGCCCCAGTTAACAGTTGCTACTGCTGATGTTGCCAAGTGGCAACCTCCACTTGAATTTCGAGGGACCCTTTTAAAGTTTCTAAGTGTGGCGAGCGAAAGTTGGTGGGTCCTGATGATGAGTCCCTGCTGCATGGAAGGCGCCAGGTGGTGACTTCCGTTTATGTTTCGTGAGCTCCTTTTTGTAAAGTTTCTACAATCGCGTGGAAGGCGCTAAGTGTCAAACAGCGAGGGCAGTTTCTATATGTTGCAACAGGTGTGCAGAATGTGCCACATGTCACTCCCTGTTAAAGTTTCTAAAAGGTTTCTGAGCAGCAGGAAAGGTGCCAAGTGTCACAGTCCACAGTGTTCCGAGGAGACTCTTTTGTGTTTCAAGAGGGCGCGGAGCCCGCCATGTGTCAACCTCCACCAAGCTTCTGTTGGAGTTTCTTAGGAGGGTCTCTAGTGTTCCGGGGGTGCTATGGCAGCCGCCACGTGGTGGCTCCCACGTGAGGTTCCGGTGATAGACTCTCTGTGGGAAGAATAAGGGAATAGGTAAGTGAAACGACCCAGCGTTAGAAACTTGTAGTGCCTACGTGGCATGATCTGGTTGGTGGTGACTTTTTGACACTTTTGGGGCCGTTGATGACGGCGATGAGTTTTGAATCGACGGCCACGTTTTAAGCTTGCAGCGACAGGTTTTCTCTTTGTATCTGTGGTTGTGTTTGGGCAGGAAAAACTTCAGAGGCTTGCTGTGGTTGCGTTTCCTGAGGCCGTGAGTAGTTGAAACATTAATGGCAATTGCACAGAGGTATGGGTCGATGATGGACTAATCAACCACCATTTTTATGATGCATGTCCCTAGGCGGTGGTGCGGATCCTGATTCTCACCTGCTCCTCGTCCTTCTCTGGCTTCTCCATGATTTGTCCCCTGTTGCATTTGTGATTTTGAGCGTCATTTTTCTGATACTGTGTATCTGGTAGGATTTTTGATGTCCCTTGTAATTAATTTGCTGAGTACATAGTTTTGCTATAAAAGGCAGACTGTGTCACTGTATTGTTGTTGTTGAAAATTGGACATTTTGGCTCTGTAATGAAATACATCTGGTTTTGGTTGCTCTGTGTAGTGGATTTTGTGAGTTTATGAGTCTCATGCCTTATGTTTTGCGTATAAATTCATTGGTTTCATGCTAATTTAGATGAGAAATGCTATATTACATGTGTTTTGTTGTCTGTCTCCTGTATTGAATATGCTTTCCTTTCGAATCTGGATATCGAAGGGGTGTCTTGGGTTCTAGGATATAGGTTTACTATATTGAATGCTTGATCTCTTAACTTCTGTTCAAGGGATAGATTAAACTGTTTTCAAGTTAAGTATTGAGGAAAGTATATTGCAGTAAGGATATCATAAGTAGAGATGTATAAACACTCTGTTCTAGGATATATTTGTAAGGCAAATATGATGAAATCCCCTTGAATCTAGTCCTGTTATGTTTATGCTGAACATTCGCATGTGTATGTCTATGACTCCAAGCCTTGGATAAGCACCAATCTAGCTCTGTGTTGAGGTTATACACCAGGTCCAGCTCTGCATCCAAACACAAAATCAAAATCAAACTCCAAAACAACCATTAGGACAGTAGAATTAGTTTTAGGATCCCAAGTCCTCTGTCTACAACTGAAAATAGGCTCAAAGCTAGCCCCTTTGCTCTTGTCTTGCAGTTTTGGTCTACTTACAGGAGGACTTATCTGCTTCATGTCAGCATCCCAGCCTTTGTATGCATATTCTCATGGATGTTGAGTAGGGAATACCCCGCTAGGTTTTGCAGAGCCTGAAGAAAAAGAGGAGATAAAAATAGAGTCTATCTCCTATACTGTTGGCCCCTGGCCCAGAGATCCTGTTGATCATTGATGGCTACCTTGTAGGGAAATCTGGGAATAAGCATCCAGTCTAGGAAAAAACCAACAGACATGACCAAGTTGAATGGATGGCTCAATGTTTAATTCTAGATAAAACCACTCCCAACGGAAAGACAATCCACATAGACATACAACCAATTCTAAAGAGGCATAAAAAAGTCTTTAGTGACATCCCACCTGGTCTTCCTCCAAAAGGGGGCTTTGAACATTCTATTGAATTAGAAGGAACAAAACCAGTCGTTACCACTCCCTACCGCCATCCCCATAAATATAAGGAAGAAATTGAGAAAACCATCAAGGAATTATTAGAGATGGGGCACATTCAACCCAGTTCCAGTCCCTTTGCCTCATCTGTTGTACTCTCAAAGAAAAAAGATGGTATTCTATGAATGTGTATTGACTATAGGGCTTTAAACAAAAGAATGATAAAGAATAGATACCCTATTCCCAGAGTTGATGAACTTATTGGTGAACTCCATGGAGCAGTCTATTTCTCAAAAATTGACCAAAGATCAGGCTACCACCAAATTAGATTAAGGGAGGAGGATATACCTAAAATAACTTTTAGATGCCACTATGGGCATTTTGAATTTGTTGTCCTACCTTTCAGGTTAACTAATGCACCCGCTACTTTCCAATCCTGCATGAACAATATTTTTAGAAAACAACTAAGGAAGTTCTTATTGGTTTTCTTCGATGACATACTAATATATATTCGAACCTGGGAAGAACATTTGAGACATATAGATGAAGTGCTAAGCATACTCGAGCAACATTCTTTATTTTCCAAGTTGCCCAAATATGAGTTTGGCATGGAGGAAATTTTATAATTGGGACATAAAATTAGTGCTCAAGGGGTAAGAGTCGATGAGGAAAAAATTGAGGCAATCTGAAGCTAGCCAAAGCCCAAGACCTTAAGTCACCTTAGAGGATTCCTAGGACTATGCAACTACTATAGAAGATTTGTAAAAGGATTTTTGAAACTAACTACACCACTTACTAATCTAACTAAAAAGGGAGCATTCTCTTGGAATGAGAGGGCACAAGCAACATTTGAGAAATTAAAGGAAGTAATGAGTACCTGTCCCGTGTTGGCCATACCTGATTTCAATTCACCCTTTGAATTATATTGTGATGCTTCAGGAGAAGGTATTGGGGCAGTATTGATGCAAGGCAAACACCCCATAGCTTTTGAAAGCAGGAAACTCAAAGATGTAGAAAAAACATACTCAGTTTATGACAAAGAAATGCTAGCCATTATGCATGCTCTTGCAATGTTTAGACAATACCCAATCTGCAGGAGGTTTATCATAAAAACAGACCATAATAGCCTAAGATTCTTCTTAAACCAAAAAGATTTAAATGACAGGCAACAAAAATAGGTGAGTAAGGTACAAGCATATGATTTTGACATTGAATATATGAAGGGTAAAAATAATGTAGTAGCCGATGCCCTATCACAAAGGCCCCACCTTGGTTCAATAACTACAATATCCAAAGAATGGAAAACTACTCTAATTCTGAATATGCAAAAGACAAATTTTCAAGTGACCTAATAGAAGGGATAGTACAAGATGAGAAATATCGAATCATGGATGACATAATTCTGTACAAGGATAGAATTTACATCACTCTGGAATCATGATTAAAGAAGGAAATTCTGAAAACTTATCATGATAATCCATTATCCAGACACCAGGGGTTCTTCAAAACTTACAAACAAATCAAGGAAAGGTTCACATGGAAGGGACTCAAAGGAGATGTATTGAGACATACTAATGAGTGTATGACATGCCAAAGAAATAAAGAAGAGCATATATTCCCCGCAGGACTACTTCAACCACTACCTATTCCAAACCAAAAGTGGGAAAGCATCTCTATGGATTTTATAACAGGATTGCCTAAAGTACAAGACAAAGATTGCATTTATGTGGTGGCAGATCATCTCACCAAATATGCATACTTTATGGCCATATCCATAGACTTTAGATCTCCTCAGGTAGCCAAAATATTCTTCAAGGAAGTTTTTAGATTACACGGCCTCCCTCGAAATATTGTAAGTGATCGAGATAGCCATTTCCTTAGCATATTTTGGAAAGAGTTGTTCAGATTAGCAGGGACAGAATTACCAGTTATCACCCGCAAACAGATGGACAAACATAAATCATCAACAGATAGTTGGAAGGATATCTGAGAAATTATGTCACAGGGCAATAAGGTGGATGGATTAAATGGTTACACTTGGGAGAATATTGTTACAATACCACACACCATATGTCTATAGGGAAGAGCCCTTTTCGAGCATTATACGGGTACGATGCCACATCCTTTGGTGATTTGATTTGAACAGAGAGTCATGTACCTGGGGCCAAGGATTTCATACAGTAGAATGTGGACATCATGAATTCACTTAAGGATAACCTACACCAAGCCTAGAATCAGCAAAAGATATATGCCGATAGGAAGAGAATTGAACATACGTTCAAAATAGGAGACATGGTCTTTTTGAGACTACAACCATATAAACAGTCATCTATCAAAGTCAGTGGAACTGAGAAAATTAAGCCCCGATTTTATGGGCCATACAAAATATTAAGGAAGATAGGAGAGGTGGCCTATGAATTAGAACTTCCCATAAATAGCAGAATTCACAACATGTTTCATGTGTCATGCCTCAAAAGGGTGTTGGGGCAACATGTCACTCCATGTCTAGAATTACCACCATTAGACGATGAAGAAAAACTAATCTTTGAACCTAAAATTATACTTAATGTGTGAGAGAAAAGATTGAGAAACAAAACTATTGAAGAGTACCTTGTCAAATGGAAAGGACTGCCCACTAAAGATGCGACTTGGGAAGGGCCTGAGATATTTGATCACCCAAATTTAAAGTTGCTTGGGACAAGCAAATTTAGGAGGGGAGGACTGTCATGACTCGATGATAATACTTTGTTTAAAATTTAAAAAATACAATTTAGGACAGCAAATTACATATGCAGTGCTTAGGGAATAAAGACAAAACTTAGAAAGGACAAAAAAAAAAAAAGATAAACATTCACTAGAGACAAATTAATAGAGAAGACAAGGCTACAATTCCCACAAGAGACAAATATTGTTAAGGAAGCAAATGGGTTAAGGGCTATGATTTGTCATGAAGGAGTATAATATGATTAAAAAGACAACATGTATGAAAAGACACCTCTATTCACCAAAACACATATCAATTGAAGAGGTATAAATATGAAAGGTTTGAATCATTTGAAGGATCATTCTAGCAAAGAATATTGTAGGATCAGAAACTCCTGAACAACAGTAGCAAAAAAAGAAAGAAGAAGGATATACAAATTGCAGCAAACTCTACCTGACACGATTAGCCAACAGTGGTATGTCTCTTCATGTAATATTGGTAAATATGATAACAATCTATAATTTAAACTAGTACCTATTGTATGCACAGTATAGTTATTATGTATTGTTAGCTATTGTGTGCATAATATTTATGGATCATAATAATTGCAGTTTGTATAATTGTATGAAAATAAGTTATCAATTATTGCTGAATAAGACATAACATACTTGTTTCACTGATTAATATGATAGAACATGTGTACAATATAGAGTTATGTTTATGCTATCTGACTATGATAACCTACCATGATGAGGAAGTTGAGAGCCTACAAGGAGAGGAAACGACATTGGGATCACCCTCTAAGTACGCCACCCATTGTGGATGGCTGAGGCCTGCCACATGTGGGCCAAGGGGGCAAGAGAGGCCACCCTTGGGCTTAGAAGGACTAATTTCTGAGACACCCTGCTGTCATGACATCTCTAATCCTCCATCACGGGAATTCATTGAATCATAAAAGGAAACATAATGGTTTTGATAGGGGTACGGTGATAGGACACTTCACTGGGCATGTCACCCCATATGGATGGCAAGAGGCCACATGGGGCCAAGAGAGGTGAAGCACTCGCTCTTGGGCCTAGGGTAGAGGGTTTCTTGGGCACCCTATCAAACCATTTTGCTCCGAGAAGAAATGAATTGAGAACCTAAAAGACTTCAATATATATTTGATATGATATGTGTTTCTTATTGTAAATGTTACTAATTTGATTGTAGGTCTTAAACAGGTAACTGTATCACTAACCTTATCTGCCATGTTCACTTTACTTATTTCAATAAGAAGCATAATATAATATAATACTATCTTGTAAATATCCTCTAACCTTGTCTTGCAAGTACACAATCAAGCTATAGACCTTCTTAAAAAACACAAGGTTGATTAATTTAAAGTTGATATATTAGGGTAGATTTGGGGCTTTCAAATTTGGGGACATTACATGAGGACTGTACTCTATTTGACTCAGACCAGACCTGATATCATGAATGCAGTTGGGCTTGTCGCTAGATTCCAAGCTGATCCCAAAGAATCCCATGTTGTAGAAGTCAAGAGAATTTTTAGATATCTCAAAGGGATAATTGATTATGGATTGTGGTATCCAAAGGATAATGACTTCACTCTTCATGCATATACAGATGCTGATTGGGTAGGAGATGTGGATGATAGAAAAAGCACTAGTGGTGGTGCATTCTTCCTCGGAAGTAGATTAGTTTCTTGGTTGAGTAAAAAGCAGGAGGCAATTTCCCTATCTACAATAGAGGCTGAGTATATAGCAGTGGCAAACAATTGTACTCAAGTCATGTGGATGAAGCAAATGTTGAAGGACATCAGAATTGCATTTGAGGAGCCTATCACAATTTTCTATGATAATTCAAGTGCAATAAGTATCTCAAAGAATCTAGTATTGCATTCAAAGACTAAGCATATATCCATCAAGTTTCATTTCTTGAGAGAGAAGGTAAATGAGAATGAAGTCAAGTTGGAGTTTATGTCTTCAAAGGATCAAATTGTAGATATTTTCACTAAGCCTCTTCCCAAGGATCCTTCGAGTATCTCAGAGAGAAGTTAGGGGTTATTACCCCTCCTGATCAGAACTAAGATGCACTAAGGTACATTAGTCTGGTGGAATTCACAGTCACATTTTGTGATCTAGATTGATGTTAAGGAGATACTACTCAGGGGGAGTAGTTAGTACAAAATTTTAGGATCGGTCTAATATAAAAAGGGAGAAAAGATTACAAATATGTGCCCTTTCCCATTGATGTCAAAGGGGGAGAGAAGTTCATGTGAAAAACTAGTTGCTGATGAAAGGGGGAATAGTGAAGAAAGTGATTACAGGAGTGATAAGATAAAAGGGGAGAAGGTCTTGTCTTGATGGTCAAATAAGTTTTTCACATCATATGTTGCCATCAATGACAAAGGGGGAGATTGTTACAAATATGTGCCTAAGTGGTGTTGTCATTGATGTCAACATATCCTTATTGCCATTTGTGTCAACCGTATCCTATTTTACTGCCTCTATAGAATAATGGATTGTTGAGGATATTGAGAAAATTAATGAGGATCAATGCATGTGGACCATATGGCTGAGTAGAGGATTGTCTGAAGAAGCTCCAGTTAAGTTTTGAAGGGTTCGCATGAAGATTTGAAGAAGCTATGGCCATTTGAGTTGAACCAGTTTTGCAGTGTTCAGAAGAGACAGAGTAACAGGAAAGAGGTCTGGATTATTCTGGATATGTCAAATGATGATCTACAGATCTAGAGGCATGTTTGGGAAGTCAGTGTGTATCATCCATTCAAGTGGTTCATGGTTTGGAGGTCCACAAGTAATCTTTCTAATGTGATAGTCATGGCAGATATTGTTCTTGAGGTTTCAGAGGAAGATACAAGTGTTTCTGATGATTTGGAGGAGTGCAGATGTTTTTTGTTGAATTAAATGTACTTGTTGAGGTCTCTGAATCATGTGACTACTTTGTTGGAGGTCTGCATTAAAGTCTAAGCTTGTCAAAGAAGATTTCCTTCTTGGTGTTGCTGTTCTTCCCAGTCTTGGCTGACTGAATGATTCAAGCATGTTGTAGATGTTCTAAAAGCAATTCTATGAAGCATGGCGTGTTGATCAAGGAAGATTTGAGTCCCAGTTATGTTTGGCCGACAACTTAGTGATTCACATTAAGTCAGTTGTTTGTAGTGCTGACTTTGATGTTCATTCCAAGGTTGATGAAGCGTATAAATACTTGTTGATGAGTTGTGGAAAATCATCCTTTTGCAAAAATATAAAAATTTGAAGAAAGGATCAGAAGTAGAACAGAGGAGAGAAGGAGCAGAAGAACAAAAGCAGAGTAGAGTGAAGAATTTGTGTAGAAGAGTTTGGAGGTAGAATAGACATTTATGAGAATTCAATGAAATTGAACTAGGCATGAAGTAGATGCTATTTCTTAGTTAAATCTTTCTACATGTTAAACTTAAATTTCTTGTAGGAAGTGAACCTTTCTTTTGAGAAGTGATCTCTAGGTAGTGAGCCCAAAGGCAAGTGCCTTCTCATTCTTTTTAAGTACTTTTAACAGGGTATGAATCTTGTGGGCTAACACCCACCATGGTTTTTCCCTTAACTAGGTTTCTACGTCAAAAATCTTGGTGTCAAATGTGTTGATTATGTTTCTGCTTATGTAATGTTGTTCCATGCTTTAATGTTTACATCATTAATCAATTTGGAAATTCTGAAAGAAGATTAAAAGAAAGAAAAGATCAAATTTTGGGACAACTAATTCACCCCCCCTCTCAATTGTCTGGTCTAATTCCAGCAAGATATATATGAAGGAGGAAGATTGCTACAAGGGTGTGTGTGATGATAGATGAATGATCAAGAGTAGACAAGTAACTCTATAAGCAATGATGAAAAACCTATAGCAGAGTTAGGATTGTGGAAATATTTGAGCTATTAGAATCAGTAAAAAGGTCAAGAGGATATCAGAGATGATAGTGCAGAGGTGTCTAAACAAGTCAAGGATATCAAAGTGTTAGTAGAGATATTGTTGTGGAGATTATTGAACCATCAGTCCAGATTTGTAGAGCAGAGGTTGGTACCTCATCTTGTAAGTATTGTTGCACTTTAGGGAGTTGGGCTTCCTTTAGGTTGGTGCCCATAAAACTTTGTTTCAGGGAGTTGGTTCTTCCTTTGGGTTGGTGCCCATAAAGCTTTGTATAGGGAGTTGGTGTTTCCTTTGAGTTGGTGCTCTTAAACTATTGTAACAGGGGATTGGTGTCTCCTTTGGGTTGGTGCGTATAAAATTCATTGTAAACTTTATTTTTATTTGTGAGGCTAGATTTGGACAATAGATCCAAGTAGCTGTCTCACTGTGGTTTTCCCATCTTGGGTTTCCATGTAAATATGGTGTTATGTGTGTATGTTCTCTTTTGATTTATATGGATTGAATGTTTACATTGGATTGATTACATCTAAAGGGCAAGAAATTGAATAGATAATGATTCACCCCCTCTCAGCATATCTATGTGTTCACCACCCCTTCCCACACACCCTCCTATGCAATCAGACCCAGACATGGCTCCACCTTCTCAGCTTTCTTCTCCCTCTCTTCCACATGATTCTCCTCCATCACCCACACATGTCTCTCCACTGATTCAATGTGATGAAAGAAACCCTAACCCAGTTCAAGTAGTCTCCGCTCCCTCTATAGAGAACCCTATCCTTCCATCCATCCCAGATATGTCACCCTTTGATACACCCTTGGACTTGCCTAATGTTAGTGTCATATCTAATACCACTTTATCAGAGTTAGTTCCATTCCAGGGTACCCAACATAAGGTGTTCCCTAATGTCCTATGTCCTGCCACTATTGACATTAATATTCCACACCCACTTCCAAAGCGTAAATGCAAACATTATCCCAACCACCCTACTACAAGCCAAAGCACATGTCTCCTTCACAATCGTTGAGTCCTTCTACATCATCCATTTTAGTTGTGGTGACCTCTTCTCCAACAATGGTCACTAGTGCTTGTGTTCCCACTATTAGCATCGGGCGACCCTCTATTGTCATCTATTCTAATTGTGACTCAGATCACTCTTCCCCTAAAGAAGATGTATTTGAGTCCTTGGAAGAGATACAATCTCTGTCCTCAATCTTTATAAGATCAATGAACCTCGCCTTTGGTGAGTTGTGCTAGGATCCTCCTTTGGTTGTTGATCCTCTACATGACTCGAACCAGGTGCAGTACCAAGTAATTCTCTCAACGTGGTCCCTCTAGGGGCATGTCCTTCATCCCTATATGAAGAACACGATTGGGAAGAAGATGACCTACTAGAGCATGATCCTTGAACGCAGTACCTTCGTTTCAAATGTTATTATTTGTAATGTGCATGTATGTTTTGTAATCCCCATACTTGCAGCATGATGTGTATGTTTGTTTGTTAGCTCTCCCTGGAGGACCCTTAATGCCCTTGTAGGCACATGGATACAAGGAAAATGAAAATGTTGTTACATCCGTCTATATGTTTCTACATTCTTCTATATGCTATACTTGAATTTTCCATATTTTGGGGATGATGCAAAGTGTCGGATGATTTAGCGTCCTTCCATGTTGACCCAAATTTTTTTATCTTATCTTCATGTGACCTTCTTCCTTTGTATTCATAGTTCTATATGCCTAGGGGGATGATGACAATTCAAAATTATATTTCCCTGATTATTCCTCTCCTGTATTTTATACTGACTTCAAATCATGTAGATCCCTTTGTGTCTTATTGTGATGTTGCTTGCCTTTATGTGACACCTTGTTGCGTTGCTTAGTGTCATGCCATGCTTACACAAGCCATCATTTTAGGGTTTTAAAAGTCATGTATTAGGGTTTCAAATTGATGTTTTAGGGTTTCAAAATTTACATATTAGGGTTTCAAAATGATGTTTTATAAAGGGTTTCATTTTGATATTTTAGGGTTTCAGTTTGACATTTTAAGGTTTCAATTTGATGTTTTATAATTTCAAGTTAACATTTTAGGATTTAATCTATCAAAAATTTGGCTATAAAATATTGAAAATATAGTGCATTTGCCATATTACAATTTTTTGCGACTTTAAATGTAGTCAAAAGATGAAGTTTTCACCAATTCGCAGAACATAAAAACATAGTAAAGATGGAAAATTGATTATTTATGCTTCTCATGTTAATGTCGAAAGTACCTTGAACAACTTTGTGTGAAGCCACATGAAAAATTGGTGAAGAATCACGTTCATTTCATAGAGAGAGCCATCCTCAACACTATCTCCATAGGTCACAATTTGTTCTTCCATATTTACAGCTTGTCGAGAGAGAAATGATAGGTGAAAATGACTTCTCATCTCATATATTGTTTTAAAAAAATAATAAAATATTATCTTTGTTCGAAAGAAGTTCTGAGAGGAATTTAAATATATTTTTTTTCACATTTAGCTGGATTTGCCAGCCAATGTTCCTTGATGTTATCCAAGATTTGACTGTTTGCACGTTACGTTATTTACAGGGCACTGATTCCGAATAGAGATAAATCCGAATAAAGAAGTCAATATCCTATCTCTATTCTTCGATAGCTTGGTTCCAATAATTCGCCGATAGGCTTTTATATGTGAGCACTATAGTGGTCAGAAAATTGTCACACGCCGTAAAAAAAAATTGACGCCGGCAAATTTTCTAAACTCGTCGGTTGTTCCTATCGACGTATTCCCTGAACCTCCTATGGGTGCAAGTGCTAGTATATTGAAGGGGCCTCTGCGGTGATTCCCAAGCAATAATATATTGTAGGGGCCGGTGTGGTGATTCAACATGTTTCAATAATATATTGAAGGGGTAAAGTTTAACTAGTCGCGCGTTGTCATTAAACTGGTCGAATTTATTACAGTTCGACTGGTAATTGAGAGTAAAAACCACAATGATCAGAGTCGAAAAATCGGTACGTTGTTTACGGTGGGCGTATTGAAGTGGTTTCACTTCCCACGCACTTTTAGAAAGATAGGCGACTGATTGTTGTTAAGCATACTAGTAAGATATGATCGCCGGCTTCCGAAAAGAAGTACGTTGAGTTGTATGGGCTGTAAAAAAATTCTATAAATACGATAGCCCATCTACATTCTCTTCCATAAGCCGTCGAGATCTTCTTTTAATTTTTCAAATTACAATGAAGGGACTGCAGAAACCGCATGTGGTGGTGTTAGCTTTTCCTGCACTGAGTCACTACATTCCTCTGTTGGAGCTCTCAAGGCTTGTTGCGTCCCAAGATCTGACCGTCAGCTATGTCACTACGCCCGCCAACGTACCCCGTCTGCAAGACTTTGTTGTTGGAGCTGTAAAGGGCGGTGCCGATGTTCGCCTGGCAGTGATTCGTACGCCACACGTGGAAGGCTTACCAGAGGGGCGAGAGAGCGCCGACGTTTGTCCCCCAGAGTGCTACGGCATTATATTTTCCCTGGCGACCAAGCTTCAACAACCCTTCGATGCTTGGATGGAGCAACAGTTTACCCAACAGGGAGCAGCAACAGCAGCTCCAGTCTCTGTTGTCTTCGATTCATACATGGGATGGGCGCGACAAAGCGCCGAAAAGTGGAAGATTTCTTGCGTGGAGTTTAATCCGTGTGGGGCGTTTGGAGTCAGCGGGACGATCTCAGTCTCGCGCTCGGTTATGCAGAGGAAGTTGGAGAAACAAGGGGAGGACTGTGTTGTGTTGAGTTTGGATCTGCTGAGGCCCCTCAGATTTCAGAGGCACGAGATAAACAAAGAATTCTGGAGTTTAGATGGGAGGGATCCGATCATGGAGCATGTTGCGCAGATGTCACAGAGCATCGGTAATGGCGGCTCGGGATTGATGCTTAATACTTTCGAGGAGCTGGAGCCTGCCTATGTCCAGCACCTGAGAAATCTGACGGGAAAACCAGTGTGGACCATAGGCCCCCTTCTTCCGGCTAGTTATTTGGGCGGAGCAGCTAATAAGGTTAGCACACGGGGGAAAATGGCGGACATTGATGCAGAGGAGCTTGCTCGGTGGCTGGACTCTCAGAGCGCCAGCTCGGTTGTGTACGTTTCGTTTGGGAGCGTGATCAATCTCAGAGAAGAACAAACAAAAGCCTTGGCGAGAGGGCTGGAAAGTAGCTCACAGCCCTTCGTTTGGGTTATTAGGGTTCCCGAATCCGGGAGCTCAGGAAATGTAGATCTCGCCACCAAGTATCTTCCCGACGGGTTTCTGGAGCGAACAAAGGACCGAGGGATGGTCATATGGGGCTGGGCGCCGCAGCTCTTAATTCTTTCCCATCCTTCCGTGGGTGCCTTCATGAACCACTGCGGGTGGAACTCTACGCTTGAGAGCCTAAGTCTTGGAGTTCCGATAGCCGGATGGCCTATGTTTGCGGATCATTTTTTCAATATACGAGTGTTGAGGGAATTGGATATGGGGATTCAGTTCTGTGAACATTATGATGGGATTCCAGACAGAGAAAAAGTGACGGAGGTTTTAAGACAGGTGCTTAGTGATGACAAAGGTAAAGAGGTGCGAAAAACTGCGCAGAAGCTCAAGGAGATGGCCAGAAAAGCTGTTGAAGATGGAGGCTCTTCTGAAGCAAATATCCAGGCTTTTGCAAGTGAAATGCACAAGCTGCTCAAGATGAGACAAGAACAATAAAGTTTGCGCTGCCTGTTAGACGTGAAATTGATTTAGAAGATCGTTTGTTTGTGTTATTTAGCTTACGAATAATTACTGTCCACAGACTGTTACTGTGAGTTTAGTTTAAGACTATATTCTCCTCTCTCATATTCTCCTAGCAGATTGTTTCTGTGTAGTAAGTTGTGTGTGTTATTTAGCTTAAGAGTAAGTACTGTGCACAGACTGTTTCTGTGAGTTTAGTTTAAGACTATATTCTCCTCACTCATATTCTCCTAGCAGATTTGTTTATGTGTAGTAAGTTGCTCCTAGCAGATTTGTTTATGTGTAGTAAGTTGTTTGGTTATGTGTGAAGGCTATTCTTAAACATCACATCATCCATTTTAACAGTCAAATGTTAGTTTTGACCAATAAAATAAGACAAATATTTACCACTTTTTATTATAGATGAGGTGTAAAATTACTATTGTTTGTTCCACCATTAAAATGAATGATATTTAAGTAGATTGGTGTTTACACTATCTTGAATGTGATTACACCACCACATTTTATTCTATTACATTATCATTTTTATTATGTTCTAGAGGGGGAAAATAGTGTGGCTTACGTTTTTTCATGGTTAAGGTTTTCAGTGTGCTGTAAGGGACATAAGATCACTAACATGTGAAAGGTTAAAAATATAAACATGAGGGTGAACAGTCAAAGGTCATTTGATTGTTAGTTTTTCTTGGTAGGGATATTATTGCTTTTTATAGTTTTTTTTTATCCGTTAAGGTGATAAATACCAAATATTATATTAATATAAAAGAGTTTATTTTTTTTTTTTAAACAAAATCCCCACCGGGGTTAATACAGAGAACGATACCACCCCATATAGAAGCCAAAATAGGGGAGAAAGCCAAAACCAACCGCCATTACAACAAAAAATCCATAGAAAGAAGACAAAAACTAAGCAGGCACTACTCATAAAGAGTATGCGAAAGACTATCTACATACTATAGAGAATACATAGCATATTATAACCAGCAAGCAAGAAACCAGGATAAACACCAAAACAAATGACCAGCAGCATAAAAAACTACTCCATCGGATTTTCTTCATTGAGGTCGGCTACAAGGAAGCCCTATTGGTCCTCATTGACACCTTCATCACCTCCAACTGGAGTTGCACGCTGGTAATGCAGCAAAAAAGTCCATCTATGGAACTTATCATCAATCTGCTCACATTTCTCTGCACCTATCTTTCTGTTATGAGAACGGAGCGATCTCTCCACTGAAACACTGCAATTGTTCTGTAAGCCATATACCATTGCATTGTAGATGCAATTAACTGCTGGATTCCTTTGAATATCCCCGCCTCACGTAAACAGTTTACCTGCACAATTTCGATCTGTTATTTTGACTGTTTTAATCGACCTAAGGAATCGACAATCCTCCATTCATTCGACCATAGTATTTTTCCATTAAAATTTATTCGACCTAGCATGAATTTTAGTAAGTACAGGCTGTTTAAGATTTACCGAATATCCCTTAGTTTGAAAAGACCCCCTATCAGAGCATCTCTAGTCTACAGGTCGTAGCTGGCAAGGGCTTCGTGAATTTTCTCCTCCGAAAACAAAAACTCATGAACCAATTTTTTAGCCAATGCTCTCACAAGATCCACATGTTGAATTAGGTCCATGGCATTTGATAAGAAGTGTGATACCAACTGCGAAGAGTAAATGAAATGAGACTCTTGCAGAAAATTTTTCCACATACCTCCATTTTAATTAGCTCTTTTTATAGCATTTTAGTACATTATAGCTCCTTCTAGTAAGTTCCTTTCATAGTATTATTGTGATCAAAATTATTTAATTAGTGATTATTAGATATATTTTTGCATCAATTAAATGTTATATTTTTTTCCTCCTATAGTTTATATCCATTTTTGTTAAATATTAAACATGCAATTTTTTTATCCACATATGTTTTAAAAAATAATTAACAATAGTTTAATTGGGTTATATATTTTCGCTTTTATTTTAATTGGCTCATATTTTTGAGTGTTATGAACAGAAAATACAAATTGTTTATTAAAATCTCTATAAAACAAACATCCTAAAATGACTGTTATAGATGTACATAAACATTTATTTAAATAGTTATTTAAATTGACCACCTAAAATGATGGATATAGACTGATATAAGGTTTTCAAAGTGCTCTACATAAACCGCATAAACCTAAGGCATTTGATGCTAATTGCTACCCATATTTCATGCTAAAATAATCAATGATCACTTAGAAACCATCGATACAAGGTTAAACTTAAAAGACACATCACTGCATCGGTTGAACTTAAAATGTTGCCCAAATAACCCCATATTATAGGCCAACTAATCCCGTGCTGCGCTCAATGTCTAAAGTTGAAAAGTTGAACTACAAGCAAATGAACAAATGTGTGAATATTAAAGCTGCAAACTTGACATGGTATGAACACATGGTTGCTTGGTGTTATCCAGTGAATTAATGGTGAAGATTTTGGTGACTCTAGTCCATCAAGATGTAAAATGATGTTTAAAAATGCTTAAGATTTTCTATAATTTTTTCCCCAAATTGATGGAAACTTGTCCTGGACAATCGTATGGATTAAGTATTTTCTCTTTATTCCTTTTTTCTATAGGGCCTATGCAAGGTTTCCCTAATTCTACTTTAGATTTTTTTTTAGATTTTTTATTTACTTTGAAAAATGTAATAATGTATCTATTTTGAAGCTTTTATGTATCTATTTTGAAGCATGCACCGAGGTTCTTGTGCTTTGCGATTTGTAGCTTAGAATTATTTGCCTCTTGCATCATGACCAACTTAAAATAGTTTTTCACGTCTCTCAGCGTCTTCAAAGGCCTCTTACCAGGCTGTACTCCTCATCCTGTTTGGAAAAGCTGTAATCATTGTCAATACTTTGAGGAACGTGCCGGTGAACATGACAATGAAGCGGGACCCTCACAACCATCAGTTAAGGGGAAAGACTATTGAGCTCCTGATTGTACACATGACATAAAGCAAGTATGTGAAGGCTATCTCAATTATGTTCCCATGAAATCAAGTGACACCAGCACTAGCTAGTGGACTAGGCATGTTGGCCACTGAAGGAATCTATCCCTTCATGACAAAAGATAGACGTGGCCCACACCATGGTAAAAGGGGCAAGTACATGTGCCTTAACATGTACACGGGTTACCCTTCCCGTGATTAAAAAGATGCTTTGTACATAATGGTTGTCGTTGTTTGTTCCCCTTTATCTCGTTCACGGATTATTTGGTCCCACCTTGAGGAATCTTATCCTCACATGGGTAATCCTTCGGATAAGGGTTGCACGTGTCTGTTTTGTGGTGATGGATTTCAAATTTCAATATGTTTCATTGAAGTAAAAGATCAGTCTCGGTGGAACCAGTTTCCTATAAAAGGAAGACCCCGAGAACGCTTCAAACAAGCATAGTTGGAGTTTAAAAAGTCTTATTGGAGTCTTGGAGTATGCAAGAAGAGTCTTAGAGTGTTGGAGTACCATTATCTCTAGTTTTCTCCCCTAGGTGTTTCAATCTTTAGCTTGCTCTTTATGTTTTAAGAAGAGTTTAAAGACAAAGAGTGCTATTATCTCTAGCTTGCTCTTCATGTTTTAAGCTCCTCTTTCTACATAGATGTCTAGTCTATGACAGCGCGCATTGTAATATGATGAATGTATTGTTCCTGAGTATTCGTAATCAAAAGTTAGATATTCTATGTTATTTATCATTTGTAGCTGTGTATAAAATCTGGTATCAGAGCTGAGTTACAGTAAAATTGTGATTTAATCCTAGTTTGCTTTCACTTATTACAGTCTTTGTGTGACTATATTAGTTCCAAACAAACTTAAATCCATTATGTGGATGTATCGCTCTCTGTATTGCTCTCTGTATTGCTCATACTGTCACTTTGTGTTGTAAGTCCTGTTCATAAGTCCCGTTTGAAGCTGAGGTAGGCGTTTAGGGTAGTCAAGGCGGTTATCTGGTATTTCAAGCACAGATTTGATCACAAATTGGAGCACATACACTATGGATCGAGCTTCTACATCTGGATCTGAGATAGCACCTGAAGATCACACTAAGGATCGCAAAGCTGAGGTTAGTTTCACTAATTTCTTCCCAGACTCTGAGCAAACATTTTCTTTACCTGCTGAAGAAAGTAATGTTATAGATGAGTTGTCTAGTAGTAGTAATAGGTTTGCTAATGAAGAATTTAAAGTCCCTGTGATCAAACCCTCTGAGATTTATAAGCATATACCTGATAGTCTTGTATCTATGATTAGTCAATCTTGAGGTTTAAAAAATTTCTTTGGTTATACCTCCTAGCAGAAATGCCATATAGCTGCTCTACAACATACTGTCATAGGAGGATCCGAAGGATCATTAAATCTGTTCAATGATAAGGAAATTCAGAAATTTACAAGTCAGGCTATAGCAAGTCCTAAGAATCCTCAATACATACATCTGTCCTATGTTAGAATAGGAGTGATAGGACATTATAGGAAAGGTCTTCCTATAATAATGATGATGATGCTTAAAGATTCGAGGTTCTTTAAAACTTCCCATGCTCTTTTAGGATGTGCATGTGATTCCATGTCTGAAGGACCAATCTATTTAGATTGCCTGTTAGATTTCCTAGTCAGCCTTAAAGATGGTAACCTGGATAAAGTCCTTACCTATGAATTTAATACGATGAATCTATTTATGAAGGATAATTCTGTAGATCATTCCCTTATCTTTTTGGTTCATTATCGTCTGTACAATAAGGTAATACCTTTAATGATGAATCCCAGACGAGTCCAAGGAATAGAAGGCTTTTCTACCATCTAGAAATCTACCTCAGAGCACACCCAGTTAGTAGCCCCCAAAATTGTCAAGCATAAAGACATTAAACTACCTGAAGAATGGGCTATTTCTCTTTGGGATAAGGACCATAAGCCTCCTGAATAGAAACCTCCTCAGTTACGTGGTGTAACTCTTGAGGAAATAGATGACCAAACAGTTATTCGCTTCTCCTCTGGACGTCCTTCATCCATGAGAAAGGAACAAATATTTACCCATAATAACCCTTTGCCATCTGTGTACTCCCGATCACAGAGTGTTTGTCTTCAGCCTTCAAAAGGTTTTGAAGGCCTTTTCCAAATTCCTATTGTTTAAGGAACCTCTGGTGCAAGCTCTTCTCATGCACCTGTATCGACTCCATGTCCCCATGACCAGTATTCTACCTTGGATAATGGATTCTTTAAATGCAAAAAATATTCTTTCATATTCCATCCACCATCTGGAAAAGTAAATATGCTGTCTGATAAACCTACAATCTTACCAAAATAGGATATTAAAGAAAATACTAAAAGGCTATATCTACGCCTTCTGGATCTTGTATTGTTCCTGGAACAATCCCTCCATTTAAAGATTTTATGCTCAAAGATCTGTCCGATCAATACCAAGCTAACTTCTGGCCTCTACATGTTACCCCTGTAGGTGAAGTTCAGGGATCCAGTCAGTCTAAACTGTTGAATTGGAACAACCTGTGTATCCATAAAACCCTCCTGTTTATCCATGATAGGAAAACCTAGGAAGAAATTCAATCTCTTCAGCAAGAGAAACAATTGTTGTCTCTTCAAGCTAAAATGCATGCAGTCGTTGCTTCTCTTGAACGACTAGAAAAGGATCTCTTACAAGCCATGAAAGATGAGATTCTTGAACTGAAGAATGCCTATCTCCAATTCAAAATGCATGCTGAAGCATGGTGGACCGCTCAACAACGTGCAGCTGATACACACAGAGAAAAGTTGCAACAGGTTAGAGCAGAAAGTCACATGGATTAGGAAGTGTTAAGCTCACAGATAGCCAACTGTAGAATTCAAATGAAACACACTGAAGATAAGGTTGATCTTGTCAGATCTGATATTCAACATGTTAATGAGAATACTGTATAGATCAAGGATTCTATAGTCCAAGAATCTTCCTCTATTCAGACCTTAGTTACTACCATTCAAGTACAGTCTCAGTCTCAACAAAGAAAATTGTTGAATTTCCCATCTAGTGCCCAAGGATATTTACAGGCCCAGTATGAAGGCCCAAAGATGAAGATTCATCCTAAATAGCCTATAATTGAAAAGATATTTGATCCCTCAACTGGAAGACTCAGAGAAACCACTGAGGCATAACAAGCAGCTGGCAAGTTCCAAATGGCCCGTGGTAATGGAACTAATCCTAATGGTTCCAATCTAGTTGACCCATTTAAGAATATCCAATCTTACAAGCGAGACACTCCTCCCTTAGTAAATTTTGATAGCTTTGAGGAGATAGAGAATATGAGAGGCATTGATGCTATGCGTGCCTGGATCACCAATTACATGTCAACCAATGCTGGAGCTGAGGAAGCCCAAGTGATCAAACAAGCTCTCAATTCCTTGACTGGACTAGATAGAAATGTTTGGGATCACCTCAAAGATGGATACAGAGAAAGATTGATCAACAGAGGTACTGATCAAGTGTGTGCTCATCTCACCTGTCTGTTTGTGGGAAAAACATATACTAGAGAAAGACTTGCCTATAACAAATTCATGAGAGGCAAGTGTAAAGATTTAAAATGTTTCAGGGAATATTGTGAAGACCAGTATAAAAACCTCTATATTTCTGGACATGAACAAAATCAGGCTTTTATGTTCACTACTTTCTTAAAAAGCTTTGGTCCAGATATAGGAGACTTTTATCATAAGAAAGTACTAGAGAACATGGTCCGTGAGGGTCTAGAGTTAAAAGAACTGACTTTTCCTCAACTAGTACAGTTCCTGGTCGAAATCAATGAAGATATATGTCAAGAGACACAGAAAAGGAAAGAGATAAAAAAGGTAAAGCCTATGATCTCCTCTTCTGTTTGTTATCATCTTCTACCTTCTTCTCAGTATGATAAGTGTAAAACCTATCAGTCACAGTCTTCTAAAAAGAAATACTTTGATAAGGACAAAGACAAGTATTATAAGAAGAAGAAAAAGAAACAATTTAGCAAGTATCCCCAAAAGAAAGGACACTTTAGAAAAAAGGATAAGAAGGGCTTTGGTAAGAAATGGGAACCTACTTGTTACATTTGTAAAGGTAAGCATTATGCAAATAAATGTCTAGATAGGAACAAGAAGAAAAATAAAGGAAAGGTTCGAGAGGCCAAAGAAGATGGACTTGACAATGATGAATTTGAATTCATCAATGAATATCCCTTTGATTCTGATGATATCATTCTTTCTGATTTATCAGAAACTGAATCAGAAGAGGCTGAATTCTTGTCTCCTACTGAGCAGGCTACTGTAAACATAATCACTGGTAACCCTCAGGGGTCTAACTCCAGTGATTCTGAAAATTCATTTTTTTGTATGATGTTTCATAGCAAAAACACAAAAGTAGAACTAGACAAGACCATTGAAGAAATTGTCCAACTTGAAAGCAAGCTCTATGAGATGAATATGGAACCAGAAACATGGAGGAAGCTGACTAATAAATTAGAGTAGCTCAAGTCAAGAAAGTATTTTCTGTTAAAAGAAAATGAACCTCCTAAGTCCGTGATCAGGCGAACCCCTGTGCTTAATTATTCACCTAGGCCAGCTTCACCTATTGAGTCTACTATGCCTATAGCACAACGCAGTATTGAAATTGCTCCCTCTGCAGGAAGCATGGCTAGAAGATTGTGGAGAAGGCAGCGTAAGATTTTTTTGGAAAAGGTCATTCAGCAAGCCTATGCTGAAATTACAGAGATAGAGGAAGAAGAAAATGTTAATCTTGTTGAGGAAATAGAAAAATCTCTTGAGCTAGATACATATATAAATCAGTATAATTCTTCTTCAAACATTCAGTTATCTAAAGAAGTGACTCCTCAGGAAGAACAACTATTTCAATATAATTCTCTTGTAAAGGAAGTCCCTCCTCCAGAAGAACCATGGCTATGTGAAGAACAGTCCTTCACTCCACAGAGACTAGAACCTATTTCCAGTCCTAGTCCGATTCATAATACAGTCCCATATATAGAAGAAGGCAGTAGCAGTTCTTTTAGAATGGCTCAAACTGTTTATACTACAACCTATCCAGGTGTGATTCTTAGCATTCACCCTGTTGGTATCAAAATGTATCCCCTAGCATTTTTATGGGATACAGGTGCTGATATTAATTTGGCCAGATACCAGTGCTTTCCTACTGATCTTTGGATAAAAGGTACTATAGAAATTGAATTTGGTAAAGGCAAGTTTGTGTCACAATTGGTATGTAAAGTTCCTATTCAATTAGGAAAAGATTTCTTTGATGAACTAATTTTGTTCATTATGAAGTAAATAATTATGATGGTGTCATTGGTAGCAGAACTATGCAGAGCTGGGAACCCATTATTATGGATTCCATGTTCATTACACTATTGGGTACTTTTCAAATGCCCCGTCTCCATCAGAATGTCGCCTTCACCAAACAAATTACAATTGAAAAGAAAAAGAAAAGGACAAATTCCATCTGGTTGACACAATAGATTGAAGCAACAGCTATAGATTTGGAACAGCTTAAAGCAATCTATTCACAGACTGTGATGACTAAAGACCTGAAGAAGTAGAAACGGAATCTCACCTGTTCACTTCCTTTCAAAAAAGATGCTTCAGGTAATGACATTGTTCCAAAAGCCAAAGCTAATTATTT
Organism: Cunninghamia lanceolata; assembly: GCA_027924645.1. Classification (NCBI taxonomy): domain Eukaryota; kingdom Viridiplantae; phylum Streptophyta; class Pinopsida; order Cupressales; family Cupressaceae; genus Cunninghamia; species Cunninghamia lanceolata. The sequence continues at coordinate 4,769,025 of BSBN01001187.1, read as the reverse complement.
TTTGATGAGTATGGCCGAAGTTAAGCTTTGTCGCAAAGAAATTGTTGAATTATTTTCCTTAGATATAATTCAAAGATCTAGTTCTCCATTCTCCTGTCATGCCATATATGTTCCTAAATATGATGAACATGGTGTTGAATTAACAGAGAAAAGACTAGTGGTCAATTATAAGCCACTAAATGAATGCCTTGTTGACAACCAGCATCCACTTCCCTAGGATTGCCTAAAATATCTCTGAAATAATGTATCTTTATCCTCTAGAGCTCAACAAAATTTTAGGGTGTGATGTTTTAGCCACACGTGAAATGGTTATAATGGCAGTGGTGAAAAATATCAAATTTGGATTCTTCCTCTACTATGTATAATTGTAGTGATGTTTTAGCCATGCGTGAAGTGGTTATCATGTATTTCGTAGTAAAAAAATTTCTTAGAGTTTCTTGGCTAAAATCAGACACCCTACTATGTATAAGTGCCATAGGGACCATGCTTTAAGTTTGAAGGTACTTGTTGTCACTTGGATTTGCACCCTTTGTTGAACCTATTGTTCCAACAATCCAAGGACACAATTGAACTGATCTCAAGGTGTAGGACCTTGTAGTTAAGATGAGACCTCCAGAAAAGGTTGGTTCATCTTTCTAAGCTTAAGGCTTAGAGAAATAATTTGAAACTAAACCTATTCTAACAATCACCAAGGAAAAGAGGAGAAGGAGAAATACTGAAAATGAAACATGATGCACTAGATTTAGCTTGAATAATTTTTTAATCAACCCAGGATGCATAGAATGATATTAAAACAACTGACATGTATATGCACAATACTCTTGAAACTCTTACAAAGGTTAAGGAAGAACTAGAAAGCCAAGGAATTAATGATTCATAACTAAACCCACATTCATTCCATAATACATTGCGAAAATATATGAAAAAGGAAAGAAAGTAGTGTTTGTATTGATCATGGAGGCAAAAATTACAGTTGATATCGAGCTTGGCTTCAAAAAGACCAACAACCCTAAATACCTTTTTTTACATGCATATATAACTTTACAAATCTCATTATTGCAGTCTTGGACATGGAAAAGATTGGTCAACACATTTTTTTTCAGTCATCCATGCTTGCAAACATCACACCCAAATAAGCAATGTTAGAAAAACTACAAGTTTTGGAGTGTCACCCATGCCCTAGCGTGTTGATATGACCATAGAAGGACCTGCAACAACATGGGTCATTGGAAAATCCATCTACCTTTAGTACCTGCACATTAAATTCACACCAACAACCTCATCCACCTAAGTACCTACTTCAATATGCATTAATGACATTTCTAGGCGATGAACAAACACTTTAAAAGTCAACATATGAAAATATGTGTTTTCCCTCTTGTACAACACTTTAAAATATTAATTTATACATTTTTGACACTTAAAATGCTATGTTCTAGGTCACTCAAAACTCATCGACAACCACCCAAGCACTCTTTTTCCTTTTGTTCCATCCTGTCGATGATTTTCCACTGACTCGAAACTCATCAGTGGATTCAATGTGACTCTTTTCCACTTTGTTCCTCTTTGTCAGTAATTTCCCACTAGCTAGGAACTCATGAACAACTTTACTCTATCTCCTTTCTTCATACTTTCCTTCTCTTAGAAACTTTTCATCATTTCTTTTGAACCCATGCCTTAGCCATTTCTTGGTTCTCCTTTGTCAACCTTTTGAAGAGGAATGGGAACCCTATTAGGGATTTCCCTTGTTCCTGGAATAAGGGAAATCTCTGATAATTTGTTTCCATTAGAAATTTCTCGTCGATGCAGAATTCGCCGCTATCCTCACTTTCTTTCTCTTCATCCTTTTCTTGTGATTGACGATTTCTATTTTGTTTGAAACTCACGCCAACCTTTACTCTTTTGTTTTCCATTTCTTTCCTTAGCCTTAGAAACTTTATCTTCTTTTGTTGGTGAGCTCCTGTTGTGTAGGAACTTGCAAACATCTCTCACCTTGACCTTAGTTTTCTCCCCATTTAGAAGTTCCTTGCCTCCGTCAACCCATTCCACCTTGTCAAGGAGTTCCCGATGACCTAGAACTCATTGAAAAAGGTCCTTCAAGAGCCCATTGGGGATTTCAAAGGAAATGGGAACCCATCAAGGTTTTCCCTTATTCTAGGAACAAGGGAAATCTTTGATTTGTTCTAAAGTGCTCAAAAACTCTGATGGCTCCTAACTTAATTATTTTTCAACATTTTCAGAAGTTTCAAAGGCAAACTTGCACTATGAGACATAAGGGACACAGTTAGGGGTAATTTGAAGGGTTTTGGACAAAGATTTTGTAAACTTTTCATGGATGGGCTATTTCGATAAAGGGAACTAAATAGGTCAACATTTTGGTGACCTCTTAGGAGTGTTTGCCTGCTAAACACAAGAAGCCAATGGCCTTAAATAATTCATTAGGTATAGAGTCTGTTGGTTATTTTCCCAGACTGGATGCTTATTCCCAGTAATCCTTACAAAATAGCCATCATTGATCAACAGGATTCCCAGGCCAGGGGCCAACAATATAGGAGATAAACTCTATAAATATCTCCTCTTCTTCTTTAGGCTCTGCAGAACCAAGGGGGGTATTCTCTATTCAACATCTATAAAATGCATCTATGTATTTGCTGGGATATTGACACAAAGCAAATAAATCCTCTATTAAGCAGACCAAAACTATGAAATAAGTGCAAAGGGGCTAGCTTTAGGCCTATGTTCAGTTGTAGACAGAGGATTTTGGTCCTAAAACTATTTCTAAAGTCCTAAAAGGTTTGTTTATGAAGTTTGAGTTTGATTTATATCTGGATGCAAAACTAGGACTTTGGGTTACAACAGAGATACTAGACCAGATTGGTGCCTATCCAGGGCTCAGAGTCAATAGACATGTATATGTGAATATCTACCACAGACTTGAGATAATAATCAAATTTCAAGCAGCTTTTGAAATGTCTGCCTTATAGACAATACCCAAGAGAGAGTATTTAGTTATTTCTACTTACCAACATCCTTACAGCAATGTATTCTTCTTAACACTTAATCCAAAACATTCAATCTACTCCTTGAGCAGAAGTAAGAGACTAAGTACTCAATATAGAAAACCTATATTCTAGAATCTATAACACCCCTTAGATGTTCAAAGTCAGAAGAAAAAACATATTCAGTTTAGAGATAAATAACGAAACACATGTAATGGAGCATTACTCATTTAAATCAACATGAAATTGATGATTCTGTGCATAATACATACAACATACAATTCATAAACTCACGAGACACCTGAAACAGAGTCACCAAAAAGTTGTATTCCTACTGCAGCCAGAAGTTTGTCCATTTTTCAACAACCAACAAGTAACACAGTTTGGCTTTTTATACCCAGACTCTGTACCCGGCAAAATTTATAACAAGGCAAATTAAAAATCTGCCAGATTCAATGCGTTAGGAATGGCGCTCAAAAACATTCAACGCTGTGGGGAGACAGAGAGGAATGAGTAGATGGAATCAGGATCCGTGCCACCGTTCAAGGACATTCATCTTCAAATGGGTTGTTGACCCGTCCATCACCGACCCATACCGCTGCAACTTTGCCATTAACACTTCAGCTACCCACAGCCTCTCTGAAATGTAGCAACGGTGTACCACTAAGAATTTCCTACTCAAAAACAGCTGCACCCGCTCAGGAAAAATCCATTGCTGCAGGCTCAAAACAAGGACGTCGATCAAAGAATTCATCGTTGGGATCAACGGTTGCAAAACATGCATAAAGAGTCACCAGCCAATGATATCGTGCCATGTAGGCACCTCAACTTTCTATCGCTGACCCTTCACTCTTGTATATGCAAAAACACATGCATATACAAACACCTTATATACAAGTCGGACCCCAAATTTGTATATAGTAGCCTGAAACCTTCGTCGGGTCTGGAATATATGTCCCTCATTGTATATCTGCAATATACAATGCACACAAACATGCAAACCACGGAAATCAACCTTTTGTCTGCCACAATGCACTTCCATTTCGCGTCTGGGTTGCATGTATGAAATGTATATTTGATTGTATATCCAAATATACAATCCCAAAAATACAAGTGGTGGGCCCCCAGTTTCGCAACTTGCTTTGCATTTGTCCTTTTGCACTTTTCTGCCTTTGTATGTCGTGATGGACCATTGTACTGGAGCACATGCATATTTGACTTCCTTGTATGCATTTCATTGCATAAGGCCCGATGTACATTGACATACATTCATTCCTGCACATACAAACATAGGATCTTCTACAAAATATTCCTGCAATGTATTATTTCCTTTGTATATTCCACTTGCATATTCTATATACAAGCCTGATATACAAATGTCGAATATGCCCAGAATCTTATAGAAGATTCCCCCAATGTATATGCAACCCGATATACATCTAGAAAGCATATAACTTCATTTCTCACCACTTCTGGAAGCCAACAGAGATTTCACAAGCCCGCCAATGCACATTTGCGATTGCACATACAAAAACCTAACATTTTTCATGACTGTGATAAGAAAAGGTGATAAATCACTACATGGGGACTGGTTAACCAATGAACACTACAGCATGAAGATAAAACCGAGCAACCAGGAACTCACCACAGAAGGCCACTAACAGAGTAGAAAAAATAGTGCAAGACCCCATGACACAGAAAATTTAGGATCTGAAAGAGAAAAATAGCACACACTCAAGCTTAAAACCCCAAACATAAATGATTACCAACACAGGCTCTGATTGGGGACGTGCAGGTGCAAGACTGCAGCGAGGACCAGACTCTTCTGGGGCAGACCAGACAAAACTTAAAACTCAAAACGCGATAGACTGTATAGAGCATGTACAAAATATTCACAACTAATTTACAGGGTGCATTGGAGGTACTCATTTATGTGAAAAAAGTTTTAAGGAATTTACCGTGCACTGGCAATTCCATTAGTTCACCATTTAGGGCTTAGAGAAAAAATGAATCATCTCCATAGACATTGCTAATTTGATATGGGCCAATCCATAAGGGCTCAAATTTGCCATGTTTGCCCTTCTCCTAACTCCTTGCATTCCACATAAGGACCAAGTCACCTATCTGCAACCTTCTCTCCGTAGTCCTTTTATCAAACAGATACTTCACTCTTTGTTGTTTCTTGATGTTTATCTTTTGTGCTTCTCTTCTGATTTCATCTAGTTCAACTAGCTGATTTATTCTTTCATTCATTGGATCTCCAATCTCCTCCTCGTTTCCTTGGATGAACTTATAAACTGGAAGGAGGTTATTCACAGGCAATCTAGCTGCTGCACCATATACTAATTCATAAGGTGACTTTCCAGTTACTTTTTTCACTGTCACCCTATCATCCCATAATGCTAATTTCAGCTTTGAATCCCAAGATTTCTTATTTTTATCCACCATCCTTTTGATAATTTTCATGAGGCTCCTGTTGCTTGAATTTGCCTGGCCATTTCCTTGCAAATGGTATGGTGATGTATAAGACAAATTCATTCCATAATTATTGCAAAAATCAACAAACTCATTAGACCTGAAGGACATAGCATTATCTGTAACTAATTTTATTGGCACTCCAAATCTAATAATGATATTTTCTAAAATAAAATTGATCACCACCTTACTTGTGGCCCTTTTAGTCAGAATGGCCTCAATCCATTTAGTGAAGTAATCTGTGGCAACCAGAATCCAACTGTGCCCTCCACTTGATTTTTCTGAGATTTCCCCTATGAAATCAATCCCCCATTGCTGAAATGGAGCTTCTACAACTATAGTCCTAAGGGGCAATACACCTTCATATCTTAATTTCCCTGAGAACCTTTGACAAGGATCACATTTTCTTATCATTTTGTGTGCATCTGAGAAGAGAGTTGGCCACCAGTATCCAGCTCTGAGGATTTTGTGGGCTGTTGTATAGGTAGCATAATGTCCACCACATACTCCATTGTGCATGTCACTGAGAATATCTTTGGCCTGATTTTCATCAACACACCTGAGTAACACACCATCATGATTTCTCTAATATAGCTCTCCTTGAACAATGATGTATTTAATAGCCTGTAGCTTCAGAGTCCTTTTTTGACTATCACTGAAGTGGGAAGGACAGTTAAAATTCTGCAAATAGTATATTATGTCCCTATACCATTCAGATTCTGACATATTTATAACTTCATTATGCACTTCATTCACTTGGCATGCCTCTAGATTTGACTATGTCATTAGCTTTGCTAAACCTTGTCCTCTTACCAATTTTGTGATCTGTATTTCAATGTTGAACTCCTACAGTTTGTTTATCCATCTGCATCTTCTTCCAGTTACCTCCTGCTGAGTAAATATATCTTTGACTGTTGCATGAGGCACATATGCAATTACTTGTGAGCCTACCAAATAGGGCCTGAAGCTCTTGACTACTCTGACCAATGCATACGCATGTTTCTCCATGATGTCGTACTTTAATTCAGCAGCCTACATTGACCTACTAAAGAAAGCTATAGGCTGTTCAAACCCTTCATTTTTTTGCAATAGGCATGCAGCAATAGTATGGAAAGAAGCAAATGAAAACAATTGAAATGGCCTAGAAAAATCTAGAGATTTTAAAATAGGAGCCATCTTTATTGCCTCCTTTATGTCTTGAAATGATTTGGTTGCTCCATTTTCCCATTTGACAATTGCATTCTTCTTCAGCATTCTAGAGATCTCCTTGGTGGTCTCTACAAAATTAGGAACAAATCTCCTAACAAAATTAATCTGTCCAAAAAAGAACTGAACATCTTTTAACATTTTAGGCATCTGGATTTTGTCAATTGTAGCTACCCTTTCAGGATCGATCCTGACTCCATCCTTGGAAACAATGCGTCCAAGCAGTTTTCCTTCTACAACCCCAAAGGCACATTTCTTTGGGTTAAGTGAGATGCCATACTCTAATGCTCTAATAAAAATTTGTTCCAAATGCAAACAGTGATGTTCTTCTTTCTTTGAAAAGGCATTTAAGTCATCTTGATACACTGCCAAGATTGAATCAATCAATCCTGCAAAAGCAACATCCATTGCCCTCTGAAATGTGGCACCTACATTTGTCAGTCCAAATGGCATCCTAACATATACATATGTTCCCCATGGAGTAGTGAAAGCAGTCTTGAACTGTTTTGACTCCTTCACTTTCACTTGATTGTATCCTGAGAATCCATCCATCATAGATAGAAGCTCACAGCAAGTCACCTTCTACAACATGGCCTCCATGTTTGGCAATGGATAATTATCTTTCAAAGAAGACACATTTAAATTTATAAAATCCACACAAAGTCTGATGTCACCATTCTTTCTTCTGACTAGGACAAAGTTAGACACCCAAGTTGAATGTCTGATAGGCATGATTATTCCAGCCTCCCTAAGCTTCATGAGTTCTTCCTGCATTTTAGGACCTAAGGTTGGGTTGATATGCCTCTGCTTTTGTCTAAATGGTTTAGCTTCAGGCTTCAATGGGATCTCATGCTGGAATAGATCTTCTTATAAGCTTTTAGGTCCTTATATGACCAAGCAAAAACATGTTTATACTTTCTCAGTAATGCAATCAGCATAGATCTGATATGTGGTTTGAGCTGTTTGCCAATGTACACCTTTTTGGGAGCATGAGATGTCTCCAAATTTATCTCTTCTAAATCATTCTTATTTGTTGGAGATGACTTTGTGATGAGTTGGTCCCTATTGTCAAAAGCTCTCTCTAAAGCAACTAACCCTCTAGGGATTTTATTTGTCTTTAGCTGAATTACTTCCTTCCCTAGGAGAGTTTCTTTCCCATCTTCTACTTCTAAAAAATTTTGAAAATCCATTTCCTGGTTCTCATATTCATCAATACAATGTAGAAATCTCAATAAATCTTTATCATCATCAAATACTTGCCAGCTGCATACATTATCTAGCACTATAGGTCTCAGCTTGACCTCAATGTTTGTTACATCTGACAGAGTTATATCATTTGGCCTTACAGTTACATTAGCTAGAAAATTTGCCCTGACATTTTTTGATCTCTCTATCCAATTTATTGAGAATGCATCAAACAATTCAATTGTATCCCAAACAACATGCTTATATTGTTTTAATTTCTTATTTTTTGATGCATACTTATCTCTAACTTGGGAAACAATAAGCTCTGAATCATCAAACACCTTGAGCATCTTAATTCCATGCCTCATTGAAGTGACATTCAATCCTAATAATAGAGCCTCATACTCTGCAATATTATTTGTACAGGCAAACTTCAACAAGAAAGATAATTTTAGAAGTTTACCAAATGGAGATAGAAATACAATCCCAGCACCAGAGCCTTCCTTCGAATAAGCTCCATCAAAATACATGGTCCAGAGGCCCTGTTGATCAAACTTTTGAATGCACATGTCTCCCTCTTTACCTTCTTTAACATCTGAGACAACTCTAAAATTATCACAGTCGGTGTTCACAAAGCATATCTGTTCCTCTGATTCTTGATTTTCCACTGTCTCTGATGATCTTTCCTCCCTGATCAGTTTGGCATTCCTACCATTCATAGGGATCATAGTGTATGACAGATCTAATTGCATACTTCCACTAATCAATGTTGCCCACCTTCTTGACAGCAACATGCCATATTGTGGCTTGATATCAACAACTGTTATGTTCATTTTGTAGGTCTTTTCAGGATATGCTACCACTCTAAAATCAACATCCTTCATAATTCCAATGACAGGTACCTCGATAGCATCCATGGCATAGCACTTCCCACATGCCTTATCTATCTTTAACCCAGCTTGCTGCATGATGGCCAAAGGCATGATGTTTGTGGATGCCCCTGAGTTGAGCATACAATTTCTAATTATTCTTCCATTTATGACAAGGGAGACATAAAATGGTTCCACTTGTGAAGGGCACTTTGTCATGGTTATCCCCAAATATACCTCAGGAACTTCATCTTCGTCAACGTACAAGGCCTGTTTCTTGCCCTGAGGTTCATCATTCTGCTTGGCTTGACAGGATACACCTGAAATCAGGGATACTACTTTATTTTTGAACTCTTCTACTTTCATCAGTTCCATTAGTGGAACAGAGACTTTTATTTGAGACAAGACCCAAGTGATGTCAAATGGAGCATAATTTTGAATAACAGTTGTAGCTTGCTCCACCATTTTATTTTTATCCTGAGATGATCCAGCTTTAATTTTTATAGCTCCTTGTCTGTCATTGTTGCTCTAAAAATTTTTAGTTTGATCCTCAACCTGGGGAATTGTGTTTTCTATTTTTTGCTTAAAACCTTGTTTATTATTGTTCCATTGTTTCTTTATGTGTTTCACTCCCCTTATAATTTTGCACTAGTTGGCTCACAAAAGTGTTCTCTCGTTGAGGTGAGCTGCCTACCTGAGCTTTACCCCTGAGATTGTAATTACTTTTGACTTGAGCTACTGCTGCCGCTGTGAGGGCTCTAATTTCTTCATCAGAAGGTCTCCTCAAACTATTCAGAAAATTGTGTGAATCTTGAGCATAAGCGTAGCTGTCTTCCTCATCTTCATCATAAGGAAACTGCTAATAGACCTGCATCTCATCATTCGCATTTGCATCAGCATCATGAAAAGAGTATCCTCTGTTTGTAGACAGCATATTGACATTATCATCGTCCATGCAATGCAGCTCATTGCATTCATCAGAGGCAACGATATTATTATATAGAGACTGAGCAATCATACATTGTGACTGTGAATGAGGCATTTGGTAGATTATACACCATGGGGTGTCATTAACAATATTTATAGCTTTCTTCAAAGGATCAGGAGTTTCCTTTGTATTATGAGCTCTTGGATTTGTATTACTGTGCGGGGGAACGGGTTTACCATCACGCCAATTAGTATGATATGACATATCATGTAATGATGGTCTTCTTTCTTGCCTTTGGTAAACTGGCCTATCAGGACCTATCCCCTTTTCATTTTTAGCTATTCTATAACTCATGTCCTTAAAAACATTTGTTAATTTATCTATTTTATCCTCAAAAGTAGATGCATTACCTTGGATACTCTGAGATTTAGTGTTTGGATTTTACAAAATTTTCACATCATCCCTTCTATTTGTCTTACCAGACGCCTTCCTGTTATTTTCAATATTAGTTACTATTTTGAAGGCATCCCTGAGACTGTGAGGTCCCTTGTCTCTTAATCCATAAGTTGTCTTGGCATCAAAAGCATTTATGTACAACACTATGCACATAAGTTCATTAGGCCTTAAGTGCTGTGGCAATTTATTCAATACCTTCATGAATCTAGCATTGAAATCAACAACTTGTTCATTTGATCCTTTGGCAATGCCAATAAATTCATTAATGAAGAAACTAGGATCAGTTTTGTCACCATATTGTTCCTTGAATATTCTCCTAAATTCATCCCATGATGAAATGCTTCTGTCAGGCAGACCTTTGTACCATTCTTTGGCTTCATCAACTAAGGATTGCATGAATGATTTCGTGAAAACATCCTCATGCTCAACCTCAAAGTTGTCCATGATATTCTGAAAAACTTTTAGATGGTCTTCACCTGACACAGTATTATTTCCTGAAAATTTAGGTAGTTGCAGCCTCACATGTTTGTCAATAGGATTTGGATAACTCGGAATGCCATCAAAACAAGCTGTCTGAATCTATCCAACTACATTGGCTGTCTACCAAATTGGTTAGCATTGGCATTTCTATTTGCATTATGATTTCTTACATTATTTAATGGAGCTCTAGCATTATTTGCATTTTGTCTTTGATCATTACGCTGATCCTGGACCTCATTCCTTTGCTGATTTCTCTGCACATTTGTGTTTTCAAGGGTAGGAATTGAATCATTCTGAGCAACTCTCAGGGCTTGCACTTTCTATCTCATGTCATCTCTGGTTTCAACTGCTTGCAGATATTCTATTTCTATCCTTAAGCTCTTAATTTTATCGGCTAGTTCCTCCTCTCTAGGCATAGAAGAGGATAATTTTATCACATTCTGATCATCATTATCATCATCCCTTAGGGATTTAGCTTCTTCAAATCTGTTAGGGGAGTCATGGAAAGGGCGTTCTTGAAACACGTCCGACCTTATTCTCAATCCACCACCCTACTGTCTCTAATACACATTCTGAATTTCAGCCTCAGTGTTTGAAAAAAAAGGTATTGTCTGCTCTGAAGATCCTGGATTGTCCTGAATAAATTCATTTTTCCTGGGGCTAGGAGAACCATCTTGACTAGCTTGAACAATCCCCTTTTTTCTATACATCATTTTTGTGGGTAACTCTTCAAACAGAGTATTACGCTGGGATCTTCTCCCTTGCATACAAATTTTTACTTTACCAGTTGGGAGATTGGTTTGGAGTCACCACCTATTACTAGGAATTGTTTTATTTTGGAATCAGGGTTCTTTTACAAGTATTCCCCAGTGGAGTCGCCAAAATCTATTGGTTATTTTCTCAGACTGGATGCTTATTCCCAGTAATCCCTACAAAATAGCCATCATTGATCAATAGGATTCCTAGGCCAGGGGCCAACAGTATAGGAGATAAACTCTATAAATATCTCCTCTTCTTCTTTAGGCTCTGCAGAACCAAGGGGGGTATTCCCTATTCAACATTTATAAAATGCGTCTATGTATTTGCTAGGATGTTGACACAAAGTAGATAAATCCTCTATTAAGCAGACCAAAACTGTGAAATAAGTGCAAAGGGGTTAGCTTTGGGCCTATGTTCAGTTGTAGACAGAGGATTTTGGTCCTAAAACTATTTCTTAAGTCCTAAAAGGTTTGTTTATAAAGTTTGAGTTTGATTTATTTCTAGATACAAAACTAGGACTTTGGGTTACAACAGAGATACCAGACCAGATTGGTGCCTATCCAGGGCTTGGAGTCAATAGACATGTATATGTGAATATCTACCACAGACTTGAGACAATAATCAGATTTCAAGGGGCTTCTGAAATGTCTGCCTTATAGACAATACCCAAGAGAGAGTATTTAGTTATTTCTGCTTACCAACATCCTTACTACAATGTATTCTTCTTAACACTTAATCCAAAACATTCAATCTGCTCCTTGAGCAGAAGCAAGAGACTAAGTACTCAATATAGAAAACCTATATTCTAGAATCTATAACACCCCTTAGATGTTCAGAGTCAGAAGAAAAAACACATTTAGTTTGGAGACAAATAATGAAACACATGCAATGGAGCATTACTCATTTAAATCAACATGAAATTGATGATTCTGTGCATAATACATACAACATACAATTCATAAACTCACGAGACACCTGAAACAGAGTCACCAAAAAGTTGTATTCCTACTGTAGCTAGAAGTTTGTCCAGTTTTCAACAACCAACAAGTAACACAATTTGGCTTTTTATACCCAGACTGTGTACCTGGCAAAATTTATTACAAGGCAAATCAAAAATCTACCAAATTCAATGTGTTAGGAATGGAGCTCAAAAACATTCAATGTTGTGGGGAGACAAAAAGGAATAAGCAAATGGAATCGGGATCTGCGCCACCGTTCAAGGACATTCATCTTCAAACGGGTTGTTGACCTGTCCATCACCGACCCATACCACTGCAACTTTGCCATTAACGCTTCAGCTACCCATAGCCTCTCTAAAATGTAGCAACAGCATACTACTGAGAATTTCCCGCTCAAAAACAACCACACCCACTCAAGAAAAATCCATTGCTGCAGGCTCAAAACAAGGCCGTCAATCAAAGAATTCATCACTAGGATCAACGATCGCAAAACATGCATAAAGAATCACCAGCCAATGATATCGTGCCATGTAGGCACCTTAACTTTCTATCGCTGACCCTTCACTCTTGTATATGCAAAAACACATGCATATACAAACACCTTATATACAAGTCGGACCCCAAATTTGTATATAGCATCCTGAAACCTTCGTCGGGTCCAGAATATAAGTCCCTCATTGTATATCCGCAATATACAATGCACACAAACATGCAAACCGCGGAAATCAACCTTTTGTCTGCCACAATGTACTTCCATTTCGCATCCAGGTTGCATGTATGAAATGTATATTTGATTGTATATCCAAATATACAATCCCAAAAATACAAGTGGTGGGCCCCCAGTTTCGCAACTTGCTTTGCATTTGTCCTTTTGCACTTTTCTGCCTTTGTATGTCGTGGTGGACCATTGTACTAGAGCACATGCATATTTGACTTCTTTGTATGTATTTCATTGCATAAGATCCGATGTACATTGACATACATTCATTCCTACACATACAAACATAGGATCTTCTACAGAATATTCCTGCAATGTATTATTTCCTTTGTATGTTCCACTTGCATATTCTATATACAAGCCTGATATACAAGCAGGGCTGATATATAAATGGTGAATATGCCCAGAATCTTACAAAAGATTCCCCCAATGTATATGCAACCCAATATACATCTAGAAAGCATATAACTTCATTTCTCACCACTTCTGGAAGCCGACAGAGATTTCACAAGCCTGCCAATGCACATTTGCGATTGCACATACAAAAACCTAACATTTTTCATGAGTGCGATAAGAAAAGGCAATAAATCACTACATGGGGACTAGTCAACCAATGAACACTACAGCACAAAGATAAAACCGAGCAACCAAGAACTCACCACAGAAGGCCACTAATAGAGTAGACAAAACAGTGCAAGACCCCACGACATAGAAAATTTAGGATCTGAAAGAGAAAAATAGCACACACTCAAGCTTAAAACCCCAAACATAAATGATTATCAACAGAGTCAAAGGGAAAGTACATCAACCATCTAAAACACATTCCAAACCAAACCATACAACTGAACATTGCCTCTAACAATAAAACAACACAAAAACAATAAAGCATGCATTCTCCTAATGAGAATGCATCATGTGCAACAACACTTATATTGCAAAGGCAACCTACAAAAACCTAATCTAAACCTAAACTAACCAACTAGAAGGAGACTCAAAAAAATTCCATTAACTAGTTTTTTAAAATAGCTACCCTTTCTAATCAACTTAACATGCTTTTCATGCTTGTTGGTAGTCAATAAGAGGTGGAGAATGAATGGGCATACACCATATTGATGAAATCCACTCTAAGAATAAAATCAAACTCACCTACCAAATTGAATTGATTGGGAATGCAACTTTCTTGAAATGGATAGGTGGGTTGATTCTACTCATCTTGATGCTCAACTTCATGCTCAAGAGTGGGCATGACAAGTGGTGACTCCTTTCTATTTGTCTCTAGCTAGACCAAATGTTTAATAGGACATCCTCTTGAAACGGTGCTCAAACAATCAGTGTGGACTTCATGCTTAGGCTCTAATTCCTCATCACTCTTCTGGTTGGGATTCTCTAGTTCTTGTGGCTTATTTAGGATCCTATCCACTTCCACATCATATTCATAGTGCTCACTAGTCTCCTCTTCAAGAAGTATTGGCTTGGTATCAAGGTACGAATATAAGTCCTCTAGCTCATCCCAGAAAAGGTCTTGTTCAAGATCCTCTTGACTCTTGCACATGAGAGGGTTGACCATAACTTCATGATGACTCTCCTAAAGGTTTAAAAGTACACATCAAAATCTTGCTTATGGAGTACATGCTCTTTTTTTATCTTGCTCGACTTGATGAGTGACTTCATGTGTATCAAAATCTTCATCCCCCAACATAGGGTCATCCTTGTACTTCTCTTCATGAGCAAGAACTTCATTCTCACACTTATCGTCATGGGCTATGAACTCACCATAGTCTTTAATAACCTCATGTTGCTGTGAATCTATTATTAGCACATTCATTGGCGTGCTTTCTTCTTCCTTCTAAACAAAATAAGGTAGCTCATCAAAGACGTCAATGCTACCACTCCTGATAGCCTCTACTAAAATTTCTTCTACAAGTTCCTCCTTGGGAGAAGAAATGGAGCTTCTATCCTTATTCTGTGAGTAGCTTTCAAGATCAAGAATAGTAAGGAGACATCCTCCTCATTTTCTTCTTCCTTGCTCCCCTCTTGCACAAGTTGTCTTTGACACCAAATTCTCTCAACATGCAAGATTTGCATCTTACTCTAATTGATTTCACCAAAAGTGTGCGAAAAGCCCTCAAAGGAATCAAAATCCAGAGGATTTAACTTTTCATGTGTATCAACATCTTCAACACATGAATGAGGCTTTCTATTAGTAGGTTGTTCTTCTTCAGCTTTAGACAGTACCCTCTCTCGCTCACCCAACTGACTAGCTTGCCAAACAACTAGTCCACCCTTGAAGAGTGAAATGGTGCTAAAATCATAAGGCTCACATAAAATGGGGGCTTGAAGTGTTTGTTGAGTTTCAAAAAGAAGGATAGGCCTTTGAGATGGTTGTTCTCAAGTTGGAATAGATTGAATTTGTATCGAAATAGACCCTTGAACAAGATGACGGTCTCTAAAACTTGAGATTTTGAATATGGAAATCTAAATTGAAGGTTTAGAAGGCATCCCTTGCTTGAAGCTTGGGATTTTAAATTTGGTAGGCTTCTCTACCACAAGTTGATTCATAGTTGTAGGAGGAGACTGTCTGAAACTAGGAATGGATGAGGTTGATTGAGATTCAATCCTTTGAATTTGGGCAAGCAATTGCCTCATTTTTTCCTCTTTAGCTACAACCTACATAACAAGATGTTCTTGTTTACACCTTTCTTGTGCCTTCATCTCCTTTTGGTGAAGGTAAGATTGATGAACAAGCTCTTCCTATTGTCAGTTGTGCTCTTTCTCCCTTTTAGCTTCATCAAAATTTCTTTGAAAATCTAGTGCCTTATCCTTGAGACTCATGTTGTTAATATTTTGAGGTTGATTAGTCTATCTCTATCTCTATCTCTATCTCTATCTCTATCTCCCTCTCCCTCTCCCTCTAACTCTTTATATTCTCTCTCACTATCCTTATATTTCTCTCTCCCTCCCCCTCCATCTCTTTCTATCTCTCTTGCTATCTCTTTATATATCGCGTCCTCTCCCTATCCTTGTCCCTCCCTCTCACCATCTCACTTTATCTCTCCCTCTACCTCTCTATCTCTCTATCTACCCCTCTTTCTATATTTTTCCCTCTCTCTAACTCTATCTCTCCATCTCCTTCTATCTCCCCCCACTCTCTCTCTTTCCCTCCCTTTCCCTAGATCCCTTTGTCTCTCTCTCTCTCTCTCACACACACACACACACACTATATATATATATATATATATATATATATATATATATATATATATATATATATATATATATATATTTCCATCTATTTCTCCCTCTATGTCTTTATCTCTCTATCATCCTTCCCTATATATCTCTCCCTTTCTCTATATCTTTTCACGTTTTCACACTTCTAAAATGCAAATGAAAATGGGAAGTCACAGATCTATGTTTTTCATGTTTAACACTAAAAAATGTGATTGTGTTATAGCGTGATTGTGTTTTACTTTTTTAGGACCAAAAAGTGCAGCGGCAACTTTTTGGTCCCCCATTTTCATGCACACACCCATGTTTCTTGCATATTCAATTTATAAACATTTGAAGGTATACCATATGGACATGAAATCTACATTTCTCAATGGCTATTTAGATGAGGAGGTTTATATAAAGCAACTTGAAGGATTTCATGTGACTAAAAAAAGACTATGTGTGTAGATTGAAGAAGGCACTATATGGTCTAAAACAAACCCCTCGGTCTTGGTATGCAAGGTTGGACAAATATCTTCAACAACAAGGCTATAAGAAAGGTATAGCTGCTAGCAATCTGTATTTTAAACATGAAGGTAATAATATGCTGATTGTCATTATTTATGTTGATGATATAATATTTGGCGGAAATAATGACAAAATGTGTAAAGAGTTTGCTGGCGCTATGAAGAAAGAATTTGAGATGTCCATGCTAGGAGAATTAGCATTTTTTCTTGGTCTACAAGTAAATCAATTAGACATAGGGATCTTCATTTCTTAGACCATGTATGTGAAGGAAATTTTGAAGAAATTCAAGATGGAAAATTGTAAGCCGGTTAGTACACCTATGGTCACTGGGTGTAAGCTTAGCAAAGATGATGAATCTGCCTTAGCAGATCAAACTTTGTATAGGTCTATGATTAGAAGTCTCTTGTATCTCACAACAACAAGGCATGATATTATGCAAGTTGTTTGCATGGTAGCTCAGTTTCAAGAAGCTCCTAAGGAAACACATGTCAAAGCTGTGAAGAGGATATTAAGATATTTGAAGAGTACAGTAGATTATGGTCTATGGTATCCTGTTGGTGATGATTTTACTTTAACTTCTTACACAGATGTAGATTGGGCTGGTTGTGTGGATGATAGAAAGAGCACTAGTGGTGGTGCATTCTTTCTAGGTGCTAAATTAGTAGCATGGTTAAGTAAGAAACAAGAATTAGTCTCTCTATCAACAATTGAAGCTGAATATATAGCTATTGTATCTTATTGTACTCAAGTATTATGGATGAAACAAACATTGAAAGACAACAAGGTGGATATTAATGAGCTAGTTAACATTCTTTGTGATAATACTAGTGCAATAAACATCTCAAAGAATCCTGTTATTCATTAATAGACCAAGAACATATCCATTAAGTACCATTTTCTCAAAGAGAAAGTTGTTGAACAAGAAGTCAAGTTGGACTATGTGGCTACAAAATAGCAGCTGGTAGATATCTTTACAAAACCTCTTCCCAAGGAGACATTTCAATAGCTCAGACAGAAGTTAGGTGTTGCTCCTTCTCCTATCTCTACTTGAATACGAAATGTATTCATCTAGGGGGAGTATATCATAGTATTTCTTTTTCCCTAGTACACAATTGTCTTGTAGGATGATTGTCCTAAGGGGGAGTAAGTTTGCATTATGATTTTTTCTGTGAGTCCCTTTGTAATTGATGTCAAAGGGGGAGAATTCTGTAGTCTGCTAACAATAGCAAGGGGGAGAATCATAGTAGCAAGGGGGAGAACGGTATGGTTTTGATGAATAGTAAAGGGGTTTAATTTTCATGATCAATTTAGATTCAAGTCAGATTTAGGTGTTTCCATCAATGACAAAGGGGGAGGGAGAATCACAGTAGCAAGGGGGAGAATGATCAATAGTAGTATATGGGGTTTGGTTTTCATGATCAATTCAGATTCAGGTCAAATTCAAGTTTTGCCATCAATGACAAAGGGGGAGATTGTTGAAATTGTTGTCATTGATGTCAAAGCTGTCCTATCAGCAAAAATTCCTTAGTTCGAACCTATTTCAAAGAGTGTTTATTGGCAATTTGGAAGAAACAAGAAGTGGAAGCCTATCGACAATTTGGAAGAAATGAGAAGTTATATTACTTACATCGGCAATGGAATATAAGCTCCTATCGACACCTTTGAAGAAATGAGAAATCACATTATCAACAAAATGGCCTTAGTCTGAACCTATCCTCTATTGGCCTATCGGCAACTTTGAAGAAAAGCAAAGTCAAGTGAAGTGGAGTGTTTATTGTTGAATGAGCAATTTTGAAGAAAAGTGAAGTCAAGTGTTATATTGGCAAAGCAAGATGTGTTATATTGGCAAAGTTCTTCAAATGCGAACTCGTTTTAAAGTTTGGCTTTTCACCAATTTACCGACAACATAAAGGGTAGATTAAAGCTCAAAGCTTAAGTCAAAAAGGCATAGTCAGGAAACTTTTCAATTCCTGAACTAGTTAGCAAGTTTGGCTCTTAGTCGATTTGCCGACTAGCTGCCACAGCTTATTTGAATAGGCTAAGTCCTTCAAAATTTTGAAGAGAAACTAAGTGTTTCTAGTGTTGTCCAGAAAATTAGACAAAGGCTAACTAGTTAGGAAGTTGGCAATTTAGCCGATTCACCGACTAGGTGATATATTGGCTAAGTATGAAAAGTAGTTTGTGATAGTTGAGAATCGCTGATAAAGAGAAATGGGCAAGTTGGTAATAAAGTGCAAGTTCAAGTTTTTATAGTTTTTCTGATAAACCGATAAGTTTGTTAAAAGGTCTCTTTACCGACAAAGAAGAATTGATGAGTTGGCACAGTTCATAAGTTTCAACCTTCATTGATAAGGTGATAGTTCATGCTAGCATGGATTTGTCGATAGAAGGTAAATAAAGGTAAGTTTGAAAAAAGGCACTTTCACCGATAAAAGGATTGTATGTTAAGTTTGTGAAACATTAAATTTGCCAATAAAGGCATTAGAAGCATTAGTTTGAGTTATCATAAGTTCACCACTAGAAGGCACAAAAGACAAAGTTTTGAAAAAGTAACATTTGCCAATAAAGATAAAGTTCTTATACTTGTGATTTCGCTGATGACAAAGGAAATAAAGGTAAGTTCAGGATAGTGTAATTTCACCGATAAAGCATTAAAAAGGAAGTTCTGAAAAGTGTCTTTGTGTCAATAAGTGTCAAAAAGGTTTAAAAGACTTAAGTTTAGATAACTATATTATTGCCGATAGAAGGAGCCGAAAACTGAGATTTCACTGACAAAGGGCATTTAAGGCATTGAAGTTTTGGAAAATTGATGTTTGTCGATAAAAAGACATATGCCAGTATGTCCAGCGGCACTTGTAAGATCACAGAGTGTCATTTGATTTGTGGGAATGCTCTACAGTAAACAATGAATGATTTCATGATAACTTTGCTAATATATTTGAGCTAGAAGTCAGGTGCGACAGTTAACAGTTGTGGAATGAAATGAAACTGTCTATATTCAATTTTGGAGTGGTTGTAGCAGTTCACCTATTGTAATGAATGTGTTTTACACACATTGAATCCGTAGTGAAAGGGTTGCTCACCATATTGAATATTGTTGTTCACTTTGTGAGAGAGAAGAGAATGCAGATTGCATAGAGGAAGGAGACAATTGTGTTGATGCAAAACACATAGTGAGTGTGTGGTGGCAAGGTGCATTTCAGGTTACAAAAGAGCCATTATTGCACATATGAAACTATAAAATTCAAGGGTTGTAGCCTCTTTGTTTTAGATTGGGGTTGAAGTCTCATTGTATTGAGTTGGAGCTCATTGTAGGTGTGTGATGTACCTGTAGATGGTAGCCTCAAAACATTGCCTTGGGTGTTGATTTACCTGTGGGTTGGTGCATGGAAAACATATATAATCAGTGCTTATTGTGAGGTTGGATTTGAGCAGTAGACTCAAGCAACTTTCTCACCATGGTTTTTCGCATTCTAGATTTTCCACGTAAATCTAGTGTCTTTCTTGTGTGTGTGTGTGGTTTTTATATGTGCCTTCCATTTTTGTTTGTTTATTGCATTTTAAAGTTTTAACATACATTGATTCACCCCCCTCTCAGTGTATTAGTGTTCTTTCAACATGTTGCTCACCATCAATGCTCTAGTTTCTCTATTAATAAACTAGGCATTGATCTTCAACAAATTTTGTAAGAGAACAATATAGAGATAGCTAATATGGACACTTGAAAACAATTATGTCACATTGAACAAGGTTGCCTTCTCATCTATTTCAATTTTTTTAATCAATACTTCTACCTTGAAAGCACAATTATATGACATTTCCCACCATCATGTTTTAATACAAAGTAATGGTTAATGTTTGCAAACTAAATGCTCTCCACAACTAAATGTTACAATATCTCATTCCAATACATCCTTGTTTGTCACTCTCACTACAATACAGATACAATCCCAAGAAAAAGGCAAGTACTAGAATTAAAAAAATTGACAAACAATCCTATAGTTTACATTTAATTTCATTATCCAATAATTTGGATACTTCTTCAACTTACTAAATTTTCAAATTCAACTTCTAATGAGTTGGATTCAGAAAGTTAATGATAGTCCATATGCAAGTTCAAAATAGACACAAGCAATAAGACTTAATGACTATTAATTACAAGAAGAGTCATTACATTTTCCACATCATGGGAAAGAACTTGACACAATGTGTCTCTTCTTTATTTTTTATATATTCTCCTTTTTTGTGTTTTCCATCGATCAACATTTCTCCTTTATCCTCCTCACATTAAAGTTGTGTAACATGTCTTTTTTGTATTTTTTATTTCATGGTGCTCTTTTTAAAGGTCATATTTTTAGATTGATGCAATATTTTTATTTTTAGTGTAATGTATTTTTGAATTTAATTGTGTGTATTTTTGCATCAATGTTTTAGTGGTGCTCTTTTTTAGGTCATATTTTTTAGATTGATGTAACATTTTTATTTTTAGTGTAAAGTATTTATGAATCTAATTGTGTATTTTTGGATCAATGTTTCAGTGGTGCTCTTTTTTAGGTCAGATTTGTTAGATTGATGTAAAATTTTATTTTTAGTGTAAAGTATTTCTGAATTTAATTGTGTATTTTTGCATCAATGTTTCAATGTTGCTCTTTTTTAAGGTCAGATTTTCTAGATTGATGTAACTTTTTTTTTTTAGTGTAAAGTACTTCTGAATTTAAATGTGTATTTTTACATCAATGTTTTAGTGGTGCTCTTTTTTAAGGTCCTATTTTTTAGATTGATGTAACATTTTTATTTTTAGGTAAAGTATTTATGAATTTAATTGTGTATTTTACATCCATACTCACAATTAAATCCAGAAGCACTTTACACTAAACTAATGAACTATGGAAAATTCATGTCTAATAGTTTTATTTTTACTTTTTGCATCAGGTTACAAACAAGGAACTTTCTCTACCTCATCTAAATAGTTGTGCAACATATCTCTTTTGTGTTTTTCATTGGTGAGTTGTACCTATTTTATTAAGCTACAATCCATTTTATCTCTCTTAAGTTTTTTTTTTATTCATGGGTAAACGCTTTTGACCAGAGCTATGAACTAGTTACAATATCAGGTGGGCAGGGGGGAGACTAGACCTCATGACCATCTTTACCGCAACGGAATTACTTAGCCAATTGAGCCAAGGCCCCTGCCCATTTTATCTCTCTTAAGTAAATAGTTGTGTAATGTGTCTTTTTTCTATTTTCTAGTCAAATTCTACCTTATTCAGCTCACATAAATAGTTGTGCAATATATCTTTTTTTTTTGTGTTTTCTGCTGACTAGCCGTGCATGCTTCTTAAGGCCAAAAGACTAATCTAACATTTTTTTCAAAAGTTGATGTTATAATCAGGGAAATTTATTTGCCTCATGTAAAAAGTGGTGCAATGTCTCTTTTTTGGTGTTTTTTGTGGACAGGATGTCCTACATCTCAAGGCCAAATTTTACATTATCTAGCTCAGCTACTTGTAAACATCATCCAATTTACTAGTTAAAAGTTAATTTTGTCCAGTAATAATAGGACAAATATTTACAAATTTTTATATGGTTGAAGTGTAAAATTTCTATTATTAACTTTTGATGATTGAACCAGAAAATGTTTAAGTAGACTGACCTACCTCATATATGTAGTTTACATGTCTTTTGTTTATTATTTTAGTCAACCAATCATGCTTGCTTCTTAAGTTCATATTCTATTGTATTTGCCTCATGTCAACAATAGTTTAACATTTTTTTGTGTCGTCCACCTTCTTTGTGTTTTTGAATTGATTTTTCTGCAGAAAAAGGAAGAAGAGATTTCTCTTGGCAAGGATGAGAAGAGAAAAAAAAATAGAACACATGGAGCTAATAGTAGTGTACATGTACTCTGATAGAATTAATATTTGTATATGTTTAGTTATTTTATTGATAGTTTAATGGATATTTTTCTATAATTGATAATTGGTTATATTAAGTTTGTTTTCATTATGTAGATTAGTACCGTTGACAAATTATTAGCTCCAATAGTGATATCTTTGAACTTCTTGGATAGACCTTGGTTTTTTCCCATGTCTTCAACTGTGACTAAATATTGGAAACTTGGTTGGTGAAATATAAATGAACTTAAACCAATCCTTGTAAAAGGTGGATAGTGTTTACCATTGAAGAGAAACATTGTTTTAAAGAAATAAATAGATGCTCTGAGTATTCTTCTCTAATTTAGTTAGGGTAAATAAATGAAATAAACAAAGATAATCAAATTACCCTAGATGGAGGAGTCAAGTCAAAAAAATTGCACAATTTACATGCTTTTCAAAAATGACAAATAAGGTGTTCAATGACTTAGCTTTGTTTGTGATGAGATGATGCTTCATTGTAATTCATTCTCATTGATCTAATTCTAGTTTCTACTACTAGATCTATGACACTAAAGCTTTGACAAACTAAGAGATGACATGTGCTTTGACTTGGATTAATCTTGTAGCTATGGAACTAATCTTTGCACCTATAGTTTTGACCTTGGATTTGTAGTTTTGAATTTTTACTATGGCCTTGATCTATAAACTTAATGTCTTTAGCTATCTATTTACCTTGGTTATTTGGACTTAGTGCTACCTAGAGGCATCATTAGGGATTGTTATGCCAGGAATGGGAGGAAACTTGTTGTAATGCCCCTTCTTGTTTTGACCTTATGAGGCTTAGTAATGGAATGGTATCTTTTTGAGACTAAGTAACCAAATGCTATGAATTTTGTTAAAGATTAACCCAAAGACTAAATAATGATTTTAGTGTTATATACTTGTTAAAATGATTCATGAGCATTAAATTGAGGATTTTAGTTTATCTATATGGATTAAACATTTGATCTTAAATATATTGTGTGATGGGAATGGATGACATGTTTTCATTAGCTAATATTTTTATTTCTTAATTGATATTTGAATGGCTTGGACTAATTCCATGTGTGTTTTAATATGAGCAACTTGCATTGCTTACAATAATGATGCCCTAACAAATTTTCCATGTGTCTAGGTAATCGATGAAGTAGATGTGCTAATTGAGTTGAAGGGGAGTATATGAATTAACAAGAAAAGCTTGCCATGTGCATATGAAAACTATTAAGAGAAAAATAGAGTAGCCAGATGTCAGTTGAAAGACTAGGTGTCAAGAGTCACAAACAACATGAATAAAATGATTGCAAGAACTAACAACTAGGTCAAACTTGGGGATAGTGTGTAGGGAGCTAATAAGCCTAGAGAATTTGTGTCTTGGGTAAGGGTAACATTACCTACTAGATTGCACTGCTAAACAAATAACCAATCAAATAAAGCCAAATAATTGTATGGAATGGGAGTCTCAAAAATGAAATAATTTCTTGAGACTAGAAACATTTTAAATGTTCATTCTAAAAAATTATTGAAGCTCCCTAATAGCTCAATAGGCTCAAAGAAGGAAAAACTTGAAAGAGTGTATAAATAGTAGAAATAGCCTTGTTGAAGGTCATTAAATTTGCAAGAATTTGATGAACCAAGCTATGAGAAGCATCTGCGAAGAAGGAAGTCAATGAATTCTTTGAGAAGGTATAGGTAAATACAATGGATATGTAGAGGTAAGAGGTCAATGTTATTAGCTTGTGAATAAATTTCATATGTATGTGCACTATGTGTGTATGTGTGTGCACTTGTCAATTATGTTTATCACTATGTGTGTGTATCAAGGGATAAGTCTCTATATTAATCATGAATTTTGTGAGTCTCATGGTGTAAGTTTGAGTTGTGTTTCTTTTGTACAAGTGTGGTATAGTCTTGCACTAAGTTCTTGTCAACGAATGACAAGAATAACTTTATGAATTGGAGGCCTTAGTGAAGCTATATAGCCTCCATTTATGGAGAGCAAAGCTTTGTGGAAATTTGTGATTCAAGCCAGATGATAGTTATCCTAGTTGAGTTTGGATACTGGTTGTCATGGTTAAAAACTAGATAGTGTCACCTTGCCATAGTGAGATGTTTCCTTGAATACAAGATGTTCCTAAGGTGATGGTTGTCATGGTGAATAACTAGATATTATTGCCTTGTCATGGTAATGTGTTGCCTCATCATTATGGTGGTTCTTGTTCAACAAACTTGGGCCCATTAGAGTGGTAGTAGGGTCAGTGCAAGAAGTTGGGTCCACTTTTTGGCCAAAAAGTGGAAGTGTTTTCCCTGATTTTCAGAATTTGTCGCATTTGACCTTAAAATTTGAAGCACTTAGAAATGGAATCTTTAAAAAAGTCACTAAATATAAAATGTAGTACTCGGAGTCTAGTTTCTAAATATGTAATTTTTTTCAATACCTAGATGATTCAAATTAATTTTCAATAGGCATTTCTAAAAACCACTATTTAAAAGTCACTTTTTTTTTTACCATACCATGCACATGTACGGCCAACATAATTTGACCTAAATAAAATTATTTTTCAAAATTCTTTTGGGAAAACATGTGTAGTACAGTGAAGTTTGATGAGGATATTTTTTTATAATTTTTTTCTAAATAATTCTTTTTTACTTAATTTTTTATTAGGCCTAATTGGTACTTTTGAAAACCCCTTGTGTACGGCCAACATAATTTGAGCAAAAAAAATCATAAAATTAATTTTTTTTTATTGTGTAAAGAATGATGTGTAGATTGATGACATATAATTTTAAAAAAAAAAATTTAAAAATTAAAATTTATTAAAAAAATACAAACACCTGTCATTTCAAGTTTTTGGACTAGTTTGCTTATAAATTAAATAATAAATAGAAGAACATGTCCAATAACAAAAAAAATTATATATTTGAAAACTAGACAATGTCATCTGTAATGGGTTTTCATTTCCTAAAAAAATTCAGAAAAAAAAGCCCTCAGCCATACAGGTAAACTCAGTGTTTCTTCTTGTTTTGTACTTAGAAAAAAATTTGCAGGTCCAAGGCTCAAGGTCGGTCAACCATGCCTATCCCGAGCCTAAAACCCAAGCAAAGGTCAGGGAAAAAGCAGCAGAAATTTTTAATTTCAAATAACGGGTACCCGTTATAAAACGGGTACGCGTTACATAACGGGTACCCGCTATTTAAATAACGGGTACCCGTTTCTATTATACCCATTATTTCCCATATTAGGGAAAAAAGTACTTTCCCTGTATCCCTGCAACTTGCAAGTCTAATATGTACGGCGCGACAGCGACAATTTCTGTATTTTTTTACTTACAATTGTTTTGTAGAATCTCTTAACAGGTCATATTCTATTCAGATTTTGAAAGGAGTCAATCATATGAACAATTCTGAGTGAAATCAAGTGCATGAGCTATTTTCAAGAGGAATAAAGCAAGAGAGTTTTTGTTTTTACATCTACCTTTTACTTCAAAATCTATGGAACAAAGGATCTACATCTAATTCTACTTCAAAAGTTCAAATAAGGACATCAATTATGAAATTGGATTAAGTATCAATTGTTATTTTATTAAGAGGGCTTGGTAATCATGGGATCAAATCAACGTCAAAGAAAAAAACAAAGGAGGGTAATGACACCTCAAGAAATTGAAGCAAATAGAGAGAAGGAAGCCAAAAGGCAAAGAGATAGAAGAGCAAGGATTCAAGAGATGAAGAATATTGAAGCATCTAGTTCCTTGAGTATTGAAGAGAAAGACATTCAAGAGAGTAAAAATGATGGGATGAATGTAGATGATGCAAATGCGGAAATGGTGAATTTGGAAGAAAATGTGTCTATAGAAACAAATGCATGTATGTCTTCAAACCCAACTTTCGAAGATATGGAAAATGTGACTATACAAACAAATCCAGGTATGTCTTCACAGCCAACTTTCAATGTTATGGAAAACAGGACTATAGAAACAAATCCAGGTGTGTCTTTGGAGCCAACTTTCAATGATATAGAACACACGACTATAGAAACAAATCCAGGTGTGTCTTCAGAGCCAACTTTCAATGATATGGAAAACACGACTATAGAAACAAATCCAGGTATGTCTTCAAACCCACCTATTGATGATATGAATGAGAATGATATCCCTTTTAGGAGTGAAAATGAAAATGTTTTATTTGAGATTGAAAGAAATGTCTTAGATAATCTTCCTGGTAAGATTTCTTGGAGGCAAATGAGAACTCATGCAAATAGATTATATAAAGATTTTTTTTATAGAAAAAGTCTTGGATTTCAATGTCAACTTATGATGCAATTGATGAAGATGTGGAAATTGCGAAAAGTAATGAAAAAGTTAGGCATATTTGTAAAACCTAAAAAAAAAGATGAATCAATGAAACAAGTTTTATCTAGTGTTGCTAATGCTATTGATTCTATTGGTAAAAAGAGTCGATCTAAAGATAGCAATGTAGCACGAAGAGCTATAACAACTGTTTTAGTCAATAAATCGTCTTCTAATAAAAGAATGATAAGTAAGACAAGTGAAATTCTAAAGATAAATCCTAAAACTTTGAGAAGAGCAGCAAAGAGAAGAGAATCTATAGAAAAAGATCCAATTAACCAATGTTGGAGTTTTAGTGGTAGACTCCCAAGGTATGACATGAAATTAAATAGTGAAATCAAATTTTTAATTAAAAAATATTGGCATGATAATACAAGGGTATCATCTAATGTTAGAGATGTTTTAAAATTATGAGTGGGGTCTAAAATTCGTGATCCTCATCCAAAACATCTATTAGACATGACTCAAACTGAATTATATAAAAAATTCTTAGATGATTTAGTGTTAGAACCTTTTAATATTACCATAAGCCAAAGATCTTTTGAGAAATGTAAACCTTGGTATGTGAAAATTAATAAACAGCGAATCTCTTGTTGTTGTAAAACTCATGTGCAATTTCGTTATTATTATGATCTTTTTCGATATATACATTCTACTTTGCATACTAATGAAATTATGCAAGAATGTGGTATTAATATGCCACCTCAAACAATTAAGAAGTTTGTAGCAGGTTTGTTTTGTGAAACATCTACTGGATACTTATTTTATTCAAAAGCATGTATTTCTAGACAATGCAATAGATGTGGCAACTTTTCATTGTTAGGAGAATGTATGCATGAAAATATTTCACATGAATTTGGACAACAATTAGTGGATGTGAAAAGATTCAAGAATGTTGAATATTCTTTAAAAGATGGAAAAATTGGAAAGCGTTGTGAGTTAGTCACTGAGAAAATTTGTGTGCATGCATTCATCAAAGATTTTAAGGATAATATTGTATCCAAATATGTCAAACACTCCCAATATGCTCAGTGGCTTGATGGACAATTCCGTTCATGTAAAAACACCTTTCCAATTGGAACTATCCTATCAGTGGTTGACTTTGCAGAAAACTATACTCTTGCTCCACAAGAGGAAATTCAATCTCAGTATTATAATTCAGTGCAGGTGGCCATATTTGTTCATATTGTATACAGACATGCAGATGATAGCATAGAAGATAATAGAAAAATTTTGAGTGAGTATCATTTCTATTTGAGTGATAACCGGTTACACTCTTTAGAGTTTGTGCAATATTGTTTCACAAAATTTTATGAAAGTTTAAAAGAAAGAGGAATCCAGATGACACAACATTTCATATGGTCAGATAATTGTACAGGGCAATTCAAAAATGCAAGAATGTTTTATTGGCTATGTAGGGCTCACAAAGAAATCAATATCCAACATATGTGGAGTTTTTTTGAAGCTGGACATGGTAAAGGAGAACATGATGGAGCTGGAGCATGTGTGAAAAGAGCTCTTGCTAGAGAGCAACTAAAATTTGAGGATACAGCCAAATTTAGAGATGCACGTGCAATTGTGGATTGGTTTAATGAAAAGTTATCTACGGGATCAAGTCAGAACTCTACAATTCGATGATTCTTTTGGTTAGTTGAAGAAGAGAATATTCCTACTCGACTTGATTGTGAGACAATAACTGGATCAACAAAATGGCATTCATTTAAGAGTTCAAATGCAAGCACATGGACTATATGGACTAGGGAGCTTGCATGTTTTTGTCAATTTTGTATTACAGGTGATTGGGGAGCATGTGAAAATACAGAATGGGTTGAAGAATGGAAACAAAGATCCTTGACACCTACAGAAACACAAGATCAACTTGAAACAACAATTGAAGATGATAATCAAATGTTTGCATTAGATGACTATGATCGTGTTTCAGACCTTGTACAAGAAGGTACTTTTGTTTTCAATTTTTTTTATTGTCATTTTTTTGTACATCCTGTATATAATTAATTATATATGTATGCATCCACAAATTTATGTGATTTAGGTACATGTCACACTTTATTGAATTACATAATTTTTTTGTAGGACATGTCTATGCTATTATTGCACCTGAGGGCAATGAAGAGGAAACCAAGTATTGGTTGGCTCGATGTGTTGAGACAAAACAAAAGTTGTTACATCCTAGAGTAGATGATGATAACATGGAGTATCCAACAGGTTCTGTGGTTGTTGTTGGCACTTGGCTACGAAAATATCTAATAAGAAGGAATGGTGTGCCTGCATTTGAAGATTATGAAACACATAAGAAGATCATACACTACTCACATTTGGTTGTGGCAACAAATATAAAACGAGTCATATATCAAGGCAAACCTTCTAATAAACAGTTATGGACACTTTCGATAGAAGAACATGAGTCAATTATAGATGCATTACAAAAAAATGAGGATGCAGATGGTACAATAGAATAAATTTTTAGGTAAGTAAACAATACTCTTACATCCCCAAGTTAAATTCTTTCATTCTCATTTTAGCTTCTATATTATTCCCCTTGTGTTAAATTTTGTATCGACCCATGGAAATATATAGTTAATTTACTTGTACATTTGAACATTACTTTTTGCAGGTGTATCCTAGACAAGTAGTCAAATGTGCATGATTGTCAATAGAAGTTATCACCATACAAGTATGTGAGGTCAATTTTGTAGTCTTCAACTAAAAGTGAACGCAAATTAGGTAATTACATATATATATACTCAAATATTTATCATCCATCCTCTAAAGACACCCGCTTGTACATCCCCTTAATTCAGATGTCATCTTAGCTCCCCTTAAGCCATCCTCTTCCATCCCCTTAAGCCATCAAGTTTTATTTTATACTTTGTAAATTGACTAGTGTACATCTCTCCAAGTAAGCTATCCTCTTTTGTATTCCCTTAAGACATCCTCTTCTAGCTCCCCTTTGAATTAATCCTCTTATACATCCCCTAAATCCATCTTCTTATGTATCCCCTTAAGACATCCTCTTAACTCCCCTTAAGCCATCGTCAAGTTGTATCCTCTTTTTTGTTATTTAGTACATATTGCATTAATATTTTGTGTTTTTGGTACATATTTTTTCATTCTCATTTACATTCATTATTTCTTGCAGGTGTATCCTACAAGTAGATTTTTCCATGATTGGCACTACAAGATTTGATCATAATGTAAATTGTAGATCAATTTTGTAGTCATGTCAAACTAATGTTAGTCAAGAGGTTTTCATAGTAATTGATGATCAAGTATATTGTGTGGATAAGATTCAAATGAATTTCCTTAGATAGTTTCTTCTTTAAAAGAGTTCTAGTTTCTCTACAAGAATTGTTCATGCTACTTCTTGAATAATTTCAAATTGTGATAAATTTATTTGTATCTTATATTGTGTGGATAAGAAAACTGAATTTCTTTGTAGTTTCTTCTTTAAAAAAGTTAGTTTCACTACAAGAATTGAATACTACTTGAATAATTAAATCCAAATGTGATAAATTTTTTTGTAGCTTATATTGTGTGGATAAGATTTAAATGAATTTCCTTAGATAGTTTCTTCTTTAAAAGATTTAGTTTCTCTAGAAGAATTGAATGCTACTTCTTGAATAATTTCAAATTGTGATAATTTTTTTTGTAGCTTATATTGTGTGGATACTTGATTTGAATTGAACCTTTTAGTTTCTTCTTGATTTGAATTGTTTGAGATTTGTGATGGAGGCTTGCAAAGAGCCATTCATGGTTGAACTTTGTTGAACATGCTTGGGCAGAGCTTAGAGACTTAATATAGGTATTGGTTGGTTGTTGCACAGAACTAGCTATGTGATTAGTATAGTGTTGGAGTCATTTAAAGTAGGTTGTATTAGACAGAGCCATACATGGTTGAAGTCCACAAAGAATGATGTCTTTTGGAGACAAAGCTTAGAAAAGTTGGTGGCATCTTGAAAGCAAAAGTGTTGATTGTATGTAGGTTGATACAGTTATTGAGAGTCCTTGATAGAGGTATAGATTGCAACTAGAGGGAGCCATGTAAGTTTACAGTAAAGCTTGTGAAGCCGGTTGGTTGATAAAGATTCAAAGCGTTATTACTAACTAGATAGTTGATTTATCCATTAGATAATTGTAACACCAAACTTAATTTAGGTTTGTGAGGCAGTTAATAGATTGTTCACTACATGCATAATGATTGATACAATGGGAAAGGTGACAAACCTAAAATAGTCCAAAATTTGGGATGCATATTCACATTTAAGGAAGTCTCTAGACAATCATCATGTATTTCTGGAATGTGAATATGCATCCCAAATTTTGGACTATTTTAAAGAAATATGGTGCATTTAGGAACTTGGTGATTGTTGGGGTAAAGAGGAATATATGATCATACTAGAAGAGGTGGATTAGGCCCATAATTGGCCAAGGTTGCTTTGAATAAGTTTAAATCTATCTCCTTCAAACATATCAAACGAAAAGGTAATTATATTCTAGACTAGGCAGATAATGGAAGAAATCATTAAATTGCTCCTGGACATCTAGCATTTATTGGGAAGAATAATTTTGTTATGTATTCAACTCAATCCCTAAGTTGTGCCTCCATGCTATCAAATGTTACTTGTATCTACCTTCTATACAATGATATTGAAGGGGTAGAAGGTTAGGCTAAGGATTTCTATATTGCTACTTAGATAAATTCCACATCTTCAATGTGTGGCATGAGCATATGCACAAAGCCTTGGAGGATATTTCTACGATAATGAAGATAAACCTTCATCTTGATGCTAAATTGGATGATTCTATCTACTATGAGAATTAAGATGAGGAGGAGGTGACATAAATCCCTCCTATCAAATTTGAACAGTGTTAAAAATGTCAAGGAAGTGGTAGAGGCTTTGTAAGGCTTGTGTAAATTTCAGTTTATTAGTCCCACCACCCTAGGATAAAGTTTTTTAGTTTATTAGTAATTCTAACACTACTTCAACTTATTACTCTAGGGTGAGGGCCACTATAATTTTCCCTACCACTAATATATCTTAAGACACCTATTGGTTTATGTTTGATGTCATTGTAGTATGTACCTTTTTAAAGATAGATAGTATATTTTATGGAGTTTGAGATAATAGGGAATATCACAAACTTTTATGGAATAGTTGATGTCATGATATGTGGTGTTTCAATTCACATATTTTAATAGAAACTCTTTAGTATTGATGGTAGTATGTTCTTGGCAATGACACATTATTTTAGAAAAGAATCACATCCTTTGGGTTGAATCCATTTTTGGCATTTCTAGTGAGACAAATTTGAGAGGGATAACACATATAACATAGATGGATCTACTAAACACTTTGTTACCAAAATCCAAACTTTTGGCATTCTTTTTGTTCACTATTTCAAGAAAAACTATTGAACCATAATGCATTTAATCACTTCTTAAAAATTTAAAAATGTAGTAGAGAGAAATCTTCTAACATACATCTCAATTAAATAATTTATAATCTAGAAGTGAACAATGAAGCATATTTAACATATTTAACAATGAAGCATATTTAACATACTAAACTACATTCAAGAATATATACTCAATAATATATACATGTAGATATAGATCTAGATAAGTCCATGAAATACTATAAAATATCTAGGTAGGACCCATGAAATGTGTACTTTAAAACATCTACTCATCATCAGCATATAAATAAATACAAATCACAGTTCATGAAATACTGAAATATATCTAGAAGAACATGTCATAGCAAGTTCGACATAGATAGTCAAAGTCCTGGAATGGCATATATAAAAAATAATGTGCACATCATACAGTTTAGTCTATGAAATAAAACTCTATGTCAGGGATGATCATCACTCAAGTTCAAATCTGAAAGAGGCCTCTTTCTTCCTCGTGAAATGGATGGATCTACCTCATGCTGTACACACAAGAGAAAGAACTTGCAA
The DNA here is from genome assembly GCA_027924645.1 of Cunninghamia lanceolata. Lineage (NCBI taxonomy): Eukaryota > Viridiplantae > Streptophyta > Pinopsida > Cupressales > Cupressaceae > Cunninghamia > Cunninghamia lanceolata. The sequence goes on along the minus strand of BSBN01001187.1, from coordinate 4,736,013 downwards.
TCAGATTTAAAAATTTTAAAAATGACATATGAAATTAAATATTTAAATGTAGGCTTTAAAGTGTGCATTTAAATTACCGTCTCACTTCCCACATTTTGTTGTGCAGGTGGTATAACTGTTTCATCTTCATGACCAAAAGTTTCACTTGGTAATTGCTAGAATTTCAAATAAAGCAAGTTTGAAATAAGTTACAATTTAAAATTAGCATATAAAGACCTAGAAATTGCACATATAGAAAATTTTAAAGTAAAGTTTAGGACCTGAAAATGTGTGGATGGCTCATGAATTTGTCCCTGAGTACCAACCTGACCAATAGTCTCACTCCTATCATCCTGCACTTACATATATATGGGTGCATATATAAATTTATATAAACTCAAAAAAGGACCTAGAAATTGCACATATAGAAAATTTTAAAGTAAAGTTTAGGACATGAAAATGTGTAGATGGCTCATGAATTTGTCCCTGAGTACCAACCTGACCAATAGTCTCACTCCTATCATCCTACACTTACATATATATGGGTGCATATATACATTTATATAAACTCAAAAAAAGAAACTTAGTACAAATTTAGTACATTTTTTTAAAACACACACCGGGGAATACTCAGGCATAGTAGCTGTCGATGGAGGATCAATGGAAGAAACACCTAAGCCAGGTGGTCGATCAGACATGGGAACTGCCACATGACCTGAGCCTTGCTGCAATAGTAGTGTTTCACATACATGTATGTATATAGTTATTTATTTAATTATACACAATTTGTTAATTTAAAATAATATTGATAAGTTTCAAAAGAAAAATGAAACTAGAATTAGATACATATGGTTTTAGGGTTAAGATATATTGGTTTACCCCGTAAGGTGTGCCAACCTCTACAGCTGTCGATGCAAAACTCAATGTATCAAATTGTGATGTGGCCCTAGAGCGACTTGAGATCTGTACAACAAATAGTTTACAATTATATAAATTAATTCATTAAATTATTTATAAAAAATTTGATCTACGTTCAAATTATACACTTGAAATATTTAAATAAAATGTGGTCAATGTACCTGTGTAGGATTATCATCCGAATATAGTAGATCCAAGTATGACTCCACTCCGGCTGTAGCTGCATCTGATGTGGATGTAGGAGCAGGACCATAACATGGTTGATTGCAATTTGTACACAAATGTGCCCTTGACAGGCCTGGGGCTCTATGCTGAGATGCATCGACTCCTCCATGATGCTCTCCACCACTGAATTCAGCTACCATGTGGGCAGCTTGTTCAGTGAGATTGCCTGAGAGTCTACTCAATGCTCCTAATGTCGACAAAACTGACTACTGCTGAATAGGTGCAGGAATTGTGGGCAAAACAGGAGCAACCATAGGAGCAGGAGGAATAGGTCGATTGGGGTCAACTCGTGCCCCTGGTCTGTGTTGTGGCATGCCACGACCAACACCCTGAAAATCTCTCATATCAAAATAATTGGGTTTTTGACCCAATTGAAACTCCACCCATAATTTTCTCAAAAAATATAGCGGCACCTCACAATTAGCATGTGGTGGGTGATCAAACACCATCCACCACCGATCCCAAAAATGTCTCGAAATCCCCTCATGCGTACACCACTTAATTGATATTCTTTTTTTTGTTGCAGCTATAGGTTGATTAGTTTTTGGGTGACGAAAAAATGGGGCTAATGTTTGTTTTGTAATGTGGAGGTCATGGATGTCTTTATATGAAAGACCATTTGCATAGAATTGCCTCCTCTCCTCCCGCCAAAGCTGAAATCTATTTAGGTCTGCATCGATAGACCTAACAGAATCAATAATGGTTTGCATCGAAGATGCAAACCCAACCACATGCGGAGGCATCAAGTGAGTTTGATTATTAATCAAATTAATGTTCTCCTCAATTGTATTAATATTTTCATTAATGTTTTGCCGCAATCGGGCCTCATCAAATGGAGGGGGTGGGGGGTTTTGAGGTGGAGGGGATGGGGGGTTTTGAGGTGGAGAGGGTGGGGGGTTTTGAGGTGGATCATGGGGTGGGGGGTTTTGAGGTGGATCACGGGGTGGGGGGGTTCCATAAAGAATGTCATCTATTAAAAATTCATCTAGACTCTAGTCATCCATTAGATCTGTCTCCTGCAAATTTTCAAATATGTAAATTCATATAAAAAACTTACAAATGTATAATTTCACAATTTATATATATATATATATGTATATTGAAAACTTACAAACAAATATCTATAAATTTAAACTTAATCTAGAATAGATCTATAAATGATTTAGTTTAAAATATCCATGAATTCAGAGAGCACGTAATACTTGAAAATTAAACACATGCACAAGTTTATCATATAATATGAACAATCAAATGATGATGCCTCATACCGATGTCTCCTTAAATTAATCCAACATTTCCCTAAAATATTATATTCTCCTTCCTACTTCATTCCTCTTTAACCATTTTTTAGAGGGTTTTTGAACTATAGAATTGGTATTTATAGATAAAATATGGAATAATTAGAAAAAAGATCTCACAAAAATTACCAAGAGGAAGTTATGCAAAAAATTACAACATAAAGCTATGTCTAAATTTTTAGATCATTAAATTCACATAGTGGACAAGGTTGCAAGTTCTAGGTCCTAGTCATACACCAAGGTGTCACTCTACCTAACAAGGTCTCAAGTCGTATCATCATTTTTCTCAAAATTATAATGGAAGTTACATTTTGACACCTTATATAGTCCAAATTTAAAAGTGCATGCCAAGTGTATTAGATTCCCATTTCTCTATTAATCAGGCTACTTCTAGCTTCTAAGTTAAGCTCAATTGTGATGGTGTGACATGAAGATGTCTACGTGATGCCCTGACATTATAGGTTCTTGACATTATAGGTTCCTATTTCTCTTCCTATATTAACTCCAATTTTACTATAGGCTTCTCATGTGTCTCAAAAGAGCGGTACAGATTATGACTTAATTGAACATTGCATGCTACTTTTATACTACATTTACTACCAATACTACATTTATAACAATAGTGACCTTGTTAAAGACTACATTTATACCAATACTACAACATTGTATTCCAACAATATGAGTTACCTTCTGCTGAAGTGTAAAAACCCTAAAATATCATTTTGAAACCTTATTAAATGTTAATTTCCAAACCCTAATATGAGAATTTGAAACCCTAAAATGTCATTTTAAAACTCTATTACGTGAATTTTCAAACCCTAATACATCATTTTGATACCCTAAAAGGTGAAAAGTGAAGCCCTAAACATCTACTTTAGAACCCTAAAATTTATATTTGAAACCCTAAATTGTGGATGTCAAGTTCCCTAAATTGTAAATTTGAAACTATAAAATGTGGATGTCAAGGGTAGAAGAATGTTTTCCTCAATATTTTTAAATGAACTAAGGGTAGGCGAAGGATTAAGGAATGATCCCAACTTCATATAAGATTGCACACCGTATGTCGATATGCGACTATATTAATCCATCTACTAGAATAGACCCAAAACTAAATGAGAATTACCATAGGTCTACAAATGTCACCATTGCACTAGTTAATACATGTTGATGTTATCTAAATCATATTTAATTGTGAAACTAAAACAAGAGGAGAGAAAATTAAATGTTAATTTCCAAACCCTAATATGAGAATTTGAAACCCTAAAATGTCATTTTAAAACTCTATTACGTGAATTTTCAAACCCTAATACATCATTTTGATACCCTAAAAGGTGAAAAGTGAAGCCCTAAACATCTACTTTAGAACCCTAAAATTTATATTTGAAACTCTAAATTGTGGATGTCAAGTTCCCTAAATTGTAAATTTGAAACTATAAAATGTGGATGTCAAGGGTAGAAGAATGTTTTCCTCAATATTTTTAAATGAACTAAGGGTAGGTGAAGGATCAAGGAATGATCCCAACTTCATATAAGATTGCACACCGTATGTTGATATGCAACTATATTAATCCATCTACTAGAATCCAGACCCAAAACTAAATGAGAATTAGCATAGGTCTACAAATGTCACCATTGGGTGCTAGTTAATACATTGATGTTATCTAAATCATATTTAATTGTGAAACTAAAACAAGAGGAGAGAAAATTATTTATTGAAGTAAAATATAGATGCAAATTTGTTATTCCAAGTTTAAAGTTGTAGTGAATTTTTTTCAAACCATAGCGGACTATAAATTTATTTTTCATTTCTTACATGAAACTTATGGATAAGTTTACCACAACTGATAAAATGTACATTTAAATCCATGCATAAAATCTTATGGCCATAGTGCATCAAACGTGTTGGATAAACACTATGGACTCAAGGGAAGCAGGTAAAACAAGTATATAACTAGAACAACACAGGCTATAGAAAACACATCCTCATTGGTCCATCATTTAAATGTATCATGAAGGTATCAAGGATGGAAGGATCACATGTCACAAAAGATTATCCAAGCTTCTAGATAGGTTGAATCAAAAAGGTATATATCACTATTTACATGCTCAAACCCTAATCAAGATATGATAGGAAAAGATAAACAAGGATGAATGCAAACCGTAGGTAAATCTATTTAAGAAAAAGATAAAAGTGAGAAATTAGATCTAAGAACTGTAATTAAAAAAAGGCCAAACCAGTACTATAAAATCCTAGTTGATTATGTCAAGTTCACTAATAAATATAAAGGAAATCCATTTGACTATTACTGGATACAATTTCAATACATCTAACAGTTGTGTTACACAAAATGAACCACTAGTCAATGATCATAGTGCCTTACACTTGAAGATGATTGGGGTCCATTAGAATTTATATCTTATAGTTTTGGTGAGTATCATGTGGATCTTAAAAGGCTTATGGTATTCCATTATTAAATACATATGACCAAATATCGTTCTATTTTAATATGGACCCTTAAATAATGTGATATTTCATAGAATGGAAAGAGTCTAGGAGTTTAATATGGTTCATATACATTACACTCAAGTGAAAACTATGGTCAGGTTCACAAATAAATGTAAAGGAATATCATTTAACTATTATTAGATACTTGTAATTTCGATATATCTAACAATTAAGTGACACAAAATTAACCCCTAATCAATGATCATAATGTTTTACAAGAAGATGATTTGGGTCCATTAGACTTTATGTCTTATATTTTTGGTGATAGCAACCTTACTGGCATATCAGACAGGAACTTCTAATAGCCAACAATGACAGATATCAAAGATAGGGTATAGTCTTATAGCCAACAATACAAATAAAAAATAGGGTATATAGTTTTATATGATTCCTCAATATTCATCTTGATACATTTAGTGTACCTTAAGTTAATCATCAACACTGAAGCATCTACATGCCTCCTCTTGATACATTTTCATCTTCAAACTTATCCCTTTTATCATTATATTACATATACTAATTTGGTTTTTTAGGGTTTAGGGTTTAGGTTTTTAGGGTTTGTAGGACAACATGGTTTTAGGGTTTATAGTTTGGTTTTTTAGGGTTTATAGTTTACGTTTTTAGAGTTTGCAGTACAACATGGTTTCAGGGTTTATAATTTGGTTTTTTAGGGTTTATAGTTTAGGTGTTTAGGGTTTGTAGTACAACATGGTTTTAGGGTTTATAGTTTCAGTTTTTTAGGGTTTATAGTTTAAGTTTTTTAGGGTTTGCAGTAACATGGTTTTAGGGTTTGCAGTAACCTAGTTTTAGGGTTTGCAGTAACATACAATCACAAAATTCTAATAACAAGTAAAACCCTTAAATAACAAATAAAACCCTAATTTTCATTTTAACCCTACAATTAGGAAAAAAAAACATTTAAAACAAGCTAAAGATAGGTAGAGAACCAACCTGGAAGAGCTCGAGGGTGATGAGGTGGCGGGAGGAGGTGAGAGGGCCAAAAAAACTATGTTGTTTCCCTTGTCTGGTGCTTGACAACGTGTACCCGTTTCTTGGTGTCCACTGTCACTGTCGTCCTCTGTGGGTGAAAATGAGCCCGCAAAGCTCTTTTTTTTTAAATATATAATTTTTTGAAAATGGGTACCCGTTTAGGCTCGGGTGCCCGTTGCTAAACGGGTACCCGTTTCTTTGAAAACGGGTACCCGTTACCGGCGGCATTTTTTTTTCCCGCGCGACTTCCCCTATATGTGGACCTAGTTTCTTGCAGGTACCCAGTATCTATCATAGACCATGTTTTGAATGCATTTGTGACTCAAATGTGTGAGACTTATGTTTGTATCTCTATGAATGCACGCTTACGAACATGGTTGAGTTAGTTAAGATAATGAGATGATAATTGTATGTATCTATATATGTACATGCATATGCATGTGTGTGAGATGGTTAAGCTAGTGTGTGGAGACTTGGATTGGCTGAGTGATGGAATGCCATGTTTTCTTGGGTGAACTAGATGTTAAGGGTCATTTTGAATGGTTAGGTTAACTAGAAATTTAGGACTATTAGGTTGGTTGCATAAGATGCTAGAATTATCATGCACCTAATCACCGCCCTTGTGAATTTGAATACCTATTGGAAAAGAAGATAGAATACTTGGGTTCAACTTGTATGTTAAGCAATATTGACTTTGTGGTGATGGAAATCAAGTGATCTCAAAACCCTAACTTGATGGTAATATCTGACACACCTATAGTTACAAGGGCTAACTATGAATATGGTGATTCACTTCCTTAGGTTATAAAATATGTGTAATTGATGCATGCCATGAATTTAGTTATTGCAAGTTTTAGCTAGTAAGCATGAGCTTCAACTGTATGTTGTTATCTTTATTTCAGTTGTACTTAAATAAGTAAAACCTAGGAGAGTATTGATGGGTGCCATTTATGAGAAATCAGAGAATGTAGGTCATTCTACCTATGAAAAGATGTGTTGGCCATAGCTTGAAAACGGCCATAAGTGTATTACTTTTATTTGATATGTATTCTCTTCCATAATATATTTATTAATGGCTATGTGTATTGGATAAATGATGCACGGGAATATAGGATTTTTAGTTTCATGGTGCACTAGATTTCTTCATGCATATCGATTTTAGTCTTCTAGGTTCTTCGTGAAGGGTCAAGCTTCTCCAGTTTGGAATAAGGCTAGGGAAGCGTATCACTTTTATATCCATTAAAAAACTTTTGCAGGTGTGGTTGATTTCCTTCTAAAAGTTGCTTTTGGTGGTTATTCATAGATTGTTTCATGGGTTCAAAGATTTTTAGAATATTTGTGCTGCAATTGTGCATTGTATAACCTGTAATTATTCTTTTGCCTGAGGCCACATTTGGTTAATGCAGTTTGTTAAACAATTCTTGCATGTCTTCTGTAAGCAAAAGTTTATATCAATGCAAATTTTATTTCCATCAACTCAAACTTCAAATCAAATTCAAGAATGTGCAAGGAAGTCTTCACAAAATCATCACTTAAAAATGATAAGTTATGAAGAACAATGCTTGGCCCAAAAACCAAACCCCATCGGCATCAAAAATCCTAATTTCAGATACATCTTGTCAAAACTTAAACGGTAATAAACTCCAAGAAAATTAAATATTTAAAGATGATTCAATTAAATTTTTAGTAATATAAGTGTAGCCACTGCCCATTAAACAAAAAATACATGTGCTAAAAAAATCTGTAAAACGATGGGAAAGATTCAATCAGTACCTTCAAACTAAAAATGTTGTCCCTGTGGCACTCATACATGGTAGGATGTCTGGTTTTAGCCAAGACAAACTGTAAGAAATTTCATTACTGAGAAATACTTGATAGCATTTAAAGAGAGGCAGAGGAAACTGTATAGTGGAGGAAGAATCCAGATTTGATATTTTTCATCACCACCATTATAACCACTTCACAGGCGACTAAAACAAATTCACATCCTAAAATTTCGTTGAGCTAACGATACATTATTTCAGAGATATTTTAGGCAATCTTAGGTTTATAAAGATAAATACTATTTGATTTCTTCTAAAAATATAGAAACATGTCAAGGTATTTACCGAAGATGCTGAGAGACATAGAAAAACTGTAGAAAAACCGTTTTAAGTTGGTCGTGAATCCTACTCGTGTAGCAAGAGGTAAAGAATTCTAAGGGCATGTCCCCGTGCTGCTGCTTAGCTTATTTTGGCTAGTAGCCACTACTCAAGTTTTTTAGCAGATTTTTGTGGAGCTAGTGATCCTATGAAAATTTTATTTTCTGTTTATCTTAGCAGTTATCTTAATTTGTAGCTTTTACTATATAAAAATTAAAAATAAACTATTTTAAATATTTTAATTTAGAAAAAAAAAAAAAAAAAGAGGGAACAAATTATATACAGCCACATGGCATATTTTGATTATGCAGTGGCTGCTTATTTCCAGCCCCCCATTTTTTCCAAAGCTTATTTACAATTGCTCCACAAAAGTAGGGAAATATTCTATATTATCCTTTCCCATACTTGTAAATTTTCATGGGGCCACTCCAACTACTTAATTTTAAGCAGAAAATTAACTTAAGCAGCCGCATGGGGACATGAGGTAAGGGCATGTCTCCATTCTGCTGCTTAGCTTATTTTGGCTAACAGCCACTGCTCAATATTTTTAGGAGATATTTGTGGAGCCAGTGACCCCATGAAATTTTATTTTTCTGCTTAAAATAAGCAGTTATATTAATTTGTAGTTTTTTATAATATAAAAAATAAAAAGTAAATTATTTTAATTATGTTAATTTAGAAGAAATTTTTTTTTAAAAAAGGGAAGGAAATATATGCAACCACATGGCATATTTTTCATTATGCAGTGGCTGCTTATTTCCAGCGCCCTCTATTTTCCATGGCTTATTTGCAATTCCTAAGCAGTAGGTGCTCCACAAAAAAGGGAAAGATTCAATATTATCCTTTTCCCACAATTATAAATTTCTATGGGGCCACTCCAACTGCTTAAAACTGGTTAAATTTAAGCAGAAAATTAACTTAAGCAGCCACATGAGGACATAAGGTAAGCTGCAAATAGCAAAGCACAAGATCCTCAATGCATGCTTCAAAATAGATACATTATTACATTTTTAGAGTAAACAAAAAATTTAGAAAATATATATTTAAAGAAGAATTAGGGAAACCCTACAAAGGCACTATAGAAAAAAGGAATAAAGGGAAAAACTTAATCCAGATGATTGATGATTGATTGGACAAGTTTCCATCAGATTGGGAAAAATTATAGAAAATTTGAAGCATTTATGAAATATCATTTTACATCTCGATGGGACCAAAGTCACCAAAATCTTCACCATTAATTTAGTGGATAACACCAAACAATCATGTGTTCTATGTGTCAAGTTTGTAGATTTAATATTCATGAATTTGTTCATTTTCTTTCAGTCAACTTTAGTGTTAGGATTAGGTGTGTCATACACTTTGGAATTTCTAATATTTGAAATATTTATTTATTTGTATTTTAATAATTTGTTTTTTATCACTTAGTGTCATGGAAGTTGCTAAATGTACAACTATGACAACATGGAATGTGTGTAAGAGTTGTTAGAATGGAAGGAGCTAGTGAGAGGGAGTTATTTTGAAAATTATGACAAGTATGATTTTAAGAGATCATGGAAGCACAATTTTAGGAACCAAAAATGGAGTGCCATATTTTTGGAGAGTCAATTATGTTTTGACAGGTTTGTATAACTTTCTATATTATGGTGGATTTGATTCTCCATGACTAGGCATTATAACTCATGTTTTTGAGTTTCTATTTTGGATGGTTTCTTGTATTTAAACTCTTATAAATTGAATACTTGAGGAGTCATTTTGAGAGAAGATAATTTTACAGGTACCATTATGTTGCCAAAATTACTCTAGAAATTGTATGCTGGTGAACTCTTGTAATAAACTTGCTCTACAAGTATATGTAATCTTGTGTTGGATTTGTAATACATTGAGTAGACTTTTGGAGTGTGGGGTTTTTCTCCTGAAAGGGTTTTTCCCACGTATATCTAGTGTTATGGTATTATCTGTTTATTGTTGATATTTTATTTCATGTTTGTGTATCTTCTTCATTGTAACTTAAATATTTAAAAATTGCACAACACTTTCCTCATTAGATTGGTGTAGGAAGCATTTCTGCACACCTTGCTTCCTTTCAATTGGTATCAAAGTCTGGCCAATTTTGATTCTAGTTATTGGGTAGAGGGTTTTTTGTACTGATCTTTGTTTGAGTGGGAGCTTGCATGTATATTATGTGATATTGTTATAGAAAGGAGATGGCTAGCACATCTAGAAGAATAGAGATGGAGAATTTTAACGATGACAATTTTGAGTTGTGGAGACTTAAGACGAACGATATGCTTGTAGTTAGAGATCTATGGGTTGCAATATTTGGTACCAAACTATCGGGCATGAAACAAGATGTCTGAGATCTGATGGATCAAAAAGCTAAGGGTCTTGTGAGACTTTGTTTGGCTAACTCCATTTTGTTAAATGTTCATGAAGAGGCTATAGTGGCAAGTCTATGGAAAAAGCTTAGTGAAATTTATCAGGCTAAATCCTTGGTAAATAAGTTATTCCTAAGAAAGAAGTTCTACTCTCTAATAATAGAAGATGGAGGATCCATAGATGATCACCTGAATGCATTTAATATGCTTGTTTCTCAGTTGAGCTTTATTGGAGTGAATATGGAGGAGGAGGATCATTGCATGACTTTGTTGCATTCTTAGCTAGATTTGTGGAACCACCTTGTGATGGCCATTGAGAGTACTACCACCAAGTTCAAGATGGATGAGTTGGTTGCATCGTTACTTTCTGAAGAGATGTCAAGAAAAACATGAAACGACTAAGTAGGCTCTTGCAATTTGTGGTAGATCCAAAGAGAAAGGCAAGAAGAAGGACAAGAAGCAAGAGAAGTCAAGATCCAAATCTCATGGGAAATCTAAGTCTCCTATCAAGTCCAAGGTGCTATGTTGGAATTGTGGCAAACTTAGAAATTTTTGAAAGGAGTGTAAGGAGGAGAAGAACAACAAATCCTCTCTAGATGATAGTGAAGCTTTTGTCACTACCTTGGCAACTCATGCATATGAAGATGTATGGCTTATTGACTTTGGTGCATCTTTTCACATGATCTCACACCGGGGTTGGTTCACGAAGTATAAAGAGTTTGATGGTGGGAAAGTGTACTTGGGTAATGACTCTCACTAGAAGATTGTTGGTCATGAAAGAGCCTTGATCTAATTCCCTAATGGACGAGTGAAGGGGATCAGTGGTGTACTGCATATCCTTGGTTTGGCATAGAACCTCTTATCAGTGAGTAAGTTGAATGATGTGGGTGTGTAGGTTGTTTTATCGAATGGAGGATGTAAGATGACAAGAGGAGCTATGGTGCTTGCTAAGGGTGTTTAGTTTGGCACTATGTTTAAGCTAGATGCATGTACAATCTAGTGCAATAGTTCTTCTAATACTAAGAAAAGAAATTCAAAGTCTTCATCCTCACCATTGGAACCAACAACAAAGAGGTGTGTTGCATCTGATTCTGATGGACATGCTTTCTGGGTACCCAATAGTGCTCATTCTTTGGAAATAAAACTTCCTGCTAGAAAACAATGTTACGACACCAAAGACTTGGTCATATTGGTGAAAAGGGTCTTAGAGCCCTGAAAAATAAAAACCTCATTGAAGGAATAAATGATTTTAATCTCGAGTTTGAGTTTTGCAAACATTGTGTTTATGGAAAATAGAACTGTGTTCAATTTTATTCCAGTTCTCATAAATCTTTTGGGGTGTTGGACTTGATATATTCTGATGTTTTTGGCCTTGTTAATATTCCTTCAATTTCTAAATCTATTTACTTTGTATCATTCATTAGTGATCACAGTAGAAGGACATGGGTATATTCCTTAGAAGCAAATCTGAAGTCTTTAGTTGATTCAAAGAGTTTAAAGTTTTTGTTGAGAATCAGATTGGTAAAAAGATTAAGTGTTTGAGAACTAATAATGATAGTGAGTTTTATTTAGAAAAATTTGATAAGTTCTATAAAGAACATGGGATTGAAAGGCACAAGACAACTTCATATACCCCTTAGTAGAATGGATTTGTAGAGAGGATGAACACAATTTTGATGGAAAGGGCTAGGAGTATGCTTAATGGAGCTAGTCTGGAATAGAAAATTTGAGACAAAGTTGTAGCCACTACTTGCTACCTGATTAACAAGTCTCATACATAAGCACTTGTTGAGGAGATACCTATGGAGGTGTGGTTGGGAAAACTCCCTCACTCAAACATCTTTGAGTATTTGGCTGCGAGGCATATGCACATGTGCATAGGGAGAAGAGACCTGTCAAAGTTGGGGAACAAGGCATTTAAGTATATCTTCATTGGTTATGACATTAGTGTGAAAGGATACAAACTTTGGGATCCTATGGATGAAAGAGTTTTGTATAGAAGAAGTGTTATCTTTAGAGAGATGAATCCTTCTTCTATTGTTTTGTATCCAGAAAAGAAAGAGGATGTGGTTCAACTTCCCCAACACATGAGAAAGTTGAACCAAAATCTAATGATGGATCTAAAGAAGAGGTGAGCTCTAGTAGTTTAGAAAGTTCAGAAGAAGAAGAACCTCAACCTCCACCTATGAGTAGGTCCACTCGGCATAGGCAGCCACCAAAAAGGTATGGGTATTCACATGATGATCTGAATTATAGCTTTGTTTTGATTACTAACACTGATGAGCCTAGGACTATAAATGAGGCTATGGGTATGAATGATGTAGATTCCTAGAAAGAGGTCATGAAAGAAGAGATGGTAGCATTAAAGAAAAATAATACATGGGATATGGTACCTTTTCCTAATGATTGTAAAGCCATTAGATACAAATGGGTGTTCAAGAAGAAAATTGGTTCAAATGGAAATGTTGAGAAATACAAGGTGAGAGTGGTAGTGAAGGGTTATTCCCAAGTTGAGGGAATTGATTATGGTAAGATTTTTTCTCATGTTGTTAAGATGACATCCATTAGATTTTTATTATCACTTTCTGTAGCGTATGATCTTGAAGTTGAGTAGATGGATGTGAAGACAAATTTCCCTCATGGTGAGTTGGAGAAAGAGATATATATCCCAACTAGAGCACTAGATTGTAAAAGGTAAAGAACATTTAGTTTACAAGTTGAAAAAATCTTTGTATGGTTTAAAATAGTTTGCTAGAATGTGGTACCAAAAGTTTGATTCATTTGTGTTGAGTTTGGGATTTCTAAGATCAAAATCAGATCATTGTGTTTATTTCAAGATGGATAATGATCACATTCTCATTATTGCACTATATGTTGATGATATGTTGCTATTTGGGAATGGTAAAATTTTGATTTTTGATTTGAAGTCTCAGCTTTTAGCATAGTTTGAAATGAAAGATTTAGGGGCAGCTAAGTACATCTTGGGGATGGAAATCAAAAGAGATAGAGCTAACAAAAAACTTTGGTTTGGTGTTAGAGAGATTCAACATGGTAGCTTATAGACCGTTGTGTGTTCCTTTCATAATGCGGACAAATTTATCTATTGAGGATTGTCCAAAGTCTCCTACTGAGATGGAGGATATGACTAGAATACCTTATGTTAGTGTGGTTGGCAGTTTGATGTATGCTATGGTCTGTACAAGGCCAAACATTGCCTAAGCAGTGGGAGTCCTTAGTCAGTTTATGGCTAATCCTGGATGAGTACATTGGGATGTAATGAAGGGAGTGTTTAGATATTTATGTGGTACTTCCAAGTATTCTTTATGTTACCATGGTCATCCTACAAGGGCTCAACATTTAGTTTGTATTTGCAAATATGTGGAATCTGATTGGGTAGGTGGCATTAACAGCAAAAGATCCACCAATGGATATGTTTCCACAATTTTTGTGGTGCTATTAGTTGGATGAGTAAGTAGCAAGCTATAGTCTCTTTATCCACTATAGAAGTAAAGTATATGACTGCAACTCATGCCTGTAAGGATTGTGCAGGAGCACCTTCATAAATTGATGCTTCATAAACTAATTTTTGGATTTGAGTCAATTTTGAAGATTTAATGTTGTAGTAAGGTCATTTGAGTCATATTTCCTTTGATGAAGTCATTAGGAAGGTTAAATGTTCAAGTTTTGTCTTCATTTGCAAAATGGGAAAAGTTATCTTTAAAAAATGTAAAAATGAGGGAAGGTGAAGAGTCATTTGGCTCTTGATTCGTTCCTAGGAAGTTAGGAACTGAAAAGACAAATTGTAATGCCTTTAAAAAGGCCTTTTAACCTTCACAAATTTGTAGGTGATTGTAGGCTTGAAGTTTGAATCAATAAAGGCACTGTTTTGAGTGTATTTCTTCAAAAAATTTACTATTTTCTGTAGGTGTATGGCTTTGTACGGCCCCTCATGCATGTAATTTTTTTTGAAAATGATGGTATAGCCAATCACCCTCCATTCCCTCTTTGTTTCATGCAGATTGATGAAGATTTGATTAAGTTATTGCAAGTTTTGTCTAGACAGTCAAAACCCTGTCTTAGGGTAAGCAGTGAACAGTTTGAATGAAGTTTCTTGATATTTTATGGAATAAAGAGCCCATACATGAATGCAATGTTGTGAAACAAACCATAACTTTCTTATCACCTATGTTTAGACCAAATGGTCAAGGTTTATTTCAAATTTGATAAGGTTCTAGGACTGTTATTCTGTGTTTTCAGACTGGTAAGGGTAGAAACCTTGTGATTTTGGTGTTCTCAGTGTGGAGTTGACATTTCCCATGATGGTTTTTGTTGGGAAGGGTAGAATGTGAAATATTTTCATGATATTCAAGTTGTATTTGGCAAAAGGATGAAGGCTTACATCCTTAAGGAAGACTGTCTTGTCAGGATTGAGTGTAACGGTCACTGTCAAGACTGAGTATGAGCTAGTCTTAATGATACTTGTAAACCCTAGAAGGGTGTGGGACAAGATGTTTTAGGTGTTTTCAATCAACAGTAAACTTTGCAAGAGTTTCTTATTGGGATAATGCCAAGAATGACACAATGGTGACAGTTTGGAAGCCTATTTAGGCCTAATTGGTTCAGTGACAGTCTTTTGTTGAGTAATACTTCCTAAAGCAATCTATGTTGGATTTGTGATATGTGTTTAAACTTATTAAAGGGTGTCCAAATATGCCTTTACAGTCTTGGGATGAAGTTTAACCTGAGAGGTATCAATGACAGTTATGATAGGTAGGGCTACAAGGAAATAGCCTTTGTTAGGCACTGTCATATGGTAATTTGCTGCTCACTATCTTTGAAGGTGTAGAATGAAGTTATTGGGTCAGAGACCTTGCTTGGGTCAAAGATTTATGAAGATTTCATGTAAAGATGGATGAACTTGTGGGATTCTAAGACATTGCCATGAAATATGTCTCAATAAAGTGAATTGAAACAAGGAACAATTTGAAACTTGTCAAATGAGATTGGGGATAGTTATTCAATCCTTCTTTCCTCTGCATCAAAGGAAGCCATTTGGCTTAAGAAATTGTGTTCAAATGTTGGGTTTGATGTAGGGAAGATTACTATTTGTTGTGATAGTCAAAGTGCCATATGTTTGGCAAGGATTCCTACTTTCCATGCAAGGATAAAGCAAATTGATGTCCAATACCATTTTGTTTGTGACATGGTAGAAGATGAAAGAGTGAATTTCGAGAAAGTTGATACTTTGACAAATGTTGTAGATTCCTTGACAAAACTCATGAGCACAGAGAAGTTCAGATGGTGTTCAGAGACTATGGGCCTCTTGGCCCTTAGCAATTGAGTTCTTACTTATCCCAAATAATCTTTTAAAACCAAGGTTAAGAATTTAAATATCTTTAGTAATTGTTTGGTCTATTATAAGAGATTTTGTCTTTTTACTTCTTTGTTTTGGAATTGTTAATAAATTATTAGTTTAGTTCCACTCAATTTTTGATCATGTGTATTGCTAATGCAAGTAAATGAAATGTGAAGCTACGGTTTAGCTTTTTTTTTTGGAAGAGACAATTTTAGTTTCCTTTGTTTTTTCTTAAGCTAGCTCCTTTAGTTTCATAAGGATTTTAAGCCCTCAAAGTACATGTAGACCATCTCATACAACCATTATTTAATCTTCTTTAAGCAATTCTACATTTAAAAATATTTATATTATTTATAATATCAAGATATTATAATTATAAACTTTGAATCTATCATTTACAATATCATAATATTGTTAAAAAAGGAATGTTATTATTAATTGTTAATTTCTTGTTTGCAGGGATATTATTGTTTTTTAACTCTTTTTATTACATATCTTGACAATATTATTGTGGTAAAAATCACTTAACTAATAATTATTATTTATATTTTTGCACCAATTAAATGTTTACCTATAATTTATATCTATTTTCTTAAAAACTAAACATGCAATATATATATATATATATATATATATATATATATATATATATATATATATATATATATATATATATATATATATATATACATAGTATTTTAAGGGCACCTTTGAATGGATAATCTAATTTGTTTGTCAGGCAGAGTTAACTATCAAATAAATTTTTTTAAATGTAGAATTGCTTAGAGAAGATTAAATAATGGTTGTATGGGATGGTGTACATGTACTTTGAGGGCTTAAAATCCTTATGAAACTAAAGGAGCCAGCTTAAGAAAAAACAAAGGAAACTAAAATTGTCTCTTCCAAAAAAAAAAAAAGCTAAACCATAACTTCACATTTCATTTACTTGCATTAGCAATACACATGATCAAAAATTGAGTAGAACTAAACTAATAATTTATTAACAATTCCAAAACAAAGAAGTAAAAAGACAAAATCTCTTATAATAGACCAAACAATTACTAAAGATATTTAAATTCTTAACCTTGGTTTTAAAAGATTATTTGGGATAAGTAAGAACAAAATTTCCAATTTTATAAGCATACTTTGAGAAATCCTATTCATATTATTAACCTAAAAAGATCTTTCACAATCTTCTAAATTAACAAAGATATTAAAATTAATATATTTAGAAAGCAAGTGATGTTCATATTTATATAGAAAACACAATTTTATAAGCATACTTTGAGAAATCCTATTCATATTATTAACCTAAAAAAATCTTTCGCAATCTTCTAAATTGACAGACATTAAAATTAATATATTTAGAAAGCAAGTGATGTTCATATTTATATAGAAAAATATTAATCTTGGCACGACTTCTCAAAGTATGCTTATATAAAATTGTATGTGGCAGCTGCTCACAGCAATCCTTCACCCCGAGTTATCCTAGCAGCTGCTATTTATATCCTCTGGCTGCCGTATTTTCTGAGGCCGTTTCCCGACCATACTGAATTGGTCGCCGGAACGCCTCAGCGGTATCCAGGAACAAACGGAGCAAAAGCTCCCATATCAAAGCCTATCCGAATCTCAGGGCGTAAATTTGACGGTCGATCCTGCCTGTTAAGCAATTTTTTTGTGACGGTTATTTATTTGAAGTTGCCTTTCAAATATTAAAGTCTACCTATTTTAGGAAAATTATACATAAACTAAAAATATATATAAGAGTAATTACATAGAAAATTTGACAGTTTACCTCAAATCTTACCTTTCAAGTGATACAATCTTCCTAAAATTTTAATTGTATTTTACGACTATAATGACTAAATATGTTCATACGGCCATCAAATTTAAGCCCTGTATGACTAAACATCCTTTTTACCTCTTCACATGTTAGTGATCTTGTGTCCCCTTACACAACACAGTAAAACATTAAAAACGTAAGCCACAATATTTCTCCCCTCTAATTGATTGCATTCAATAGATGCAATTATTGAACATTAAAAATTGATAATCTAACTGAATAAGATGTGGTGGTGTAATCACATCAAGACAGTGTAAACACATGACCAAACAACAATCTGCTAGGAGAATATGAGAGTGGCGAATATAGTCTTAAACTAAACTCACAGAAACAGTCTGTGCACAGTACTTACTCTTAAGCTAAATAAGACAAACAAACAATCTTCTATATCAATTTCACGTCTAACAGGCAGCGCAAACTTTATTGTTCTTGTCTCATCTTGAGCAGCTTGTGCATTTCACTTGCAAAAGCCTGGATATTTGCTTCAGAAGAGCCTCCATCTTCAACAGCTTTTCTGGCCATCTCCTTGAGCTTCTGCGCAGTTTTTCGCATCTCTTTACCTTTGTCGTCACTAAGCACCTGTCTTAAAACCTCCCTCACTTTTTCTTTGTCTGGATTCCCATCTAAATGTTCACAGAACTGAATCCCCATATCCAATTCCATCAACACTCGTATATTGAAAAAATGATCCGCAAACATAGGCCATCCGGCTATCGGAACTCCAAGACTTAGGCTCTCAAGCGTAGAGTTCCACCCGCAGTGGTTCATGAAGGCACCCACAGCGGCATGGGAAAGAATTAAGAGCTGCGGTGCCCAGCCCCATATGACCATCCCTCGGTCCTTTGTCCGCTCCACAAAGCCCTCGGGAAGATACTTGCTGACGTGATCTGCATTTCCTGAGCTCCCGGATTCGGTAACCCTAATAACCCAAACGAAGGGCTGTAAACTGCCTTCCAGCCCTCTCGCCAAGGCTTTTGTTTGTTCTTCTCTGAGGTTGATCACGCTCCCAAACGAAACGTACACAACCGATCTGGCGCTCTGAGAGTCCAGCCACCTAACAAGCTCCTCTGCATCAATGTCCGCCATTTTCCCCCGCGTGCTAACCTTATTAGCTGCTCCGCCCAAATAGCTCGCCGGAAGCAGGGGTCCTATGGCCCACACTGGTTTTCCCGTCAGATTTCTCAGGTGCTGGACATAGGCAGGCTCCAGCTCCTCAAAAGTATTAAGCATCAATCCCGAGCCGCCATTACCAATGTTCTGTGACATCTGCGCAACATGCTCCATGATCGGATCCCTCCCATCTAAACTCCAGAATTCTTTGTTTATCTCGTGCCTCTGAAATCTAAGGGGCCTCGGCAGATCCAAGCTCAACACAACACAGTCCTCCCCTTCTTTCTGTAACTTCCTCTGCATAACCGAGCGCGAGACTGAGATCGTCCCGCTGACTCCAAACGCCCCACACGGATTAAACTCCACGCAAGAAATCTTAAACTTTTCGGCGCTTTGTCGCGCCCATCCCATGTACGAATCGAAGACAACACAGACTGGAGCTGCTGCTGCTCCCTGTTGTGTAAACTGTTGCTCCATCCAAGCATCGAAGGGTTGTTGAAGCTTGCTCGCCAGGGCAAATATAATGCCGTAACACTCTGGGGGACAAACGTCGGCGCTCTCTCGCCCCTCTGGCAAGCCTTCCACGTGCGGCGTAGGAATCACTGCCAGGCGAACATCGGCACCGCCCTTTACAGCTTCAACAACAAAGTCTTGCAGACGGGGTACGTTGGCGGGCGTAGTGATATAGCTGACGGTCAGATCTTGGGACGCAACAAGCCTTGAGAGCTCCAACAGAGGAATGTAGTGACTCAGTGCAGGAAAAGCCAACACCACCACATGCGGTTTCTGCGGTCCCTTCATTGTAATTTGAAAAATTAAAAGATCTCGACGGCTTATGGAAGAGAAACTAGATGGGCTATCGTATTTATAGAATTTTTTTACAGCCCATACAACTCAACATCTTTTCGGAAGCAGGCGATCATATCTTACATCCTCCACTCATTACTTAACAGTTAACAATCAGTCGCCTATCTTTGTAAAAGTGCGTGGGAAGTGAAACCCCTTCAATATATTATTGAAACTTATTGAATCACCGCACTGGTCCCTTCAATGTATTATTGCTTCGGGAATCGGAACCAAGCTATTCAATATAGATAGGATATTGACTTCTTTATTCGGATTTATCTCTCTATTCGAAATCAGTGCCCTGTAAATAACCTAACGTCCAAAGAGTCAAATCTTGGATAACATCAAAGAAAATTGGCTGGCAAATCCAGCTAATTGTGAAAAAAATATATTTAAATTCCACTCACAACCACCTTTCTAAATCTCTCTTAAAATATGACATCCAAGAACATTGGTTGGAAAATATATGATAAAGTAGGAGTGTATCCAAATTTAAATTCTACTCACAAGCATCTTACTAAATCTCTCACCAAAAAATATTGGCCGGCAAATATGTGATAAAGTAGGAGTGTATCTAAATAGAAATATCAAATTATAATAGGTTAATAATTAGTTTATAGGTTATATTATTTTTACCCTGAAACTTGTCTCACACCCTAAAACCGCCCACGGTAAATAACAGGCACATTGTCGTGCCGGCTGTTTACCAAATTTTTGGCCCTGTCTAATTGTGACTTTTAACATCGACCTGTTAAGTCCACTTTGATCGACCTATTTAATCATGTTGTAAATTCATACAGTCGAACAGTGAGCGACCAGTCGTTAAGATTTCGACCAGGGTAAGCTTTACCCCCCAAAACACCTTTCTAACTTGCTATTAAACCATTTTTAGGTCACCAAAAATCAATAATGTGAAAAATAAAATCTTCCAACAAATCAAATCTTCCCACAAATCAAATCTTGTTGTGTAAAAATATCAAATCATAATTAATGCATCTAACTTACTAGTATCACTAGTTTGTAATGCCACCACGTGCAACCTACTTCAATTGTATGGAGTTAGACATCGAAAGTGACTTACGATACAACTCATTTTAGATTGAAATTGTCTTATTACCATCAATCCAATTACTATAAGTCATTGTAATTGAAAATTTAAATCCATTTATAGTGAATGCCAAGGAAAATACCCTCCTTTAAATTGAAGTTTTTTTTTTTAAATTTTTTAAAAAAATAGACTAATGCATATATTAATAATAATAAAATATACTATGAGAACAATTTTTTGAACTGAAAATAAGATAACCTAGCTAAAAAGTTTATGAAGGTGAGGCAACAATACTATAAACTATAGTATTGTAGGTACAAGGATCTCGAGACAAATATATCAAGATTTTAGTTTGTAACTATTATTGCATAA
Organism: Cunninghamia lanceolata; assembly: GCA_027924645.1. Lineage (NCBI taxonomy): Eukaryota > Viridiplantae > Streptophyta > Pinopsida > Cupressales > Cupressaceae > Cunninghamia > Cunninghamia lanceolata. The sequence continues at coordinate 4,715,006 of BSBN01001187.1, read as the reverse complement.
GCTTATAATTTATTCCAACTATATAATTTGATAGAAGGCATTGCATCTTTTGTACCAAGTTAGTCTATAAAATCTATGGAAGTATAGATTTAGAAAAAAAAAACGATGACTTTTTTTTATAGATATGACATTTCTATAGTTTATGGGGTAAACCCACAATAGTGAGTCCCAAACTTGGGACATTAGAATTTTGAACTCAAATGGGGAAGAAATTTGCAAGATATCTTCATTTGAAGATTTTGCAAAAATCACCTTTGAACAAAGGTTTTCCTTCTTTCAAAGATTATCTTCCTTCGAAGGTATTATTTTATTGATTGTGAACCAATAAAATAATACGTTCGAACAAAGATAATATTTTATTATTTTTAAAATAATATATGAGATGAAAAGTCATTTCCACCTATCATTTCTCTCTCAACAAGCTGTAAATAGGGAAGAATGGATTGTGACCTAGGGAGATAGTGTTGAGGATGGCTCTCTTTATGACATGAATGTAATTCTCCACCAATTTGCCATGTGGCTTCACACAAAGGTGTCCAGGGTACTGTCGACATCAGCAAGTGAAGCATAAATCATCAATTTTCCATCTTTACTAGGTTTTTATCTTCTACCAATTGGGGAAAACTTCATATTTTGACTTCATTTATAGTTGCAAAAAATTGTAATATGGTAAATGCACTATATTTTTAATATTTTATAGCCAAAACTTTGATAGATTAAACCCTAAAATGTTAATTTGAAACCATAAAACATCAAATTGAAACCCTAAAACGTCAAATTGAAACCCTAAAATATCAAACTGAAACCCTAAAACATCATTTTGAAACACTAATAGGTGAACTTTGAAACCCTAAAATGAATTTTGAAACCCTAAAATAATGGCTTGTGTAAGCATGGCATGACACTGAGTAGCACAACAAGGTGTCACATAAAGGCAAACAACATCACAATAAGACACAAAGGGATCTACATGATTTTGAGTCAGTATAAAAATATAGGAGGGGAATAATCAGGGAAATATAATTTTGAATCATCATCATCCCCTAGGCACGTAGAACTATGAATACAAAGGAATAAGGTCACATGAAGATAACATAAAAAATCTGGGTCTACATGGAAGGATGCTAAATCATTCGACACTTTGCATTGTCCCTATAATGTGGAAAATTCAAGTACGACATATAGAAGAATGTAGAAACATATAGAGGAATGTCACAACATTTTTGTTCCCCCTGTATCCATTTGCCTAGAAGGGCATCAAGGGTCCTCCAGGGAGAGCTAACAAACAAACATACATGTCATGCTGCAAGTACGGGGATTACAAAACATACAGGCACACTACGAATAATAACAAATGAAACAAAGGTACTGTGTTCAAGGATCAGGCTCTAGTACGTCATCTACCTCCCAATCTTGTTCATCATATAGGGATGAAGGAAATGCCCCTAGAGGGACCATGTTGAGAACAGTACTTGGTACTATGCTTGGTTCATCACATGAAGGATCAACAACCAAGGGAGGATCCTAGCACAACTCACGAATGGCGAGGTCAATCGATCTTGTGAATATCAAGGACAGAGATTGTATCTCTTCCAAGGACTCAAATACATCTAAACTTTTGGGGAAGAGTGATCTAATTCACTATCAAAATAGATGACAATAGAGGGTTGCCCAATGCTAATAGTGGGAACACAAGCATTGGTGACCATTGGTGGAGAAGAGGTCTCCACAAATGGAATGGATGATGCAAAAGGACTCAACAATGGTGAAGGAGGCATGCGCTTTGGCTTGTAGTAGGATAGGGTGGATTAATGTTTGCATTTACGCTTTGGAAGTGGGCATGGAATATTAATGTCAATGGTGGTGGGACACAGGATATTAGGGAACACCTGATGTTGGGTACCCTAGAATGGAACTAACTCTAATAGAGTGGTACTAGATATGACACTAACATTAGGCAAGACCAAGGGTGTATCAAAGGGTGGCATGTCTAGGATGAATGGAAGGATGGGGCTCTCCATAGAGGGAGTAAATACTACTTGAACTAGGTTAGGGTTGCTTTCATCACATTGAATTAGTGGAGAGACAAGAGTGGGTAATGGAGGAGAATCATGCAGAGGAGAGGGAGAAAAAAATTGAGAAGGTGGAACCAAGTTTGGGGTTGGCCACATAGGAGGGTGCATGCGAAGGGGTTCATCTCTTACCACACACTCATGAGCTATAACATGTCAATGACACTTGCGATCTCTTGCAAATTGGTTAAGCCAAGTACAACTCAAAGCATCCGTAGGAGGAACTGAGGAATCTCCCAACACAAGCTCCTTTTCTTCTGTCACTCTAGGAGTGGGAGGAGGAATAAAAGGAGCCACCAAAGGCTAGGGTACTATCAAGGAGGGTCTCTCAATGTGGGCTTCCTTCCTGAAGCCATTGGAGGGGCTAGAGGAATAGAGGCCGCCATTGAAGATTGAGGGACCAAAGGGGAAGGGTCCTGCACCATGGACTACTTTCCTTGAGTCTCCAAAGGGGCAGGAGGAATAGAAGCAGCCACTGAAAGCTAGGAAGGTATGGATTGTGCAGGTCATGTGCCTTTAGTTCTTGGACCGTAAGACCCTAAAGGTGGGACTTCTACATAAATTCCAAATGCTTAGGGATGGGGAAGGTGAATTAATTCAGGTTATCTTCCCTTCTCTACCTATGGGGTAGGAGGAGGGACAGAGGTAGCTACTAGAGATCGAGGGACTGTAGGGGTAGTAGCCAATTGGGTCGAAGAGGAAGCAACAACGGATGATAGAGCTATGTAGTTCACTTTGAATTTATTATATAAGAGAAACAAGAAATCATTGCATGGTTGCAATTGCTCAGTTGGTATTGTCCAGAAGTAATCCAAGGAGAAATTTCCTCTTAAGAGAGATGTTTAAATCCATTATGATAAATGATGTGCACCTAACCATCATGAGGGAATTTTAGGCATTTATGGATTATATAGGGGACCACTCTCATGGAAGAGAGCCACAGATGGCCCAACTTCACATGAAATTGGTTTGAGGTGGGAATTATGGAGAACAGAATGGCTAGGAATTTTGGTCCCACCTAGATAGGAAGGGTAAGCGAACCCAAGGTGCAACAAGAGGACTCATCATGCGCTCATATCTGGACTTCTAATTTCTCATACTTGTCTTGATAGAGTTCATGTATGCATATGAATTCCTTTGTGAGTACATTCACCATGCAGACTAGGTCAATTAATATGCTCTTGGTGGGATTTTCATTGACTAGGGCAGTGATGTATAGAGGCCCATCATAGGCGTGCATGGGTGCATCAATGGGTGTGAAAGAGATGACTAGTTCAAGAATAAAACTCACTCAACTAGGGTGAGGGAAATCATCCACCAGGGCAATCATCCTGGCTAAGGAGGTGGCAAGCTCATCAATAGACACAATAGTAACCACAAGATCAAAAGGAAGTTCAACTAGATTTGTGGAGTTATGTGGCAACAGGTTTTTGTAAATCTAGAGGTTTTCATTAGGTGGAGCAACATATTTGTTTCCTCTATCATTCACCCCAGAGACTTGGATGACATTTTGGTCAATGAGGCCTTACACATTATGTTTAAGATGCATGCATCACTCGGTGTCATGTCTAGGAAATCTGTGGAATTGACAAAAGGCCTTCGAGTCATAAGAAGGCGATAAGGGTTTAGTTGTGTCAACATGATAGATTGGTGGTCGCTGGATGAGTTTGTTGTTTAAAAGCTGCTACATTATAGCATAGAGGGATTCAAAAAGTAGAGTGAATTGTTGAGTTCTTGGTTTATTTTGTGAGGAGAGGGCCATAGCACTTTGGGTTGGTGTAGTGGCAAATACTTGTTGAATGTTATTAGAAGAATTTATTTTAATGTAGTTTTTATTTTTCTTATAGTTTTGGAATGATGAAGGAGCATCAGACTACCTAGTAAGAATCTATGAGGAAGATCCCTCATACTAACTAAACAATTGTTGGTAGTCATGTATTGTCATGTAGAGATGTGTAAATGAAGGATAACGCATCAGCAAAATCTTATCCCATATATAAGGCTATATGTTTCTAATGAAAACTTGATGCACATCAGAATCTAGGAGTGCATAAGGGATCTATGAAAAGGGGCCTGATAGTGGCTGATGAAATAAGTGATTTTCTCTTGTGCTCCCTACTTAAAGTGAATGAGATTAGTGAGTGTGACCTGTGGTCCAATGTTTGTTAGGAAGTGTTGGAGAAATTGACTAATGACTTGTTGAAAGGAATTGATGGAGTGATAAGAGAGAAAAACCAATCCAACATAGTGTCTTTGAGGGTAAATTTAAGAAGTTGTGTCCACTTAAGGTGGAAGTTTCAGAGTTAGAAAAAAATTTGAAATCGGGGAACCAAAAACGGGATCCCGTTTATATAAAACGGGATCCCGTTTATAGAAAACGCGATCCTGTTTAGCCTCGGGATCCCGAGCCTAGAACCAAAAATGTGATCCCATTTTTTCCTGGGATCCCAAACCTAGAAGCCAGAAATGGGATCCCATTTTATATAACGGGATCGCGTTATATATAACGGGATCCCGTTTTATAAAACGGGATCCCGTTTTTAAAAAGTATTAAATTTTTTTAAAAATGGCAGAGACCCCATTTTCAACAGCAACAGGCGACAGGTGAAAACGGGATCCCGAGTTCAGAGACCATCCAACCACCAAGTAAGTGGATTTTTCCACTTCTACAAATTACCCATGAATTGTTTTAAGTTTCCCTTGTTTGTTTTGATGTAAAATACAATCAAAATTTAAATTTTGAATTGTTATTTAGGGTTTAGGGTTTATGAAATCAGTAGTTGATTTTTGATAGTTTAGATGTAAAATACAATTGAAATTTTGAAAGACTGTATCAAATAAAAGGTTAGAATTTGAACAAACTGTCAAAATTATGTTTAAAATTGAGAATTGAATAGATATATTTAGACATTTTAGCTGTAAAATACAATTGAAATTTTGAAAATACTGTATCATATGAAATGAGAGATTTTGAACAAACTATCAAAATTTGAGTTCATTTTGAGTGTTGAATAGCTGTATTTAAACATTTTAGCTGTAAAATACAATTGAAATTTTGAAAATACTGTATCATATGAAAGGAGAGATTTTGAACAAACTGTCAAAATTTGAGTTCAATTTGAGTGTTGAATAGCTGTATTTAAACATTTTAGCTAGAAAATGCAATTGAAATTTTGAAAACGATTTTATCATATGAAAGGAGAGATTTTGAACAAACTGTCAAAAATTATATAGCATTGGGATGATATATATATATATATATATATGTTTGGTTTTTATAAAATTTACTTATAACAATGTATGTCATTATATTTTAAAGGCATTATTGAATAGCTAACTATCATGTAAAAAAATTACAACAAACCATAATAAAACCAATTTATCACATCCAAAATGATGAAGCCATCATGAAACTTATGAAGTGTCAAGACCACATCCCCATTGTAATCATAAGAAAGACTTTTCCACCATACTTAACACCTACATATATACTTATTTTGGAGAGAAAGAAAGAACCCTTTAGTCCTGAGGCACCTTAGTCTAGGCAGAATAGCAACAATCTATATAAGAAGAAACTTGTGATCGATTAAAATGATACAATAAAAATGGACACTTCCCAAGAGCTCCTCAATTTGACAAACTTCACCTTTCATTAGATACCACTTAGATACAAGACATGACTCCCCTCTCCTTGTTGAGGACATGCTATAAACATCAACCTGTGAATAGAAGCTTGGACCCTAAACTCTCTAAGATAGTAGCTCCACTGGACCTTGACATCAAAGAAGGCATATATAACCATGTCACCATGTTAAATATTACATTGATTTCTTCATGTGGTCTTATGGTGATCTATGCCTTGAGACTCCATCTTTAAAGTCATGCATCATCTTGTGGTTCACCTCAATGCCAAACCTATTCAATAAAAGCTGCACAAAATGCACCCCCAAGTAGCCCTCGTGGTCATAGAAGAATTGTATAAACTCTTGGATGTCCAGGGTTCATTCAGACTATTACTTATCCTAAATGGGTAGATCTAATGTGGTCTTAGTTAACAAGAAAACTAAGGGAATTCATGTTTGCACTAACTTTTGAGACATCAAAAAAGGATCTACCCCAACTTAGATAACTTTTCTCTACCAAACATTAATATGGTCATGGATCTTGTGCATAGCCATATATATATAATTTTATCATTAATCTGGATATAATATGGACCAAGTTGAAAGATTTGAGTTAGACATGGAGACACCTAGATTATGGAGCTCGGTCTATGTAAGAAAACATGTCCTATAGACTCAACACAAACTTATCCCTCAACCCTCTAAATTGTGACTTACATCATTTGATTACCCTGGAACACACTATAGACAACTCTAAATATATTTGGCAAAATATATTTTCTCCTAACAGAAACTTGTATATGTAGAAGTATCTACTACTACATTAGATTTGATATACTTCTTAAAAGGAAAGAGTTGGGACTAACAACTAAATAGAAAACAATAACTAGTTTTGCATTTTCTAGGAAATAGGAAACAAAATTGAGCTAGAACCATCTTGACTAATTTATCTATTTCTAGCTAGATTGAACCCTAATTCTATATGCAATTCCAACTCTAACCCTAACACTAATTCTAACCCTAATCCTAACCCTAATTCTATATGCAATTCAAACCCTAACCCTTATTATAACCCTAATCATAACCCTAACCCTAACTCTACTTGTAATTGTAATTGTAATTGTAACTCTAACTCTAGCCCTAACCCCAACCCTAACGAGCTACTTGTAATTGTAATTGTAACCCTAACTCTAGCCGTAACCCAAACCATAATTGTAGCTCTAATAGTTACCCTAATTTAGCAACCCTTGAATTCTAATTCTAACCCTAACCTCAATTCTAACCCTAAGCCTGATCCTAATTGAAACCCTAACCCTAACTTTAATTAATCACGAGTCATGCTACAGGGATTTCTTCTACATATTTTGTATGCATGTGTTATTCCCTTATTGCATGTGAGTTCACCAATTATTTGGAAGTCTCCTAACTAGGAGGCGGGCTTGTATTCAAGCCCTATAAATTTTGTGTTTATAGGTGTTATGTTTAAAGCTATATATGGAGACTTGTAATAGGAGGTCTTGAATTTGGTACCAATGATTGTGAGTTCCTTGTCTAGAATATGATGAACCTTTTGAACAAGAGAACCTTGTAGGTCTCCATGATGCATATGTTGAAATTTAAACTCGAACATTATCGTCATGTGAATGCTTTTAGCCATCCTACAACCTCCTATCACCCTTCATCCTCTTATAGGGATATGCCACACAACCTCTCCAAGTTGACCATGCCAAACCCAAAGTCACAATCGTAAGAGGTAAAGAATCTTTTGGCCCCATTCAAGTCCACTCCCTAATAGGAGTGATACAATGCTAATAGGGTTGTGAAGGTAATTAAGTTCTTGATTAGCATGTTGGGTGTATCTAAGCATAATGATGATATAGTTAGTCATGATTTCATTAATCTTAAGATCATTGACCTAGAGTACTTAATATATATGGTATAGTTTTGTTCAATCAATAGTGGTAGGGGAAATTAATATACTACAATGACATCAAACATATAAACCAATAGGTGTCTTAAGAAATATTAGTGGTAGGGAAAATTATAGTGGCCCTAACCCTAGAGTAATAAGTTTCAAAGTAGTGTTAGAATTACTAATAAACTAAAAAACTTTATCCTAGGGTGGTGGGACAAATTACACAAGCCTTATCCTAGGGTGGCCCCATTGATATGTTTGAAGGAGATAGATTTAAACAAGCATTCACCAAGTTTCTAGCTTCCAATATATAATAGTTTCCAATAACCACAAGCTTCATCTATGCTTTTTCATATGATCAATGTTGATCTTGGAATCTCCTTCCACACTAAGGGATATCTTGTTTAGTTTCCAAGTCATCTTGAGGCCCTGGATATCATGGCCCTAGAATCTACCATATTATTGTTCTTGACACCAAAATCATAAGCTTTAAGATAGGTAGAGGTTTTCCCTTATCATATCTTAATAAACATACTCCTCCTACTAGGATTACCCTTGGCTACCCATCAAAATTTCAAGCTTAATCCATCCCAATGTAGGTGTGGACCAAAGGGTGTGAATATCAACATGGGTATCTCCTTGTTTTAACCTTATTCAAAGAAACCTTGGCCAATTATGAGCCTAATCAGTGCCTCTTCTAGCATGATCATATATTCCTCTTTACCCCAACAATCACCAAGTTCCTAAATGCACCATATTTCTTTAAAATAACTTCTAAAATTTGGGATGCATATTCACATTTAAGAAATACATGATGATTGTCTACAGAAGTTTCCTTACTTAAATGCACATTGAAATTTTGAAATATATATTGCCCATTGTATCAATCATTATTGAATGGTAGTCCTAATAGCTCTCTTACATTTTGAAATTTGTACATGCATGTATACATTATTTGTATGTCTTTAATTTAAATTTATTTCAAGTGTAATTTCTTGAAACATATATATATATATATATATTCCTGATTTAATTTTAAATTTGTACTGAAGTTTGTATGTTTATATGTATATATATGCAGGTTCATATCTAGATTTTTATATATACATCATGAATCTAGATGATATTCACTTTGATGTTGAGGACTTCCTTAATGCACAAGATGATCCAGCCGCACCCCCACCCCCACCCCCACCCCCACCCCCAGCGCCAAATGCCCCACCTCTAGATGCCCCACCTGCAGATGACCCACCTCCACCTCCACCTCCACCCCCACCTGGAACTGACCAGGCTCGCTTGCGAGCCATAATAAATGAAAATGTGGATTCGATACAAGAAAAACTGAATTCCATTCGCAGTGAACAATTCATGCCACCTCACATAGTACATTTTGCATCTTTGATGCAAAGCATTGTAGATTCTATGAGGTCTATTGACTCAGATTTTGATGGATTCCAGAAATGGAGAGAGGAGAGGCACCAATTTTATGCTAATGGCCTCTCCTATAAGACTATTTTGGATCTTAAAATCACAAAAGCTCATTTAGCACAATATTTTAGACATCCCATTACAAATGAACCTATTCCTGCAAATAAGAAAAGAATATCAATCAGGTGGTGTAGGCATGAAGGAATGTCTGCCAATTTTTGGGATAGATGGTGGATGGTGTTTTATTATCCACCTCATGCTAATTGTGAGGTTCCTTTATATTTTTTGAGAAAATTATATGTAGAGTTTGTTATGAATAAAAAACCCAACTACTTTGATTTTAGATCATTCCAGGGTGTTGGTGGTGGCATGCCACAACAGAGGTTGGGGGCATGGGTTGATCCCCAACGACCGGTGCCTGTTCAACCTCTTATTGACCCTCCTGTTGCTGCCACTCCTTCGCCCTTTGAGCATCGTGCAGTGGTATCCACACTAGGCACATTGAGTTCACTCTCAGGTAGCCTACATGAGTAGACTTCTATGATGGTAGCTCGAGTTAGAGAGCATGGAGGGGTTGATGATGGAAGTGGTCCTAGTGCCACTCCACATGCGTCGATGCCTCATACATGTACGAGTTGCAATCAGTTGTGTTATGGACCTGACCAGGCAGTTGCACCCACTTCAGCTACACATGCATCATCTGATAATGTGGGCACTGAATCATTTTTTGATTATCTATTTGCTGAGGATCATCCCACTGATCATTCGACATAGGTATATATAGGTTATGTACACATGTTGAATTTAAAACAATTTTTTAAGCACATGTTTTTAATCAACATATAGATGATCAAGTAATATTTTAACAATCGAATTGTTTGGTTTGTTTGGTGTAGATGATGGCAACAGGGGTCACAATTGATTGAATTAATTTTTCATCAACACCTGTTCATCTCGGGCACCCATTTGGGGTACATTAAATCAATGATTTGTAAATTTGTAAAATTCAGTCTTGATTGTGTGTACAATTAAATATTTATGAACTTATTTATGAACTAGTTCAGGGTTCTTCCACATTGAATCCTCCATCTCAGGGTGTCTCGAGCGCTCCTCCATCATTGGGCATCTCACATGACACTCTTACAGTATGTATATTGTTTTAAAAAACTGTATATATACTTAAATTTAAATTCTATTTTGATATCAGTGTATCTAAAAACATGCACATACATATTTAATATTTTATAAATATGTCTATGCAGGTTGACACAACTATGAGGATGGGCATTGTACCACACTTGGATAATCCAAGTTTATATCAGGAGTCGACTGCATTTCAGGTTGTTGAAAAATGTATTTAATAACATGTACACTGTAAGTCAATTATATGTATGTTTTAAAACCTAATTTGTACACACATGTGCTAACTTAAATATAAATGACATTGTAGGAGCTTGTTAGTGACACGTTTCATGATCAACACACAGCACATGCAGAGCAGGAGGACAGAGGAGATGGGCAACCTGATACGGTATAATTTAAAATTTAGATTATATTTAAATTGAACAATTAAAATAAACGTTGTGAACTTAAAGTAAATTTCTTGATAGATATATATATATATATATATATATATATATATATATATATATATATATATGTTGACATGTACATTCAAAATTCTTTTTTCTTAAAATATAGCTCGATACATGTCATGGAGCTAAGCCTGTAGAGACAGGTCCTAGAATAGAGGATTCACAACAAGTTCCTCTTATGGTATAATAATTTTTAAATATGATAGTTCTTATAAATTAAATTGAATTAAATCATTTTTAAAATCATCAAGTATATCTAATTTCAACTTGAACTTTCTCTTGTATTAAATAGATTGATTCAGAGCATGGAGACACAGGTCCAGGTGCACCAGAGCATGCCTCTCAGCCTCACACGGTAATTTAATTTTATGATATTTAAATTATAAATTTAAAAATTGTCATTAAATTAGATTTGGACTAATCATCTTACATCTAATTTCATATAAATCTTTCTCTTTTGCAGAGTGATTCAGGTCATCTGAGTAGTTTGCATGGTGTGAAGAGGACTCTTGATGATAGAGATAGTATGTGATAGGTTATTTCAAACATGGGCTATGTATAATTTGACTATTTCATGGACTATTTGTTATATACTGTTTGTCATGGACTTTATATATATATTGTTGTTCACCTGGACTTTATATATTTGACTATTTCATGGACTATTTGTTATATACTGTGTCATGGACTTTATATATATATATATATATATTGTTGAACATGGACTTTATATATATTTTTTTGAACATGGACTTGGACTTTATATATTTGACTATTTCATGGACTATTTGTTATATACTGTTTGTCATGGACTTTATATATATATTGTTGAACATGTGGACTTTATATATTTTTTGAACATGGACCTGGACTTTATATATATATATATTGTTGAACCTCCCAGGGACTATATATTTTTACATGTCACACAATAAATGCAATCTTGTTGTAGTTCAAAATCATATACCTGTCAAAGTAATAGTCATGTAAAACCATCATGTTAGTTTAGGTGCATTCATATTTATATATATGTTATCCATGCATACATACATTGCATATACATCATAAACTATAAAAGAATAACATCACATACATATGTATATACAAGCATCCCTAAATTTAATCATAAATCAAACACTAATCTAACCATGTGCATGAAGGAAAAGAAATGTAAACATTTGAGATCAACCATAATAAGATATATAGATTGACATCAATAGAAATAATCAATTGTCATATATAAATCTACAAGTGTCAGAGTGTTGATCTAGATTTGCGCTTAATGAAGAAATTGCATTGAAAGAATTTATGTAGTGATGAGGTCCTAATAAAGTTCCTCCATTCATTCACGGTATGCATATTTAGGTCCTGGTCAAATTTTAAGCAATAAAATGGTAAGCAAATCAAAACAAAGCATTAAAAAATGAGATAAGTTCATGAGGATCTCTCGCCTACTAGGAGGGATCAATCTCTCACATCTTCTCATCTAGAGATCAACTAAGTTATCTTAAGTGGACACAACTTCACCAAATTGTTGATAAAAAAAACACGTGAACTATAACTTTGGAACTAGGCCTACAATTTATTAGTGGAGGTGGGAATTTCATTGTAGCATAAATGACACAAATTAGGAATGAAGTTAGTAGAAATCTTCCCCTTTGGTAAATCACATGTGTAATAATGACACCCATCTAGCATTTAAATGTATTGAGTCTTTGTTCCAAAATAGTTTGCACATCATAATCATGGCCTCTTTCATTTCACTAGGAAAACTTACAATTGTGTAATCCTCCACATTCCTTAACTTTTTAAATCCACATTAGGACTAGCCCAATCTTTTAACACTTCAATTACATTATACTCTTGAGACCATTACCTTGCAACTATAACATTGTACCTCAAAGTGGGTTCAAGTGAATTCAACATTTATTTGAAAACTACTTCTCTCACCATTATTATAGTCTAATTTTCTACATTATTGATATAGTCTACATTTATGGTACAATGCCTAAAAGTATCTAGCAAGATATCTAAAAAGTTAAACACATCAAATTTTCTATCCAGCCTATGTAAGTAGGATGCTCTAACCTACCAACATTTGTGACTACATCTCCTTTGTCCTCTAGCTAATCTATGAAGAAATATTATATTAAATTAAATCCCAAGGCCTTATGTGGGTATCATAGAGTGTCCTTGCAATCTAGTAACTTAGATTCCATTTATGCTTCTACATGTAAACTATTTATAGTTGAATAAACTCTCATCACTTTGGTTCTAGTTGACTTCTTATTTTGTTTCACAGTCTTCTCCACAATAAGATTCATATACATGTATTTGAGAAATAATCATGAGAAATCACTTGATTTGATAAGTTGATTAATAAATAACTTAATTTACAAGACAAAAGATTTCATCATAGATTTACTTCATTAATGCAAAGAAAATTGATGGGATATTCCAATATTTTACAAAATGAAACCATTTATATTACCTTAATTATCTTGTCAAATCATTGAAATATACTTACTATATCATACTCAAGGTGTCATTCTCTAATTGGACTAAGCTAAAGTGTTCTTACTATATCATACTCTAGGTGTCATTATCTAATTGGACTAAGCTTAACTTGTCAAAATAAAAAATAATAATAATATAAATCTATACCTTCCCCTAAGCTTGCCCAAGCTCATTAGGATTTGTCAACTTTAATTTCAAATCTTAGTGTAACTACTAAAATGAGAACTTCCCTTAGTCCTTTTAATATGATCTTTAGTGTCCATTAGGACTCAAGGGTATCTCCTGCTTGACATGTTTCATCCTATGAACACAAACCTTGGATGTGAATCAAATTTTAAAATAAGTTTAGGTCTGTAGGAAATTATAAGATCAAAATACTTTACATTTTTAGACAAAAGGCCCTGGATCTCATCTATTTCTCCCCTCCACTTCCTAGCTATGGTCCCATATGGTTCTCCCACAATTTATATTCCTTTGTATCTTCCCTTCCCTCCACTTTGTGAAAGCTAGATTAACTTTAGGATATGATTTATCCCATCCCACTTCCTATCCTATTGTCTAGTTTTACATGATTTCCCCATAACATCGAAACACTCATTTCTTCCTAATTGTAGAAGCCTAACTGCCTTGAAGAAATCATTCCTTTCTTCAATTCATTTCATCCAATTCCCACCTGAAGTTTTGTAACATTTTTTGCAAAAGTTTGCCAAGTTCATATACCCTATCCCAAGTCAAATTTCTACAACTTCTTCAAAAGATTCCACCCACCCCAAGTACTCCCCTGCATGACTTAGGACCACCATTAATGACTTTCAATGGACATGATATGATGAAATATTTCCACCAAATTCCTCTTAACATCGGTGGACCCTCAAAAATATGATTTGGGCATAAAGGTATGGGATAATGGTATAATTCAGCATGATAATCAAGGGTGTGCCATGTGAAAGTGACACGAGAAAGTATGGGTGGACATTTAACTCTCAAGTGACCAAGGTCCTTGTCCAAGATTGCTTGTTGACATTGAATGATCTATATATTATAGTATCTCATTAAAGTGAGAGATGGAAAACTAGTTGCAAAGGAGAGACTAAGTAGGAAAAATGAAGGGGGCACTAGGTAAAAATGTGAGGTAGGGAAGGTCAATTTGGGGGAAGAACACACAGGACATGCCACCAAGAATGAAACTACTGGTAGGAGTGTAATTCACACCTACATGACTATGATTAGGACTTATTTATCATCATCAAATTGTCATGTAGGCTTGATGTGATTTTAGTACTTATAGATACCAAATGTTAGGAGTTTCAAGCCACAAATACTAATTCCACATAACCTTAATGAGAGAAACTATGCTAAATAGTATGCAGAATCTATAATACAAAAGAAGAATAAAGCATAATTACAAGATAACACAATATGCACCTTGCGAAAACCCTTTTAGAAAAAACCTGGCCTCCAAAGGACCACAAACCCAATGTATTATCTCAAGAATGGGATTACAGAGATAATACATTTGTAGAGTTCTCCATGTAGAACTTCAACAAAATTAAACAACTTCTTGCATTTGTAGTGTCCACTTAAGGTGGAAGTTGTATGCTAACTTTTTGAATGTCTTAAGGGGTCCTAATTTACGATGTCTTAAGGGGACGTCTTAAGTTCTCAAAATTTGGTGAAGTTGCCCAAGGCAACCAAATTGAACAATATAATAAATCAAATTTAAAGTAAATTCTAAGTAGAAAAACATGGACATTTAACAAATAAAATACATAAAATAATAATTTTGATAAATTTAATACTGTAGAGTATAAAATTGTGTACATACACATGTATACAAATTTCTGTACAAAATGTGTAATAATGTAATTGTGTATGTACATATATGCCAACTCAAAATAATGTAAATACAAAATGTCGTTATATGCCATCTCAAGAAAATCCAAAACTTGAGGAGAATGTAGCAGGTCTTCATGCCACCTGATATAAAAATAATACAAGCAATTTATCAATATATGAGAATCAAAACATGTATTTTAATTTATATAAAACTATCTAGATATACACAATTTGTACCTGTATTTACAAGTGCCTCTCAAGTTTTTGTTTCAAAGTATTTGATGAATTTGTGATGATGGCCTGAGGATATAAAAGGATAAATTAAATCAATTTCAACTAATAACGCACAAGAAATATCAAAACATGTATTTAATACATATTTAAAACAACAATATAAATCTATTTAACTATATTTACCTGTATTTACTTATTCCATTGTACCATCTCCATCCTCTCTTTTTTCTAATGCATCGATGATTGTCTCATGGTCTTCCATAGAAATGTTCCATAGCTCTTTATTTGTAGGATTTCCACGATACCTCTCCAGTTTTATATTTGTTGCCAACACCAAATGTGAGTAGTGTATAATCTTCTTATGTGTTTCATAATCTTCGAATGCAGGTAAACCATTCTTCCTTATTAGGTATTTCCGTAGCCAAGTGCCAACAACCACCACCGAACCTATTGGATAATGATAGGCATCATCAAAGAAATACTTAAATTTTGCTTAAGGGGATCAAAGAAGTTCTTCAAATATGCTTAAGGGGATCAAAGACTTGTTATCAAAATTTGCTTAAGGGGATGTCTTAAAGGGATCACCAAACCTGTTGGATGAGGAAAGCCATCATCATCTTCTCGAGGTGCTATTAACTTATGTTTAGTCTCCACACAACGAGCCAACCAATATTCAGTTTCCTCTTCATTATTCTTTGGTGCAACAATAGCATACACATGTCCTGCAAAACAAATTTTGATTCAATAACTTGCACATGTCCATAAAATATGACTAATCAACATACATGCATTCATATGTACACATAAATAAATAAAAACACTACAAATTAGTAATCAAAGTGAAATAAAATGAAATGATTTGAATTAAATTACCTTCTTGTACAAGGTCTGAAACACGGTCATAATCGTCTGATACAAACAGTTGATCATTGTCTTCAATTGTTGTTTCACTTTGATTGTGTGCTTGTGCAAGTGTCAATGGTCTTTGTTTCCACTCTTCAACCCATTCTGTATTCTCACATGCTTCCCAATCTCCTGAAATACAAAACTGACAAAAACATACAAGCTCCCTTGTCCAGATAGTCCATGTACTTGCATTCGAACTCCTAAATGAATGCCATTTATTAGATCCACTGATTGTCTGACAATCAAGTCTAGGTAGAATATTTTCTTCTTCAACCAACCAAAAGAATCGACGAACTGTAGAGTACTCGCTTGATCCAGGTGTACATAATCTTGTATTGTACCAATCTACAATCCCACGTGCATCTTTAAATTTTACTGCATCCTCAAATTTTAATTGTTGTCTAGCAAGAATTCTTTTAACACACGCACAAGCTCCATCATGTTCTCCTTTACCATGTCCAGCTTCAAAAAAATTCCACATATGTTGGACATTATTCTCCTTGTGAACCCTACATAACCAATAGAACATTCAAGCATTCTTGAACTGCCCCGTACAATTATCTGACCATATAAGATGTTCAGTCATCTGGATTCCTCTTTCTCTTAAATTTGTATAAAATATATTGAAACAATATTGAACAAACTCTGACGAGTGTAACCAGTTGTCACTCAAATAGAAATGATACTCCCTCAAAACTTTTCTATCATTCTCTATGCTATCATCTGCATGTCTATAAACAATATGAACAAACATAGCAACCTGCACTGAATTGTAATATTGTGATTGAATTTCCTCTTGCGGAGCTAAAGTATAGTTTTCCACAAAATCAACCACTGATAGTATAGTACCAACTGGAAATGTGTTTCTACATTCACGAAATTGTCCATCAAGCCATCAAGCTTATTGAGAGTACTTGACATATTTTGGTACAATTTTACTTTTAAATTCTGATATGAATGCATACACACTAACCTTTTCTGTAATTAAATCACAAAGCTTTCCAAATTTTCCATCTTTTAAAGAATATTCAACATTCTTAAATCTTTTAACATCCACTAATTGTTGTCCAAAATCATTTTCAACACTTTCATGCATACAAACTCTTAACAAAGAAAGATTGCCACAACTAGTGCATTGTCCGGAAATACATGAACTTAAATAAAAACCTTTTTCATTAGATCTTTCACAGAACAAACTTGATATAAACTCTTTTATTGCTTAAGTTGGCATATTAATATCACATTCCTGTATAATCATGTTACGATGTAAAGTACAACGTATATATTGAAACACATCATAATAATAACGAAATTGAACATGTGTTTTACAACAACAAGATATTCATTCCTTATTAATCTTTACATACCATGGTTTGCATTTTTCAAAAGATCTTTGACTTATTTTAATATTATTAGGTAACACTAATTCATCACAAAATTTTCTATAAAATTTAGTTTGCGTTGTATCTAATAGGTGTTTTGGATGAGGATCGCGAACTTTGGACCCCACTCTTAATTTTAAAACATCTCTAGCATTAGACGATACCCTAGTATTATCATGCCAATATTTTTTGATCAAAGATCTGATTTCAACATTTAGTTTCATGTCAGATCTTGGGAGTCGACCACTAAAACTCCAACATTAGTTAATTGGATCATTTTCTATACTTTCTCTTCTTTTTGCCGCTCTTACCAATGTTTTAAGATGTATTTTTAGAATTCCACTAATATTGCTTACCATTCTTCTATTCAAAGTTGTTTTATTCACTATAGCAGTTGTTATAGCTCATCTTGCTGCATTTTTATCTTTGGATTGACTATTACTTCCAATAGACTCAATGGCACTAGCAACAGTAGACATAGCATGTTTTAGTGATTGATCTTTTCTTCTTGGTTTAACAAAAATGCCTAACATTTTCATTACTTTTCTCATTTTCCACATTCTCATTAATTGCATCATTAGTTGACATTGAAATGATAGTTTTTTACGATAAAAAAATTCCTTGTATAATCTATTAGCATGTGTTCTTATTTGTCTCCAAGAAATTTTACCAGGAAGATTATCCAAAACATCTCTTTCAATTTTGAAAAAAATATTTCTCATTTTCAACATCACTTCCTAGATTTTCATTTTCATTTTCAACTTCAAAACGATTTTCATTTTCAACAACAAAACGGTTTTCATTTTCATTTTCATTTTCAACAAAAGGATTTTCGTTTTCATTTTCAACAACAAAACGGTTTTCATTTTCATTTTCAACAAAAGGATTTTCGTTTTCATTTTCAACAACAAAACGATTTTCATTTTCATTTTCAACAAAAAGATTTTCGTTTTCATTTTCAACAACAAAACGGTTTTCATTTTCATTTTTAACAACAAAACGGTTTTCATTTTCATTTTCAACAACAAATGGGTTTTCATTTTTATTTTCAACAAAAGGATTTTCATTTTCATTTTCAAGTACAATTTGTTTCAAATTTTAATCTCTACGAATATTATCAATCTTAACATTGTTATATCGAGCTTGTTTTAAATCTCCTATCAACACTATTTCCATTTCATTCAAAAGTGGATTTGAAGAAGTACCTGGATTTGTGCCCATTGAAACATTCTCCATAGCATTAATAGAGGGATTTGAAGACATACCAGGAGTAGTTTGCATAATCGTATTAGTTTCCACATTCACCTCTTGCAAACTTGCATCATCTATATCCATGGTCTCCTCAATATTTTTATCTTCAATAGTTGTGGAATTGGATGCTTCAGCATTGTTCATTGATTGAATCTTTACTCTTCTATCTCTTTGTCTTTTTGCCTCCTTCACTCTCTTTGCTTCAATTTCTTTAGGAGTTAATAGCTTCCTATCTTTCCTCTTATTACGACTTTGTGATCCTATGATTAAAAAATTTATGAAGCATGTACAAATGAATGTCAAAAACTTGAATGTGTTTCAAGTCCTTCAAACAAGTACCAATTCAACAAAATTTCACTCAAATAACGTCTCCATGATAGTTTCTATCAAAATACCAACAATACTTCAAGTTGATGGACCTGCAAAAGAAAGAAATATGCCAAAGAATGCTGCAAGTGTTGCTGTCGGCCGTACTGCAGGGCAAGTTGCAGAAATGACAGTCATAGTACAGTCTTCTTAAAAAAACGGGCAAATATAAAATGGGATCCCGTTTAATAAACGGGATCCCGTTTTATTCAGCGCCGATGGATAAAGAAACGGGATCCCGTTTTATAAATAGGATCGCGTTTTATAAATGGGATCCTGTTATTCAAAATTTAAATTTTAGGCTTAGGTTTTGCTTTGTAACCCGCTTTGGAAAATGCTTTGGGGACCCGACCCTGACCTCTGGACCTAGTTTGACCTGCAACTTGGAGGCCCTGTCAATGTCACAACAAAATAGTGACTTTGGGCATATATTTAAAGGTCTATTTTGCAGAATATTTTGACGAAATTAAAACCCATTATAGAGGAGACAATGTAGATTCTAAATATGTAATTTTTTTTACAATTAAATTAATTTTTCTATTTTTTAATCAATTTCTGATGAAATATGTTCATAACCTTGAATTATCAGGGTTTTTTCATATTTTAATAACTTTTTATTGAAATATTTTTTTGTAAAAAAAATTGTATGAAAATGTACTTTAGACAATTCTTTTCAATTTAAAAAAAAAAAATTTCAAAAAATGTTAAGTTTAGGTCATCTTATGCGTGACGTACACGATGATTTTTTAAAAGACAAAAAATGACCAATAAGAAACTAATAACAAAAAAATTATTCAATAAAAAATTACAAATAAATATGGAAAACGTGCTTCAGTGAGTTACAAAGCTTTTTCCAAAAGGATTTTGAAAAATATGATTATTTAGGTCAAAATATGGATGACGTACACGTACATGGTATAGTAAAAAAAAGTGACTTTTAAACTGTGGTTTTTAGAAACGCCTATTCAAAATCAATTTCTATCATCTGGGTATTAAAAAAATTACATATTTGGAAACTAGACTCCGAGTACTACATTCATATTTAGTGACTTTTTCCAAGATTCCACCGTTAAGTGCTTCAAATTTTTAGGTCAAATGTGACAAATTCTGAAAATCAGGGAAAACACTTCCACTTTTTGGCCAAAAAGTGGACACAACTTCTTGCACACACCCTTGAGAGACACTGGGAAAAGTTTTTCTAGAAAATAATCCTAGAAGATGAAATCTTTGCACAAGGCAGTGAATGTCGATACATGATTAGAAGGATCTCCTTTACTAGTATGGGGAAGGGGAGAAGTGAGAATGGCTAAGGAAAAAGGACTTCTAGTGTAGTATGAAAGGATTATTGGTTTAGCTGTAGATGTAGAGATGTTGGCTAATTGTTGCTAGAGGGAATTGACATTTTGGAGCAATTGAGTGATGACAGAGTTAGTGTTATGAGTGGACTATGCTTGTATGGCTGATGGAATAGAGTTATTGGTTTACTGGGAGACTCTAAGGTTAGCTCTAGGGAAAGTAAATGATAATGAAGATGCAAGGGGAACAAACCCATATTGATTTATAGGTTTCCCACCCATTCCAATATAATTTGTATTGATATTTATTGATTGAGCAACGCTTGTAGAAATTTGGGAAAACATGAATGTGGATGTAGAAGTTGGTATAGGCACTGATAGTTGAGCTCTCGATGTGTTTGAATGCAACTAATTGATGATTTCCTGTGCAGCTAGCTAGCGTTGGGACATTGCTATTCACAATGTGAGCTAGACTACATAGAAGATCCACACCATGTGGATCATTGGTTACCAATTTTTGGAGATTCTCTACAAGAGGGACAACCTTGCCATCTATGTGCTCTGTACCCAAAAAATCCTAAAAGTCAGGCAAGTGATTGTCCAACATTTGGATCTGGGCTTGGGGCACATGAGCCATGGGCATGTCTATATCGAGAGGCTCTCTAAAATATTGTAGTCTAGGGATTGCAGTTATGTTAGAGAAATAGAAGATAGATAGTTGCACTCTAGAACTTCCCATTGAGAAGTAAAAGATGTTGGTTTCCAGCTAAGTGGAGCTAGAGCTACCAAGAGCATGGCAAGCCATGAGTAATCTTAAACTTCTATGAATGGTAAATTCTAAGTTGGAGTGCACTGGGTCATGAAGTTCATAAACTAGTAGGAGCTCCCCAACGCACAAGTACTATAAGATTTCAAGATTGGAAGAAAGAGAATTGTTTTTAAGAAATAAAAAAGAGAATTTTTTTTAAGAAGAAGAGAAGAAATATTTTTTTGTAGTTTTCAAGTGTTTTAGACACGTCAGGTTCACCAAAATGTGATATGGGAAAATTAATTGTAACTAAACTATATCTATTCAGAACAATTTTCTATCACACATTAGGATACTAGCTAACGAAGATGTATATCTTATTGCTATCCAATCTGGAAGAGCAAGAATATTTAGGTTATATCCCTTTGTTGCAATTGGAAATGAAATGATTAAATATTATTGATTAAAACTAACAAAGACGAGAAAATAGGAAAAATACAGAGATTGATAAAATAATTTACAAAAATAAATGCAAAAATAGAAATAGCAGATCACGAGGAACTTGGCACTAGGAAGATAGCCTCACTATCCATGATGATAGTGCATCATGTGGATGTCTACACGTCATGTTGTGGTCTATATAATGCAGAAAATTATAATCACATAGCTATACAACTTCACACAAATTTTTGGAGTTTCCTGTTGATAGCAAATGCGATGATTACTACACAGAAATCTATAGATGAGATAAATAGATGAAAATGATACTATGAGGATGAAATAAGAGAAACAATGAGAAAGGAAAAAGGAAAATGCAAATGCTCATGTGCACAAAATCTTTTCTCGCGCAACCTACGACCGCACAAACAAAGAAGAAGGGTTGGGCTATATAGGAGTTTTCCTTAGTCAAACCATGTTTTCAGTGTTTCCACCTCAACGATAGCCAAAGAGATTTATATATTGATAAATAGTGTGTGCCCTTAATTTTAAGTGTGTTTAGAATTGTAATGAGCAATGCCAAAACAAAAATGTGACATTGATATAATAAAAGCCTACTTAATGACTTAGAGTAGATTTAAAAACTGATTTATGAATATGAACAAGGAAATGATATTTAACCCACAAAGATAAATGTTAATTTAAATGGATTGAAAATGGTAAGGAAAGAAGTTGCGAGGATCTCACTAGAAGACTATTGCATTGAAGAATAAAATGAATCTCTGTTTGGACTTGGATAGCGATCTCAAATGATAACCTTTCAAAGAGTGCGAAGAAACCAAAGTAAATCACACTAACTAAATACTCTCAACAATTTGTAATAAATAATGAGCATAGAATAACAGTAGCACAAATAAAATAAGAGTGAACAGTAATTTTGGTAGAGCTTCACTAGTGTCTGAAATCCATCTTTTCAAATGAAAAATTGATAAGGTTTTATAGAAGAGGCAAGAGGCAAAAAATTAGGGCAAGGAGCCATTTGGGTGCGGATAGACATCAAGAAAAGCTTAGAATGCCATGCAAGTAAAAACAAGCCCTCTAAAAATGGTTGACGAACAGAAAGACACTTTCAAGATGTTAGTGGGGCAGGTGCAAAAAGTTGGGGGCTAAAAAGTGGCCAACTTTTTTTCAAAAAAATTTAAGCCATAACGCGCTCGCATTATGGTTTGGTGATGACGAGCCTAAGGCTCGGAAAAACCAAGCCATAACGCACTCATGTTATAACACGAGTGCATTATGTTTAACTATATAAAAAAAGAGCATTCTTCATGTTGATGTTGCACAAGACAAACATGGTTCATATTCAATGCAAGGTTCATGTTCATGGTGGATGTGGTTTTGTTCATGCAAGGTTTTGTTGTGAATATGGTTTTCATGATAAGGCCTATCTTGGAAGGTTGATATGATGCAAGGTTCATGTTCATGGTGGATGTGGTTCTATTCATGCAATAAGAAGTCAGAGAAGACACAAGCTTTCATAATCATACTTCAATGTCATCATCAAGGAGAGTTATATTTATCAAGGGGAGTCATGAGTTTGATTCGAATGTGAAGTTGTTCATGTCTTAGAACCCTAAGCCTATGATAAGTGTCATACTCTAAATTCTTTCTTCTGATGTCCCTGAGGTCTTTGAAATGTCCTAGATATCTCTTGAAGAAAGTTAGAATGTTTAAGTCTTTCTTATTGATAGTTAGGGTTTGCATATTGGGCATTAAACCCTAAACCCTAATCCCTCAACCCTCAACCCTATACCTTAAACCCTAATCCCTAAACCCTAATCCCTCAACCCTCAACCCTCAACCCTAATCCCTCAACCCTAATCCCACATCCCTAAACCCTAAATGCTATCCCTATTCCTAAATACTCAACTCTCAACATTAACCCTAATCCGTCAACCCTAAACCCTAAACCCTATCCCTAAACCATCAACCCTCAACACTATACCTTAAACCATAATCCCTCAACCCTAAACCCTAATCCCTCAACCCTAAACCCTAAACCCTATCCCTAAACCCAACAAAACTGCTTTGCCTTATGTTAGGTTGTTAAACCCATCATTTTTGATACTCTTCTCTTAAAGATATTTGAGTTGCAAGAATATGTCAGAAAAATGGCTATGAATTTTTTTGGTAATTTTAGAAATTAGTTTTAAAGTATTTTTCTTAATGTTCTTTTTAATTATGCATGTCTACAGTAAATCCTAATTTAAGTTTTCTGTAATGTCTTAGTAATTTTATATGGCATGTTTTTCTTGCCCATTTGGGGTTCATTATGCCAATAGGTGTACACACTATGAGAAAAGCTTTGTGTATGGTACATCCACAGTGAGTAATTAACAGTTGAAATCAAAAGGATGATCATTATGAGAAAAGCTTTGCATTGGGTTACATCCACAGTGGGCAATGAATGGTTGAAATCAGAACCCTTGGTCAACATTAAGTGAACATTTTTTTATTAAGATTTTTTTAAAATATTAGCATACTCTCTCCACCTATTTGCTTGAATTTAAATCGGGGCCATAAAAATGTGCACACATCTGCTCCCAATGTATAACCTGGGTGTAATTAAAACCATCAACTAGGTAAAATAAACAACTTTAGCCATAAAAATCAATCAGTCTTTCAAAAATAGATATTAGTAACTATACATTTTAGATATCAGTAACTATACATTTTAGTATCGTTTCTTTCTTGATTTTCTATTTTTAATTAACTAATTTTTGTTTGTTTTAGACAAAATATTACAATCCTCATGAAGATCTTTTCTTGTATAATTTTCTCCTTTTATCTTTGGCCTGTCTATTCCCTCCTAGAAGTTCTTTCAGAAGGATCCTTATTTTATCTTTCGATCTATATGAACTCTAAACATAAATCTATGTTTCTTGCTGTCCACCTACTCAAAGATGCAAATGTCTCCTTGATATTATTATGACATATAAAATATGCCACCCCGCACTTAGGGCAGGTATATTGTTATGAAACAGGGAAATAATCTCCCATTGTTTACTGGCTCTATCCACAAGAACTACTAAACTTTTTTCTCTTGGTAATTGTAGAGGACATTCACCTATTTTTGACAACTCCTGCATTCCCAAACCATTACAAAAATTAAGTTATTTTAACCCAATAAATAGTTGATTGCATTGATTTAATACTCTACTATTAAAGCTTAGCATTCACACAAATGCAGATGTTCATATTATAGAAGACTGCATTATATTAGACTATTAGAGATCCCTCAGAAAAATGTATTAACAAAACTGCTTTGCCTTATGTTAGCTTACAATTAAACCCATTCTTTTTGACACTCTTCTCTTCATAAAGTAAGAGTAATAAGAATAAAAGGTAGAGAATTTGATCTTACTAGTATGGATGGTCAATTTACATTCTGTGACTTCATTTTCATTGAATAGAAAGGTAAATATCTGATTTGAAAGGTGGGGCAGAGTTCACTATCAGGTGCTTTTCTAGATGATAGGGTCCATAATGTCCAGGGTTCTTCAAAGAAAGGCCTATAACAGAATTAAGTTTTTGTTATACCGATCCTCCTGGTAAAGATACAATTCAAATGCATGCTTTGAAAGTTGAAATAAATTAAATTAGACTTACAATTTTGATTTTCTTCCATTGCTTCAACAACATCATTATTTTCTTCATCAAAAACTAATTCAATCAGCAACTTGTTGCCCATTGGTTGACTTGAATTGCATCCTCTGTTAGAAGAAGGGCATTTTTTTTTTTATCTGTATCAATGTTGGTATTCATAAGCTAAAGAGCATTGATATTTTTCACACACCTTGTTCTTTGAAATATCTTAACCTTAACATATGACTTGGATATGTACTTGAACACAGCGAAATCTCTAATCTCTAGCCCATGATGATTCACAAAATTTTCCCAACCCTGCCTAAATTCCAGTTTATTTATGGTACCCCCTAATTGTACATCCCACTCCTGCCCACCTGGACCTTGCAACACTGTATGTTTGTTTGTGTTGTCTATAAACTGTGAAACAAATGCAAGAGGAATGCGCTACCATAAACACATTACACAATTAGATTTTACAAGTTCTTAACAATGTACAGGAAATAAAAGAATGAAAAATAATGTATAGAGTTACCAGTTTTTATGTAAAGTCTCCAAGCATAACTTTGAAGAAGGAAGCATGCCCATTAAACCAATTCATTCAACAACTTAATGCCCATTGGTTGACTTGAACTGCATACTCTGTTAGAAGGGCATCTTTTATCTATATCAATGTTGGTATTCATAAGCTGAAGAGCATTGATGTTTTTCACACACCCTGTTCTTTGAAATATCTTAACCTTAAAATATGACTTGGATATGTACTTGAACACAACAAAATCTCCAATCTCTAGCCCATGATGATTCACAAAATTTTCCCAACCCTGCCTAAATTCCAGTTTATTTATGGTACCCCCTAATTGCACATCCCACTCCTGTCCACTTGGGCCTTGCAACACCATATGTTCATCTGTGTTATCTATAAACTATGAAACAAATGTAGGAGGAATGTGCTGCCATAAACACATTACACAATTAGATTTTACAAGTTCTTAATAGTGTACAGGCAATAAAAGAATGAAAAATAATGTATAGAGTTACCAGTTTTTGTGTAAAGTCTCCAAGCATAAGTTTGAAGCAGGAGGCATGCCCATTAAACCAATTCATTCAACAACTTGTTGCCCATTGGTTGACTTGAAATGCATCCTCTATTAGAAGAAGGGCATCTTTTATCTGTATCAATTTTGGTATTCATAAGCTGAAGAGCATTAATGTTTTTCACACACCCTATTCTTTGAAATATCTTAACCTTGAAATATGAGTTGGATATGTACTTGAACACAACAAAATCTCCAATCTCTAGCCCATGATGCTTCACAAAATTTTCCCAACCCTACCTAAATTCTAGTTTATTTATGGTACCCCCTAATTGCACATCCCACTATTGCCCACCTGGGCCTTGTAACACCATATGTTCATCTGTGTTGTCTATAAATTGTGAAACAAATGCAGGAGGAATGCGCTACCATAAACACATTACACAATTAGATTTTACAAGTTCTTAACAGTGTACAGGAAATAAAAGAATGAAAATAATGTATAGATTACAAGTTTTTGTGTAAAGTCTCCAAGCATAACTTTGAAGGAGGCACGCCCATTAAACCAATTCACTCAAAACCTTGCTGCCCATTGGTTGACTTGAACTGCATACTCTGTTAGAAGAAGGGCATCTTTTATCTATATCAATGTTGGTATTCATAAACCAAAGAGCATTGATATTTTTCACACACTTTGTTCTTTGAAATATCTTAACCTTAAAATATGACTTGGATATGTACTTGAACACAACAAAATCTCCAATCTTCAGCCCATGATGATTCACAAAATTTTCCCAACCCTGCCTAAATTCTAGTTTATTTATGGTGCCCCTTAATTGTACATCCCTAAACCCTAAACCCTAATCCCTTAACCCTAAACCCTAATCCCTAATCCCTAAACCATAAACCCTAATCCCTAATTATAATTTATGGTACCCTAATCCCTAAACCCTAAACCCTAATCCCTTATCCCTAAACCATAAACCCTATCCCTAAATCCTCAATCCTCAACAGTTAAACCTTAAATCCTAAACCCTCAACCCTCAACACTATACCTTAAACCCTAATCCCTCAACCCTAAAATTTCAACCCTAAACCCTATCCCTAATCCCTCTACCCTCAACACTCTACCTTAACCCTAATCCCTCTACCCTCAACCCTAAACGCTATCCCTAAAGCCTCAACTCTAAACCCTAATCCCTCAAGGTCTAAACCCTAATCTCTTATCCCTAAACTCTAAATCCTATTCCTAAACCCTCAACCCTTATCCACCCCTCTCCTCCCCTATCTTCCTCAACCCTATCTCTACCCTCCTCTACCCTTGACACTATACATACATACATACATACATACATACAAGTATACATACATACATACATACATACATGCTTAATAACCTTGAACATAAAATAATCCAAGGGGGACATAACGCGGTCGCGTTATGTTAAACATGACAAACATTGAAAACATTTTGCGAAAAAGAAAAAAATGCAAAACAAAACATAACGCAAGCGCATTATAACACTCTTGCATTATGTTTTTCTTTGGGAATCCCAAGCCTTTTGCTTTAGATTTCCAACCCAAAGGCTTGGAGTGCCTTCCCAATGTCCAAAGACATGTTTTTGCATATTCTATAGGATTTCACATAATTTCATTCGTGCTAACCCTTAGATTTGCAATGTGTTTCAAGGTCAAACAAATCTAACACCTGGGTAATGTTAGGCTTTCTCTTAGCTATTTAATGATGTAATTTTTTTCACATTTTGACAATGTTAAGCCGTTCATCTTTAATTTCTTTTGTTTGTGTGTCCGTTTTTAGGCAAAAACCACCGTTTGGTCTTTTTTTCATTGTAAATTAACCATTCATTGAAGTTTCAAAAAAATTACATATTTAGAAACTAGACTCCATTCTACACATATTAAAAAAAAATGATTTTCGATTAGTTTTCAAAATTTATAGGGGTAGCATGGCCAAAATTCTATTTTTTAGGATGTGTCCACTTTGAAAATTAGTAAAAAATCAAATATTCATCAAAAAATTATCAAAAAAATTGGGCATAAACTACATGCTGTTAGCTAATTTCTCACCGAAGTGATTTTAAAAATACCAAAAAAAAGTTAACCTTTTGAGGGAGCCACAAAACATGCTATGTTATGTTTTTTTGACAGAAACAACACCAATTTCTATGGCTCCCTCTTTTGATCCCCTTAATCTATACCATTTTAAAAAAAAAATAGTAGTTTAGAAAGTAGACTCGAAGAACTACGAACATTGTTTTGGTTGCATCTCCAAAATTTGAGTGTAACTATGCTCAATTTCTCATCCAAGCCCAGTATTTCCTGATTTCAGAAGAAAAAAAAAGTGGCCACTTAAGACCCCTTTTGGGCCCTCCATCTTCTTGCACTTGCCCAGTGCACCATGTAGATGTCCATGCCTAGTGCTTTTGTCAATGAAACTATAGTTCTTAGAAAGTCCAAATGACTCGGGGCATTGCCAAGGTTACGATACTTTTATGGTTTTTGGATAGGATAAGCAGAAAGGGGTTAAAGCAACACTTAGAAAGAATCTTTGTTGTTTGAGGGTAAGACTTAGGCTAGCAAGTGATCCTAAAAACACACTAGGAGAGTGGACACTAAAGTGAGTTCCAAATAAAGCATGAAATTGTGAGCAAACACAATTTACGATGGTACACTTTCATCAATAGAAGTAGAGTATGTAGTAGCAACAAGGGTAGCATGTTAGGAAATTTGGATGATAATAGTTTTAACAAATTTGATGCACAAGTAGGAGGATGCAACAAAGGTTTTATGTGATAACAACTCAACAATTGTGCTATCCAAGAATCCTATGTTTTACAAGAGGAATAAGCATATAGACACTAGATACCATTTCATCAAAGAGTTAATCAATAATGGATAGATTTATTTGCAACACTGTATGTCTGAAGATCAATATACAAACATCTTCACCAAGCCATTAGGAAAATAAATCTTTTAGTATCTAATAGATTTTTTGGGCATCCTAAATAGCAGTAGTTGTGATTAAGGGGGGGTGTTGGAAACTAATCCCAACCACAACAATAAATTTTTTCCCTATTCATCCTTAAACTTTGTAGATAGAGCACCGCTTCTCATTCAATTGTAAAGACTTTTGCAAGGGATAAAATCCACCCTGTCTTGTCTCCATATATATATATATATATATAACACAGAGGAATCAATACCTGGTGAGATATATATATAACATGGAGGAATCAATACCTGGTGAGACCCGCAAAGCAAAATCCTAACATGCACCACTATAACCTTCGTCTGCATGAGTTGCCCTCCACCCATGCAAGGGTAAATCTAGGGACTTGAACCAACAACCATCATTTGTGTTTTCCAACAACTTGATTGTTTGGCCTATCCCTCAACGCTCTATTTTTAATATTTTGTTTCTCATCATATTTACTAATTTTTAATAGCCCGCGCTCTACAATTTTCTATCATTTGATAAGATGAATGGTTTTAATAGTTTTGTTTTCTCCTCTGTGCTATGAATGTAGAAAAAGGAGGAATTCTTTATTTTTTTTATGTAAGAGAAATAGTTCTACTTTGGGAAAAAATGTGCATTTTGATTTTCTGTGTGTAAAAGGTAGCTCTAATATGTGACAACAGCTTTAATATCTTCATAATTTATGTATTCAATTTTTTTAGTGTGTTCTATCCAAAAGATTTTCTATATGTATGGTAAAGCGTTGAAGCTCAATTTTTTAGGTAAGAAGGGAGTAACATTCTCTCTATTTTTTCCTTCAACATTGGATTACATTTTAGACATCTAAATAAAAATTATGCCTACATGGTGCCAATGAAATGGAAGAGAAAGTATTGTGCAACAGTTAATGGTATAATAGCAAGGCAGAGTTATTGCCATGACAATAATGATTACATGTTTTGATGTCCATATGAATTCAAACCACACCTTATTGAGGTTGTGTGAGGTCCCATGTGGATTTTACAAGAAGAAAACTGCATAAAAGTTAGTAAGTAAAGTAGGAAGGAGAGATACTCAAATCATCATCATCATCAACAACATGGAAGCTCTCCGCCTTGAAAAGGTTGAGATGGTGATAAGAAACAACCTACATACATAAGACCTATAGGAATTGTTTGACAAACTGCATTAACCAAATGTGGCCTTAGGCAAAAGAGTGATTACAAGTTATATAATGCATAATTGGAACATAAATATTCTCAAAATCTTTGAACCCATGAAACAATCTATGAATAACCACCAAAATTAACTTTTAGAAGAAGATCAACCACCCACAAACTAATGTGAAGTGGCATGGAAGGCAAGAAACAAAAAGTAATTCAAAACTCAAAAGGGAATCAAATAACACCATCTATTGGGTGAGTTTAGGATCATGATGGGCTAAACAATACCACTAAGTGGTAGTGAAAATGTTAAAAATAGACTTAAGTAAAATCACATCAAAAATTGAATGAATTATCTACACAATTTGAAAATAATGTAGTAATAAAAGTTGTAGAAAATTGAATTTTAAAGTTTATAGGATACTATTTTTAAAAATATTAAAATTAGTTTGGTGAAAATTAGATATTTCAATGAGGCACTACTAATTTTTTTAGAAAAATATAAAAAGTAGGTGTCATTCAGACCAACCTAAGTATGAGAAAAACAAAATATTTTTCCTCCATGATTTGGATTTAAGTAAAGATTGTTAGTGTATATACTATCTCATGCATTATTTACATGAACATGGATAATTTCACATGGCATTAAACCTACTTAGGTATCCTAGTTAGTGAGAGTTCACTCGCCACTGTATGCATGAGTCTTGAGGAAGTTAACTTGCCACCAGTACTAGTTAGTGGGAGTTGACTACCTTATCTTCTCCATTGATTCTGCATCGCGGTTTCTTCTCTCTCTCCTATAAATATACATCATATTCATGGGTAAACATATACTTTATGGTTTTGATCCAATTCTCTGTAAACTCTTTTGCTTGCATTATATGTTTTTAATCCATCTCATAGGTAGGAGCATGTGTTTTCTTATCTCACATGGCTCAATCTAGTATGGGCATTCATTCCAATGATCTTGGCAAATCTCACATGGTAACAGAGCCATTTTTGTTTTTTATTGTGTAGTTCAATATTATCTATAAGTCTATTGTTCAAAAATGTACGTGCATGAAATTTGGTTTGCTATGTTTTGTGTTTATGTGTACTCTATGAAGTGATGAAGTGCAGATCAAGGGCCACATATAGGTGGATCCATTCTTTAAACTCACATTCGAATGACCAGAGGCTAATTTGGAGCCGACAGAAGTGGATCCACATTGCATGCTATCATAGATCGATCCATAACAAGCAAGGGTCAAATCCATAGGCAACATAGGGTGATAGGCTTTCCTCGACAGAGAAGGGTGATCTAGAAGGCCAATTCAGAGGTGTGTAAGGAAAAACACATAACTGCGAGTACATGTTTTCCTAGATCATTGCAAACCTACATGGAGATAAACTATTACATGTAGATGAACATTACAAATCTGTCCTTCTCTATATTGAATGCATCCCTCCATTCACAACCTAGACCTTTGGCTTGGATTGATGCCCTAAACACCACCATAAATTTCTACACCTCTCGTAAATTAGTTCCAAGACCAATCACTATCTCTTCTTCATTCATATTTTTATAGCACTCTCGTTGCTGCTACATTTTGGGTGCCAAATTATACCTACCCATCTACCTGTGCATTAACTCATACCAACCCGTTGGCACCCAAAATACACATTAACTTCATTTTATGTAAATGCCTTACATCTTTCACTATTCTGGGTGGAAAAGCAACTTGGGATGCTTAACAACTACAACAAATCATCCATCTACCCGCATTCTACACTTTACTCTTCCTTCTATTGGTCAATCCTACAATAATGGTGTGCCTGGGCACACAAGGATGCATTTTACAGTCCAAGGTGAGAAAATACATTTGAAACAACTTTTACAATCGGGTAAAAGTACAAAGTTGTGTCACACTTTTATAAAGGAAACGACCAACACTGATCCAACCTTTAAACTTGAATCACTAAAAAGTGACATATATGTTTTAAATTTTAAAATGATATAAACTAATAAAATATTTATTTTTTAGTATATTTTATGTTTGTATTTAAAAAAAAGAATTAAAAAATTATTTGAATATAGTTTTTAATAAATTGGCACTATACTTTAGTTACTCATAAAATGCTGAAAATGAAGTTACATGAGATGTCAATCTTTATATAGTAAATTTTATTTTATTTTTTCAATTTTTTTTTGTATTTATAACTTGAAACTTTAGTGCATGGATATATTTTTTTTCTAGTTTTGATAAATATATATTTTTAAATAAATATTAAAATGTGTGTGTATTAAAACACAGTTGTTTCCATTCAACGTCAACTTTCATATTAATTGTTTATCTAAAATAGAAAAAAATTATACCATCTTGATATAGATTCTTTTATCTAGTGCATCATATTTTTTCAATGTTTTTTAACAGGTTTTACTATTTTTCCTTGACATGGTAATCGACCTGATGTTTTGTGTTGATAACCTACTTTTAGTAAAAAAAAAGAAAATATAAATAATAATTAAACTATTAAAATATATATATTTTTAAAAACTAAATTTATAGATCTACAAAAGGGTATTTTAATATTTAAAAAAAATGTTATTTACATGAGTAGAAGTTGTTGAAATATCAAGTTTTTCAAATAATTTTATTTTTTTGGTAAATTGGCCTCATTGTGGTGCTACATAGCATTTAGCCAACAATTTTAGTTGAAAAAGTTGTGGACATATCTTACTTATCTAGAATGAATCTTACAAGATCATATGTTTGACCAAAATTATTTTTTAGTTAGAAATACTTAAATTCACTTATGCTGATAAGTTGGATGAAAGTGTGACACAACTTTGTGCTTTTACCCAACACTTTAAAATCTATAATGAATCCTTGTTGGCACTTTTATATCAATTAGGAACAAAATCAGGGATTTCCTGGTAACCAAGAACTCCCTGATTTCTAATTGTCTTCACTTTTTCAATTTGTTCCACCCAGTCAAGGATTTCCCCTGACTAGGAACTCACCAATAGCCTACCCCTTTTGTCTTGTTCCTATTCATCTAGGATTTCCATCTGACCAAGAACAAGCCAATTTTCACTTCCTTTCTCTTTCTTCCTTCTTTACCTTTCATGCCTTAGTCATTTTTAGGAATTTTTTAATTTTCAAAGGTAAACGAAACATAGGAAAAATAAGGGGTGTGAACAAAGGGATAATTGGTCCAGATTTTAAAAGGATTTAGAACATAATTTATGCACATTCCAAGGCTGACAAAAAATAGCACTAACAGTCCCAATGAAGAAAACTTGGGAAGTAGATTTTCCTTCACACATTGACAAGAGAAAATAAATTGTCAACTTAGAAGAAAAATTACCTTCAAGAATATTTGGTGAGGTAGAGGGAAAATGAGCTCAATGAAAATAAACTAATTCTATAAATGTTCTTGGTGATTCCATAGAATATGATATTTAAGATATAACTCAAGATCGATTTTAGAGAGATGAGAGTTAAGGGATTGTTTCTTTGGGTCCCATGGTGGAGAGTTTGGTTTCAATAGTCTTCACTTTGATTCCAGTGGTTTCAAAATTATGTAAACTTTAGAAAGGCTTTAAGCACCCCATCAATTTAGAGAATGGTGGTTTCTCCTATTTTAATTTTAATTTTTGATGTTTCAACTATGGTTGATAGCTCATCCATGACTATATGTCATCTCCAACAACTAGTTTAGTCATACCTCAAGTGATTTTAGTTTCTTCTACCTTAATGTCTTTAATTAAACAGAGCATAGAAATTTGTCACAAACTAAAGTGTGCAAATTGGATAGGACATTGGGCAAATAGCATAGGGCATGGCTAGAGAGAAAAAAATAACTATGATTTCTCTATGCTTTGGAAT
The DNA here is from genome assembly GCA_027924645.1 of Cunninghamia lanceolata. NCBI lineage: Eukaryota > Viridiplantae > Streptophyta > Pinopsida > Cupressales > Cupressaceae > Cunninghamia > Cunninghamia lanceolata. The sequence continues at coordinate 4,680,706 of BSBN01001187.1, read as the reverse complement.
TCATCTTGAAGAGTATTTGAATTTAATATTCATTAATCATATACTTATTTCTTTAGTAACATTTTCATTATTTATTGGTCCAGATTCATGTAGTATTTATTGGTCCAGATTCATGTAGTATAAGTTTCAATTTATGATTTTTTTCTTAAAAATAGAGTGACTATTTACCATTTTTCATAATGGATTAATAAGTTACATTTTGAATAGATAGAGGTCCTAGATTAAGTTGTGGCCCTTTTGTTAGTCAAAATTTGGGAATTTTGTGTTGGTTTGTAATTGTTATCTATGGGTATTCTTGACAAATAGTTTAATGGGTGTATTTGTTAGTTGATAGTAGAAAATTCATGGTGCTATTTGTTTTTTCACTTGTTGTTTGCACCAACAATAGTTTTGTAAAGGTTGAACCCCTACTTTTTAAATTAGGACAGTACATTTGCAGCTAGATATTTTCCCTATAAGGCACCTTACAATTGGTTATTTACAAACAATTGGTTATCATATCTTCCCAAACCTAGACGAAAACTCCTGCAACCCCAATAGATATTTGATCAAAGAAATCATACATATAGTTGAAGAAACTTACAAGCTAAACCAAGAGCCACTAGAGTAGAAAAATATGTAGTCAGAAAAGTAGCTCTAGAAACCCTTTGCGGACCCTCCAAGCACTCTTGGGAGAACTATAAAATTACACAAGACGTAAAACATTAAAAAATTGTCACCCACAACTTAAGACTTCGACAATAATATAATGTTCCAAAAAATTGAAGCCTTTCGAATAGATGGAAGACAGAACAAGTTAATACATGGATGCAGAAACCCTTTCCCGACCCTCCTTAATGTAATTGGTAATGGTCTATGATCTACTTCCCTACTTTGGAAGATGGAAGCTAATGGATTTTCTAGTTGTGTTTAAAATAAATACAAGCTAACAATATTCAAATTTTGGCTAGAAAAATGTGCAACGGAATGACATTGTAAGCCAACTAAAACAATGATGTAATTTAGTTCAAAGGAATGAAATAATAATACTATAATAAGGAAGAGTGACATGATTAATTTGTTATATCATCATAATATGAGAAGGATGGATAAAAGATATGATAGGTTCTACATTCTATAAGAAGCCAAGATCTCTAAGAGAATGTTGATTACCAAAAATGTCCAGTGAAAGCAATAAGAATTGCAATACATAAACTATGCACAATGAGAGTACATATAGATGAAGAGTTTGAGTCGAATAACAAGTTGGCTCAAACACTCAAAGAGTGGTGGAAAATGAGTGTCAACACATAAATTGAAGAGTTGTGTCGAACTCAAATCAACACCTAACCACCTAAGGCTGCTTAAAGCTATGTGTGGAATATATGCATAATTACTTATTAAATAATAACTAATACCATTGCTATTCTTACACTAACACATTCCTAAGTGACAATTACAAAAATCATAAGTTATAAGACCTTGGAAAGCATCTCTATATATATATAAAAAAAAAATTATGATGTTTTAGAATTTGAAATGCACTACTTTCATCATGCTGAAAAATCAATAAATGAAAAAAATTATCTAACTTTGTTCAATTAAAAAAGAGGCCTCAAAAAACACGAGACCATGTAAATATGTACTTTCTTCTTTACTTATTAAGCGTCATTGTACAATAAAAAAAATTGCAAGAAAAAGTCAAAATCATTGGCGCCACATCTCGAAACTAACACCAGAAAATAGTCAAAATCATCGGAGCCACATCTCCAAACTAACACCGCCAAATAGTCAGAATCATCGGAGCCACATCTCCAAACTAACACCATCTCTAGGGTAGATTTTTTTTTTTGCGTAGTAACCTCATCTCTACTGTAACATCAGTACACTTTACACTAAAACCATTATTCATTAACCCACCTAATTTTATTCTAAAACTAGAAGTGTAATACAATCTAAAATTTTGAAAAGCCAAAACTTGGATCACACTGTCCCAAAAAAATCCATTATAACTTTATTATGTTTGAAGGCAACGTTGGATGGATAACTGCCATGAAAAATTAGTGAGCGAGAAGGTCGACTGTAAACTTTAAGCCTACGAGTCGAATCCACCAACCTTTCCAGACGATAAATTTTGTGGCTAATTGTATAATGTCGTGGCATAGAATGCGGCCCCGAGATTTTTTATGATTCCTGTGCTTCTCGGCAAATCTGGCACGTTTTGTTGTGTGGGCTCTTTAAAGAGTTCTGCAAATACGATGACTCTATCCCATAAACCTTAAGTCATCGAGATCCTCATTTATTTTTCTTTGATTATGATGGAGGGATTGCAGAAGCCCCATGTGGTGGTGTTGGCTTTTCCTGCACTGGGTCATTCCATCCCTCTCCTCGATCTCTCAAGGCTCGTTGCGTCCCAAGGCCTGACAGTCAGTTATGTCACTACGCCCGCCAATGTATCCCGTTTGCAAGACACTGTTGTTGAAGCTGTAAACAGTGGTATCGATATTCGTTTAGTAGTGCTTCCCACGCCGCCTGTGGACGGCCTACCGGAGGGACGAGAGAGCGCCGACCTCCTTCCCAGGGCGTCCCACGGCCTTATATTTGCACTGGCGAACAAGCTTCAACAGCCCTTCAATGCCTGGATGGAGTGCCAGTTTCAACAACAGGAAGCAGCAGCAGCTGCTGCTGCTCCAGTCTGTGTTGTCTACGATACATTCATGGAATGGGGACGACAGAGCGCTGAAAAGTTCAAGATTTGTTGCGTGGAATTTAATGTGTCCGGGGCGTTTGCAGTCAGCATGTTGATCTCAACCTCCCGTTCGATTGCGCAGAGAACGATTGAAAAAGAAGAAATAGAAGGGGAGGATTGTGTTGTTTTGAGCTTGGACCTGCCGCGGCCTGTAAGATTTCAGAGGCACGAGATAGCCCAAGATTTCTTCAGCATTGAAGCGCCCGATCCGACCAAGGATATTGTTTTGCAGATTTTACAGTCCATCAGTAAAGGCAGCTCGGGATTGTTGCTTAATACTTTTGAGGAGCTGGAGCCTGTTTATCTGCAGCACCTGCGGAACTTGACGGGTAAACCAGTGTGGGTCATAGGGCCCATGCTTCCGCCAAATTATTTAGGTGGAGCGGCTAGGGGGCGAGGAAAAATGGCTGACGTTGCTGCGGATGATCTCGTCCGGTGGCTGGATTCTCAGAGCGCAAGCTCGGTTGTGTACGTTTCATTCGGAAGCGAGATCTTTTTCACAGAAGAACAAACAAATGCTTTGGCAAGAGGCCTGGAAGCCAGCCTGCAGCCCTTCGTTTGGGCTATCAAAGTGATACCAAGGATCGAATCCGCGACCTCAACAAATGTAGATCGCGCTAGCGAGTATCTTCCTGAGGGCTTTCTGGAGCGAACAAAGGACAGAGGGCTTGTCATTTGGGGCTGGGCGCCGCAGCTCTTAATTCTTTCCCATCCTTCCGTGGGTGCCTTCATGAGCCACTGTGGATGGAACTCTACGCTTGAGAGTATAACTCATGGAGTACCCATAGCTGGATGGCCTATGTTTGGGGATCAGTTTTTTAATCTACGATTGTTGGTGGAATTGGGCATGGCGATTCAGTTCTGTGAACATATTCCTGGGATTCCAGAGGAAGGAAAAGTGAAGGAGGTTTTAAGACAAGTGCTTCTTGATGATAAAGGGAAAGAGATGCGAGCAAGTGGGCAGAAGCTCAAGGTGATGGCCAAAAAAGCTGTTGAAGATGGAGGGTCTTCGAAAGCAAATGTCCAGGCGTTTGTAAGTGAAATGATGAAGAAGATCGTTTGTGTGATTTAGCTTAAGAATAATTTCTGCACACAGATTGTTTCTGTGAGGAGTTTAGTTTAAGAGTAAATTGTCCTAGAAGATTGTTTCTGGAAGTTTAAGAAAAATACTCTCTCAAAGTAGTTTGGTTCTCATTCACTCAGAACTTCATGATCAATAATTGTTGTTGAAAGACATTGTGATTAGTGTGTCCAGACTATGAAGCACTTCGCTCTACAAAATAGCTTGCCCTACAACCAAGAAACCCACCATTTGCTCAACGACTACGTAGTGTTTGTATAAATTAAATTAAGTTTCATCAGCTCCTACATAGACCACCAAAGAATCTCGGACGATATTTAGGTTTACCTCGGGAAATTTGTTCCACTGTTGCTTTCAAAATGCTTTTTCTTACAGAATTGAATGGCACATTTGTATTAATGCTACACATGAAGTACATCGCCAGTCATTAAAATGAAAGACGGTGCAGGAATCATGACCCCGCAGTCCCAGAAAAGATTAAACCATTAAAATTAGAAAAGACACTTTAATAACCATTATTAGTATAATGGTGAAATTTGCATATTCATGTCCTATCTCATTTAGATTTGCGCTTTCATTCATGGAATGTATTAATGGAGTAATATATTGATAAGTAGTATATTTTTGTGTTAGGTTTGGCTCACCAAAGCGGGTATTCTCCATACAAAATGGCATGCCTAATACATCATAATATACAAAAAAGCATACTTGATACATCATGACCATATTCTCCATACAAAATAGCCTCGGTGATGGGACCTACCGACGCTGCTATGTTTAATAGTTGCTACTTGTCATTATCTGTTAGGACATCCCCCAAACATGGTCACTTTCTTGCCAATGACGCGTGGGACCTCACTTCATCGAAAAAGTTCAAGTATTGATTTTTTCTCCCATTTTTGCTATTATATTGTTTGTGCAAAGTAGTGGAGTTGGGATGATGAGGGATGAGTCATAGGTGACAAAAGAATGAGTTGTAGCATAGAATAACTATTTTGGGTAAGTTAATAACATGTTTGAGAATGTGAAACCTTGTTTATTTTGTTGAAATTCTGAAGTAGAGTGGAACAAAATCAAATATCATTCTTTGTTCATTCTATAGTTAAAGTGAAGTCGTGGAGTTGATGAGGGGTGAGTTGTAGGCAAGCAAAAGTTAGAAAATGAGTTATAGTCGATGATAACTATTATGGGTAAGGTAATTGACTCTATGCTAACGTGAATCACTCCTGCAAAAATAAAATTCACTTCGCTCGTCGAGTATCTAAATTTGTATGGATAGTAGTTGCTTCCTTTCCCTTGTGCCCTATCACGTTGTAAGTATAAGATGTCTTAAGTATATAGTAGAGAATTTTCATTGAATTCTACAAATGCTAGGGTTTAGCCATGGGTTCCTTGAAATTTTTTGAGGAATTTCCTCAACAACAATCATGGAGCCTCTGGGTCTTCAGTATATCTTCTTCTAGATAGCCTTGTAGGTAAAACCAATTGGGTCTGCATAACCCATGAATCTAATCACTTGTTTGGAAAATTGTGGACATGCAGAGATCACATTTTATTTTCAAATCAGAATAAAATGAGATCTTTGCACAACATTACTCTCTTCCATAGAATCCCCTATTAAATGAGCTACCTCTTTTTATGAATGGAGCTCTATGCACTGAAGTTTAGCCCCAATTAAAGGGGCAGATTAAATTTATGTTTGGTAGGGTTGTATACAAATTATTAGATTGATTTTTTTATATGCAATGTAGCCCCAATTAAAGGGGCGACCTAATTTTATGTTTGGTAGGGCTGCATACAAATTATTAGATTAATTTTGTATATAATTTTGGTGGTTGCAATATACATTGTGTATTCTAAGTTGCACAAGTTTAGTTCATGATTCCTAAGATGTCTTTCAAAGTTATGCCTTTCTTACTTGAGTCTTATGTCAATTTGTAATGTGTTCAAAAGATGTTGACAATATGGTTTGAGTTAAGGTTGGTGGTGTTGATGAAAGGATTTATTGTCATTCAAGGTTATCTCAAATGCATGGTTGGATTTTCCAACCTTTCTCTTGATGTAATGGAGCTATGTGCTCCCCAACCAAAGTGGTTGCCTAATGTTATGTATTCTTAGGGTTGTGTAGAAATTATTACATTTGATTTGTTGCATTACAATTTCATTTTATAGACAAAGTTGTAGATTGAACTACACATTGTGTATTTCAACATGCACAAGTTTAGTTCATTGTTTGTAAGGTGTGTTTCAAACTTATGCCTATTTTAGTTGTCTCATATATTGATTCATAATGTTTTGAAAATATGTAGACAAACTGGTATTGAGGTAAAGTTGGTGATGGTAATGGAAGAACTTATGGTCATTAAAGGTCATCTCATTGAAGATGGAGGGTCTTTGAATGCTGTTGAAGATGTAGGGTCTTCGAAAACAAATATCTAGGCATTTGCAATTGAAATGCACAAGCCGCTGAAGATGAGACAAGAATGATAAACTTTATGTTGACTTGAAATTTATACAGAAAATCATTTGTGTCTATTTATCTTAAGAATAATTTCTGCAGATTATTTCGGTGAGTTTAGTCTAACAGTAAATTCTCTTGAAGATTGTTTTTGCAAGTTAAAGAAAAAATCTCTCTCAAAGTTGTTTGGTTCTCCTTCAGTTAGAACTTCATGGTCAATAATTATTATTGAAAGACATTGTGATTAGTGTGTCCAGACTATGAAGCATTTCTCTCTACAAAATAGCTTGCCCTACAACCAATACCTTTGAAAGGCCACCAAGCAACCCATCATTTGCTCAATAACTACCTAGTGTTTGTATAAATTAAATTAAGCTTAACTAGCTCCTACATAGACCACCAAAGAATCTCAGATGATATTTAGGTATATCCCAAGAAATTTGTTGATGTTGAATTCAAAATGCTTTTTCTTAAAGAATAGAATGCAATAGTTGTATTAACTAGCAATCGCACCTTGGTGTGCAATGGGTACGCCGAGGAGTTGTGGAAGTTCAGTTGCCATGTCTTTAAGTGAATGATGATTATCTTATATCCTTATGGTATATGTATTTTTTTTGTTTTCTTGATTGTTGTGAATCAATTTGCATAATCTTAATGGATTTAAAGATCCCTGTGTTTTGCTTAGTAGTTACTTCAAATATGTGAACTTTCATGTTTGGCATGTAGTCTCTATTTTCATGCATCCCCTTTCTAGATTCTTGTTCATGCATTGCACCTAGATTCACTTGCATCTCTTTATCTCTCATCTCCCTCTCTCCTATTCCTCTAGATGTTATGTTCTAATGTCATTATAGAAGCGTAATGCTATTTCAACACACAAAGAGACTACCTAAAGGAGAGAGATGCAAGGGAACTAATCATGTAACACTTGGAGATAAATAGGATTCCTATACCTTTAGTTTTGGCTATGGACATCTATGATCATAAATGTGAACTCATTGGCTTGAAAGATGGAACATTGTATTTCTCCAAATAATTCCAAGCCTTGTTTGGCTTGAGCATAACCAAGTCTAGAATAGGTTGTAAGTCTATAGATTTTTATATGTCAAGTGATATATTGTTGAAAATTGTATGGCACCTTTGGAGGCAATGAATTCACCAAGAACTAATATAATCAGAAGTGCAAATGTTCCAAATGTAATCTAGACTCAAAATAATTGAGCATTCTTTGTGGATTTTGTGTTTGCAAAGGATATTAGCCCTTGGTGGATATGGGGTTATTGAGCATCTCCTCTCATGTATGCTCAAAATGCCATTGTAGTGAATGGATTTCTAGCAAACTATTGACAAAAGGTTAGGATCGAACTAAATTAAAAATCTCCTCTTCTCCAGCGGCTTTTTTGAGCAATGGCAAGAGGTGATGGGTGATCTCCCCTTGCATAACTTGTGTTATGGAATCTCACATCGATTTTGTTTTGAATTCAAACTTGACAATCTTTCTTTGCAATTTCTAGTGCTCTCCGTCTGTGAAAAAAGGGAGAAGTATTGATGATGACAAAACCTGAAGCTATGAAAAATAAATTTACCTACTTGTCATGAATTGATTTTATACACAGATTGAGAGTTTGTGGACTTCGGAACCATCTGTGTAAAAAGGGAGAAGTACTAATGATGACAAAACCCGGAGCTATGAAAAATAAATTTACCTACTTGTCATGAATTGATTTTATACACAAATTGAGAGTTTGTGGACTTCGGAATATGGTTTTGGGTTTCATATTTTTTCATGTGAAATGGAATTTTTTTATTTTAAATTTGTAGGGTTGTGGTTTTATCTCTACAAGAATGTGTAAACAAATATTAAATATTAAATATATGACATTAAATATATAAAATTAAATATTAATTAATTTTAAATTTTTAGATTTTAAATTATTGTTTTTAATAATAATTAATAATAATAATTATTATTTTTATATCATTTTTACAACTTTTTAATATTTACTAATATTTAATATTAACATTAAATATATTAAGGAATTCCCAAATTTGTGATTGTTCTACGCCTTAGGGCCAAAGCAGTTTGATTTGTTGGCCCTTGTTCAGGGGTTGTTTAGCTGGTCTTTCAACTTCTTGTTGTTGTTGTGTTGCTAGTGTATTGCTATTGGCTTGTTTGGGGCCTATTTTTTGTCTTTTGCCCTGGCTTTTGGTGCTGGTCTGTAAAGGGATCTGGACCCTCTTTTCTAGTTGACTTAATCAAAAACATTAAATATATTACATATGAATGGCAAATGAAATATTTATTAACCATTATAATATATATTTTTTAATCATAATAAAGGAGCTATATTAAAATACATGTCAAAAAAGTTACAGTATTCTTAGCCTATCCATGGCTGGCAGTGAGAGCATAACTGTCAACCTTTACAAACTAGGAGTAAAATGACTTGGACCATGCAGGGTCAGAACTATAGACAGCCAGAGGAGAATAAAACTACCTAAGTCTAGAAAAGACTTTGCTTCTACTATACAAAATGAAGCAAAGGGAACCTACAGAAACTAATTGTCATACTCAGAGTTTAAAGCTAAAGTTTTCCACCCATTGGAGACCATCTATTGCCACCATGCCTAGAGCTTTTTTAATGTAGTCCACCGCCACCACTGCCTGATCTTTCAACACCACCAATTTGAAGCTTCTGGTATCCAGGATAAACGGGAAGAGCTTGATAACCGCTCCCAGAACATTGAGGAGAATCCAATCTCTTAGACGGGGGATTCTGATCCTAGGACTGGCAACCTACAGAGACAATTCCAAGTCCCCTAAATGCTCAAGGTTAAATATGCATTTCATTATAGCCTCTGCCTCTGTTTTTGCCATCCCCAACTCAAGAAGCATTGCAAGCACCCAGGAAGAAATGTCTGTGTCCACCCTATACTACTCATCATTCTCCATGAAAGCTTTACCTAGGAGCATTCTCATAGCCCCCACCATCAATTCGTTTGATCGGTGGAGCATTCTCTGCAACCTGAGGTCGGTGATTATCCTGATGAAGGCCATCTGCCTTTTTTTGCTGGTAAGTCTAACTGGGGTGTCCATCCCCCCACACCGAATAGCCTCTGTTGAAACTATGGCAACAAAATGTGAAGGCATTTGACAGTTAGTGATGGAGAAAATATGAAATGAAAACGTTGCCTCCTCAGACTACTTATCAAGACTACCCTTCGAAACTTCTCAAATGCCCACTGAGGAAGAATCCAACTCATGCCAACCTTGGCACTTAACCAAATGAATGTAGGTGTCCCTTCGACTCGTGCCAGCTTCCTACCCCTGCAATTCATCTTTGCCTCCTCTACTGTCTCAGCTTTGCCACCTATGATGAGGTGGCAAGGCTCCCTCCCAACCACCCACAAACCATTATAATATTTTAATATTTAAGTTAATTTTTTTAATATTTCTAAATTTATTTAAATTTTCAATTTTAACTCTTTTTTAATAGTTTTAAATCTATTATAATATATTTAAATTTGTGTATTCTAAATTTAATATAATATCATTCCAATATAATTATATATTTTTCCTTATATAATATTATATAAATGGCGTCCTTTTATAATTTAATATACTATTATTTATATATATAATTTATTTATTTATATATTTTTTGGTTATTTGCCACTTTTCTCTTTTTTTTTTTAATTTTAATTTTGTTCTTTTATTTAATGGCAAATTATTATACTATCGAGTGGCCCTTTAAGTTACCATTTTTAAAGGAGGCGTAAATACAACTATTACACATAATTAACCATTAAAAAAAGACAATAATTATATATAAATATGTATTATGCATTGTAATTCTTAGACCAATATTTTAAATAGTATTACAAATAAATTTAACTCTTATATATAATTATTAATAATGTATACTTTGTAAAATACAATATACAATAATACGAATAATTACAATATAGATTTAATACTTAAAATAGATAAATAAATCTATATTGAAATTACATCTATTATTTTATATGATATTTTACCCAATCAAAATAATTATAAAATAAATAGATCTTAATATGTATGATATATATTGTATAACAAATATTGTATAGTAAACAAAGAAAGAGGAAGACCTAGACAAAGGGAGAATGAGAGAGATATAGAAAGAGGGGAGAGAGAGTTAGTGAGAGAGGGAAAGAGATATATCTATATAGAGAGAGGGGAGAGAATTAGTAAGAGAGGGAAAGAGATGGAGAGAGAGGAGATAGACACATATATAGAGGGAGATCAATAAAGAGTGGAGAGAGAGAGAGAGAGGAAATTAAAGGTTAAAGATCTTTTAGTGGAGAGACATTAGTGGATCATAATAATTGTTGCACTCAATTTTCTACCATTAGCAATGGATCAAGATGAATGGGAGAAGTTGAATAGATCCACTATTAGGTTGTGTCTTTGTAATTCAGTCTTGATGAATCTTTTAGTAAAAAATGCTAAGAGTTTATGAGATAAAATTATTGCATTATATAAAACTAAGTGTCTTGTAAATAAGCTATTTTTTAAAATAATTTTATATTTTTTAAAGATTCATGAAGGAGACTTTGTAACAAAACATTCAAATGATTTTCGTGTAGTAGTGAGTCAACTGGCTTCCATAGATGTTCAGTTTCATAATCCTTTCATTCAACTCACATAATATTGAAAATATGTGCTTTGAAATGATAAATTACCTATGCTTTCACTCTCTTTTTCTTTCTTCTGCCTATTCCTTTTGGTTTTCTATCCCTATAGAACTATTCGTTACTCTTCTTGCAAGCTATGTTTTACTAAGGTTCCAAACATATTTTGTTTATTCAAGAGACATTTTTTTTCTAAACTTGAGCATGTGGGCAAACACGTGGCTTATTTATTCTTGCATGCAAATTGCACATACGAGAATGATAAGGATAAGGTTTTTAAACTTGAATAAGATAGAATCACGTCTTGGGTCCTACACATGATATAGGCTTCTAAAATATGGAAGAGCATACTTGTGTAAAGTAAACAAATCATCCTTTCACTTTTGGATATTTGATTTTAATTTATTTCTTTGGGACATACTAAATAAACTATATTTTTTTAAACAATGGACATCAATATCTAAAATTTAGTTGGTTTTACCTTAAAATTGCTTAATAAATCTAGGCAACTTGCTAAAAAATTAAGATGTTTTTATAACTATAGTGTAGTGACATGTTGGGTTAAAAAAATTACATTTTCTAGGAACAACACTCTCTTTTTGTTTTCTTCCCCATTCTAAGAACTTCTCAATTATGTTGTATCTACAAAAAATTGTAAACAAAACAAGCTTATCCCCAAAATTTGGGTGGAAAAAACACATCAAAAAAGTGAATTGATTGAGATAGAAGATGTGCAGAATTTGACAAAAGAAAGACTTGATGGAATGATAAATTCAATGGAGGTTTTGATCTAATAATAGGTGGAAGTCCCTATACTAAGCTCACAGGCAACAACGGGAACACAAGGGATGGGCCAGAGAGAGAGAATTTAATAGAGAGATGAAGAGACAGACAAAGTGAGACCGAGAGAGCCCAAAAGAAGGATAAAAATAGAAGAGTAAGAAAGAGATCTATAGAGAGAGAGAGAGAGGGAGAGGGAGAAGGAAAAGGATAGAGAAAGATAGAGAGGAAGAGAGATGTAGAGGAAGATAGGGGGTAGAGAGATATACAAAGAAATAGAGAGCTAGAAAGGGAGACAAAGAGATAGAGAGAAGGGGGGATAGAGTGAGGAGAGAGAGAGGAAGCAAAAAGAGAAAGAGAGATAGAGGAAGAGAGATATATAGGGAGAGATAGCTCGATAAAGAGGCAAATATATAATAGAGAGAGAAAGAGAGGAAAATACAAGTGTGTGAGAGAGAGACTCATCCGAACTATTATATATAGGTGTACCACCCAATTTAGTGGATTTAAAGGTGGAATATTACACATTAAGAGTTATATTCTATTTTGGAATTGTTGACTTCTCATAAGGTGTGTCAAAATTAACCCATGGTTTCATTGAAATGAGAAGTGGTTTATATGATAGAAAAATTTTATAAATATAACCTTGGCATAGTGTTCTAATATCATTTGGATTGTATTGTAGGGATTTGTAGGCTTTTAGTTTAGGTCTAAGTATCAACATGCTATTAAACTGTTAACACATTGGCTACAACATTAGTGGAGTTTCTCAATCTATTGTAAGCTTATTTTGAAGGGAAATTGACCATTATTTATCATTTTGCATGTCAAAAATACCTAAAATTGATCTGGAATAAAATCTGAATAAGATTAGGTTGTATCCACAACTTGGTTTGGGGATGTTTCTAAGTCATGTGATTTAATCCTCTTGGTGTAAAAATCTATACTCTAATGATACGACCTTATGCAATTATGTCTTCCACGCATGTTTTCGAACAAAGGTTCTATTAAAAAGCATAGTGAATTCTATTAGGGGTAAATTGGATCAACAATGAATATACAATAATAATCAATATCAAATACCCAAAACTTCAATGAAATAGTGAACTAAGGAAATCCAATAACAATGAATCAAATAACAAAGCCAACCTCCTCAGATCGTAGCTTCCATTGATTGCCTATCACAATCGTTCTTGCATGTATGAAATAGGGCCCTTAGAGAGTGCACTTCTTTATTATGCTTCAAGAATGTCAATTGAGAATGGCTATGGTAATACCGCTATGAAGATGAGCCTCAAAACAATGGTAGTGGTGCATAGTGCATAGTAATGAATGTGATCACAAGCAATGAAGGAATTGGTGCCAAAGGTGCGCTGTAATTCTTGCAGAGTAACAATACTAAAAGCTTGGATGAATAGAATGGAAGAATAGGGTTCATTTTATAGACTTGGGAGAATGAAGATCAATGGTATAGAGAGAATGAGAAGATCAATGATTGAGAATAGTTGAGGAACGTGCAACAAATAAGAAGAAGACATGTGTCTTGCTTTCTTTGACATGAGAAGAGTTAACAAGAATAGAAGAATGAGTTAAAGCACTTAAAAGAATATAATAATTAGTTAAGTGATTTAAAACAAGAAGAATAGATTTGCATGAGAATAAGAAGATATTTTGCTTTATTAAATATTTGGAATATTTAGTTGCATGTGCACCAAGATTGAATTATATTTAGAAATAACTCAATTTAGAAGAAAAGATAAATAAATAATTGATTTATTTAAATTTAGAGAAGATATTATTGGAAGAAACAATTAAATAATTGGTATTATTTAATTTAGAAAATAAGAAAAATAATTAAATAAATAAATTTATTTAATTATTGTGAATGATTTGGAAAAATAAATAAAATATTTGATTGTATTTTATTTTTAGAGATTGAGAGGATTTAGATAAATTTGATTTGATTTATTTAAATTTGGAAGAATGATTTGATTTAATTAAATAATTGAGAATTATTTAATTGTTTGGAAGAATTTTAATTAAATAAAGGATTTTATTTAATTTTGACTTTAGAAGAGATAATTAAATATTTTAATATTTAATTAATTAAGAGGAATGTGAATCGTGTCATTTTTAGGCATATATATTTTGCTCCTCTTTGATGCAATGCAGTTTGCGGTGTTGCTTCAAAGAATAGATAGTTTAATAGTGATACATGCTCGAGTTTGCCCCTGGTACAGGTTATGACGATAGGATGCCCCCTCAAGAGATTGGATGAGAAAAAGGTAGAAGGATGTGAGACGGACAATCTCACGAAGATGAAGGATGAAGAAAGAGCCGAATGATATGCTATGCAAGATAGAATGATAACACACACAAGAAAGTAAGCAAGTATGCACAAATGATACAAGTACAAACAAGGTATTGCCCATGTCCAGCGGTAAACCAATGATATGCTGATAATGATATACAACAGTGTTGTCATGGCAGGGAACGATATATCCCTAGACCAACACGACAGGCATGTTGTCATGGTGGGGAACTGTAGATCCCTAGAGCAATACGAAGGATAGTGTCTGGTTCTAGGAAAATGAAACATGTCATGTAAGACGCGTTTGTTGGTCTGATTTCGACAATGTTACATCCTGTATAAGACAATTGATTGATTACAACTGATTGAGTTAGTTTACGACCAGACAAGGATCAAGACCACTGATTGTGATTGAATCATTTGACAAGATTCACTTGACTTGATTGGTATGGATTAAGGATGGACTTGCATTTTGATCACTGCTCAGATTGACTAGACAAGGATGAACGATATGATGATAGATAGAAAGTTGATTGATAGAAGAATGACTTGACAGAAGGAATCACAAGCTTTTGTAAACATTGATACTCTGCATAGAATTTTTATTGCATGGGATATGGATGTGAAATGCAACTAGATATGGTATGGGTATGGATATGGAATGCAAATAGATTTTTGTCATCTTGATATTGCAAGTATTTTGAAGTGCTTATTTCATCATTGGGCTTTTTTTTTTTTGGTACTTTTTCTGAATGTTGTAAGTTAATACAAACATCTAGGTATAATTGAACCGAGATGACTTGAGTATTGCTTACATGGATTTTGATTTAGCAAGTTAATACAAGCATCAAGGTATAATTGAACTGAGATGACCTGAGTATTTCTTGCGTATCAACAAACAAGGATTGCCCCTGTTCATGTTAGACCTTGGATGTCCTCGATGATCTTTTGCTAATCATGTCATTAGACAAGGTGTCCCATTACTAAAGTTTAATCCACAAACAACAAACAAAGAAAATAGCCATGCCCCCATCATAGCATCTCTAGCTTTTGGCATCCTTGAGTAGCATAGAAAGACATGATAGCAAAAAATTAAGACGCTATACTTTAACCATGTTTCCAATCCACAAAACATTTTTGCATTTAGATGTGTTTGTTTCTTGCCATAATTTGGGTAAAATCATTTAGAAGGCCTTAGGTTTTTGTGTGCTTTGCTTTGGATAGGTTAATGTACTGTGTCAGGATTTCTGCTTGAAAAGAGCGGGTTTTGTTTGTGCTTTCTTGCCTGGCAAGAAGATTCCACAATCTTTATTGGTGAGACAGACCCTAAGGGACTAACCTAGTGCCTCGGGTGTTCATTAGTAAATGCCCTTGCCTACGTGATGATGCAGAGGCAATGTAATTTAGGGTAAACCCTAGTGGACCTAAGACCTAGGTGGTAGAAAGTGGTGTGAACTCAGATAGAAAGGACCAGACACGGGATGGATGGGACAGTGGAGCCTTAGGGGTGCATAAAAATATGGCCTTGCCTACGTGACGATGCAAAGGCAATGTAGTTCATGGATTGAATTTGATGGACCTAGGATATGGATCGGATGAGACACGATATGGAACAAATATGGATCAGATATGGAACAGATAAGACACGACATGGAATAGATATGGATTAGACAAGACATGATATGGAATAGATATGGATCAAACAAGACACAATATGGAATAGATATGGATCAGACAAGACATGATATGGAATAGATATGGATTAGATATGGAATAAATATGGGATAGATATGGATTGGATGATACTAATGACAAGGAAACACCATGGATAGGTAGATGTATGGGTGATAAAGAATAGGTGGAAGGAATCAAGGATGTGATCTCCAAGGACTATGTTGCATAGGAATAACATGCCCCATTGTAGGTAGAATAATTAGGATTTTTCATGACAGAGCTTACGATGATAGGAGGATGAGAGGGTAAAGAAGGATTTGCATGGTTTGGAGGAATAAGGTATGTCAAGAGACATCTAAAACATTTGTCAACATTGTGCCCCCAATATTTATCAAGACCAAAAGAATAGAGGAATGAAAGATTTAAGATAGATAGACTGCACAGTATAGGTAGGTAACGACTAGAAGGATAGGATAGGAAATGGTATAGAAGGAAACTGATAGGAGAAGAGTCATATGCTAATGAGACAAGGTGCCCCCAAGTGTAGGTGACATAGAAGATCAACTTACACATGATGCTTGGTTGCCAAGTTTTCATCATGGTACTTATCCAAGGCACCTGTTTGCCAGATTTTCACTGTTGGACGAAAGGATTTTTCTTTCCTTTTTTGATTTTTTTTTTGGATAGGATAGGTAGAATGGACGAGAGGGCCTCAATGGCCAAGTTCCATGAAAGGTGATAGTCCCACTAGAAATATGTCATCGCATGGACCATGTCAAGTGTTCTGATAGATGTTGGTAGGAGATTGCATGAAAGTGAGATGCAGAAGGTAGATAGCAAATTATGGAGGGTGCGACAATGGATGATGATGCAGAATATGGATGGAAAGCTTATGCAAAAGCATGGACCATGGGAGTAGGATGAGGAAGATATGTAGGATAATAGTGGAAGGAAGGGGAGATGGAGGTATATGAAAATGTTGCGGAATGGAAGGGAATCATGACCAATAGTTGCACATACCCTGATAAACATTGAAGCCGGTGATGGGAAAGTAGTTTAGGAAGCAACAGAGACTTTTGCTTGTGTATGAATGACTTAGGCATGTAGGGATCCAAATAGACTGAGTATTTTTTTGCACTTTGCTTGTCATTTGGGATGGAAGAATTGGAGACTTTTGGATGGAAAGGGAGAAAGTGGATGGTTGAGATCTTGAGAGGTAGATGCGTCATGTAACTTGAGGGATTTTTTCTTAGGCACCCAAACTATTTTTCTTTTAGATAGTACATGTGAAGGTATGGGTTTGGGTGTATGCATCTTTTGTGTAGCTTTTGGAGTAATCATTTGTTGGATGTGGACCCACACCTTTTTCAGCTTGGCGTATAGGTGTGTGGGTGTATATAGCTCTTGAGAAGGACGCTTCTTTGATTCTTGGATTTTGTATCCTAGGTCATGAAGACTCTTAGGATTTTTGACTTGATACGTAGAGGCATCTAGATTTTTATGGTTGAATTCTCTTGAGATGGTGGAAGTGGAGTTTGAGGAAGTTCTTTGTTTAGACAACACGTGCATTGGTTGGTCATGATTGTGATTGTTAGAGGATTCATAGATGGATGGATAAGGTGTTGGAAGAAGTGGTGGTAAAATGTATGGAGGGATGTTAGGAGTTGGAAGTAGCGGAGGTAGATTGGATGGTGGAAGGTGTATGGTCACATTCTTTTGATGATTATAGGATGAAGGAGGTGGAATGGCGACATACATTTTGGGGATATGATAGGGTTTGCGATGAAAAGTGGGGGCTTTAGGAGGTATGGAGGAAGTACCAACATCTTGAGATTGTTCACCTTGAGGTGTGTATCTAAGGCCATATGAAGGATGAGGAACATTGACATGGACGGGCTCCAAAATACCTTGTTCATGAAGGCCTAAGCCTTTACCTTGATAGTTCATATGTTGGAGTATGTGGTGGACAACGAGATTATGTGTAGATGGAACACTAGACATGAGTTCTTTATTGGATGTAGAAGGTGAGATAGAGGATAATGGTTGCTGGTGTTCTAAGGAGGAACACTCATGAATGAAAGCGGTAAGACTAAGGATATATGGTGGAGAATTTGCAGCATGGTCGATAATGGACGACTGGGGATTATTACTGGTTTGATCTTCTATGCTTGCTTGGGAGGCAAGTGTCTCATCAAAGGAGGAGGAAGTTGTTGGATCTTGGATGGGACTAGATGGGGTTATAAGCTTGGGACCATGGAACGCATAAAGTGGGTAAGAGGATCATCATGGTCTACTTGATCGTAGATAGGCTCTCAATCATAGATGGGATCTTGATCATAGATAGGCTTTAGCGTGATGGAATTAAGGTGATCTTGTATATGTTCTTCATCAATGATAATATCTTGATCATGGAAAGGATATAGGCCATGGAGAGGTCAAAATTTGATCTCTTGTTCATGTATAAGATCAAGTTGCTCATGGATAGCTTCTTCATCAAAGGTAGTATCTTGATCATAAAAGAGATATAGGTTATGAATGGTTTGAATTGGACTTCTTGCTCATGTATAGGTATAGGATCATTGAAAAGATAAAGGTTATGTAAGGGTCGGATGGGAGTGCTTTGATCTTGATTTAGACAAGGGGTTGATGTTTCCACATGTTCTAAAGTGTGCTCTTAACATAACTCTTGATGTGCTTGAATTGAAGTTGAGGTAGAAGACTCTTGGATAGGCTCTTGGTCAACAACATGAAGGTGCGATAGACCTTGACTTTCGTGCATGGTAGGAGGTTATTCAATATGCTCAAGGGGTTGCAGGTTACATGAAGGGGTTGGAGTATTGGACACGCTTGAAGGTTCTTTGATAAGGTCAAGGACTAGAATTTGGGGACATGGTTGACTCTCTGTTAGTAGCCCTTGGATCACATCATTAGTAGGTGCATAGGTAGAGGAGTGAGGTAATGGATGAGTGGGTTTGGAGTTCTCCATAGATTTTCTTTTGCTGTGTAAATCTAAAAAACATCTTTCCCAAAAATCATCTGAGACTTTTTTGGTTGTCCATTTAGAGTTCGGGGAACTCGATGGCAGTGTTGGTGTAGGATTGGTATGCTTTGGGATATGTGTCTTAGAAGATGGTGAAGGAGGACTAGTAGACAGAGTGGTATACAATTTATAACTTGAGGTGGTGCTTGCCTTGTCATGAGCATCATTAAGACGGGAAACAAATGTATGAGTTTGGGGTGAGGCATAGCTAGTACTGACACGTTCAGCTTGTAAGATTGCCATTTCTTGTTGTATGATTTGGAGTTCTTGAGCAATTGCTATACAACATTGGGGTGAGGTGTCTAAGGTTAATTTTAATTTCAGGTATTTGAGTTCCTGAGCAAACTCTTGTAATTCAGTTTTCATCTCCATAGAAACTGACACAAGACCAAAATGGGTACTCAAAAAGGTGGAAAATTTTCTTGCAAAAGACGTGGAAGTACTCACTATTATGCATGTGCCAGAACAGATGCATTGTAGAAACTGGTAAATGCGCAAGAAGTTGGTAAATGCGCAAGAAGTTGGCACAGAAGTGCCACACTAGTAAAAAATCAAATGTGTTGTAACAGGTATCAAAAGCGTTGCAAGTTAGTGTAGATGTGCTGTAGGTTAGCACAAATGCGCAATCGAAGAGGGTGAATACGCCACTCTAGTTTTCTCAGTATTTTTGCAATTTTTTGGAAAATTTTCTAATGTTTTTGGTGCTTTGGTTGCAAGAAGGTCTTTTTGATCTAATTTTCTAAAATTATGGCAAGAAGACATAGCAAACACAAAGAATATTTTTATGGTTTTTTATTTTTTTGTGATTTTTTTGACTCTTTTTAGACTAAAAAAGAAAGCAAGTACAATCCTAGGCTTCAAATAGATTGCAAAGGTTTTTGGCCACCAGACAAAGGCGAGTAATAAAGGTAGCCGTTTGAGTGGTTATACATGTGGCAGCACTACTCTCCGTTATGGAGTCTCCTAGCTTACAAGGGTTGCGCCTTGGAGGGTTTTGGGGGAGGTTGGTTGTTGGTATAACACAACTGCACTCATTGTTTGAAGCTTTTGCTCCAAACACAATTTATTTATAGTGGCTTGGAAGGGCTTGGCATCTAGCCTGTTACCACTTAGGGTCGTTCCTACTTGGATGAATAGTATCCAAGAGCAGGTCCCTCTAAAGGAAAAATACATGTAAAAATGATATGTCTGGCATTTTGGTCACCCAAGATAGGGGAGAGCATAGGCCTGGTATCATTCCTAAAACACAGAATACAGTGGTTCTTTTCCCCTAGTTAAAATAAAAAAAACTAGATGAGCTATCTACTTAGGCAAGCACAGAACTTTGAAGTGATAGTGAGATAGCAATGGCCCAATTTTACCAAGATAGCAATGATGTGTTCAATTTTATCCTAGATAGCACGAATTGTTAACTTTGAAGTGATGATCGAGGTAGCAATGGTTTAGTTTTTACCTAGATATCAATGATGAGTTTAATTTTATCCACGTAGCATGAATTGTTAACTTTGAAGTGATAATCGAGATAGCAATGGTTTAGTTTTACCTAGATAGCCATGATGAGTTCAATTTTATCTAGATAGAAATGAGTTGTTAACTTTGAAAAGATAGCAATATAGCAATGATTTAGTGATATGCAAGATAGCAATGATTCAATTACTAACCCTCCTAGTTAAGACTACATGAGATTTGTATGAGCATCCATTTTACTTTTCTATTAGAAATTGAAGTGTTTGGCATTCATGTCCATTGTCCCTTAGAAAATTAAAATATTTTTTGCATTCATGTCCATTGTCCCTTAAGAAAGCAATATATTCATAAGACTTAGTGTGATATAGTTTTTAATTCTTCAATGCCTATCCTACATGAACATGTTAGAAAAACCTATTTGTTCTGTTTGAGTAATAAGAGGCTGTAAAAAGTTTATTAGTTCCACCAAAAATTCAATAGTTAGCATAAAATTAATTGAACCAAAAGTGTTTAACTTGTTAGGTGAAAATTGAACAATCTAAAAAAATTTGATAATAATGATTAGGTACACCAAATTGGATATTATGATCATATTTTACATGAAATTCTATGCAATTTCAAAAAAAAATTTGTGAAAATTGAATAAATTTTGCACAAGTTATGACAGTTTGAAGTTTTGTAAAGAAGGGTTGACTTTGACTAAGTGTACCTAGCAAATCTAATAAAATTACCTCAAAATTCTCTCACCATAGAAAAGTTGGGAAAACCATCTTTCTAACACCACTAGTTTCATAAAAATCTGACTCCTGATGCAAAAGATATGTCTGATTTCGTGAAATTACTAAAAATAGACCCAAAAAAATAAGCATGGGCTAAAAATAGGGACACAAATTGGGATCTATTGTATTTGAAATCCATACAATTTCTACAAAAAATAAAAGATACCCAGATAGGTTTCTTATGTTTTCAACAAAACCCAGAAATATTTTGAGCTAACGTTATACAGATATGCCTGATTTCTTGAAATTGCTAAAAATAGGCCCAAAAAAAAGTAAAAAAAACATAGGCTAAAAATAGGGATATGGATTTGTGATATATTTTTCTTACAATCCGTGCACTTTCTAAAAACAATAAGAGATACCCAAATAGGATTTTGATGTTTCTGACAAAACCCAGAAATGTTTTGAGCTAAAGTTACACCATTTGAGTGTTCAACACCTATTCTCTCAATCCTCCTATGTACAAAACCTAAACTCACAAAAACTCAGTTTTTGGATTAGAATGGGGCAACACCCCACGGTGGGCAACAAAAATATTAGGGGTAAATTGGATCAATAATGAATATGCAATAATAATCAATATCAAATACCCAAAACTTCAATGAAATAGTGAACTAAGGAAATCTAATAACAATGAATCAAATAACAAAGCAAACCTCCTCAAATCTTAGCATCCATTGATTGCCTATCACAATTGTTCTTGCATGTATGAAATAGGGCCCTCAGAGAGTGCACTTCTTTGTTATGCTTCAAGAACGTTAATTGAGAATGGCTACGGTAATACCGCTATGAAAAGGAGCTTCACAACAATGGTAGTGGTGCGTAGTGCATAGTAATGAATGTGATTACAAGTAATGAAGGAATTGGTGCCAAAAACATGCTGTAATTCTTGTAGAGTAACAATACTAAAAGCTTAGATGAATAGAATAGAAGAATAGGGTTTAGTTTATAGACTTGGGAGAATGAATATCAATGGTATAGAGAGAATGAGAAGATCAATGATTGATAATAGTTTTGGAACGTGCAACGAATAAGAAAAAGACATGTGTCTTGCTTTCTTTTGCATGAGAGGAGTTAACAAGAATAGTAGAATGAGTTAAAGCACTTAAAATAATATAATAATCAGTTAAGTGATTTAAAACAAGAAGAATAGATTTGCATGAGAATAAGAAAATATTTTGCTTTATTAAATATTTGGAATATTTAATTACATGTGCACCAAGATTGAATTATATTTAGAGATAACTCAATTTAGAAGAAAATATAACTTAAATGAATAATTGATTTATTTAAATTTAGAGAAGATATTATTGGAAGAAATAATTAAATAATTGGTATTATTTAATTTAGAAGATAAGAAAGCTAATTAAATAAATAAATTTATTTAATTGTTGTGCATGATTTGGAAGAATAAATAAAATATTTGATTGTATTTTATTTTTGGAGATTGAGAGGATTTAGATAAATTTGATTTGATTTATTCAAATTTGGAAGAATGATTTGATTTAATTAAATAATTGAGAATTATTTAATTGTTTGGAAGAATTTTAATTAAATAAAAGATTTTATTTAATTTTGACTTTAGAAGAGATAATTAAATATTTTGATATTTAATTAATTAAGAGGAATGTGAATCGTGTCATTTTTAGGCATATATAAATTCTATTGTAAAAAAGAGGGGAGATTTTCAACATCCGTGATGGGAGTCAAGCCCCTTTGTTGATAATACAAAGTTTGATGACATTCCAAAGCAATAAATATTATTATATTGGATATTTGTCAGTTTTCCACAAGGGTTGTTCCTTGGATAGGGGCCTCTTTTTGACTGATAATCATGTTCCTTTTATGAAAGTTTTGCAAAAGCGAGATTGAACACAATAGGCCCCCATGACATAGAATGCACACCATTTTAGAGGTCTTAAGATCATTCCCAAATCATCTGCAAATTCAAATAGATCAAAATTTTTCCCCTAGAAAATTAATATTCATGTCTAAATTTAATTTTAATCCATGATTTGAACTCCAAATTATGCCAAGGTATGAAATTATAAAATCAACGAGGGTCACTAAGTTTGCTCAATCTTTGTATTGTATGACGTCCCATGAGAGGATGCATGACATGGTAGGCCAATGCTTGTATTTGCAACATAATGCCTATTAAATGTAGGTGTGAAGATGTGAATTATGAGACTTTTGATAAACAAACATACATGTTTCAAATAATATGAATGCAAATAGAGGCTAGACACCAGACATGAATATACTTCATAATAATAAAATAAATAATAAGTGTAATTATGTTAGATATTATATATGATATATAAAATAAATACAATTAAACTATAAATAAATATTTAATATAAGTATATGGTTTTATAATATAATTTAAAAATATATATATTAAATAATTTACAAATTATATAAAGTATACTATATAAAAATTAATATAATTAAGTTATAAATAAATGTAAATGTTTAATATATAATATGTTTAATCTAAATATACAATTTGGATTGTGCAAACAAATTTGCTACATAGAATCAAAATAATAATATCCATAATATAATAAATATAATTGAGTATTCAATATTTATAAGTATTAAATATATTAATATTATATTAAATGAAACATATATAAATATATATAAATAAGTAAATATGTAAATATTAAATTATATTAAATATATATTTGTATTTAACATTTTAGATTAGATAGAATATAATATTTAATTATAAATATAAATATAATTTCCTTTCTCCTACTCAAAACACTTATCTATGTTACTCCATGTTAAGTCCTTTTAATTAACAAATGAAAAAAGTTTGTGGGTTTCACTATCACAAGGGCAAAGCCCTAACAGATATCTGGCCCTCGTTGCCACATTGTAGGGGAATGTAGATGGTTGAATATCAACCGTTGGATGAAGGAAAATGAAGGGCTACATATGGTTAATAGAGATCCTATTTGCGAACAATGGAGGGCCATCCAATTTGGGAAACATTCTCCAATCTATCTTGGCAATCAATCCCCGAAGACAATGCACTTGTGATATGATAGGTTACCAATGGTATCGGGGAGGTTATTTTGTTATATGTATCCAAAAAATGTTGTAGTCGTGACAGGTTGCCAGCAGTATTCGAGAGATTATTTATTCCTATACACCCATGCAAGTATAAATATTGCAGCTATGACAATACTTATTAAATAATTCATACTCATGGCACAATAGGCATACTTATTGAAGGTCAATGTTGTCCTTAGAAGGACCAAGGCTACCCTCACAACCTCAATCCAAGTCTATACATATTTTTAGTTTTGACAAAGTATATTCATCATAATTTTCTATTTACATATTCAATCTCTTATACCTATTTGTCTTGTGTTGTAGTCAAATTAGTATCCTTTGTGGATTCCATGTACACATTTTATTTCTATTACTTTATCTCAGTTTCAATTCTAAATCTATCAAATTCATATACATATCCAAACTTATAATTATATTGATTAACTTATTTAATTTATTATTTTAAATATCTATTATAAAAAATATTTTATTTCTTCTACAAATTAGAAAACAAATAAAAATAAACCTAATTTCTTAATTTCTAAATATTATAATTAGAAAATTTTAAACTTCTCAAAATATAATATAATAATTAGCAGATAGGCTTTTATATGCGAGCATTATAGTGCTTGTAATTGTCTCACGCCGCAAAACTCACACCGGAAATTTTTCTAAAGTCGTCGGTTATTCCTATTGACGTATTCCTTGAACCTCCTATGGGTGCAAGTGCTAGTATTTAAATCAATGACTTGAACTACAAACTACTCTCAAGTCCACACCAAAATCTCATCACTACGCAACCCTTTTAAATTTAGAAAATAATTTAAAAAGCATTGATTTATATTTAATAGAAAAGTGCATCATATACCCCATCCTTTTTGGTGGATTCAATGAGTGCCCATTCATTAATTCTCCTTTCTTATAAGAATATAATTCGAAAGAGGGAGGGTGTTAAAAATAAATGTTTAGCCCACATTTTAATCATAAGTACACCATTCTTTTTCACTTCCACTCTATCTTGCAAAGCCCTAATACAAGCGAAAGCAGGTATTTACCTCATGATAATGATGTCACCATAAACCGTAAACAGTCCTGAATTTTAATACTATCATTTGCTCTGGCAAAGAAGGGAAAATTGGTGACCAAATTCATTGATCGGACGGCAAAAAAAGGTGAAAAAATGACAAAAAATCGGATGGTTGTTACAATTTCAATCGTCTTGCACGCCTGCGAAGCATCTGAGACCACTGATCTGAAAAGTCAACACTTCTTCTAACAAAGGGAAACCTTCGGCGTAATGATACACATGAAGTACATCACCAGTCATTAAAATCAAGAATAGCACAGGAATCATGACCCCGTAATCATAGAAAAGATTAAACCATTAATATTATAAGAAGAATTTTAATAACCATTATTTGTGTAATGGTGAAATTTGCATATCCATGTCATTTTTCATTTAGATTTTTGCCTTCATTGATGGAATGTATTAATGAAGTAATATATTGATAAGTAGTATATTTTTGTGTTACGTTTGGCTCATGGAAGCAACTATTCTTCATACAAAATGGCACATGCCTAAGACGTCATTATAGAGAAAAAGGCATACTTGACCCATCATGACCATATTCTCCATACAAAATAGCCTCAATGATGGGACCTACCAGTGCTACTATGTTTAACAATTTCTACTTGCCATTTTTGTCAGGCTGTCCCACCAACCACAATCACTTTTTGGCCAATGATGCAATGGGACCCAACTTCATTGGAAAAGTTCAAGTATTGACTTTTCCACCCATTTTCTCTATTATACTATTTTGTTCAAAGTAGTGGAGTCAACATGATGAGGGACAAGTCGTAGGTGACGAAAGGCCAAAAATAAGTTGTAGCTCAAAATAATTATTCTGGGTAAGTTAAAAACATGTCTAAGAACGTGAAACCTTGTTTATTTTGTTGAAATTATGAAGTAGATAAAAACAAAATTAAATATCAAATTTTTTGTCATTCTGCAATTGAAATGAAGTAGTGGAGTTGACGAGGGTGAGTTGGAGGAAAGGAAAAGATAGAAAATGAGTTATAGTCGATGATAATTGTCCTAGGTAAGTTAATTGACTCTATGCTAATGTAAACCAGTTCTGCAAAAATAAAACTAAATTTTCTCATATCAAAATTTATATGGACAACCACTCCTTCCTTTCCCTTGTGCCCTATCACATTGTAAGTATAGGATGTCATAAGTATATAGTAGAGCATTTTCATTGAATTCTATAAATGCTAGGGTTTAGTTGTGGGTTCCTTGAAACTTTTTGAGGGATTTCCTCAATGACTATTATTGGGCCTTTGGGTCTTCAATATATCTTTTTCTAGATAGCCTTGTAGGTAAAACCAATTGGGTCTACATAACCTATGAGATTAATCACGTGTTTGGAAAATTGTGGATGTGGAGAGATCACATTTTATTTTTGAATCTATATAAAATGGGACCTCTACACACCATTACTCTCTTCCATAGAATCCCCTATTAAAAGGGATGCCTAACTTTATGAATGGAATTGTATGCACTGAAGTGTAGCCCTAATTGAAGGGGTAAACTAAATTTATGTTTGGTAGGGTTATATACAAATTACTAGATTAAATTTTGTATATCTCTAGTGTAGCCCCAATTAAAGGGGTGGCCTAATTTTATGTTTGGTAGGGTTGTATACAAATTATTAGATTAAATTAAATTGTACGTAATTTTGGTGGTAGAAATACACATTGTGTTTTCCAAGATGCACAAGTTTAGTTCATGATTTCTAAGATGTCTTTCAAATTCATGCCTTTCTTACTTGAGTCATATGTCAATTTGTAATGTGTTCAAAATATGTTAACAACACGTGGTTTGAGTTGAGGTTGATAATGTTGATGAAAGAATTTATCATCATTTGAGGTTATCTCAAATGCATGGTTGGATTTTCCAACCTTTTTATTGATATAAAAAAACTATGTGCTCCCCAACCAAAGTGGTTGCCTAATGTTGTGTTTTCTTAGGGTTGTTTAGAAATTATTGTACATTTGATTTCTTGTGTTATAATTTTATTTTATAGACAAAGTTGTGGATTGAACTACACATTGTGTTTTTCAACTTGCACAAGTTTAGTTCATGGTTTATAAGATGTGTTTCAAACTTATGCCTCTTTTAGTTGTCTCATATATTGATTCATAATGTGTTAAAAAGATGTAGACAAAGTGGTATTAAGGTAAGGTTGGTGGTGGTAATGGAAGGACTTATGGTCATTCAAGGTTATCTTAAAGGGATGGTTGGATATCACAACCTTTTTCTTCATGTAACAAAGCTATGTACATCCCAACAAAATCGTATTCCTAATTTTATGTTGTTTTAGGGTTGTGTAGAAATTATTACATTTGATTTGTTGTGTTATGATTGAAATACACATTCTATTTTTAGTGTGTATAGGTTTAGTTCATGGTTTGTAGGATGGGTTTTAGACTTATGCCTCTCATATTTAACTCATATATTGACTCTTAATGTTTTGAAAATATGTATACAATGTGGTATTTATTTGTGGCCGATGGCATTGATGGAAGGACTTGTGGTGATTTGAGGTTATCTTAAAGGCATGGCTAGATTTTACAACCTTTATATTCTTGTAATAGAGATATGTACACCCCAACCAATGTGGCTTCCTAATTTTATATTGTTTTAGGGTTTTATAGAAATTATTACATTTGATTTTCTATGTTAGGACTTCATTGTATATATAAAGTTGCAGGCTGGACTACACATTATGTTTTTCAACTTGCATAGAAAGGTTTAGTTCATGGTTTGTAAGATATGTTTCATACTTATGCCTCTCATAGTTGACTCATATATTGATTCATAATGTGTTAAAAAGATGTAGACAACATGGTATTGATTTGAGATTGGTGGCAGTAATGGAAGGACTTGTAGTTATTTGAGGTTATCTCAAAGGCATGGGTGGATTTCACAACCTTTCTCTTTATTTAATAGAAATATGTGCACCCTAACAAAAAGTGTAAGTTCTAAATTTTATGTTGTTACAGGGTTTTATAGAAATTATTACATTTGATTTGTTGTGTTATGATCTTATTTTCTACACAAACTTACAGGTTGAAATACACATTGTGTTTCAAACTTATAGGTTGAAAGAGAAAGTTGACTTTGTAGTAGGATTCATCTACGTCAAAAGGAATGTGGCACCAGCAGACCTAAAAGATACAATATATACAAGAAGACACTCTTTGGGATACTTTTACTTGGGTATAAGTATTGGCTCCACAAATGTGATATAAGATGTGTGTGTGTGTGTGTGTGTGTGTGTGTGTGTGTGTGTGTGTGCAAAAGATGTAATAAGTAATAGAGAAGAGAGAAGAATAGAAGAAGGAAAATAGAAGAAAGTATAGGAAAGGGAACAAAGAAAATGATGTAATAGGCTGATTATAAAATGCACTTGTGGTTCTATCTAACAGAGCTATATATAGTGAATATAATATGTCACAAGAAGGTCTAACTTGTACATACTACATTATGATGCATGTTGTGTATGTTAGTATATGCATTTTATTAATTTTACATATTGTTCCATGTCACAAACTTAACACCAGGGTATAAATACAACATTTCAAGTAACTTAGACCTAGATCTTTGATATGTGCCCATTCTTTCCAACACTAATTATAATTTAAAAATTATTGAAAAAAAAATCATTAGACCAAGGCCCAAAAATTTTCTATTTTTTTTAATCTTACTTGTTGAAAAAAATTAGTTAGATAGTTACATGAAACCTTGATGTAAGGTTAAATGATTGATTCCTCGGTATTGGCTAATGTTTCCTACTTGACCAATGTCCTATTTTTTATAAAATAATTATTGAACTTAAAAATATGAAACTTTCAGTCCACTATTGATAGACCAAATTAGCAAAGCCATGAGATTAACTATGTTCTAACTTATTGTTTCAATGGCATGACAATCCAGCATTCAATCAAAGTGCAACTCAAAGATGCCAACCATTTTTGTGTCATAACATTAGATCAAATGACTTTCTATTCTTTAAATTTCAAGATATAAGATCTCATATGCTAAATACTAAAATTACACAATCCTTGATGTAGGTAGCTATTCTTAAATATGACCCAGTTTATAGTAGAAGGTAAATTTTGACCAATAAAAATAAGTCAACTATTTACCACCTTTTGGTAAGGATGAATTATAAAATGATATTGACTATTTGACAGTTGGAAAATATGGTATTTAAGTAAAGGGAAATGCATAGTTTCACCATTTTTACACTTTTTAACACAACACAACACAAATGTAGACAACTACACAACACATCTTTCAAAGAAAAGAGTCACTAACCTTAGCAATACAAGCTCGCCAATGTTTCATCCAAAGGATGCCAACTACTGGCCAAGGTCTCCTTATTGAGGAATGATAAATGATCTTGAAAACTATGTACTCCAAAACGTGACAACTTCTAGCATTGATGCAATATGTGTTGAATGTGAAACCCAACAGTCACTCTTGACTCTTGACTCTTCACATTCTGTAATGTTTTCTTATATAAAGCATGCTGTTGTATTGTGATATATAGAGAGATAGTGAATAATATATTACCCTGCTTGAGAGTGGATGTAGCCTTTATGGTGAACCACTATAAATTTACGTTATGTTCTTGCTTATGAATCTTTGTTTTTGTTTTTCTGCCATTTATTGTTTAACAATTGGTATCAGAGCTGGTTGTGCTCGATCATTTGGCAAGAGATATTAAATTTTGAGTCAGAGCAATGTCGATTGAAGAAGGAAAGATCGAAAGGTTCAATGGCCATAATTATCCATTGTGGAAGATGCATATGGAGGATTATCTATACCAGAAAGATCTGTGGAGACCATTACATGGTAAAATGAAAAAGCCAACAAATATGCCAGATGAAGATTGTGATATTTTGGATAGAAAAGCACTGGGAGCGATTCAGTTGTGCTTATCTCCATTTGTGGCATTTAACATATCTAAAGCAACCACATATGTTGAGTTAATGAGTATTTTGGACAAGTTGTATGAGAAGCCCTCAACATCAAATAAGGTATTTTTAATAAGGTGGTTGTTTAATATGAAAATGGCTAAAGGTAGTTCTGTAGTTGAACATTTAAATAATTTTAACATAGTTACCAATCAGTTAGCTTCTGTAAAAATAAGTTTTGATGAAGAAGTTTGGGATCTTTTAATTTTGTCATCTTTGCCAAAAAGTTGGGATAGCTTGGTTATGGCAGTTAGTAATTCTATTTCTGGTTCAAATACATTAAAATTTGATGATGTTGTTGGTATAATTTTGAGTGAAGAAATGCGTAGGAAGAGCATAGGTGAGACTTCAACATTGGGTAGCGCTTTCAATGTAGAAGACAGATGAAGATCAAAAGAAAGAGAGAAGAGTCCAACAGAGCATGGAAAGTCATGAGGAAGATCAAAATCTAAAGGTAGAGATGGTGTTTGTTGGTTTTGTGGCAAGCAATGTCACATAAAAAAAGAATTGTTAGTCTTACAAGAAATCTATAGAATAGCCAAAAGAAGTTGTAGCCAATGTAACATACCAAAAAGATGAAGGTGTTCTTATTTTAATCAAAGAAGAAATTCCAACTAATGTTTGGGTGCTTGATTCAGGATCATTGTTTCATGTCACTCCGTGTAAGGAGTATTTCAAAAATCTGCAAATTGGTGACTTCTGTAAAGTTTTTCTTGGTAATAATGATTCTTGTGATATTGTTGGCAAAGGGGATATTTCATTAAAACTAAAAAATGGAAATAGTTGGTTATTACATGATGTTAGATATGTTCCCCAGCTCAAACAAAATGTAATCTCGGCTAGACAATTGGGTTCTCAAGGTTGTGAAATTAGTTTTGAATCAAACAGATGCAAAGTTAAAAAGGGGGCCTTGGTAATTACAAAGGACAGAAAATTAGGCACCCTGTATGTAATAGAAAGTCATGTTGAAGTGGGAGTTGTTCATCCTACTTCAAATTTGTCATTGTGTGAAATATGGACTGACTAGAAAAGGTTTTTGGATCAATTAGATGCTGAAATTGATTCTGTTATTAATGATTTCCTTAGTATGTTGGAATTTGATAGTGAAAGTTTTGGGGATTAATTAGATGATGCCAAAGAACCTAGGGCAGATGAAATTAATGGTAAGCTAGAAAAATTGGAGTCTCTTCTTGCATCAGTAAATAGTAATGACAATAGTCATATTGTACATGTTCCTGCATGTCAAAATGCTCTCTTGGATGTCCTACTTAGCTCACCTATCTTTACCGGAGATGAAGAAGGTGCAAGTGGGCTTGCTATAGCTGCAACTATTGGTGCTGCCATTACTACTAAGGTGAATGCTAAGAGGGCAGAGGAAATGTTTGCAGAACTAGAAAAAATGAAAGAGTCGTTGAATCAAGCATATGCCAATCGCATGCTTGCTGAGGATGATAAGGTTGCTACCAATGCGAGCAATTGGAGTTTGAAGCCAAAGAAGCAGTTGCATTGGCAGCCAAGGCTAATTAAGAAGTTCAATTATTGAAAAAGGAGTTGGCAGATGCCAAAGATCTTGAATTAAAGCTATCTGAGAGTCAAGATTTGTTGGAAAAACTTTGCTCTAAGCTACCAATGTTAAGGAATTTGAGTCCAAGGCTACAATGTTAGATGTAGAGGCTAATGTGAAACTTGAGAGAGTAAGGGAGGCCAAGAATAAGGCCTTTGAATCCCTTATGTTAGCAACCACTGAGTTGGAGGAGGCAATAATGTGTTTGGAAAAGGCCAAGGTTGATTCTACATCTCTAAGTGAAATAGTGAATTCATTAAGGAGTGAACTTGAAAGAAGAAACCAAGAGCTAGAAGATGTAGATATGCGTCATGAAAAGGCCTTGATTGAATTGGGCTCTCTTACAGAATCTTTGGAAGCAATGAAGATTGGACTTGATAGGAGCAAAGCAGATCTGGTTGAAGCACAACAGAAGGAGCAACTTACAGTTTTCAAAGTATCTTAGTTGATAGAAGAGATGAATGCAATCAGAGATGAACTTCAAAAACCTCTAGAAGCAGAGGAGAAAAGTATGAAGGCCATGGATGACCTTGTATTGGCTCTGAATGAAGTGACTACAGAAGTTGGTGATGCAAGACATGTGGTTGAGGCTGCACATGAAGATTTAAGGACTGTAAAATTGGAAGCAGAGCATTGGAAGGCTGAATTAGAAGATGTGGATTCTGAAATGTATGGAGGGGCAGATGAGCAGTTTGATAAGGTGCTTAAGATTGATTGGTTTAGGCCTAATAAAGGATTCGTTGGTGCAACTGAGAGAGGAGGACCAAGGGATAGGCCTGTAGAGTTTTCCAAGTGATGATAGGAATTGAAATGCAGGGGATATCATTGTTCAAAGCAGCTACTGTTGGGTTTCAAGTGGGAGATTGTTGAATGTGAAACCTGTTAGGAATAACATGTAGAATAAATCAATTAAATGCAGGTAAAGATTAAATAGATGAATGAAAAATGCATAGAAATAAAACAATGAGAGATAATTTTAACATGGTTCACCCAAACTCGGGTTACATCCACCAACAGAGAGTCCAATAATATTATCCAGCAAAATAGAACCAATTACAACCAGCAATCTCATGCAACTCAATACCGTTGCAATATGCTACAACACAATATCTACCGAAACCCTAACCCTTAGCCTTTTTTATCAAGACTTATGTCGATTACATAAAATAGGGTTTTTTATATGTCGGTCAATAGAAAAATAGCTGTAGGTGCCTTTATAAAATAATAGGCAATTTTTGCTTCGAGGCTGCTACCCCCAACAACCCTCATTGGGGGCGTTGCCCCCAAACCCCCACCATGGGCTCCGCCCCTAGGTCCCACAGGAGGGGTTCTGCCCCCCCTGCACTCCCTCATTAAAAACTTTGGGGGGAAACTGTGCCGAAAAAAGTGGGGAAAATTTAACTTCTGAGTCTGATTAGGCTCCATATAACAACAAAACCCAACAGTCACTCTTGACTCTTGACTCTTCACATTCTGTAATGTTGGCTTATATAAAGCATGCTACTGTATTGTAATATTTAGAGAGATAGTGAATAATATATTGCCTTGCTTGAGAGTGGATGTAGCCTTTATCGTGAACCACTGTAAATTTGCCTTGTGTTCTTGTTTATGAATCTCTATTTTTTGTTTTTCTACCATTTATTGTTTAACAATCTGATCTTTTAATTATATATATATGTGGACCCTTCAACTTTCTAGCCATCATCGTTGGCATAGCCCCCACACACTATAATTATAATTTACTCATGGACTGTACAGCCTTGTTGTTGTAATTCTGGTTTAATTTCTGTGAATTCTAATACAATATTAATAAATAAAAGTAATAATCATTACGGTTCACGCATGTTCCTTCCCAGAAATTAGCTACAAAACCTGCACGATGCATCTGGCATCAGCAAAGTAAGGTTCCCCAAACCAATTCCAATACACATCCAAATCTTACACCACCAGATTTTAAAGAGGACGTATGCCTCCCAAGTCCTCCACATTTATGCCATAAAGTTTCACAAGGCCACAATGATTAATGCCATGTATATTTAGTACTAATAAGTTGCCATTGAAGCCTATTCTTGCCTATTCTTGCTCTGCTAATTACACAAGTTTAGGTAGGCTCGAATTGCACATAGATTACCGGAAAGAATAGACAACGAAATAAAAAAATTCCTGGAGAGGTGTCACAAAGAAAAATTTTCATATTCAGGAAATTGCAAGCGGCAATCATGGAATTGATTTAAATTGTCAACGATTAATTCGTTCTTCCTCACTCCCCACTTCTTATAGCAAACCAACTTATTTCGAAAGCAATACTGAAGGGATTTCCTCTTGCTTTTCAAGGTAGTGCAGTGAAGATGGCCAAGCAATTTCAAATCTATTTAATGGAAGATCAGAGGAAGAGAATGGCGATTCATGGGCTTTAAATTTTAAGCATAAAGGTTTGGATGGCCATTCATCCAACTTTGCCTCACAATTTTTAATATATATTTTTAATTTATTTAATTTGAAAATTAATTTTAATTTTAATTTTTCAGTTAATAATTACTTTAATATATTTCAATTTGTAAGATGTTATTAATTATAAACTAAAATCGAGCAAGATGTTATTAATTATAAAACTAAAATAGAGCGTGATTTACTATGTAGCCAAAAAAGCGTTTCATTGCCAAAATAGAGAGATAGAGACAGGGAGAGACAAAGAGAGATGGATAGAGGGAGATGAAGTGAGAGATAGAGATAGAGGTAGAGAGGGATAGAGAGAAAATGGAGAGATACAAATAGAGGATTAGAGAGAGAGAGAGAGAGAAGGGAGGGAGAGTGAGGTGGGGGAGTTGCGCAAGGTGGCGGGATGGGCGGGTAGAGCAATAGAGAAAGAGAGTTCGAGTGGGAGAGAGAAATAGACATAAGAAATATAGAGGGAAAGAAAGAAAGAAAAGAGAAACATATAGAGGAAGAAAAGACTAAAAAAGAGAAAGAGGGATCACACACACACACACACACACACACACACAGAGCTATTGGTAAAATTGTTGTGCATAAACATGGTCCAACTACTAGTGTAAGTTTGTAGTAGTGATAACCTATTATGAATAAGGGGTTTTTGGATGACTAGATTTTAGCAAATTTTCTATTGCTTTGGCCATTTCACATGCTTGTGACACTTAGCCATCTGCTAAAGAAGAAAATGAAGATGTTGTGATTGCTAGCTTGATGACTCAAACCCATTGATGTATGGGAAAAATTGGATGACCATGACCCCCCTCTACCTTTTAGTGAGCTATAGCTCTCCCTACTTAGTGGCTTTGTATTGTCTCTTTGCTTTGACTTTGAAGTTTGACTCCATCCACCCATCATTTTTTGTGAATGTGTAATATATTCTTCTTATAGAAGTAATATATATATATATATATACCCTCACTCTTTGGTTCTCAACCAAACAGACATCAACATATCAAATTGTAAAACAATCAAAAATTTGACGTAAAACTTTTCCATATATATATATGGAAAAGTTTTACGTCAAATTTTTGATTGTTTTACAATTTGATATGTTGATGTCTGTTTGGTTGAGAACCAAAGAGTGAGGGTATCTATTCCATGAAGGAGTTTCCAATTGTGGATAGTGTAACCCTTACCAAATATGCTTAACCAATTAAACTACAACTAATTTACATAATTTTAAAATATATATGTAAAAAAAATAGTTTTAAAATAACAATAAACTAAATGAACAAGAACATATGCCATGTGTTAATCTTAGCATTGGGCATCTAGCTGAGTTGTGGACATTGGTGGAGAGTTTTTAGCAGCAATCTTGGGCAGGATCAAAGATTTTTTGAAATTTGCAAAAACATCATGCAGCGACAGCAACATGCAGTGGGAGAAACAAATTGCAGTAGGAGCATTTCCTTGGTAGACAGTGGTTCAAATGAAGATTCTGAAGAGGCAGATGAAGATGACAAGAGGGCAGATGTTTCTGATGATGCAGATGCATATGAGTGGCTTTATGAGGAGGAAGATGAGTTGCTCCTTGATCTGCTATAGAGGATCATTTGAAGGAGAAGAAGTAGCTGCCTGTGGTCATTCGGGAGGTTTCTACAGAAGAATCTTTTGGTGTTTTTGTCAAGGGGCTACAAAGGGGATTTCTTCTTTCCCCTACTCCTGCAACTCAGATCCACTCTGGGTCTATTCCAGTTTGCCATAAAGAGAATGAACATGTGCTTCTCTATTAGCTGAGGTGAGCCTTGTTAGGGTTGCTTCACCTTTGGATGTGGTGAGCCCTGCTAGGGTTCATCACCTTATGTGTTGCAAGGTGTTTCTGGAAAGGATCTTTTTGAGACTCTGGATCCAATTTCTACTGTTAATATTAAGCAGATTGGGGATCCCTCTGTTGAGCTAGTGGTGCGGGGTTTCTCTTCCATTTTATCTTTGTATGTTTCTGATGATGCTCCCTCTGTGTTGGATGGATCTTGCATTTTGAAGATCCCTGATGAAGATGTTGACAATGCCATTGCTTGCATGGAGAATGTCCTCATTGGGAGGTTCTCAAGCTTTCATCCAAATATTGATGTTGTCCATAAATGGGTTCATAAAAAGTGGTGTGAGCCTGGTCAGATTCAGGTGGCTGCCATGATTAACAGATTTTTTTTTCCCTTTAAATCTCTTGAGGTAAGTATGAGAATTTTAGAGGGAGGCCTTTGGTTCCTTGGTAAATCTACTTTTTTGGTTGAAAAGATGGTCAACTGGTTTTGATGCTACCCAGGAAAATTTTAATAGGGTTTCTATTTGGGTTAGGCTACCAGGTCTTCCTTTGGAGTATTGGCATGAAGGGATAATAAAAAGTATTGCCAATGCTTTTGGTCAATTTTTATCTATTAATAATGTTACGAAATCTATGAAACAATTGGTTTTTGCTAGATTTTGTGTGAGTGTTGATACTAATGAGGTGTTACTGATAGTCATAAAACTATCTTCCAAATTGGGTGTTTGGGAGTAGAGAATTTATTATGAGCCATCTTCACAAATTTGTCTCCATTGCCTCAAAGCTCAGCATTTTTCCCTTTCTTGCAAAGAGACAGAGTCCTCTTGAGCATGGGAATGAATGTCAGAATGTTGGAAAAGATTATCACAATGTTGGTAAATATTGTCAGAATGATGTGAATGATTGTCAAAGGGTTGTTAATGAGTGCTACGCTACAAGGAGTGAAGGAAATATGGATGAAGGTCCCATAAGGGAAGTGAGGGGGTATCATTTGAAGGATAACAGTTGTACCTTGGTTGAGCCTGACTCATTTGGAAGGTTACCTAATTTGGGTCAAGCTTTGACTCCACCTCAAAGTTCTTTGGTGAGGTTTGGTTTTAAACCTCCTTGATTGTGTTCTTGGCTATCCTTTTGCTATGGCCTTGCTGTTTTAGGCCTATTTTTTGTGTTGGTTTTGTCTCATGTTGTTGGTTCTTGTTTCTGTGTTCTTGTCTCTTGTGGTTGTTGGATACTCTCATTGTACAAAGTTTTCCAGTCCTTTCAAAACCCTTTTTAGTTCATAGCTCTGGTTAAAAGCGTATATCTAATAAAAAACAACAAACTAAATTATGATATAATATATTGTTACTATTTTATCCTAATTTACAGTTATAAACACTTAACCTGCAAATATATTATGTTGATCGCAAAAACTTGAAGTCACGGCAGCTAACTGGAAAGAGGGGTTGGAAATAAGCATAATTGCTCTAACATTTTTGGTTGGTTGTAAATTTTTGAATGGTTAAAATCTTCCACAATCGCTCTTAATTACGCTAAGAGGTGTTCTACACTCACAGCAAGGGCTGAAAGATTTAGATTCCCATGTAAACAAAATTCATAAAATGTGTAAATAAATAAATTCAGATGGGAGCTAAAAGATATAAAAAATAAATTCATGGAAGCCAAATGGACAGAAAAATAGAAAAACTTGGGCAGTTATATAGTACGGATGGGAACTGAACTAGCATATCTATATTAAATATAATATATCTAAAATACGCCAAGAGATATCCTTCTAAGCGCCTAATGTTAAGATTAGTGATTAAAAAAATAGGCGCCTCGAAAAAGAT
This sequence comes from Cunninghamia lanceolata, assembly GCA_027924645.1. Classification (NCBI taxonomy): domain Eukaryota; kingdom Viridiplantae; phylum Streptophyta; class Pinopsida; order Cupressales; family Cupressaceae; genus Cunninghamia; species Cunninghamia lanceolata. Next base: position 4,642,955 of record BSBN01001187.1, on the reverse strand, counting down.
ATCTCGACATACTTTAGATATATTATATTTAATATAAATATGCTAGTATTTAGATAGAAGTCTCACTTTTTCAAAAGCGATTTTTACAAAATTCAAACGAAATAATTTTACCGCAGATCTGCAGGTAAATTCACGACGCCCTTCCATTGAATTTGTTTTGCAAGGATCTGATATTAAATCGACTATACATACTGGTAAACTCGCAGAGATATTTTATTTACTTACCTACTTCCCTAGGGATTTCTTTTTTGAACTTGTATCGATTGGTTCTGGGCAATGGCTAGTTGGAGTTGCTAGTTGGTTGTCTTGTACATATATTAGCTTTTGTCAGTGGTGACTGTTAAATTAATCGTCACACTTTTAGGAATTGATCTCTTGTTTAATTGCCACTTTGAGTTTTGTTTAAGGTGTTAGTTTGGAAATTTTAGTAACACTTAGAAGTTTTACATAACTGTTTAAACGTTCTAGTTGCCACTTTGAGTTTTGGTTAAGGTGTTAGTTTGGAAAATTTACTAACACTTACAAGTTTTACGTAACTGTTTAAACATTCTAATTGCCAGATTAAAATTCAATTATATACAGATCCATCAATGCCTACAAATGCAAAGAGATGGAAAAGGGCACAGAAAATTTCAAGAAAATGCTTAGAAATGCAATTGAACGTGAAGGATATTCGCAGCAGATTTGCAAGCTTTTGTAACTGGCATGCATTACTTGAATAACAGACTCAGAACGGAACCGATTCTCATGATTCCCAGTACAGTATAAAGCTCTGTCCTTTCCTTAAATTATGCTTCTCTACTGCACTTTCTTTTTAATTTATTCAGTATGATTTCCAATTTGTCAGCTCTTTATCATCTAGCATGGTCTTTTCTGAGTTTCTTAATAATGTTGTATTTTAATAATTTTATATATCATCAAAAGCTTTATGCATATGATGTCTTAAAAATGGGTTGGCGTTTTACAAGTTCTCTATGATTTTAAGCTTAGAAAGTTGCAAGTTGTGACTGCTGTCATTTACCTTTTTAAGTGTCAATTAAACATCTAATATGTCTTTTCTACAATTTTATCCTAAGAAATTATCTACTTATGTCGTTTAACCTGTGTATCAGATTGTTTTGGGCCTCAGTCTATGAACAATGAAAAAGAGAAACAGCATTTCATCTACTAACAGTATTGTAATATTTTTTCTAAAATTATTTGAATTAAAAATCAAGGGTGACCTTTAGATCACTCTTGAGGACATTGAGGAAACTCCATAAAATAGGGATGCTACCCCTATACATTTACAGTGAAATCAACAAATCTCTAATCGAAAATTGATCTGTTTATTCATCACATTGCTTTAAAAATAGGGAGGGATATCTGTTGCTTTGGTTACCAAACACCATTTTCTTTCTTTCCAAGCTTAGCAATAAATTCCAGATCACCTTTGATTAAATTTTATTTCCTTTGAGTAGGTTAATATAGGACATCTTATGTCTGTTGGTTTTCATTTGGTTGGGTGGTTTGTCCTGTCTGCTGGTTTTCACTCCATTTTGTGTGGTGCTGTTAATTTGTTATTAGTTTACGGTTCTATTGTATTTAAAGTTCTTACTGCCATATGATATATTCTTGATAGACTTCAAAATCATGTAGCTTTGTAAAAGAGTTGAAGCCCTTTCATATGTCCCATCATTACCTTTAATTTTAAAAAATATAGTACATAAGAAAACTAGGAGTGAGTTGGCATATTTACTTTTGAAGTAGGATTTAGTATGGAGGTGCATGGGTGTCAATTGAGATGTGGCCTACCTGCCTCCTTGCCTGGTTCAATATAAAGTTTAGATTTTGGAATGATTAAAATAATATAAGAACTTTTTCAAACATGTATGGCCAGAAAAATGAAAAAAAATGGCATGTTCTGCAAAAGCAAAAATAGCAGGGCAATGTTATTTATAAGTGCAATTTTGTTGTAATACAGATCCAACTAGACTTCATCTAAGATGTCTCGTTGGGCATTGTCTTTTTTTTTTTCAAAATCTACACCTGAAAACAACTGGGCTATTATGAAACCAGTTTTATAAAGGTAACATCTAAGATAATTTATAATGAAAAAAATTAATCTAAGATGATAAAACTCTTCTTCTCGGTAGGTACATGTGTTTCTAATCAGCATCTTTCTTCTTTCCTTCAGAAAGACAGTTTGGATTTGGGTACTACCATGACTATGAACAAGTACATATGTAGAAGCTGTTATAGTTTTCCACACAAATTGAAGTTATAAGTACATTGATCTCGAAGGCAAGGCAAGACTATTAAGAGAATACAAATCATATTTAAAGTAATTATATGCATACTTACCATTCTTATACAGAGAATCTGCTTGAAGAGGAACACTGCGACACTTAAGAGCAGCCCATGGGGTTGATTTCTTTCTTTCAAATTACTGCATTTTTTCCTCAGCGCCTTTCGTGTCTTGCATTCGACATCATACCTCACCAAACTGAAAGTAACAGGAAACAATTTCCTTCATAACTTATCCATGATATTACAGAGAATTTAATATAAAAATCCCCACAATATAAACACAAATAAACATAGGCATTAAAGGAACAATTTTTTAGTATACAAAGTGTAGAAGAAGAAACTGGAACACATCATGTTATGCTACAGCAAAGGGATCAGCACTTACATTGGATGTATTGAAGGCCCTGAAGAAATAAAACTACCACATACTTCATTCTTATGGATCGTTAAGCTGGGAGCTTGAAATATATTGCATCTCAGTAATCTGCTTTGATCAGCAACAACTATTTGGGTCTTCATCCAAGTGATTTGGTTACCATGATCAATATTTTCCACGCAGGAAACAAGGAGAATAGCATAAAACATGGTGCTGCTGGCCATCGAGAGCAGTATGTAGAATAACAGTAGTTAGAATAGTATACGTTAAGCCGGCAAACACTTGCCTATATTCTATCTAAAATTATTTTTTAATAGATCTTGTGGTTTTATGCATACATGTGAACTAAAACCATGTCTTACCTAATACTCTGTCACGTTGTGCTATTTCTAAATTGGGATCCACTGCACTACTTGCAAATATGTCAAATCCATTAATGAGCTGTTGTCAGCTTGGATTTCATTTTACAAGGGAAACCCTCAATTCCAACTCACATGTCTGCTGACTTTATGGTCTCAAAATTCTTGCTTATTAAAAAATAATGTTCTAGAATAAATTCTCTTTCAGAATTTTGATCTCGTATCTTTCAAAAATAATTGACGTAATTTTTATTTTAATTCTCTCTCTTTCTTTATTTTATATTGAAGAAAAGCACTAAAATACAACAGAGAAAACAGTCAACAGGGACTGTAAAAACAGTACAAAGAACAGCAGAAAAATCACACTGTACACATGCTGAAAACATCAGCACCAGTTCTCTGAACCGATGCAACAGCAACCTCCACTGCAACAGCAAAACCATGCAAACGGGCAACTTAAAGTCATAACTGAACCATGAAGAAAACAAGTTACAGAGCCAATATATAAAAAAGTTAATTAGAAATGAAATAGCAATGTTGTGATTTAAAGTACTTTACCTTCAGATATGTAATCATTTGAGATAGTTTTGAGAAAATAAAAACAACCAAATTGATATCTATTATCAGATGATAATGTACAGTAATGCTCGCTTAGTTGAATTTTAATTTATATTAACCAAAGATGTAGCTATTAATATATACATATAAATATGTGCTGTACATATAAATATGTGCATGACTTTAATGGTTTCGACTCTGAGGAAAAATATTTTAATTGGAACTAATAATTTGGCAATTTAAAAATTTCATTAGGTTGTATGGAGATGGAAATAAAGAAGAGGTTTTTCATGAGTAGTGAAGGTATAAGTGTATTGATAGAGAAGAGTTACAAAGTTTTCTTTTTCGGTTTCAATGGTGACGGTATATGTAACACCCAAAAGGGGTTATTGAAAATTAAATTGAAATTTTATTTTTTAATTTGTAGTTAGATCAAGGTTTATTATAGTAGTTTTGACCTTAGCATTTTTACATGACTTGTTAGACTTAAAAAAAAAAAAATTCAAAATCTAATTCTAGTTTAGCTTCGTAAGGGCCTTCAAACATCTTGGTTAAATTCTAAGCAATTGATATTATGTCTAGGATTCTATCAGATGCAAAGCTCATAATACCAACTTGGTTACGTTTTACTACAATTCTATAGAACTTTAGGCCACTCAAATAAAGGAATTGAGAATTGGTATCGCTCGAGAATATTGTCGACATGAAATTCCTTTCCTACCACTTTGATCAATTTTACATCCAAGGCAACTTCAAGAAAACTGGCTCTAGGAGCTCCAAAGTGTTCAAAGTCATTGAGCTTCATGAAAAAACCATGTGGCATGATCCCATTTGTCTAGACTCTCAGCTTCTTGTACTTCTCAAAATTCTCTAAGTTATTCCCTTCAAAGACAATTTACTCCCATAGACCTGAGAATTTCTTAAACCTGACTTACTTGGCCCTTCAATTTGAAAATTCACAAAGAGTTCCTCCTAAAGGATCCCAATATTTGACGTCACTTTAAGCCTAACTTAATCTAGATTTCATTGCTAGGTGTTCAAGGGTCATTATTTCAAAGCCATAACTACTTTGGTGCATACATGTGGTGTGATTTGAGTGATCCATCTTGTAGGGACTTCTCAAAAAGGAGAGTTTTTCCCTAACCTCTTTCTCTAGTGGACATGAGAATTCTATAGAGTCTAGTCTATCTAATTTTAGTTCTAAAAATTATAAGCTGGAACCTTCTAAAGAACTACTTCTCTTTTTCTATGAACACATGTAAACTAGGAAATAACTCTGATGGATCAGTTAATAGGGTTTACTCTAGAGTAAATTGATAGCTCTAGGGTTTAACATAGACTTAACTAAATAGAAAACAAGATTTAGACCCAAAGTGATACATAAATTTATTAACTTCCCACAAAGGGAATTTTAAGACTTAACATGGAAGACTAACAAATAGTTCTCTTAGCTCAATTTAACTAGATGAATCATTAAGCATAAATATAAGGCCATGAAGACTATGAAGAGCTAGATTGGACTTCCTACAATGCATGCATCACTAGTAATATGTGGACTAAGTTTGGAACTTTAAGGAATTCCCCCTCAAAATTCCATTAACATAGATTATACATTTAAAGGGAATATGAATTAACATCTAAAGAACATTTTATCCCATTGGGAGGGTTCATAATCTGAAAGGCTTAATAAATTTTGTTGCAAGTACATTTTGTTTTTCATGGAATTCAAAACATAGAACTATAGTTCTTAGGCCCCTGTAGTGAATGACAACCATTAGAATATATGGTCCACTCATTCTAAGTTATAGACACTTCAGCACACAAATACATCCATTTGACAATATAGAATATCACTGAAGCAACTTATTGATTACATTACAAACTAGCCAAAGACATAAATACATTGCTAATTCTATAGGCATTAAAGCTTAAATAATTTATTCCTTCACTAGCTAGTTCTCTAATGTGCCTTCTATAGTTTCTTCATTTAATTTAACATGAATCTAAAGATCAACCTCTACTTAGCCAAAGACTTCATTGCTCCTATTGCACACCTTTGATTAAGCATAAGTAACCTTCACTCTTTTTATCTATGGTCACTCTAAATCAATATGAAATTCAAGTTCATCCATATAATCATACAAGCTCAAAATCATAAGTATAAGCATAGGATACTAGACAATCACTATTATTACAATTAAAGAACTACTTGAACATCAATATAAACAAGTTAAAATATCATCCATCATTATCAAAGCAGTAATGACTTTTCTCAAAGGACAAACCCAAATATAAGGTGTACTTTTTTACCTAGCCAGCATCATAGAGGGTATCCAACTTCAAGGGGGTATCAATGAGGTGTGTGGCCATTACCAAAGGTCACAACTAGCCTTAAATGTTGCTTAATTTTTGGCCATATAGAGAAACTTTGCAACATTCCATTTGATGCAAAGTAATATCTCTCAACTCACACAAACATGAGGCAATATCTATCGGGCCATCAGATGGCCATGTCCATCTTGATGGTGGATAGCTCCCCATGCACGTGCAACAGGTGCAGTTGTTTGACGCTTACCTTCTGAATTTCCATTTGGCACGAATAGCATTATCGTTGGCCGTAGAATTAAAACAGCCATCAGCAAACTCGATGCCATAAAAACTACAATTAGACACTGCCATTTTTGTACACTAACAATAATAACATATTTAATATTTAATAATAATAATAATATATTAAATATTTAATAATTAATAATATAACATTATTAATAATAATAATATTAAATATTAATATTAATACTTAATAATATTAAATATAATTAATATATAATATTTAAATATCCCGATATAATTAAATATAATAATTAATAATAATGATATCATATTGTACCCTAATGACATTATTATTATTAATTATTATTAAATAATTTAATATTAATATTTAATTATAAATTAATTTAATTAAATTTATATTTTTATTACATTATTATATAAGATTAATAATATTATGCCTTCATGACATAATAATAATAATAATAATAATACTAATAATAATATATAATATATTATTATTATATAAACATATTATATAATTTTCATTATTATAAATAAATATTATATTTTATTTAACAAGAGTTGTAGAGAAGCGAAGTTTCTTCAAAATGTTCATGAAGTGTTTTAATTCATTGTGTTTGTTTAGTTTTAACAACAATGTTTTTAATATAATAACTTTATAATAATCTTGAAATTTGTCAATTTTTTGGTTTAAATTAGAGATGACAGTGTTGTAATATTTGAGGAACTTTAAGACTGTTAGATTTCTACCAGAAATTGTAAAGTAGGTGATTTTTGACAATACAAATAATGATGAATAATTCTAACTTAATTAAAGTGAATAATTCTAACTTAATAAGTTATCTAATTTCCACTTAATATATTACCTTAATAATTGTTAACTTAATTAAGTGATCTAGATATCCATTGCTAGTAAATAAATATCTTATAACTTAATATTAATTCTTATTTCATAAAACTTCCTATTATGTCACATCTCATCTCATCTTATAACTTGTGTATTTAATATAACTTGTTAATTTTTATTTCAAATGTTACTTCAAATGTTAATATTATATTCTTATAACTTGTTAATTGTTTCCCTTACAAAGAGTGATTAGAGTTCATATTCTCACATCATAGAAGAAAAAACATTTATATCTCATATTAGGATACATTAGGTGAATATCAAATTTTTACATTGTGAATATCAATGATCATTTAGAATTTTTACATTGATAAAACCTAATTAGTTATTAACTCTACTCTTTGATATTTGTAAGAGTAACCTAATAATTTAATATTAGGTTAAATAATATTAACTCTTAGATATTAGGTTAACTTAATAATTATAAATGAATTAAGTTAGAACAATTCTAACTTAATAATTTTTTTAATGAATAAAATCTTTATTAATTTTTAAAAAGCTAAAAATTAATTCTACTTAAATATCTTTGATCACTTAATGATGAGTAATTCTAACTTAATTCAAGTGAATAATTCTAACTTAATAAGTTATCTAATTATAACTTAATATTAGTATCTTATAGTTAACATTATACTAACTATTAATATTGAATTAATAATTAACTTAACTTAATATTAAGATTATATTATTAAATATTAATAATATAAAATATTTTAACTTGAATGTTAACTTAATAATAACAAGTGCCAGTAGTGGCCATGTCTTGTATTGTTGTTATTATAGTATTTGTTTAGTTGTAATTTTTTTGTTGATTAGGTATTGGTTGTATAGACAAATTGCATTGTAATAATTAAAAAATTAATTTTTGAAGAGTGTTGAAATGTTTTGGGTAAATAAAATTGAAATCTCAAAAATAAGTTAGGACTAAAATATTTTCTTAACTATAAAACTAAACTTTACAAAGTCTATTAAATAACACAAATATTTCCTTAAAATGTAATAATACTAATACTTTTATAATAACATGGCGAAATATTTTTCGTGATGAACCTAACCCTAATTGGGTGTGGAGAGATTTGAAATGTTTGCCTAACATATTAAAATGTAATAATATTGAATACTATTACAATTTAAAATGTATTAAAAAATTGTAAGTTTGAAGAATAATTACACCATATAATAATAATAACAATAACAATGTCTTGGGTAAATAAAATTGAAATCTCAAAAATAATTTAATTTGGTAAAAATAAAATAGCACTAAAATATTTACTTAGCTATAAAACTTAACTTTACAAAGCCTATTAAATAACACAAATATTTCCTTAACTATAAAACTAAACTTTACAAAGCCTAAATATTTATATTATGTGGAGATTTGAAATGTTTGCTTAAAATATTATAATGCATTAAAATATTGTATGTTTGAAGAATAAAATAAAAAATGTAATAACATGGAGAAATATTTTTCATTAACTTTTTAGTAAATAAAATTGAAATACTAGATTTTTAACTCTTGAGTAAATAAAATTGAAATCCCAAAAATAATCTAATTTCATAAAATAAAATGTGTACAACCCTATATTTTTAATAGTATTATTAATATTATAACTTTGTCCTTTTGACAAAAAGTATATTTTACGTTTAGCTAATGAATGAAAAAATTAAATTCATAAAAACTGATGATTCTTCCCTCATAATTATCGCTATCCATTTAAGCATGACTTAACTAGTGGGAGACAAAATTTGTGTTGATAATTTGTTTACTTGCCACATCCTCCCCTCAAACTAAAATTCTCTCCGCATTTATAGCTTTTTGTTGCATTCTCCCACAATCGGTAGAGAAGAGGTCATTTTTTTCCAACAATGACAATATAGATAAATCATTTTTCAATAATTTTTTGTTAAAAATTTATCATGTTGACATAGGAAAGGTACAAATTTAAATCAAATTTGTCCAACAAGAAAAATCATCCTGTCTTTTGATTGGTTTGCAATCAATAGATTAATAACTAGATAAGTGTAAACTCATTGCAATAGTACCAGCCGAAGGCAGTACTAATAATAATCACTAATAATAATCTTATAATAATAGTTGTAATATTTTTCTTGAATCTAATTGGCAAAAAACTTTCACCCGATAAGGGCGATTATTGCGGATCATCAAGGTTTAAATTATAAAGTTTTGTATGAATATTGGAAATAATTTCATGCATTGCTTTCTTTTATTTCAAAAAATGTGCAAATATATGATTCTGTTGCTTAATGTGCTTCTGGAGAGTTTTAAGGGAGTGGAGGAAGGAGTGCACCCCATCACGCCCAAATTTAGGCATGTCATAGACAAGCTGCGGGCAGTTGGGTATAATTTATGCATTAAACTCTTTAGGCAACCATTCTTCATGTTTTCTTGTTTATATTTTAGAATGGCTTGGGTTGGACTTCTGTTGTGGGATGGAGGATATCAATAAGAAAATTTATCACTACAAATTGTGAGCTTCATACCAGAGCTTCATTTTCTTCCAACTACAAATTGTGAGCTTCATACCAGAGCTTCATTCTCTTCCAACTACAAATTGTGAGCTTCATACCAAAGCTTCTTTCTCTTCCAACAATCGGGTACTAATATTATCTTATCTTTTGTTTTTGAATATGGTAAATAGTGTTAAATTTTAATATTCAGATTGACAGTAAGAAACCATAAAACTCAAATGCACACATAATACACATATACCCTGAGAAAACCTCCCTCTTGGAGGTGAAAAGCCCAGCAAGAAAATCTCAAATCTAATTTATACTAAAGGCAGAAATAGATTACAACTTGGCCCAGCTAGGGCACAAAACATAGATATCAAATACAAATTATCTCAACCTTAATTGAATAGGTTGAACCATTGAACCTATTGAACTGACGAACCGGTTGAACCGTTGAACTGATGAACCGGTTGAACCGACGAACTGACGAACCAGTTGAACAGTTGAACTGACAAACCATTGAACCGGTGAACTAACAAACTGGTTGAACCGTTGAACTGACAAATCGGTTGAATCGGTTCAACTATCGGTGGAACCTTTGCACTGTCGAACCTTTGAACCTATGGAGCTTTGATGAACTCATTGAACCGATGAACCTGTCGAATGGTTCAACCAACGACGGAGCCCTTTCACTGTGCTTGTAGTAGATCGCTGATGGATTAGATTTCACAGAGCTGAATTTGGTAAGATGATTATTATATATTGTGACTACTAGTCATTTTTTCATTTATATGAGATTGCTCAAACAATTTTGGCACCAAATTACATATACGTTACATTTCAAATAGGTCCTGACCTATTTGTAATTTTGAGATACATAGAATAATGAGTTCATCCAATTGGGGCTTGCCTTAATCGGATAACACAACTGAGTTCTCGAAATGCTAAGGCCGATAGGCCATTCAGCGTTTCATGACTAGGTCAGTCTCTAGAAGGGATCCGACCTAGCTACCAAAATCAACACTCCCTCTTAGCTAGGGAGGATTCCTTCATAAGGATCAAGTCACATAGTGACTATCATCATGGCTACTCCCATAGATGAAAACATAAGTGCTTATTGTCATCTCCACATGACGTTTACCATGGATACTTCTAGAGGGTGAACAAGCACATCATGGAATTTCTCCTATGATATCCACCATGCCTACTCGCAGAGGGTGACTCCACCATGCCTACTCGCAGAGGGTGGAAGAGGGCTTTCAGCTCAAACTTCTCCTAGAGAAGAGTGCATTACCACCATGCCTACTCGCAGAGGGTGGATCCACTATGCCTACTCGCAAAGGGTGGATGATACAGTATAATGTATCACTGATGCTGAGACTCCCTCTCAGCTAGAACTTCATTCTCCACAACTCCAAGCTTATCTCAAAAATATGCAAGTTTCACTCAAGCAAGGGGTTTGGTGAGAACATCTGTTGTTTGCTCATCAGTGCTGATATACTTCAACTGAATAGCATTCCTTTGCACCATATCCCGGATATAGTGATATTGAGTTTCCACATGCTTTGATCTATCATGAAACATAGGATTGGCAGAGAGCTTCACACAATTCTGATTATCACTATGAATAACTGTAGGCTCCCAAGGTTGTCTACACAATCCTGCAAGGAGTTTTCGAAGCCACACTGCTTCTCGAGATGCCACACAAGCTACAATATATTCTGCTTCAGCAGTACTCAATGCTATTGAAGACTGTTTCTTGCTGCACCAAGATATCATGGTAGATCCCAAGCTGAAGTAAACTCCATAAGTGCTCTTTCTATCAGTGGCACTTCCTGCCCAATCAGAATCAGAACAACCTTCCATGGTAATGACTTTATTGGAGTACTTCAATCCATATCCAACTGTACCACGCAAATATCTCAATATATGCTTGGCTACAACAAGATGAATCTGCCTTGGTTCACACATGAACTGACTGAGGGCACTCACTGCATAGCAAATGTCAGGTCTAGTGTTAACTAGATACATCAAGGATCTAATCAACTGCCTTTATTTAGTGGGATCCACAAGATCAGACCTAGCTACAAATTCACTCAACTTCTTTAAGTCCGTTTCCATAGGAGTAGGCATAGGTTTACAATTTAACATTCCAAATCTCTTCAAAATATCAATGGTATATTTTCCTTGACTTAGAATAATTTCATTTGGTCTTTGCCATACTTCTAACCCAAGAAAGAAATGATGAGACCTAGATCTTTCATTTCAAATTCTGAAGTCAATTCTTCCTTACATCTAAGAATGAGATGATCTTCTCTAGTTAGGAATAAGTCATCAACATATAAAACCAAAATCAACATTTCACCATTGAATATTTTGAAGTAAAGGTTAGGATCAGCATCATTCTTACAGAATCCTAGGCTTACCAAGTACTTGTCAATTCTTTCATACCAAGCACGGGGGGCCTGCTTAAGGCCATATAATGCTTTCTTCAATTTGCATACATGAGTTTCTTTCTTATGGATCACAAAGCCTTCATGTTGCTCAATGTAGACCTCTTCTTCAATAACACCATTGAGGAAGGCTGTCTTTACATCCATCTGATGCAACTTCCATCCCTTAGTTGCAACAATAGCAATGATAGTCCTAATGGAAGTATATCGAGCAATAGGGGGCAAAGGTTTCCTCATAATCTGTGCCTTCTTTCTGAGAGAAGCCACGACGAGCCACAAATCTAGCTTTGTATTTCTCAATACTTCCATCAGCAACATGTTTAATTTTAAACAACCATTTGGAAGATGTGATAGACTTACCTTTGGGTCTAGGCACAATATCCCAAACATCATTCTTGATGATGGACTGATATTCTTCATCCATAGCATTCTTCCATGCTTGTTGTTTCATGGCCTCTTCAATGCTAGAAGGTTCAGTCTCAATGAGATTGCACATCAATGTAACATAGTTAGAGAATTTCTGAGGCCTCCTACTTTTTCTGGATGTGCCACTTGGAGCTGCAAACTTTTCTGCCTCTTGAATCTAGAGAGGTCTCTTCTTGCTCACGGTAATGTCCCTTGGCCCATCAGTAGGATCCAAAGGTTCACTTGGATCATCATGATTTTTAGATTCTGTAGACTCTCTCTGAATCTTAGTATCATGCTCAATATCCATGTCTTGAGGGTTGTCATGGTCTTCACTGTCAATCTCTATACTTGAGCCTTTAGATCTTTTGAGTGCAATATTTTCTTCAAAAGTGACATCTCTACTAACCTCAATAAACTTCTGACCTGGAATGTAAATTCTGAATGCTTTGGATGTTTCGTTGTAGCCCACAAGAATGCCTCTTTTGCTAGAAGGTTCCAACTTGGTTCTCTTCTCTTTGGGTACATGGATATATACTGGACTCCTGAAGATCCTCAAATGACTGATATCAGGTTTGATCCCTGAAAATGCTTCTTTTGGAGTCATATCTTTCAATACACAGTGAGGGCATCTATTCTGAATGTAGACAGTAGTCCTAGATGCTTCGGCCCATAGGAAAGTCTACAGATCCTGATCATGAATCATAGCTTTTGCTACCTCGACTATGGATTTGTTCTTTCTTTCTGCAACCCCATTTTGCTAAGGGTTGTAGGGAACACAAAACTCCCTCTTGATCCTTGCCTCAACACAGAAATCATGAAAGCTACCCGAGGTGTATTCACCTCTATTGTCAGACCTTAAAACTTTAATTCTTTTCCCAGATAGATTTTCAGCTGAAGCTCTAAATTCTTTGAATCTATTTAGGACTTCATCAGATTCTTTTGATTTGAGAAAGCAAATCCAAGTTTTCCTAGAATAGTCATCTATAAAGATTACATAATACAAGAATCCACTAGGGGAAGCAACAGACATAGGTCCACATAAATCAGAATGCACAAGAGCTAATTTCTCTTTAGTCCTACTTTCACTTTGATGAAATGGACTCTTAGTGTTCTTACCCATAGCACAACCTTTGCATGTATTATCATGAATATGACTAAGTTTAGGCATACCTTTAACTATCTTCTCAAGAGTGGGGAGGGCTTAGAAATGAAGATGTCCAAGTCTTCTATGCCATAGCTCGTTTGATTCAGGTGCTTCATGAATGAGAGCTTAAATTGGATGTGCTGAAAGCTTATATAGGCTCTCATACCTATTCCCAATGACACGAGCTGATTTGATGTTGGACTTCTTAGGCCATGCAAGCACCCTTCCCTCAGAAAATGCAATCTAATAACCTTTATCTTCTAGTGTTGATATGGAGATAAGGTTTTTTTTTATTCCTGGCACAAACAAAATATCATTGAGGTGAAGAGAAATTCTAGAATCTAAATTAAGGGAAGTGGTACCAAAACCTCTCACAGAATAGTGAGCATCATCACCAATAACCACATGAAGATTAGACTCTTTCTCCACTAAATCTGAGAGGTGCTCTTGATAGCCAGTGATGTGTCTAGATGCACCACTATCAATCAGCCAAGTATCACTGTCTGAGGGTACATTGCTTGATAGAGTAGAAATGAAAAGAAAGTCTTCAGTATTAGACTAATTTGAGACTTCATTTAAGTTTGCTCCTTGTTGCTTAGGCTAGGATAAATAGTCCCTTGCAAAGTGACCAAATTTGTCACACCTGAAACACTTGATGTGAGACAGGTCCTTTTTCTTTTTCTTCGAATCATGAGGTGGATTAGACCTTTGATCTCTATTTCTCTTGAAATTGTTCTTCTTCCAATAGCCTCCTTTCTTCTTGAAAGACTGGGCAGCAAGGACATGATTATCTTCATGAGTGTTTTTGATAACTCCTCTAGCAGCCAGTCGAGACTCTTCTTGAAAACAGTTAGCCCTTAATCTGTCAAACTTGGGCAGATCAGCCCTTGCACTAATTCCTTGAATGTAGGATTCCCAAGATGCTGGAAGACCATTGAGGGCTAGCATAGTTAAATCATTTTCATCAACAATCTTTCCAATGGATGAGAGCTGATCTCTCAGATCAGAAATCCTCATGAAGTAAGCCATGACAGATTCACCTTTAGCCATCTTGATGTGATGAAGCTACTGCTTCAAGGCTAGAACACGACTAGTGTTGTTGATTTCATACATCTCCTCCAAGGTTCTGAACATTGTGCTTGCTGTCTTCAGCTTGGAGATGATTAGAACAATATGGTCCTATACTGAATCAATTAAGATCTTCTGAGCTTGAAGATCTTTCTTCCTCCATTGGGCCTTTTCTCCTTCTGCCTTAGGCTCAGAAGATTCTTTGATCACAAAGTCTGCAAGGTCATTTTCATTCAACGCAAGCATGATGCGGACTCTCCATGATGTGAAATTGGAATCCCCATCCAATCTATCTTCCACCCTGAGAACCATCTTGAAGCAGTGATAAGAGCAGAAGTAGATAATTGGTTACTGCAAATCTGATTACACTAATTTGAACTTGGCTCTAATACCATGTTAAATTTTAATATTCAGATTGACAGTAAGAAACCATAAAACTCAAATGCACACATAATACGCATATACCCTAGGAAAATCTCCCTCTTGGAGGTGAAAAACCCAGCAAGAAAATCTCAGACCTGATTTATATTAAAGACAGAAATAGATTACAACTTTGCCCAGCTAGGGCACGAAACATAGATATCAAATACAAATTATCTCAACCTTAATTGAATAGGTTGAACCATTGAACCTGTTGAACTGACGAACTGATTGAACTGACGAACCGGTTGAACTGACGAACCGGTTGAATTGTTGAACCGACGAACCGGTTGAACCGACGAACTGACGAACCGGTTGAACCGTTGAACTGACGAACTATTGAATCGGTGAACAGGTTGAACTATTGAACTGATGAACCGGTTGAACCAGTTCAACTATCAGCGGAACCTTTGCACTATCGAACCTTTGAACCTGTGGAGCTTTGATGAACTCATTGAACCGTTGAACCGATGAACCTATCGAACGGTTCAACCAATAGCAGAGCCCTTTCACTGTGCTTGTAGTAGATCACTGATGGATTAGATTTCGCAGAGCAGAATTCGGTAAGATGATTGTTATATATTGTGACTACCAGTCATTTTTTCATTTATATGAGATCGCTCAAACAATTTTGGTGCCAAATTACATATACGTTACATTTCAAATAGGTCCTGACCTATTTGTAATTTTGAGATACATAGAATAATGAGTTCGCCCAATTGGGGCTTGCCTTAATCGGATAACACAACTGATTTCTTGAAATGCTAAGGCCGATAGGCCATTCATCATTTCATGACTAGGTCGGTCTCTAGAAGGGATCCGACCTAGCTACCAAAATCAACAAATAGATTTTGAAAGAACCCTAAAACTTAAGTAGGTTTGCTGATCTTTGTGCCAGAGCTTCATTGTCTTTGGAGCTATGGAGTACTATCTTATCTTTTGTTATTAGTTAAAAGTTAAAGAAAACTTAGGAAAAGAAATGTGATATACTTTATTGCCCATTTTCTTTAAACAGTCTTAAACTTGTGATTAGTTGTCTTTGATATTCATATATTAAATGTTTTGGCACGTTTAAAAATATGTGTTGGCTATTTTGGGCACCTAGGGAGCTGAAAATGGCGAAGTTATTACTGTTAAATTTTTCGTAGTTTCATACTGTAGCTGTTGTGTTATTTCATGCATATTTTGTGTGTTCTATGAAAACCTTTGAAAGGTTTCCCCGGTCTATGCTTTCCCATTTCTGCATACACGTTTACAATTTATGTGCATATACAGGGAGAGATGACAAGAGACCACCTTTCTTTAAGGCATCCAGTTGAACAATTCTCTTACCCTATTTGAAGGCTCCTATTTAGGCAGAGGCAGGGAGGATGCTGACAATCTTTATGGAATTCATCTTTACTCCTGTTAATCTTAATGGAATTCTTCCTTACTCCTGTTAATCTTTTCAACAATAATCCTTTTTGTGCAAAAACTGCAATCTTGACTTGCTCTGAGACTACTTTTTTGGAGGAATTTTGTCAAACAATTCAGGTGTCTTGTCTAAACTTTCACATGTTTTTAATTAGAATAAAATTTGGATTTTTGAAAGAATTCAAACCTTTTTACAGAAAAACAGCCAACTGCAAACAGTAGAAACACTAAGAAGCCAAGAAAAGCCTGAAAAACATCAACAAGAAATGAAAAGACTATAAACGAAAAATAACCTAAAAGAAACAACTAAAAGAGAAACCAACAGGGTTAAGCAAATCCAACTATAAAATTGATAAAAATTCCTTTTTCATTATACCCATACCTTTTCCAAAAGCTTACACGTTGGAAAAGGTATGATGGTCTAGGTTTTAGAATTTGGCTTTATCTAACGTATTCTACTCTACCATCACAAAATTTAATGAGACTACTTTTCTTGAGGAATTCTATTAAAACAGTTTACTTGCATTGCCTATGTTTCTACATTTTGCTAAGAAGTATTTTGTCAAAACAGTTCTTGTGCCGTATGTTTTGCATTTTGTTAAAGGCATTTTATCAAACAATTAGGTGCCTACTTTAAGCTTAAATTCTCTGAGGCAATTGTAAATCAGTCCATGTGCATTGTCCATGCTTCCACGTTTTGCATGCATGGCTAACCATGCAGTTGCAACTACATCATCTGACAAAATTCCTTTATCCTTTATGCTATATGCTGGACACCTTTACCCTGTTCCAACAGCCCATTTTTTTTGTTTGAGCAAGCTGTAAGTATGCTGAAGGATGGCGTAGATGTCTGACATTATACCTATAATTATATTTACTTGAAAGTCCTGTAAGCCTTTCAAGGCATCCGAATAGATTTAAAAAAAAGGAGAGGGTTGAAATCCCTTCTCCTTTCGGTGGGATTTCGAACACCCATTCTTATTGCAAAATAACTACAAAAACTAATATGCCCCCCTCTCCTTCAAATCTCCTCTTAATTGGGATGCCACATTAGTGCAGCTGCGATGTTTAAAGCTCTGTATATTTTGGACTACAAGAAAATTTTCTTGTTTTTTTTATATATGAATGATGTTTAGATGTTCTCAATTTACACTGAAGAAACTTTCTTAGGTTTGTTTCTCTGAAAAATTATAGATTTCTAAGATGAGCTAAACAATGTTGATAGAGTCTTAGCATTTTGTACATTTCTGATGATTTGTGACTATTCGTTTAGAAGCATTAGGTTGCTGATGTATTTTTTTATCCCTAATTTGAGGGTTTAATGGACCTTGGCCTCAATTCCAGGCATTAATTAGGCCTAGCTTGTAGGACCCCAAACGGGGCCCCCAATTCCCTAACAACCAACCGTCCAAGCCTGCAAGCGCAACATGGGGCACTGGGCTTGAACCTGGGTGCGCAGCGCCACCCAAACACCAACAAATCATGCCCTCATCTGTTAAGTTGCTTATATTGTGGTCTGTGGGTTGTATATCATTTATAGACTTGCCTATAGAAAGATCATTGTCTTGTTCAGCAATTAAGAGTTATTTTTAGAATTATCAGATTGACTCTTTCAGGATTTTCTTCACTTGGTCATATATTGGCTGTTGGAGTTCAAGCTATTCAGAAAAGCATGAATTTACTAAGCTGGGTCTGAATTTGTTGGTAGTAAAATAGGACTAATTTCTATGGAAAACTAGCTCTCCTTTGGCTTATATGAACATTCAGAAAATAAAATAGCAGATTAACAACAATACATCTAGAATTTTGTAGAAAGAAATCACATCAGTACTCAAGGTGTTCTCAGGGTAAGCTAACTTAATCTCAGTTCAGAAATAAGGAATAGTTTATCGGAGCATTTTGTCAAACATTTTGTCTGAATCTCAGGTCTGATTTTCTTTAAATACCTCAATTGAACATAGTCAAATAAAATATGGAATCATATCACAATGAAAAACCTATTTCAAAGATGTTATCAGAAATTCATGAACATTCCCTACATTTCCATGCTCTAATGCCCTAGTGATGCCCTGGAAAGGTGAAAACTAAGCAAAACTCTCTGAATACTCAACCAAATCCCAATATTCCAAATTGTTAATGTTGTTTGTCTCCTAAGCATTCCAAAGAGTACCTGGTTGCCAGCTGAGACCCTCCGAACTAACGGGATGAGCTCATGGCCTTAAAACAGGGAGAAATTTCCTCCAAACTAAACACCCCACTCTGTGGTTGTGTTTTTTTTTCTTTCTCAAGTTTTCAGTAGGTAATTAATCACATCTAACATCTACATTCCATGCTTGGTCAATGGCTGGGAAAGAAGTTTTATTGTTTTTCATGTTTTGGTGCCTCTAAAAATGGGCGTTCTGGCCAGACGTAACATTTTTGTTTAACAAATTCCTATTTTTTTAATTTGGGAATTCAAATCAGCCTTAGACTACTCCTCCCAATCATTGATCAGGCCAAAATGGGGATACTTGTAGGTTTGTAACAGCCATATCCCTCATTTTTGGGTGTTTTAACAGTCTTCTTCATTGATCAGCTCTTGACATCTGCTGAGAGATTTCAAACTCATCCCATGGTATATCTTGAACAAAAATTCAAATTTTAGAACCAAGTATTGCTTCATACTGATTCATATTGGTGCTAATACCTACAATTTACAAATAATCTTTTTGGGTGATGAGAGAGGCTCTGGCATCAACAAAGTATGCAACAGGAAAACCGATAATTATGTAAATACCACAATTGCCAGGAGACTGGTACCGGTACTGGTACGGGAGACTGGTACCGATACCGGTACGTCATTTTTTGCAAAAAAGGAGACGGGGATACTTGGAGACGCCTATATATATATATATATATATATATATATATATATATATATATATATATATATATATATATATATATATATATTAACACACACATATATATAATGTTATATATATATATATATATATTAACACACACATATATATAATGTTATATATATATATATATATATATATATATATATATATATATATATATATATATATATATATTAACACACACACATATATATAATGTTATATATATATATATATATATATATATATATATATATATATATATATATATATTAACACACACATATATATAATGTTAATTTTAAATTTTAACACATACATTATATAACAAATTAATAATTAATATTTATTATTTATAAAATTTTAATATATATTTTATATATATATATATATATATATATATATATATATATATATATATATATATATATATATCTATATTTAAATTTAAAATGTGAAATATTATATATATATAATATTAATTATAAATAATAAATAATAATTATTAATTATTAATTTAATAATTAGTAATACTAATAGTCAATACTTAATAGTGAAGCATCGCACGGGGATAATCATGGTTACGAACAGCGGAGCTTTTCTCTGGAAGGGTTTCACTCGCAGACGATGAATCTTCTCCCGTTCTGATAGTAAATATACCCGACTTTAGGCAGTTAAAACTTAATACCCTAAGTAGCCGATAGGCTTTTATATGTGAGCATTATAGTGCTTGGAATTGTCTCACGCAATAAAAAAAATTCACGCCCGAAAATTTTCTGAACTCATCGGTTGATCCTATCGCATATTCCTTGAACCTCCTATTGGGTTGTACTGGCGTTGCATGGGTGCTTGGAGGCTCTCGGTTTGTGCTGACGAAATCCCTGTCGTCACGTTTAGGTTTTTAGAGCAGACATTTAAAAAAAATATGAAAAACACATTAAAAGTGCCTAGTTTTATATGCTTCGAACGGGAGACGCATGGGAGATGGCTAGGGTTTTTTACCCGGCATCTCCTCAGTCGAGGGACTATCTCCCTACCGTCCCAGGTGCTCAGAGGCACGTCCTCGACCCGGAGACGCGTCCCAAGGGTCGGGAGACGTGTCTCCCTACAACACTGGTAAATAAATAAGGCAAGGTTAGTTGCTAAAAGATATGCACAAGTCTAGGGAATATCAATAGACTATGAAGAAACATTTACAGAAGTTGCTTGTTGGGATACATGGAGTTAAGAATAAAGTTATTTTGGTGTATAATGAACCTTTTTTCCTAAACCATAGTTAAAATATTCTGACTCAGCAAAAACTCACCAGGCCAAAATTTAAACTCAGACTTGGGACTCAACCAAAACTCTAGCATATTGAAAATATACATAAATTTGTAAAATAAACTTCAATAACATGCAAAATATTGAATTTAGAGAACTTAAGTAGTTTTTCTATTAGTTTTAGACCAAAAAGGGAGTACAATGAACATCATCCTAGAAAAAGTTGTCATAGTTCAGCTTCCTAGTAGTTCCAGAAGTATACCAGCTTGGTTTCTGTAGTTTGTTTATAATATAACATAATGTATTATATATTCTAACAGAATTTTATTTTTTCTGCCTCACTTTTTTTCATCCATGTTTGCAAACATGGAGTTAAGATAGTTGAAAAAATAATTTTATTTCTCTTTCCTCACTTTCTCTTTAAATGTAAGCATATTCTATTTTTCTTTGCACTTCTACAAATATGTGGACATATTGCTTGAAATAATTACGATGACCCCAAACTGTTTTGCCTGTTTCTTGCTGGTCTTATGATTTGGATTTTATGTGCTTTTCTATGAAGAATAATTAGTTGGGAGTTGTTTTCTTGCCATATTCTCTAGTTTACAGCTTCCTGTTTAGCTCTGGACTTGCAACCAAAAGGAATGACAAGTGTGGTCTCTTTGGACCCATCCTGCCATGACTTCAGTTAGATGGGCTTGCGAGTAAATTTGCCTATAAAAACAATAAATTTCCTTATTCTTCTTCACATAAGCATTTAAAGAGAATTTGTTTTGTTTAAACCCAAGATTAAATTTATGCTAAAATTTTCTGTTCGCACTGTTTTGTTTTAAATCCAGGATTATTTTCTCATTTTTTTTGTATTTACAGCTTGTACAGTTTCGAAGAGCTAGATTTTGGAGCATCGGTGCTACTGGAACTGCAAAATTTAGAGTTGATTGATTTAGAAATTACCCTTGTTGCTGCTACAACAAAATCTATTAGTTGTGATGTTTTCGAGCCATATCCAACTTTTCTCTTGAAAGAAGAGGAAATTTGAAGACGTTCTTGTTTCTTTAATAGTTACAAGCATGTTGAACATACAGATAGTTGTGATGTTTCCAGTGCAGGATTGAAACATCTATCTAATAAAAATATTGAACTTCTATGAGACTTAACAGATTCATTTCCCCCTATTTCAGAGATGCAACAATGTTCCAATGAAATAGAATTAGTTTTGAAGCTAGGGATGTCCTGGCTGCAAAACAGTGGCAATTCTGGTAATTTATCTAAAGAAGATTATGGTGAAAAATTAAGGCCTCCATACAAGATCCTTACATATGTTCTCTTTACAAATAGATTGTCTCTTCATCTACTTGGGCAGAGTTGCAGATTAAATGTTGGAGAATTTTTATATCAGTTTGCAGTTTTCTATGACTCTGAAAGGGAGAAAATCTTTAAGCAGTGTAGGAAAACTAAAGGATCTGTCTTTGCCTTCCATGGAAGTCCTATATTTAACTGGTACTCTATTATAAGGTATGTACTACATATCTCTTATGTTCTTGAACCTGCATTAGATAGTGTTAGATAAATTCATCTTTTTAATGGATAGTGGTGTTGAATTTGATAGGAATGGATTAAGGTGCTTGAGCAAGACAGAGTACATGTCTACTAGAAATGCACATGGGAATGGCATCTACTTCTCCCCTGAAATGAGCTGTTCAATAGGTTATTCCAAATCTTTGCCTTGGATAGTGCACGGGATAACGAAAGAATACTGTGTGGTGGCAATGAAGGATGATTCCCAAAAACCAACTCTTGCAATTATTCCACAAAAGAAAGATACTTACACAAACTTCCTAACACTCAGAGCTACTGTGATGTAGAGAACCTTGAGCAATTTTTTTGTTTGAAGAGGAGAATTATTTCTTGCAAAGCTACTTTTTGTCTACAAAACAGGGTGCAGTTGCTGAGTTTTAATGTGACAGTCGAATTTGAATAATGTAAGACAATTTTAGTTTGCATTGGCTTAGAATGTTCTCATACTGTTTCTTAAACCAATTAGTCTGCAAAATGTATCATTTTTGCCGAGCATTTTGTGTCACAAAGATAGTAACTTTTGTACACATGGGCCTCATGTGGAAAAATAAGAACTGTTTATTAAATATTTTAAAAATAAAATTATATAATTAAAAAATAAGTATAAAAATATTTTGAAGATTTAAATTGCAATTATTACAATAAGAAGCATATAATATTTTGAATTTGAAGATGTATTTATTTGGTTTTGCAGTTTCACAATATCCCCTCAGTGCTGCATTTTGCATAGGGCAAATTTGCAATGCAATTCAACAGAAGAGTTTTACTTTCTTTTCTATGATTGGTTTTGTTTATTAACAGATCATGTTGTGTATGCTCAAAATGGGCAATAAATATATATTCCATCGTTACTTGCATTTCTATAAATGTAATTCTGTCGGTGAAAATGATTATTTTTCAATATTCTTCTCTACCTGGAAGGTGTCTTTTTGTTTCTTAGTCTTGAGTCAAATATGATTGATTGTCTTTGTTGTTTTTGCTAAGATAATGTAGAGATGTGGACTAGTCAATACCTTTTTGCACACGTGGGACATTGAAAACTCCATGGCGCAGTAATTGACAAGAACTTGGGAACATAGAAGAAGCATGACATTCCTTCACTTAATTTGGTCAGTCATTTAGAGAACCTAAACTGCTCAAATCTTACCCAAAACATTGTAGCTAACCCTATAATATGCCTTAGAGATATCCACTTTTGACAACATTCCCTTCCTGCTATTGCTAACAAGTATCATCTCATGAACAACATTTACGTTTTCCAAGATTGGCCTCCCCTTCATGAAAGTCCTCTGTTCTTCAGAGATGATTCAAGCTAGAAGGGGCTCTAACTTGTTAAGGAAGAAAGGCTCTATTTTGAACTTTTTTGTTTTGGCCTCCTTGTCCTCTGATAGCAAATCTTCATAATACTAGATGACTTCCAGCACTATCTTCTTGATTCTCCACCACTACAATGGTAGCAGTCTTTAATCTATGAATTTTATTCCAATTAGTAAATATTGTTCAACAAGAAAGGCTCTGTTTTTTAACATTGTTGTCTGGCCTCCTTGTCCTCTAATAGAAAATCTTCATAACTGAAGACTTCCGGCACTGTCTTCTTGTTTCTCCACCACCACAATGGCAGTTGTCTTTAATCTAAGGATTTTATTCCATGTGTGCTTCATGAGAATTGATTGATGGATAAATATTTTATTTAAGTATCATCTCATGAACATTAAATAGTGTTTTTATTATTTTGCTTCTATTTATGCTGGTGGATAAGCCTCACTTGTCTCCCTTTCTTAACAACACTATAAACACCAATAATATAGTACTAAGTATTGTCCGTACTACAACACATTTCCAGTTAGTTATTTTCCAGTTGCTTTGAAGAGTTTGATTCTGTACCTCAATCTAATGTTTGAATGACCATTATGCTCTAGCTTTGATTTCTTATAAGGTTTAGTTATGTTGAAGCACATAAAGTGTAGCTTTCTTTCTCCCCTCGACCATTTCGTTATAATCCATTCCAGCTATAACTATGCATCAATATCTCAGCACTACCAGCTTGGATTATGGGCTGCCATCTATATCTTTTATTAGTTCCTACCATGGAACTATAGCAGAGGGCAGTCCTTTAACAAGCGATTAAATTAAGCACAATGAGTGAATCAGGAAGTAGGTTTTGATGTGGTTAATTAGGAATGTGAAATTTGGAGTAGAGACATGCTCAAACGTTAACTGATTGCAGGTTTCTCTACCCCTTATTTGTTCAGAGTTAGGTTGCAGGATGTCAGAGCAGCCCCCGAGCCAAGAGAAAGTGTTAAAATCGAATAAGGAATTAATGTGGCCTACATTCCAATGAATGAAAATCGAGCTGCCTACATTCCAATGTGCTGTCACATTTAGGGTTTTAATCTGCCGTGCCTTAGGTTTTACAGAGATAGCTGTTGAGATGCCTGGACAGATGTCTAATATGACACGGTGGGCATCAGTGAAGGGCTATATATTAAAAAATGGAGGCAAACCCATTTACAGTAGCTTTGACTTTTTTTTAACAGTGAGGGCCCTCTATGCACTACCAACACACCACCAGTTTGAGCTCAAATTCAATGTCGAGTCTGCAGAAATTCAGAAACATTTGTTTTTGAAGCAGGAAACTAGCCAGTATGTGTTTTTGTTTTCATTTTTTTTATTTTGCAGTGGTTGCCAAATGTTTGCTCTGCAATGTCATTTGCTTTGTCATTGTATTTGTTAGAAAGTGGTTATTTGTAGCTTATCTATTTTCTGTCGGGTCTGCAAACATATCTCATGATTACACAGTGAAGATTATATGCCGCCATCCCCGCTCTACAAATTGTCCCTTCCCCAAACCCTTCCCTACATTCAAAAGATATTAACTCATTTTCAAAGCTTGGCATTCAAAAAATGGCCCAATACAAAATGAAATCAATGACATTTCATGCACTGTAGATTGTCTATACTTTGCCCTTTTCTTCAAAGCCAAAATACAGACTATTTTTTAAAAAAGGTTCAGAAATGGTAAGATATGATAAGGGAATTAGAAACAGGGTTTGTAATGTCCATTGGCACACCAGAGAAGGCATACCCATTTGATGATTAGGTCGATTAACTTTCAAATCTATTAGAGAGGTAACCCCTAAGAGTCTTTCTCTTTTAACAGACTCTTCTATGTCTATTGATGGGAATGTTACAGAGCTTCAGAGGCCCAATTTCCATTTAAAGACCTCCAGTCGTCATCTTAGGGACCTTCATGTTTTGAGCTTCACATTTCTCTTTGTATTCTTGGCTTATTCTGCAGTTCAGAATTTGCAAAGCTCTTTACATTTTGTGAGGGTTTTTCTTTTTGATTTTAAAATTCGCTTCAAAATTACTTAATTTCTTTTTTGTTAAATCAAGACTAGCTAATTTGTTTAAGCTTGACAACTCTATATCGCAGCAAATTCTGACCCTCAGCGAGTGTCTTTTGAGCTTCCACAAGGGGTATGCTTGAAGTTGAAACTAAAGGCCAAGCCAACAAAAATCATGACTGTCAGTTTTTAAAGGAGCTAAAACAAAACTATTTGACAAACCCTCAAATGAATTGTTGTAAAGCACAAACCCGCAAATGAACTACTGCAAAAGACAAAACTGCCCTGCTAGCATTTGGCAGGAACTACGCTGCAACGCGGCCTTGTTTAAATTGCAATGCATGCATGGTGAAATACATGCCTACACCACCATAAGTAAGTCAGATTGTGTGATTCTTTTTCTCCACAAATTCAATGTTGTAACAAAGGAAGCATACTGATGTTCAAACTTTAATGTGATTGATTTTACTTCTAATTGCATTATTTACAGGTAAGAACATGCATTCATCATTTACAGGTAACAACATAACAAACTAAAATACAACTATTCATGAACATTTTACTTCGCTGCTCTGCAGCCCTTGTTAGCCCTTGTTTTCTTATGTGCATTCATTTAATAAAACTGTGTTGGTTATATATTTTAAATTTAAACAAACAAATTAAATTTCATTCTACAGAAAATGAAAGAAAATTAAATATTGTTCAAATAACTTCTTATAGTATTCTTTGGCTCTTTTACATTTGATTTGATATTTTTGTGATTTATGTTTGAGTATTACTTGTATTTATATATAGATTGTTTACTTTATGTCCACTTTATTTTTTTATGTGCATTCATTTAATAAAACTATATTGGTTATATATTTTAAATTTAATGCTTATGTGCATTCATTTAATAAAAGTATGCTAGTTACATTTGATACTCTTGCTAATGAGGAAGCTACGATCACACTCACTCATCCAACCATAACTATTCTCTTCCATCTTGACCCCTTGGATCACATTTGATAACTGATTCTGACCAATTGAAGGAGATATTGAGCCATCCAACCCTCCTAGTGCTCACCTTAGAAAGAAATGAAGGAAGTAATGTTGACTTTGGCATGATGGTTATCATTGATGTCAAAAGTGAGGACCTCAGGTGAAGGATGCTTTTCATGTCATGATCATGTTGAGTTGGTGTTGATTGGTTGCTCATGTTTGAGTTGAGTTATTGATGTCAAAGTGATGAGGAGTTGATCATCTTAGTGTTGGTGTTGATATATTGTCATGAAGTTTGGTTTAGGAGTTGTGTTGAGTTGTTGACCTTACCATCGGGAGATTGATCATTGCCTTACTCATTGTGTTGCATGGTGTCATATGAGATGCATGATGCCATGGTAGTCTCATTGGATGTTGGATGCATGGGTGTATGATATGGTGTAGTTGCAGTACTGATGATTAGTTGGAGGAAGTATTGTCCTTTGTTAGTTTGAGTTAAAGTTGAGTTGTCATCACCATCAGGAAATTTGTATGGAGGAAGTATTGTCCATTAAGGTTGATGAAGTTTGTGTTGGTATCACATTGGTTGGTGTCACAGTGTTAGCTTCATAAGTCATCATTGATTTGGATAGCTTATCTACATCATACTTTATGGAGTTGTCACTGATGTCACAAGAATTCTCAGCATGATAGTGTATTACAACTCATGTTTATGTACATCCCTTAATAAATAATGTTAGTAAGAGTATGTATTTATAATTTAGTTAATGATTATAATCAATATATAATATATGTTCATTATATCTTACTATTATTTATTAAGGTATTTATTATTATTATTATTTTATTGGTAAAAGGCCGAGGCCATTAATATATATAAGTAATAATAAAATATAGCTCTGTTCAGTGTGGGCACCGGTAGGGAAGAATAGAGCGAAGAAAACCTCTAGTCTAGCCTGAGACTTTTGTAGTCCAATTCATTTGAATTTATACATCTTATACGGGGTCAAGCCCCACAAGGATACATCCTTTCTTATACAATTTTTGAAATACAAATTAAGACATTGCTCATATCCATGGCTTTTCTTCTGATATCCTCTTGTTGAATGGCTTTTTGGTTCTCCGGCACTGGGATGTCCTCCATGACATATATCATTAAATTAGCTATCTATAAT
The DNA here is from genome assembly GCA_027924645.1 of Cunninghamia lanceolata. Classification (NCBI taxonomy): domain Eukaryota; kingdom Viridiplantae; phylum Streptophyta; class Pinopsida; order Cupressales; family Cupressaceae; genus Cunninghamia; species Cunninghamia lanceolata. The sequence continues at coordinate 4,615,285 of BSBN01001187.1, read as the reverse complement.
CCAAGTGAGGGGACTTCTCCTTTCTTGCTCCTATCAGTATACCTGTCTTACCTAAAACCACAGGAACAAACTCCCAATTCTTTTCGCATGTTAGCTATACAAAAGAGATACATAGAAATCATTTTCCTGCAAACACCTATTAGTTCTCTAAATCCTTTTCCAGAGAGGGAAGAATAAAAGCTTGCTCTTGCCAAGTTTATCAAAATACTAAAACACACTTGCATCACTGTTAACTTAAATCGGGTTGTAAGGGGATATCCCATACTAGTTGACTGATCCACTATATATACCAATGTCTAAATATATATACTTGTATAAATACAAATATATATACCTAAATGTGGGCATAGTTAAGTGATCAACCATTTCACTAAGTAATGTTGAGAGTCACTATTGGGACCTGAAATTTTGAAATTTTCTTGTGTTCTTACTCACTTATTTCCGACCAAACCAAAAAATATTTCACCCAAAATCAGAATAAACAACTGATATATCCCATGACTTTTATCACAAATAATGTAAAGGGCCTTAATTTCTTAACATCGGCAAGACCTTCCTTTTGTTATACCGATCCATACTCCATGAGAAACTAGTTGAAATGACTATCGGCATGATAATAAGGATTAGTAGAATGTTTTGGAAGACACCGATGGAGAAAGTGGCACCGATGACCTTTTAGCGGGGAGAAAATGCATGGTCACACCGATCGGCATAAGGAAATACTATTGGTGAATACTCTACAAACCCTCTTGATAGTATAAGTCATGCCGATAGTGGAGTTCAGTAGGACTCTCACCAATCATTCAGTGGAACGAAGGGAACTAGTAGTCATCGACAGGAGATAAGCATCGGAAAGAAAAATCAAGGAGTTTCCGATACTCTAAAGTCTCACTGATTGAAGAAAATTGCTTCGACGTAGCCTACACTGATATGCATGAAGATCCAGACTTGATGACTTTTCAAAGAACCAGACCCGACAGAGTTAAGAGTTTAAATAAATAATTGGTCAAGTCCGTCGGATGTATTTTGAGTTTGTATGTTTGGCAAAGGGAAACATACAAGATGATATACAAAGCTATATGCATGTTGCGCAGCTGAAAAGATTATGAAATGAGGTTTTATTTTTGTATGTTTCAAGCATTGTATGGATGTTTCAGGTTATATATTTCAATATACATACAATGCGGAACTCAAGAAAGGTTGAAATTTGGTTAAAATGATGCATCATGACTTAAAGTATATTGGAAGATGCATTGCACTTTATATACATCGTGAAGCTGAAAAGTAAGTAAACTATGGTTTATAAAAATGATAAGTCTGAAGAGGTGATACAAAGGAGTTTGTATGTATTCGGCTTTGTATCTAACAATGGATACAAGTATTGTTGTATTTCAGAAGATACAATCAGAAAAGTGATGTGGGTGCCACCGCTTGCATATCAGGCTTGTATAAATAACAATGTATATCTTCGATATACAAGTTAAAAGGATGCAAATAAGAGATACAAACCGGATGCAAAAAGAAAGTTAAATACTGAAAAGTCTTTGTATGTTCGGGATGCTTGTATGTTTATAATATACATACCTGATATACAAAGGAATAAAAGCATTGCTGGGGATAAAAGGTAAAGAGAGGGTTTGTATAAGATGCTTTGTATGTGCGCTTATACAAGATAACATACAAATGACAATATACAAAGAAAATATACAAGAGAATAATATACAAAACCTAACATAATTGGAGATTTGACCATTATATACATTAGGTGGGGACCACATATGTATGTTGGAGATATATGTATATGATATGCAAGAAAGTAATACAACAAGATATATACAAAGGCATGGGGTCCGCATTTGTATATATGTTCCAAATTCATATGATATACAATATACAAATGCAAAGATTGAACGGAAGGAAATTTCAACACAATATAGAGGCCAACCACATATGCATATGTATATGAGTCATCAATCATTTAGGTTAACTCCGTTGGTTCAAAAACGTTGCAAGTCTGATCATAGATCCTGGCATCCTCTTAGGACTTGTAACCTGGTTTAGAAGACACCGATGGAGAAAGTGGCAGCGATGACCTTTCATCGGGCAGAAAATACATGGTCATGCCAATCGGCATAAGGAAATACTATCGTCGAATACTCTACAAACCTTCCTGATAGTATAAGTCATGCCGATAGTGGAGTTCAGTAGGACTCTCACCGATCATTTAGTGGAATGGAGGGAACAAGTAGTCATCGGTAGGAGATAAGCATCAGAAAGAAAAATCAAGGAGTTTCTGATACTCTAAATTCTCACTGATTGAAGAAAAGTGCTTCGGCGTAGCTTACACTAATATGCATGAAGATCCAAACCTGATGACTTTTCATAGAACTGGACCCGACAGAGTTAAGAGTTTAAATAAATAATTGGTCAAGTCCGTCAGATGTATTTTGAGTTTGTATGTTTGGCAAAGGGAAACATACAAGATGATATACAAAGCTATATGCATGTTGCAGAATCAAAAAGATTATGAAATGAGGTTTTATTGTTGTATGTTTCGTGCATTGTATGTATGTTTCAGGTTATACATTTCAATATACATACAATGCGGAACTCAAGAAAGGTTGAAATTTGGTTAAAATGATGCATCATGACTTAAAGTATATCAGAAGATGCATTGCACTTTATATACATCTCGGAGCTGAAAAGTAAGTAAACTGTGGTTTATAAAAACGATGAGTCCAAAGAGGTGATACAAAGGAGTTTGTATGTATTTAGCTTTGTATTTAAAAATTGGATACGAGTATTGTTGCATTTTGGAAGATACACTCAGAAAAGTGATGTGGGCTCCACCATTTGCATATCAGGCTTGTATAAATAACAATGTATATCTTCGATATACAAGCCGATATACAATTTAAAAGGATGCAAATAAGAGATACAAACTGGATGCGAAAATAAAGTTAAATACTGGAAAGTCTTTGTATGTTCAGGCTGCTTGTATGTTTATAATATACATACTCGATATACAAAGGAATAAAAGCATCGCTGGGGATAAAAGGTAAAGAGAGGGTTTGTATAAGATGCTTTATATGTGTGCTTATACAAGATAACATACAAACGACAATATACAAAGAAAATATACAAGAGAATAATATACAAGACCCGACATAATTGGAGATCTTTAGACTATCCAAAGATCTTTAGATATACAAAACCTGTTTTGGACTTCCAATCGCTGTCAGGCTTCAAACCTTTAATTTGGAGTTATTTGTAACTAACTTGAAGGGGTCTAAGATTGACCCAGTCGGGTGAGGATTTGTGAAGAGTTCTTGATTGTTCTTTTATACTCCACTATTGACTTAAGGTTAGAATCTTTAGAAGCTCAATGTTAGTTCAAGATCCAGGGTATGTCATTAGAGAAAGTGCAGAGCTGATTGGCCTTAGAACAACTTTCCTCATTTGTTTCGATTTGATTTTAATAATACTCCATCAGTGTTAGCTTTAGTAGAAAGGCAGAAGCCATCAACCCCTTTGTTGGCAAGGGAATCTACTTTGCTATTACCATCCCTATAGATATGATTGAATGTGCACCTTCTGAAAGAAGCAATGATGTTTAGGGCATTAGCTAGCAGGGAATTCAGTCTCTAATTAGGCATGTTCCCTTTCTGCAAGCCATTAATGACGATCACGGAGTCTCCTTCGACCTCTAATTTTTCAATTTTTAAGTCTTTGCAGATTCTCAGACCTTCAATCAAGGCGGTTAATTCTACTATGTTATTAGTTGCTTCACCTAGGGGTTTGGCTAGGGTTGTGATTTCTCTAGTTTCAGAATCATGGATTACGCAGCCTATTCCTACGACTCCTGGGTTGCCCCTAGAAGCCCCATCTAAATTTACCTTGAACCAACCTACTTTAGGAGGTTGCCACTTACATTCCTATCTCTTGTTGGAGGTGTTGTGGTTACTTGGTCCCACAAAGGAGGGCAGTTTTAGTCCTACCCATCTCCCCCACATTTTTTCATCCTAATGAGTCATTGTGGATTCTTTTTTGGAGTTCTTTAGAATCCTACTATTGACTATCTCTATAATAACGGCCTCTATCTTAATAATTATCTGTCCAAAAGTCAGCGTTCTGTCTTTAAAGATTCTTCTATTTCTTTCTTTCCACAGCTCCCAAACCATGATCGAAGGGGTAATTATCAATAGCATATGGTAGATGCTTTGTTTGTGAGTCTTAGGCCAGCATTGGAAAAGGTTCAGAATGTTATTAGGTAGGGCAGTAATCCATCCCAACTTATTACTTAGCCAATTCCAACATTTATTAGAGAATTGATAGTTAAGAAGAATATGGTCTGTTGTTTCTTGATCCTCTTCATAGAGGGAACATATGCCAGGCCCCTCATATCCCATCTTGGTGAACCTATCCACAGTTAGGATTTTTTTCTGCAAGGCCAACCAAGCAAATAGCCCGGCCTTTGGGATATAGTTCTTGTCCTAGCATAGTCTTAATGGTATTTCTGATTTTGGTCTTAGTTGTTGTTTGATTAAAGTTTTGTAACCATCCTTGGTTTTATAATTTCCTGATTTAGCCCCATCCTAGACTAATTTGTCTGAGTCTCCTTTGAGAGATACCCTCCTTTTGTTAAGGATGTCAATTAGTTTCTTTTTCTCATTATCCAGAATGTTCATATTATCTAGGGGTTTCCATTTCCAACCCTTATTCTCCCCTTGATTTGGAAAATCTATATAGTCTTTTACATATTTCCCCCAATGGGATTCTGGGATCCTTTTGGCATTCTCTAAGTTATCCAAGCTACATATCACCTCAAACCCCCCCCATGAGTCGTCCCAGAATAGTGCTTGGTTATCGTCTCCCAAACTCCAAGTCAATTTGTCCATAATGAGCTTCCTACAATCCATCATAAAATTTCACAGGCGAGATCCTTTAGGGGGGTTAGCCATCTTGAAGAGGGATGCTGGTTCCCCCCCACTCAGATATTTGTTTCTAAGGATTTTAACCCATTTTGAATTGGGCTGTTGATATATTTTCCATACAAGTTTAGTGCCTAAAGCCTTACTCTGTTCTCTAAAGTTTTTTAATCCCAGGCCACCTTCCTCCTTTGGTCTACAAATCTTGTCCCAAGCCACAAATGCCATTTTCTTTTTATCCTCCGAACCTTACCATAGGAAAGTTAGAATTTTGTTGATTTTTTCCTATTTTCCTATTGGAAGATTCATACAGGATAATTGGTAATTGGGATAGCTAAGAGAACCAATTTTAACATTGTCACTTTGCCTGCTGAGGAGAGCCATTTGCCTTTCCAAGATTCTGCTCTATTCCTGATCCTGGAAGTAATATGGTCCCAAAGATCATTAATCTTATTGCTTTTACCCAACGGTATACCTTGATATTTACAAGGCATTTCCCCTTTTTTAAAAGATAGGATTCTGCATATTTCTTTTTCAGTTTCAGGATCCGTGTTGAAAAAATAAATTGCTAATTTATTAGTGTTTACCTACTGTCCAGAGGCCCTACAATAAGAGATCAAGATATCTTTGAATGTCCTAGCTTCTTCTATGCACCCCTTACTGAAGAGCATAGTGTCATCTACAAACTATTGATGTGTTGTAGGATCGACACCAGAATTGATTTTGATTCCTTGGATCTTTCCTTCTTTCCTAGCCTTGGTGATCATTCTCCCTAATACGTCTGCCATTATAATAAAGAGAAAAGGGGAAATAGGGTCCCCTTGTCTCAATCCTCTTGAAATGCTAAAAAAACCTTTCAGGGTTCCATTGATTAAGACTGAGATCTTGGGATTAGAAATACATGCATAAATAAGGTTTATCCATTATTTATTAAAACCAAAAGCCTCTAGGGTTTTGCAGAGGAAACATCAGTCTACCTTATCATAGGCTTTACTTATATCTAGTTTAATTAACATGCTAGGTTTTTTGTTTTGCTGTATGGTATGAATGGCTTCTTGGGCTGTGATAACTCCATCAAATATAGATCTACCCAGAACAAACCCTGTTTGTTCATCACTAATGATGTCTAGAAGAACTGTCTGAATCCTATTAGCTAGGGTTTTAGCGAGGATTTTATAAATAGTATTACACAAAGATATAGGCCGCATATCCCCTAGACTTTCTGGCTTCTCTTTTTTTTGGAATAAGTGTAAGGAAAGTATTATTTACCTCTTTGAGAATACTTCCCGAATTTCTTACCCCTTCTAGTGCTTTGACTACTTCATCTCCTATGAAGTGCCAGCATTTCTGGAAGAAGAAGGCTGGGAAGCCATTGGGACCAGGAGCTTTATTTGGTTGCATTTGAGAGATTGCCAGCTCTAACTCAGTTTTGGTGAATTTACCATTAAGAGCTTTGTTTTGATCCTCTGAAATAATCCTTGGGATATCTTCCAGAATGGCTTGTTGGTACATGCAATTTGATCCCTCCTGATTATTAAGAATATTTTCAAAGCACCTAATTGTTTCACGTGCAATTTGTTGAGGATCTTCGATCTAGTCATTATTAGCATTTTTAATTTTGAGGATTCTATTTACGTTTTTGCGTGCTTTGGTGCTGTTATGAAAGAACTTAGTGTTCTTGTCTCCCTCTTCCAGCCAAGTTTCTCTTGACTTTTGATGCCAAAAGATTTCCTCTTTGGCTAGGATATCTTCATATTTAATTTTCAGCTATTTTTCTTTTGAAAACATTTCAGTATCCATTCCTCTGGTAATCATGATTCTGTTTAGGTTTTCTAGTTCTTCTTCTAGCTTAGTTTTAGACTCAAAGATATTACCAAAGTTAGTTTTATTCTATCTTAGAAGCTTACATTTAATAGTTTTTAGTTTGGATACTAAACAAAAAAGCTTAGATCTAGATATTCTAGTTTCTTTCCACCATTGCTCAATTAGGGTAATAAGGTTGTTATCTTTGATCCACATTTGTTCAATTTAAAGGGGCAGCGTTTGGGTTGGAAATCTTTTGAGATACTCAGCTGCATTGGGTAGTGATCAGAGCTCGAGTATGGTAAGATCTCTGCCATCAAAATATAAGGGAATTGGGCCCAATTACCTCTTAACAAGAATCTATCAAGTTTTTCTGCAATATTGCTAAAACCTTCTCTTCTGTTGTTCCATGTAAAACCTTCCTGTGTAGTTTTAATTTCCAATAAATTATTCTTTTGAACCCAATCTTTAAAGTCTTTCGCTATTGTAGATAGCCTAACATGACCTCCCAATTTTTCTTTAGGATCCAATATTGCATTGAAGTCTCCCCCTAAAATACATACTTGATCTTGTAAAGTTCCCAAGAATTGTTCTATTTCTGTCCATACTACTCTCTTATCCTAGTTCTGAGAAGGGCCATAGATATTAAGGAGAAAAAAGTGTAGATTGCTTCTGATGATTCTAACATTCCCAACCATCCAATTCTTCCTACCACTTATCACTGAGAATGAAACTGCTATAGGATCCCATATTACCCCAAGGCCTCTGGAAGCACCCTTGGCTAGAACTCCTGCTAGTTCTCATATTCCTAGCTTCTTATTTAGAGCGTCTATCTCATCTTTATTAAGTTTAGTTTCTTGAAGCATTAGTATATATGGTTTTGTGTTGGTTATACATCGTTTTATGATTCGTTGTTTGTTAGGGGCATTGAGACCCCTAACATTCCAAGTGTGGACTCTCATGGCGCCTCGAGAAGGTACTTCCCCTTCCCTACATTAAAAAGTGTGGTTATCTTGGTCTGATCCGTTGCCTCACCTGCTTTCTCTCTTAATTCCAGAAGTGATTTCATGCCCCTCTTTTTATTGCTTTTGGCACAATCTGGGGTCTCCTTATTGAAATCGATTATTGCAATGCCCAGCCATAGGTCTGCTTCCTATAACCCTTTATCTCCCTATTCCTTTGGGTCCTCTTTATTATTCTCCTGCCTCTTCTCCCATTCTTTAAGTTCTAGGATCTTGGAGATTAGCTTTTCCTTCTCTTTATTCGCTTCCTCAATTACTACTTCCTCCAATGCCTCCTCGAGGATCCCATCACATATCTCTTCTAGCTCCTTGTGGCTAACCTTATCTGTGGAAATCTTTTGAAATCCCATCTCTTTAAGTTTTCCCTTTGTTTCATAAGTGTTAGGAACCCATTCTAGTGTCTCTAATACCTCTAGTTCTGTATTACCTTCCTCTACTGGGGGAATATTATTTCTATTTTCTTCAATAGGGACTTCTCCCTCTTCAAGCTCCTTCCTTCCTTTGCCTAACTGAGGTTTATAAGTGTACTTTGGAGACTTAGCAGCTACAAATGTTTCTTTTCTTGTGCTTTCCTCTGTGAGGTTAAAATTCTGTAAAATGAGATCATGACTCTGACTTTGGGTATTTATTATGGTATTTTGAGAGGGTTTAGGGCTTTTTTTGGACTGAGCTTTTACCATACTTAGGTTCTGAATTTGTCCAGCCAAATCTCTTCTGCCACTGAGGGATGAAGGGGTGGTCCTTTGATAATCCATTATAAATCTGCCCTTGTTATCATTGAATCTAATGTTGACACCCGACAACTAGGGATTGGGGTTCTTGTTGGTTATTCTTTTTGAAATACTATGGATTGTATTACTGGGAGTAGGACCCTGGTGAAATACTGGCTGGATACAATAATTAGCCAAAATAGTGTTAATTTCAAGAGGTTCGATGTTTTTAATGCTTATATCCATTTTAACTAATAGGAGAACATCTAAATGGATTAAGAAGTCCTTCTCAATTGTTATAAATTCTCCCAAGTGATTACCTATCTCCCTTAAGATTTCACTGTGGATGAGCTCAACTGGGAGATTTGGTAGTTTGACCCATCTTGCAACTTTAAGTTTCATTTTACTGGGGTCAAAATTTGGTTGCCAGTCTACATATTCAAATTTATACCCTTTGTATAGAAATCTTCTACTATTTAAAATTTCTTTTCTAAGGTCTACACTTTTGCAATCAATGAAAATGAAATCTTCAAAAGTGATAGTGATACTTACCTGATCTTTGAGGAGGACCTGGACCCAATTCGTAATTTCCTTCACAGGCTACCCAATCCCACACCAGCGAATAAAGAAGCCATGGGCTCTACAGTGATTCCCTAAACCGTCTGAGTAGATACTGCTAATATTTACCAATGCTTTCTTACCCAAGGTCTCAGGTTTTTAATACTGCTTTGAATTCATATGTAGCCTTGACCAATGGGATTTGGGGATTGCTTGATCTTGAATTGCTAACTGGTTATTGCCCCTCCCTTGAATGTTGGCCGCAGTAATTTTGGAATTAGGGTTTTGGGGAGTTGATCGATGAAGGAGTGCTCTAGGATTCACTGAATTGTTTAGAGAAGGCTTCAAATGAAGGATCTTGGGGGCCAGTTTTGAGAAACCCTCTGCAACTTTTTGCCTTTGAAGGGGAGGTTGAGAGATAGCAGGGGGGAATTGAGCATTATGGCTTCTTTCCCTACCTATTAGAGTGTGATTTTCTCTAGTTGCAAATGTTGGGATTGTTGAAGTAATTGGGATAGCCCACATCCTGGAAACCCTATCTTGGGCATTCTTCCTTGAAGCATTGTCTGCCCTAATTCCTCTCTGCGGTTTCCTCCTCCTCACCACTTGCCAACCTTGTTCCATGAGGGGTTGCGGAGGGGGAGACCAACCCCCATAAACCCTCTTCTCCTCCCATGGCAAATCGTTGCTAGGGTGCTCTACCCTATTTACAGATTTGATTCTATTGTCATTGTAATTTTGTCGCAGGAGTTCTGCTCTTTTTTGCATTTTTTTGTATTTTATTATGGTATTTATTATTATTAATATTAATTAATAATAATAATCTTATAATATTAATACATGTTCATGTTTATGTTTATTATTTACTTTATACCTTAAGATTAAATTATACCATTGTTATTATATATTAATTTATTATAATGAAATTAAATAACATATTGTAAGAGTATGAATTATTATAACTTAATTCATTGTATCATTATATCAATGATCAAAGACAAACATTTAGAGTAGCCGAAAAAGTTATACATACTCTGTTGTTACTGCCATTATTGTAATGGATGCACATTAATCGCTCTTATCAGATAAAATCTGCCAATTAGATTAAAGAAAAAATATTTTTCAAATATGTTTTGTTATAATATTTGCATCTATACAATAGAAATAGCTAAATATTTTTTAAATAGAAAAACTATTTCAGTTCTCATTGGTCACAAAAAGAATTATTATAATATATTACAATGTTATTATTATTATATATTATTATAGTATATATTATTATATATTATTGTTTTTTTGTCACATATTATTATTATTATTATATATTACAATGTTGTTGTTGTTGTTGTTATTATTATTATTATTATTATTATTATTTAAAATGGGATGCCTACCATACCTGTAATTAAATGGGATGTTTTAAATATATAAATATTAATTATCTTAAAATAATGTGGACTCTTTCAATATCTTTTACATTGATTTTTCTAAATATTTAAATATTATCTTTTTTATTTCAAATTTTATTTTACAAAATATTCTTTTCTATTGTTTATTTTCACATAATAATAATAATAACATTGTAATATATTATAATAAATATTAAATATAATATAATATTAATTTATTTATTTATAATAATTAAAAATATATAATATATTATATAATAATTCTAAATATAATAATATAATAAATAATATATAATATACTAAATAATAATAATATACTAAGTAATAAATAATAATATACTAAATAATTATTATTATTTGGAATTACAATGCTATTCACTAAATATACTAAATATATACTAAATCTTATTTAGAATTATAATATACTATAATTTAATTCTACCCCATTAATTTCAATTTTACGGCCACCGATAATGCTATTCATGCCAAACAAAAATTCAGTACTGTCCGGTCATAGTTAGAAAGTAAGCATCAAACAACTATAGTGTCTGTACCTATTGTTGCACATGCATGGGGAGCCATTCGCCATTAGAATGGACATGGCCATTCTAATGGCTCGATAGACACTACCTCTTGACACACATTCATGTGGGAAATACTCTGCGCCAAAACAATGCATGATTGCAACAAAAATTGATTTTTATTATTTCAAATCAACTCACCCTAAAACTGTGAACAAAATTACAAAATATGACCTTCAAACGAGGGTAAAAGCACAAAGCAATGTCACACTTTGAGCTAAAAGAATTATTTTGATCGAGTGGGTTTAGGTTGATTTGTAGCCAGCCGAGTGGGGTTCGATTAAATCTACGCGACACCGATGTGGCATGTATTTGGCGCTGATGTGGCTTCAATTATTTAGTCGAGTGGTTATAGACCGAATGGGTTTCGATCGAATCCATTAAATATAAAAAAGCAAAAAACACAGCTGTGGCAGTCAATTGTTGCATTTTCGGTCGAGTGGGTTGCGTTTGGATGCTATTCTACCGATTACCTGGAGCCTACAAAGCCCGTGTAAGACTTCTATCTTGCTCTCATAATTGTGTTGCATTTTTAATTTCTACGCTATGTTTTTCATTTATTACCATCATGTGCATTTGTTTATTTTGTAAATTCGAATGATAAAAATTTTAAGGGTTTTTATTGTTTTTGTGAAGCACTGTCTATGTGCTTGTGAACAAATTTGATGTTTTAATTAATTTTTTTTAAAACCCTAGTCGCACCATGATTATGGCACATTTTTTCACAGTAAAACATTTTCTCCCATTTAAGCCAATTTTCCCAGCAACTATTGCAAAGGAAATTTAGGTCTTGGAGATTCCATTATTCAATTTGGTCTTTTCTTTTTCTTTGTAATTTGATTTCAAAACTGGCCTTGATTAAATAATGAACTTCAAAATTAATAGCAAGGGCCCAAACATCTGGATTACTAGGGTTTCAAACATTTTTCCTTTTTGACCTTTTTATTAAAAACTATAATTACAGAAATAAGATGATTAAAGAAAATGTGTCACACCCAAAATTGGTAACTGGGTTAGGCTCGTATCAGAAAAAGCTTCAAACCCATAATTAGCAACTGGGTTGGACTCGAGTAAAATAAAAGCAATGCTAACATCCCATAAAACCACTTTCTATTTTTCTTCTAAAAATATATATCTCACAGGAGTATCTAGTAATATAGATTTTGAATAGGCACCTCTGCTTCATAATTAAGGCTTTGTAGAGAACCAATCTACACAGGAAGTTTTATCAATCATCACTTATGTAATTTTGTTGCTTGGTTTTTGTATCTCAAGATTGCTCGCTTGAAATAACTCGACCTTTTTGTTTTAAGTTATTGAAATTTTTTACCGCTTGCCTTCATCAACATTTTGGATCTACTATATTCTTATCTTGCTTGCATTTGTGTGGATTCTTACCATTATCTCTCTTATTTTATTAACACAAAATATCACTACAAGGAGGTTCAAGAATGACAATTCGGGTAATCAAGAGAAGGTTTTTGCAAATCATGATTTTTTTCGAAGAAAAATATCTCATCTATGAAAGAAAATTTCTCTCAATTGGGGCATCTAATTGAAATCTTTCTTGTACATTAAAATTTTCTTTGAGGGGTTTCCACAAATGTTCACAATACCAAGTTTGAGCAGTATTAAGGGAGTTACAAAGAGCTTATCATGCCAATTTCAAGTGGAAGCTTACCTAAGAAGTAATTGTCATCAGTTCCCAGCTTTGACATGTTTGTTGCACTCTTGATATCTGTAGGAACGTTGCCTTCAAATTTATTACTACTAAGTTGCCTTCAAATTTATTACTATTGAGTTGCAGCAATGAAAGTCCTAGAAATCTCTATAAATCTTTTGGAACTACTCCACTAAATTGATTATTTGCCACTATAAGCCTTAAAATACTTGATCAATTACTAAGTTCTGACATGCTACCATTAAGCATATTATCGAACACATGCAAAGACCACAACTTTCCCTTATTACAAAGCTGGGATGGTAATGACCCACTTAATTGATTGCTTGATAAATCAAAAATGGAAAATTGGGTGTTACTTCCAAGCTTCTGAGAAATTTGTCCATAAAGTGAATTATTAAATAGAGACAAATCACTCAACATAGTTAGACATTTAAGACTAGTAGGAATCTCATCAGACAAATTAGTATCCATTAAATGCAAAGATTTCAACATGCTTAAATTCCCTACACTCTAAGGAATATGTCCTATGAGTGCATTGCACGAAGCATCAAGCCATTCCAAGGAGCTCATATTCCCAATATCTGTTGGAATCCCACCTTTGAGCCTATTCTTGTAAATCTACAAGCTCTTTAGCTTCACAAGGTTGCTAATGAATCCATGCCAAGACCCAGTTAGATTATTCTGAGAAACAACCAATAGCTGAAGCTCTGCTAATCCACCAAAAGAGCCTGGGATTTCCCCATGTAGATTACACTGTCTCAACCATATCTATAGCAATTTGACCATGTTCCCAATCTCCCACATTTTGTGTACCTGTCTACCAAGGCACTAACAGTTCTACAACATCTAAGAAAATGCTCTTCCAATATTTTGTCAAACATTTTACTTGCCTTGTCTATGCTTCCACATTTTGCGACCAAGGTCCTACCAACTACAACATCTGAGAATGCCTTATCGACAGACAAGCCTGCAAAACTAGAATTCTGAGAAGACAGAATAAGCAGTGAAATGTTTGACATAATGCCTCAAATAATTGTTGTCTCACGGAATGCCATAATTGCAGGATATGTACAATATGAATCTGTTTAAAAGGCTTTACAAGCTTCCAAGAAAATGCACTTGGCAGCTGTAAAGCCAAATTCCACAACTTGTGCTAGCATTTTGCTTGTGTGTGCTAAAATGGGAGCTTTGGAATAGGGTATGGACATGTATCGAAGGATAAAGTAAATGGGATTTTTGTTAATTGGACACTGCCCTGTTGCCATTACTGACTTTCTTTCAGGCTATGTGTCATTTATCTACAACGTTGCACCATCTTTCTACTATGCCATAATGTATTTTGACAGTGTTTGAACTATGTATTGTGGAGTATCTAGTAATATAGATTTTGAATAGGCACCTCTGCTTCATAATTACTTTTATGTAGTCAACAGATCAATCGTATTGTGGATTTTCAATATAGATAAATCCATAAATTAGTTTGATTGTTCTGGAAAGGAATGCAGTTTGAGGATTATTTCACATTTTCTTCAAGCTTGTTTTCTTAATTTTTATTAATTTTGTCATACACATGAGCATTTCAGCGATATTGGCTCTCTTTTTTTACATTGGCTCTCTTTTTTTACATTAGAACTAGTATCTATATCTTTTCTTGTTCTTCATAGTTGACTTCCCTCCAGTTGTGTTACCAGGTCTAGAAATCAAACTCTTGCTGCGTGAAACCAATCCTGACCATGGATATTTTCCTCTTGATGACTCATGAATCAATGAAGGTTGACCCAACATTCTATCAACATAGCTCCAAATCACTCTAGCACCTTCTTTGACCATTCAGAAACAATATACTCATTAGCACAATCAGACTACAATCACCTTTCATCATTCCCAAAAAATGTTATGTAAATTATTGTCACATTCAATTACAAGTTGGAAATCATTAGAAACTTTGGACATCACTGAAGAATAATAGCATGAGACATATTATACAAACATAACAATTACCAAGGTAAGTCCCAATAGATGATACTCCAAGTACTGCTTGCAAAATAAAAAAAGAAAATTGATGTCCACATATGACCAAATTAGGCCACTGGGACTCAAACATAGATCCAAAAATAATAGCAGTAAAAGGGAGTGCCCAAAGTATTCCCATCTAGAAAACACTAAAAGAGAGTTTACCTTTAAAAATTATCCTAGGAAGAAAGTAAACCCTCCTATCCTTAAATTTTTAAACCTTAAATATTTTAGTTTTCTCAAAATATTAAGAGTATTCCAAACAAAATTCCCTTCCCAGTCATCTCTAGTCTGTCCAACAGTCCATGTAGTTTAGGTCTGTCAAATTTTAATTTCGCTGATCAAATAGGTGATGATCAAGATTTTTAATTGTGTAATACCTTTATATTAAATTAATCTATAGACTTTGAAAGTGAATAGTATTATAAAAAATATATTTAAGTAATAGATAATGAAAGTTCTAATTACTTACAAGTGATTGTGGGTTATGATGGGCTTAATAATGTGTCTAAGTATGGAATTTGGAATTTGGTATTTGGTATTGAATATTTAATGATGATCGTGAGTCAAGTTTGTTTTAAATATACACTTTTAATTGATGAAATGTAAGTATAATTCCAAATTTCAATCTATGAAATGTCAATGAACATAATTGTTGGTAACTTCAATTCTCTTTATTTGATAATACATTAATTAGATTTCTTCCATTATAGTTATGAAAACCATTATATACTTATGAAAAGTTGAATCTTGTAAATTGTCCAAGCTTATCTTTGAATCCTTTTCCTTTGCATGCAAATCTAAACTTTGTGTTTATTTAGATGATCTAGATGTTGCATTTTTATATTTTTGTATGCTTAAAAGAAAAATGCTTGTACATATTTAATTTTTTTGTTTTAATTAAATGCAGATCTCTTTACATAGTTTTATCTAGATATGGTTGATGATTAGGGATCTCATCATTCCACGCAGTCTCAGTGTGAAGCTGAGGCTAGGAATAATTTTTATAATGATAGCATATCTAGATTAGATAATGCTTTGAAATGTTTGGATCAAACGATACAGAACACCCAAATTTTGGCTAATAGAGATAGATTAGTTAATATTCGGTGTGAGATTAGACATATGATTGAGACAATAAAATCATACAATCCATATGATGATATTAGCATTGAGGAGTTTTATAGGTCCCTTGCTAGGACTGTTACTGGCACTGAGAATATCAAAACTATTTCTGATAGAGATTCATTACATAATGTGCATACTATGTTCCCTTTTTATACTGGGAAAGACAAAGTTAGAGGTTATACTGTTACCAAGTGTACAGATCCACTAGTTGGTCCATTTATATATCCTAGATTTTTGGCAGCCAATCATAGATGGCCTCATAATGACGAGTTGCCACTATATTTTTGCAAACAATTATATGCTGAGTTTCATTTAGGATTATCTGTGGATTACACATATATGCCTGCTCATGCTGGATAGGGCAAGGGGAGGTTTGCTGATAAACCTCAATTTAGATGTCCAAATTTGCCACCGCCCAAAAATAAGAGGGCATTAGTTGGTCCAAACCTTTTGGTTCTTCCAAAATGTTTTGAATTAGTAGTAGTAGGAGATGCAGCAATCGCATTGACTAGATCCAGGCTTTTTGACAGGATGACCACCATTGCTACTCAAGTTGATCAGATGTCATCTGATCATGTAGGGAGATACTTACTATGTCCATGGATTGGCCTTCCTCCCACTGAGGCTACATCCACGAATTATGACCCCTACATTCGTGCAGATCTGCCATCCCCATCAGATGTGACCCATATGAGTGACACCATTGTATGTAATGTTGCTTTAGCTTCCATTCTTGATTTACTATCAGCATACCAGTTTATCAGTGATGAGTATGGTATTCCTTTGGATGCTGTATCGACTCATATTAGACAACATACTTGTAGACAGTCGGGTTAGGGTGAGGTAGCTTCAGAGGACCAGAATATTCTAGATCAGCCTATAGCCCCCACACAGCATCAAGGTGCACCTAATGTACATGGCACATATAGCACACTTCTCTTTGGCACTGGTCCTTTACCTTCAGATATAGGTGTTCCTAATGTTACCATTCATTCATCTGAGATTAGTGGGATTGGTAGAGTGCTCCAGGATGTGCAGGTACTTGAATAATTTCTATATTTTGCGTTCTACAAATTCACATGTGTATATATTAAATAAACTTGACTTAAAAGTAGCTCTCACTATTCATTGAAATCTTGTATTTGAAAACTGATAGCAACAAAGGGATAATTTGTTGTGCTTTGGAGATCTAGAGCATGCAGAGGATCCCGTGCACGATACATTTGAGGTACATTTATAATATATATAAATTACATGATAAATTCACACATGTTGAAAGTAAAAAACTTTAAGATGATTTTACATATATATACACATGTACATTAAATTAAATTATGTACTTTCTTGTGCAGGGAGGTGCATTAGGTCATGGATTAGCTTCCGAAGAGAGATCGAGGTATGGATCCACACATGGATTAGGATCAAGAGAGAGATCGAGATGTAGATCCACACATGGATCAGGAGATTGATCTAGATCTTATTATGTTTGACATTATCTAGTTTGACATTTGACATTATGGTTTGACATTTTATATTATGGTTTGACATTTGACTTTGTGGTTTGACATTATGGTTTGACATTGGACATTATGGTTTGACATTTTATATTATGGTTTGACATTTTTGTTAGATTTCTACCCAAGTATGCAAGTGATTGAGAGAAAGCAAAATAGAAATCAGATATGAGCTAAATAAACTATATTCAACTCAAGAGAATGCAAAGTATTACAATAGAATGGGATGCTCATATGAGAGCAAGAGGTGGGTATATATATATGATATTCCACCCACGAGACTCAATACACAACCAATGTGGGATAAAGTGAAAAAGTCCCTAAGTAAGCTTAACCTAGTGTGAAAAGAGCTAAGGTGGAGAACAAGCTAAGAAATAGCTAGATAGCAAAGTAACCCTTTTCACACTAACAATAAGACATGCTTTATTAACCTAAGCGAGATTAATAGAAGTGTAGGAAAAACCTAGGAATATAGGGAAAAAATGAATAACCCAACTAGGAAATAAAAACCTACACGAACACCCCCCATAAGTGAAGCTTAGGTGGATGTAGAAATGGGTCCCGAGAAATCAAGTCTGATGAGGTACCCATGTACAATGAGTTCCCCCCAAAAGAGAAGTAGCCCCCCTCACAAAAGAGAGCACACCCCCCAGAATAGAGAGAGAAAGAAGGAGCTAAGAAGCCCCCTAAAAGGAGGACACCTGCCACACCCTAAGCAAAGCTCGTAAATTAATGAACTTGCTCTCAGTGAAGGGTTTGGTGAAGATGTCAGCTGTCTGATCTGATGTTGAACAATACTGAAGATCAAGAACTTGCTCATGAATCAGCTCTCGAATGTAGTGCATGTGAATCTCAATGTGTTTGGTTCGCTGATGATCGACCGGATTGCGAGAGATCTGAATAGCACTCTGGTTGTCACAAAAGATGACCGTAGGCTTTCGGAAGGAAATACCAAACTCAGTGAGAATGTGTTGAAGCCAAATGGCTTTAGTAGTAGCATTAACTGCTCCTCGATACTCAGCCTCTGTAGATGAAAGAGCAATAGCAGACTGCTTCTTGCTCAACCAAGAAATCAGACCAGAACCAAGAGAGAAGCAATACCCTGAAGTAGACTTGCGATCCTAAGAATCGCCTGCCCAATCTGAATCTGTGTATCCCACCAAGTCAATATCCACGCTTGCTACATAATGAATCCCATAACTGTGAGTGCCCTATACATAGTGAAGAATCTGCTTAGCTACTTTCCAATGCAACTCATGTGGCTCCTGTATGAACCTGGAGACCAGGCCCACGACATATGAAATATCAGGCCTCGTGTGAGTCAAGTAGATGAGACTCCCAACCAATTGGTGATACAAGGTAGCATCTACCAAAGGTGAAGAACAAGAAGCCTCAAGTTTGACTCCTGATAGAAAGGGAGTCGGCGTAGGCTTACAGTCAGCCATGCAAAATCTGGAGAGCATATCAAGAGCATACTTGGGCTGAGAAAGAAGGATACCAACCAAAGACTGTGTAATCTCAATGCCTAAGAAATAGTGAAGAAGACCCAAGTCAGACATCAGAAAATGATCATGAAGGGCAGTTTTCACTACCTTGATGGTGGATGAGGAACTCCTTGTAATCAACAAGTCATCAACATAGAGAACAAGGAAAGTGAGAGTATCATCCTGCTGCAAAATGTAGACATTTGGATCATAATGGCACCGAGTGAACCCAACGGATAGAAGAAAGGAGTCCATCTTGGCATACCAGGCTCGAGGGGCCTATTTAAGGCCATAGAGAGACTTCTGAAGTTGGCAGACAAGTAAAGGATCCTGGACGAACCCCTGTGGTTGCTCCATATATATCTCCTCCTAAAGGTCACCATGAAGAAAAGCACTCTTCACATCCATCTGATGAACTTCCCAGCGATGGGCTGCAGCAATGGCAAGGACAAGTCAGATTGAATTCATCTTGGCAACCGATGCAAAAGTCTCAGAGTAGTCAATCCCAAGAACTTGGGAGAATCCTTTTGCAACCAAGCGGGCCTTATGTTTATCGACCGACCCATCTGCAACAAATTTTGTTCGATAGACCCACTTGCATCGAACAAGTTTTCTTCCCTTAGGAAGTGGGAATAAATTCCATGTATGGTTCCTTTCCAAGGAACTGAACTCTTCCTTCATAGTAGCATCCCACTCGGGGACACCAGAAGCTTCCCTAAAGGACTGTGGATCAGAAGCTGAAGCAAAGAAGAGATGAGGAGCCTGCTTGAACTGTGACCTTGTTCTTCTTGCATCTGAAGGATCACCAACCTAATCACCTGCTGACTCCAAAGTTTGACAAGCCCAAAGAGGCCCATTAGCAGGAGAATCTAGAGGAGAATCAGCATCCTCTGAATGATGAGTAAGAGAGGAGGAAGATGAACCCTCATCATCGCCATCTGAAGTGGAGGAAGAAGACTCCTCAGGAGGATTAAGGTCCTTAGAAGAACTATCATCATGAAGTCGCAGTGTCTCCATGGGAATGAAAGTTGGAGAAGTGGTAAAAGAAGTATCCTCCTCAAATTGAACACTCCTCTCAATAAAGAGCTCATGTGTGGTAGGGTGGAGTAGCCTATAGCCTTTGACACCATCTGGATAGCCAACAAATATGTAAGGCCTGCTCTGCGGATCCATAGCCTTGCGTTTCTCTGTTGGAATGTGGGCCCATGCAGGAAACCCAAATACTCAGAAGTGCTTGACTGTGGGTTTCCGACTAGTCCAAGCTTGAAAAGGAGTTACCCCCTTCACAGCTCAGTGAGGAACCCAGTTCTAGATATAACACGCACAGTTGATGGCCTCTGCCCAATATTGAGGTGCCAATGATTTGGAGTGAATCATGCAATTGGACATTTCCTTCAATGATCAATTCTTTTGTTCTGCAACTCCATTTTGCTATGGACTGTAGGGAACTATGTGTTGAAGATCAATGCCCTCTGAGGCACAAAACTACTCAAACTTTTGGTTGACATATTCTTGCCATTATCGGTGCATAGAATCTTAACAACCTTCCCAGATTGTTTCTCTACAAAAGCTTTAAAGTCCTAAAAAGACTCAAAGACTTCAGACTTTTGTTTGAGAAAGTATACAAAGGTGTATCAAGAAAGATCTTCAATGAAGGTCAATACATATCTAGCTCTGCTGAATGAAGGATGTTGAAATGGACCAGTCAAATCACTGTGTACTAACTCCAAGAGCTGTGTGGCTCTCCGTGCTTTGCCTTTGTCAAATTTTTCTTCACGATGCTTGCCAAGAATGCAACCTTGACAAACTCCATCAGAGAATCGAATAGAAGGCAACCCTGTAACCATGTCATGCTGATTGAGCTGCTGTAAGTAGCGATAGTTCAAGTGGCCAAACCACTGATGCCACAAACGGCTCGCCTCATCTGAGTGAGTGAGCAATGCAAGTGAAGGAGAATCAGGAACAAAATGAGAAAAGTGATAGAGCCAAGAATGGTTATCAACTTTTTCTATAGTAATTGTAGACCCACTATGCAGATCACTGATAACCACTGAGTCAAGTGTAAATTCAACTCTCTTGCCAGAACCTGTATGGGTGATCTGGTAGATAGATAGGAGATTAGTTGACAAAGAAGGCACACAAAGAACATCATGGAATGTCCCATCACCAATGTCAACAGACCCTCTCCCAAGAACTTCCTTTGGTGTATCATTACCCATAAGAATATCAGGCACTGAACATGACTCCAAGGATGAGAAACTTTCCTTTGTATTAGCCATGTGGTGAGAAGCACCTAAGTCAATTACCCAACTATCTGGTAGTGTAGCAACTGCAACAAGGGCCT
This sequence comes from Cunninghamia lanceolata, assembly GCA_027924645.1. NCBI lineage: Eukaryota > Viridiplantae > Streptophyta > Pinopsida > Cupressales > Cupressaceae > Cunninghamia > Cunninghamia lanceolata. The sequence goes on along the minus strand of BSBN01001187.1, from coordinate 4,594,107 downwards.
TGCCCTTCCCCTTACTATTTTTCATGTCCTTTGAAGATTGTGAAGAATCTGGCACTTTGATATTATTCTTCTCAAGAAGATAAGTGAGATGAGCTATTTGCTTTTTCAAACACTTATGCTCATCGTGACCAGATTTCTTACAAAAGGCACACTTTGTCTTCTCCTTTTTAGACATGTTGTCTTTAGAGGAAGACTCAGGAGCTGCATTGTTTGCAGCTTGTTTTGGACCTTGTTTCTTCTCTCCTTGATCCTTTTGTTTCTTATTTTGCTTTCCATTGCCTTTCTGATCTTTAGTGCCCTGATTTGCAGCCAAGGCATGAGACTTAGAAGGCTTAATAGTACCCATGTGAACTAATTTATCCTGTTCTTTAGTGAGTTCAGCAGCAAATTCATCTAAAGAAGGCATTTTGTAGGTAGTCCCAAGAGCACTTTTGGTGGCATAAAATGTAGAAACAAACACTGAGTAGTTAGGACCAAGCTTAGAAAGAATACTTAAGATTAATTGTGGATCTTTCTTTTCAATCCCACATTGCTTCAACTGTAATCTAATGGCCTTTAGCTTTGTGAAGTAGTCTTGTATAGTATCAAAATTACATGAATTTAACCCTATTAGCTCATTCTTCAATTGATGCCCCCTTAATTCATCTTGTTTACCAAAGAGATTTTCTAAAGTAGTCCATACATCATTTGGTGTTGTAGTGGATTCAACATGAAAAAGAAGATAAGGAGATATAGACATGCATATAGTTCCAAAAGATTCATCTAGCCTGTTATGAAATTTAGGCCTTTCTGCAATTAAGGTTGGTTTAGTTTCTAGACCCATTGTTACTCTATATAGTCCTAACTTCTTAAGTTGATAGTCATCTTGGACTTCCACTCATAGTAGTTATAGGGTGTTAGAACATGCACTATTAATTGATCCATCTTAATGCAAAATTAGATTGTTGTTGTTGTGAGGAAAGAAAAGAAGTAAGAATACGCAAGACACCCCCCCTTTTTCACTCAATCAAAGAACCCCCCCAAGAAAATTTGATTTGGTACTTTATATTTAGTGCGTTTACAAGTTTCACCAGCAAGAAATACTGAGTGGACTTGATTTCAATGCTATTACGGAACTCTCATGAAGAGCATATGCTGAAACTATAACTTTGGCACATTATCCAAAGAAATAAACAATACCACTATGATCTACTCAAAAAATCATACACTTTCAAAAAAAGAATCACCTCGATACGAGGTCGTATGTGAAAGTTATGATCCTCCGAAGTTCCCAAAACTGAGAATTGTGCAATGTAATGACTGAGAATCTGTAATTTCTAAAAATCTTGGCATCAAAATCAAAAAACATCTACACTGGTGCATAGAGCACGAAAAAATAGCCAAAATAAAAAAAAGAAGCTCACAAATCAGAGGTCGGGAGTCCGAGTTACAGCCTTTGGAAGTTGAACTGCAATTTCCAAAACGCCAATGGAGAGGCGTTTTGCTATAGCTTTCTGACATTGTTTCTGCAAAATATATAAGCTTTATGCAAACACTAACAGATACCCAGATGGTTTTTCAGTGCTGCGAACAAAACCCAAAAGGCATTTTTCTCTGTGATCTGCAGAACATATGGCTCTAATTAGAAAAATGTGTTTTGCACCAAAAAAATGGCATGCAAAGACTTAATCAACTACCTAAAACAAAGGTATGCTGCAACCTGCAAGATTGATCAGAATAAATAAAATGCAAGCTGATTGTTAGATTTTAGCTCAAAGAGTCTTGAGGAAGCTATGAAAAAAAAAACTTGCAACTAACAAGTCAAAATATAAACCCCCCCAGAAACTAGATTTTTCTCCACACTTTTATGTTTCTCCAAATCATCAGAAGATGCAATAGAAGAGCATACTCATGTGCTTCGAAACCCACAACTCACAAACTAGAGTTTTCTCCACACTTTTTTGTTTCTCCGGATCATCCGAAGATGCAAGAGAAGAGCATACTCATGTGCTTCGAAAAATAACTCTACACTCTCAGATTTCTAAAAAAATTGCTAACCCACAACTCACAACTGTTTTGATACCATGTTAGATTTCTACCCAAGCATGTAAGTGATTGAGAGAAAGCAAAATAGAAATCAGCTATGAGCTAAATAAACTATATTCAACTCAAGAGAATGCAAAGCATTACAATAGAATGGGATGCTCATATGAGAGCAAGATGTGGGTATATATATATGATATTCCACCCAAGAGACTCAATACACAACCAATGTGGGATAAAGTGAAAAAGTCCCTAAGTAAGCTTAACCTAGTGTGAAAAGAGCTAAGGTGGAGAACAAGCTAAGAAATAGCTAGATAGCAAAGTAACCCTTTTCACACTAACAATAAGACATGCTTTATTAACTTAAGCGAGATTAATAGAAGTGTAGGAAAAACCTAGGAATATAGGGAAAAAATGAATAACCCAACTAGCAAATAAAAACCTACACGAACAATTTTATATTATGGTTTGAACATTATATACATTTTATATTATATACAAATTGAACATTTTGGCAATGTGGTAACATTCAATTCTATAGGTACTTAGTCCCTCAATGATTTTCATTTCAAATTCCAGTTGTATGCAAGTCCTCTTTAAACAACCTTTTTTAAAATTTTTCTCATATCAAGACATTCTCGTTGAATTGTATTATATTTAAAAATACAAAGGATAGTTTGAATGAAAGTATGCAATAATAGTCTCTACTACAACAAGATTTAATTGGTGCAATTTGGAAGCAAATAGGGAATCACTACTCTAATTAGACATCACTACATTAGGATTTGAATAAATAATAAATTTGATTCATGAGCAAATCATAAATGATTCTTGTTTAATCCTTGCATGCTAAGAAATACATTAGATTTAAATAAATAATTGGAAAAGATAAAATTATTGTTCTAAAAGTAGTTAACAAATCTCTTTCTCAATAATTGTTATGTGCTTTGTGATTCCAATTCATATCTTTTGCAAATTTGGTTCATGTTTGTGGCTCATAGCTAGCCTTGTAAGACATTCATTGTATTCTTGATCATAGGGATTAAGTATCACTAGAAATAGGAATTTGTAATATCTAAAATGATAAAAAATGAAAAATGGATGATATATGCTTCCAAATTACAGCAAACATTCATTTAATTATTTGTAATATAATAGAGGCCAATGTTTTATAATAGATATTAAAAATGGGAATTTGTTTAATATGGTAAATGCACTATATTTTAATGTATTATAATCAAATTTTGGATCTAGATTAAACCCTAAAATGTTAATATGAAACCATAAAATGTCAAATTGAAACCCTAATATATAAATTTGAAACTCTAATACATGAATTTTGAAACCCTAAAAAATCTGTTTGAAACACTAAAATCTATTTTGAAACCCTAAAATGTGGATGTCAAACCACAATAATATTTTAATTGTGTATTCTTAAGTATGAGAATAGATTTATGATTATCTTTAAGTAGGGCTTGAAATTAAGGTTTTGGGAGCTTTCTAGAAAGAGATATTTTATAAAAGATAAGAAATTAATAGAACACACATTCCTTATGCTATTCAAACACTCACAAAGGATTAGATTAGAGATTGAGAATATTTTCAATGCTTGTTGAAGGATTCAAGGGTTTAGCATCTATAAACAAGGTTATCAAATTGGGTGTTGAAGAGCTTGGCATCAATGAGGATTTTAGAGAATGCAAACCTTGGAAAAGCTAGTGAATTCAATATAGGTAAAATTGAAATTGAATGAATTCAAATCTACATAATTCAATTTTTGTGACTTAAATTCGAATGTGTCAATTTGCAACCAAAACCATAGGATTCATATTGTGGGGAGATTAATACAAAACCCTAATATTCTATCTATGACCTTAGGAAAGAGAATATTATAAAATTATAACTTGGAATGGAGTCTTTAATGTTTCTATGGTTTTATAAAATGTATACTATTGATTTTGGGAATTGGTTTTATGTTTTTTTGCAAGACTAAATGAAATAGGTGCTTCTAGGAACCTCCTAAAAGTGTCAAACTAGTTTCATTAGGAAAATAAAATCAAGATTTTGCTTTCACCAGTTATCAAAATCAATGTTGCTAAGTCTACTTGAGGTTAGTAAGAAGGTTTGGTAGAATTTTTGGGTCTAAGATCTACACCAAGATTTTTTTTCTTTTGAAGCACGTCAAACCTTCTTTTTGTTATTTTGCATTTCTATGTCTTCATCTTCAAATGCTAAGTTTATAAGGGGAATTAGGTAGCCTTAACAATTAAGTATAGAATTTTTTTTCAAAATTTCCTAGGGACATATATGCACCTCAAGTAAATCTACATCCCTTGGATAACTAAATGAGGAAGGCTTAACTAGCATAAATACTTGACTAGCTACATGCCACTTGGTGCATTCCCTTACAATATTTGTTCCCTTCTAGCTATGTCTAGTATTCTTGTTTTCTTGGATTTTTAATTGTATATATTTTCATAGTTGGGTTGGGAATGGAAATTTTAGGGTCTATTTTTATTTTTTAACTTTCTAGAACATGAGATATTTTTGTATGATGAGTTTATCTCTTGTTTGAAAGTTACATGACTAGTTTGGTATACTAGTTTTCTAGTGAGATATAAATTAAAACTTAATCCCGTGCTACTAATTAGAGTAGATGTATGCATTTACTTAGCCTTGTAATGTACTTATTTGTAATATCTATTATAGTGCATTTACCATATTACAAATTCCTATTTTTCATTTTTTACATGTCTAAATTATATCTAAAATGATAATAAGTACATGATAACAATTGGATCATGTGCAATGTACTACTCCAAAAGAAAGAAAATGTGAAGCAAAGGCCAACTCCATGCCATCCATAACAAACTCAATAAAATTTCATTCACCTGTATAGACACAATTACATTGAATTTGGATATTTAGATAAAATAAATATCTAAGTGTATATATATATATATATATATATATATATATATATATATATATATATATATATATATATATATCACTAACATTAAGCTATTAAAGACTAAAATTAAAGGTTAGATGATTTCCTTGCTTGAGTTATGTATGAATTAAATAATAAATAAATTAGAAAAGCTAATATTTCATTAATAGATGTTTTCTAAGTAAAATGCATGAATAAAAAAAGAGTAAATTTAATTTATTATCACTCAAAAATTATTACTTAAATATTATTAACTAAGATTTATTTCTACTTGATTAGATTTGTGAAGTAAAAGTGAAATTATACTTGGATTAAAATGAAAGAGAATTTTAGTAAGATGCTAAATTATACAAGTTTGAAGATTGAACTATCCTTTGGCTAATTGTACAAGCTATTTAACTAAATTGGTCTTGAGATTGGCATTCCCTACCCTCAAGAACTAAGCTTATACCATAGAGTCATTACATAATAACTCAGATCACCAACATGTTGATTTAACAAATAACTTGGTGAACACATAAATGACTACACACATGCATCATACTTAATCATGTCTAGAATTTTTGAACCTATAAAATAGTTTATTAGGCCTTAAAAACTAAACTTTATCATGACATCCAAAAATAACTCAATTCAATTAAGCTACATTAAGATAAAATAAGATAGCCAATAACTTTATCATGACATCTAGAATTTATGGGCCATAGAGGATAGCCTAGATAATTTCATCGAATCACAATATCTTAGGATGACATGAATATTAGGTAAGATCTGAACACCAAAATGTAGGAAAAAGAAACATATGAACTACAATTAATTGATGACCTATCTATTTTGATGATTAAGAAAAAAGTAATGTATCACACATTGAATGAAATTATTTGAATTCAACATAAAATAAATTGTCATAGAAAATATATACATGTACAAAAATAGCTTAAAGTTCTTGGTACATATAATCTGGATCCTCTCTATCTTCTATTATCTCTAAAATATTTTCATGATCTTCAATAGGTAACCTCCACCTTTGTTTGGCACGTCCTCGTTTTGTTAAAGTTTCAAGATTTATTCATGTTGCTATAACTAAGTGACTATAATGCAGAACCTTTTGACTTGGCATATAATCAATAAATATAATACCATTTGTATCTATCTTTGTTTGTTGATAGTATGTGCCTTCAACAACCACTGATCTAGTTGGATACTCTTGTCCATCACCATCTGTCATTGATTCTAACAATTTGCATTTTGGTTGCGTACATCTTAGTAGATAGTAATCTACACCTTCTGTATTGTTAGGATCTGCAAGAACAACAAAAATATCTCCTATACACACCATGTAGTACAAGTTAAAATTCAATTTAAAAATTTAAAAAATTATAAATCAAATGTACAAGTTAAAATTCAATTTAAAAATTTAAAAAATTTACCTGTAACAACTAAATCTGATACACGTTTGTAATCAGCTAATACAAAGGATTATAGACATCTACAATGTCATTATCTTCAAAAGGGTCCAACATGGCCAATAATTGTTTTATTTCCCATTCTGAAACATACCCATCTCTAATATTCTCACATTGTAGAGTATTTGCATTGTTCTCAATGCAATCAGTACAAAAACATAATTTTTCTCTCACTTGAATTACAGGAGGCCTGCTATGTCCTATTGTCATGATTTGATGCAAACTTCTAATACCACTAATTATTTGACAATTAGTAAGAGTTGATCAATCAATATCTGTTTAAATTTTAATCATCCAATTAAAAAGTGTATAAAATTGAAAATTCAATTCATGTACACACATTGAAATTCAAAACAAAATATTTATGTACCTTTAACTTCCCAAAAATAGCATGTGTTGTATATTGAGTCATGGACAACAAAATGACTTTTGCACCATTCAACAATTTCATTTGCATTCCTTATGGCATTACCTGTAAGTTTATGTTGGTGAAATGTCAGGTTAAGCTCAGTTTTCTAGTTGAAAGGAAAAGACAATCTCAAAAAACATAATTAGATTTTTTTAAAAATCCAACAGGAGAAATATTGAAAATCTACAACATTGGATATATATCAAAACCATTAAATTGCATAATGGCTTAAGCTTCCACTTCTCAACACATGCAATATATTGAGATCTACACTTTTTTTCCTAACAGGTTTAAATTTATTTAAAATATATTTAAGAATTTAAATTTGTATTCCATATTGTATTACCTGCAAGTTCATGTTGTCGAAGTGCATGCTTCACACATGCTCCAACTCCATCATGCTCTCCTTTTCCATGTCCACTCTCATAGAAATTCCACAAAAAATGAACGTTCCATTTAATATGTTGTTGGCTTAACCAATTAAAAGCTTTTGCAGACTTAAATTGTCCTATGAAGTTACAAACGATTTCAAATTTAAAACTAAAATTAAAAAATATATATATACATAGAGGTACACCATATTTAAGTAACTGAACAATTCAAGTCTACAAGTTAATTACACAAATAAATATAATATAATTTTAAAAAATAATTAAATCAACACTTACCAGCACATCCATCAAACCATATCCAATGTTGTGAAGCATCTATTTGATGTCGTCTTAGGTCTTCAAAAAATATTGCAAAACAAGAGGCTACATAGCTTCTATCATGACATGTATCGTCACGGATATAAAAGTGAACCTCTTTGATGATAATTTATTCATCTTTGCTACTTTATACACCATCCACATGTTCTTCAGCATGCCTATAACAAACTTGTACAAATATTGCAACTTGCTCTGAATGATAATATTGACTTTGAATCTCACTTTGAGGACTAAATGTATAGTTCTCAGAGAAATCAACAATAGACAGAATACAACCTGGTGGAAAGTAATTCTTTGAGTCACGAAATTGCTTAGCTTGCCATCTAGCACCATGGCAATGTTCAATATGTGGATATATGATATTGTAAATTTTTTTCATAAACTCATTGGTTGACAATTCACTCTCTTTGAGAACAATTTTTCTACTCTCAACTACTGGCTTTGTTGAGTACTTCTCATATTCAAATCTCTTCCACATAACTTGCATCGAATGATCAATATTATCAACATGTACAAGATTCTTCAAATTTCCACAATCATTACATATATTTTTTATACACTGCACTTTGAATTCATCTAAATCTTCTAATTTTTCACATATAAGAGTTTTCACAAATTGTGTTGTACTTCCAAGGATGACTATATTTGGATTAATTGCTGCCATGGATTTTTTATATGACTGTAGGTGTAGATAAAATTAAACATGATTTCAACAACAACAAGTCTCACGTACCTTATTTATACATACAAAACTTGGTTGTAGACTCTCAAACATCTTTTGACAAATCTTCACATCTGAAAATTCTTGCTTGAATGCTTCAAAAAGTTTACTTTGTGTTGTATCTATAAAATGTTTTGGATGTGAAATTTTTGTACCATCTTCACCTTTTATCTGTATAGTTACCCTTCTATTGGAAGAAACACGAGAGTGGCTAGTCCAATATTCAATCACCTATTCCTTTACATCTTCTGAGATTCTATCTTTTCGGGGAACCCTACAAATATTTACCCAATTTTTCTCAACATTTCCATCCAATCTATTTCTCCTTGCAATATATCTTTGAACAGTTCTCCTAGAAACATTGAGTAATTGGAAAATTGCTTGAACTTGTCTTCTATGTGATAATTTCTTAGTAGAAATTACAGTCATTAATGCTCTACGTGCAACACTTAAATCAATAGCTCGACTCTTGCTTTCAATAGAATTCAATGCTTCTTGTAGGTTTTCAAATATTGTTTGCTTTAATGAACCTGATGACTTTTTCTTATTATCAACCCTTAACAACTCTAAAATAGGGGTCATCTCTTTCTTCCTAAATAACTTTGCAAATAACTATGCTCTTCCAATTATAGACTTATTTTCAAAAAATTCATCCCATATTTTTTTAGAGCGTAATTTTACTATGCTTTCAGGTACCATATCTTCAAATGAAATATTTTTGAAAAGAGAATACTCATCCATCTCCATCAGATTTTCCATACCAAGGAAAAAATTTCTATCACCACCTTCAATTTGTTCTGGTACCTGTACTCCTTGGTCATCAACAATTTCCATGGGTTGTTCTTGAGTAGATGTTCCTTCATCGACATTTGTAGTATTTATTCTTCGATCATACAATCTTTTTCTTGTCTTTTTATCACCCATCACAAATTGATCAAATTTGAATTCACCTGCATGTAAAAATAACACATGTACAAAGACTTTAACCTCTATTTTTTGAAAATCTAGGTCTACATTCAATAAATCAATGGTTTTAATCAATTACACGAGGACCGATGAATTTGACTGCCTCTATAGAGGCCCAAACAAAAATAAGTCTACAATTTCCTAAGTGCCATGATGGAGGAGATTTTCCTATTAGAAGCTACATTTTAAAACATTCATATTAGAAGTTTTGTCTTGGAAGAGAATGTGAATCAACAACTTCAAATATGGTTCGAAGAAATCTAAATATTAAAACTTAGAGGTCACTTAGGACTAGGAGGGACGTGGGAAAACTTTAATTAATCTACATAACAATATATGAAATGCACCTAGCTATGTTTGATTAAATGCCTCAAAGGGCCGCATCAGTTTGGGAGGGGTTCATTTTAACTCAAATATGTATTCTTTTATTCAGAGTCTCTTCATGTTCCATGGTATCAAAGGAGATAGAACATCTATTGGTAGATATAACAACCTTGATTGATGGAGAAAAAGGTGCTGGCCCATGAATAAAGAAGATAGATATCGAGCTCAGGAGGGAAGACATAAAAAAATGTCATTGTGTAGAGTAGAAAAAGTGTGTAGGTGCAGCCAAGAAGGGAGGGAGAAGAGAAAGGAGTAGACGCTGCATATAGAGAAGAGAGAGTGCAATCAAAGGAAGTGGGAAGATTGATGGTTTGTTGCCCAGGAGAAAGTGGAAGTGAAGATACCAATTGGAGATTGAAGTGTGCAAGTATCTACAAGATGAGAAAGGTCATGTTAAACGTGGGTTGAGATGCCCGATTTGGCATTGTATAGAAATAGTACATGGCTTTATTAGTGATACTTCTTTATTCTTTTTGGTATAAACTATTAATAAATGTATAAGCACGTGGCCTTGGACTTGGATGTCGTTGAACAAGAGGAGATTGCATCTGGGTTAAGACCCTTGTAGAAGCTTCATCACAATCAAATAAAGAAGGACCAATCTCTTCACTCAGATCATTAGCAATGACATCAAACTTTATCCACAACCTTCCTACCAACCAATGTAGCACAAAATGTACATAGAAGTATCATTGAAAGAAGCAAATATGTGGGCTATACCAAACAATACCATTCGACAATCAACCAACGAAGCTGAAAATTGACTTTTGACATAACTTTTCACCAGGTGATCAGATTCTTCTGAAAACTTTCTGAGATATGTATGTTGACATCACCAATCTTCCCACCAAACCATTCTACCTCAAACCTTACAAAATGCAAAATTTGAAAACTTCACCAAACTACTAGTGCTAATCGTAAAACAATTATATCTCCAAAACTAGGAAGGATCTGATCACAAAAACTTCACCACTAATTCAATAATTCATTCAACAATCTGCATGTAAGAGGATTAGATGTCAAACCTCACTAATCTCTCTGAACAATTGTTTTTGCAACAGTCACCTATTATGCATTAAACCCAGATTCTGGTGAAAACTAGTTAAAAATTTTCAAATTTGATTGTGCCAATCATTTCCCAAGGCTGAGAGATACCAATCAAGACCACACACACCAAAATATAAGAAAGAAAACTAAAAATTATTTTAGGGTGATGCTGATTACCGATTCACGTTGATGCTCCTACATCAAACATGTCAGGTAGAAAGTTTGTGAGCATACACTCACAAATGTGGAGTTGACTAGTCAAACTACTCTTCTAGGTTGCAACTAACTTGTAGTGAAATCCATCACTAAATAATGTACACAAAGGTATTTATTCTTCCTCTTTTTCCAGCACCTTACTGGAACAAGCTTCATGCTCTCCCAACAAATCTGCACTCCATTAGATCAAATTTGCAATCCATTCTTCTCTCCTCTTGTGGAATTGCATCCACCATGTATCATCCTCCTCCACCAAATAGTCTCTACTCTCCTCTCCTCCTTTGTGGGATCCAACCCACCACAAACTGACCACCTCTACCAAGTTCCACCTGCGCCATCCTCTACAACATCTATACACAAACATGCAACATCTACACACAACTCTACAACTATAACTTTATCCTCTATAGCATCATCCTCTTCTACTCTCACTATGGAAGATAAATCACAAATGAAATCAAAATTTTCATAAATTACCTCATTCTCTTTCACTACTACAACATCCATCTTCTCATCCTCACTGGCAAGATGCTCAAACCACTCCTTCACTATCACTAAGGTCTTCAACAATACATCAATTTTATCCTCCTCACCTGCTACAACATTATGCTCACCTTTAACTATTGCAATCTCATTTGTTGCAACCTCTTTAAGCTCTATCGTTGCCATCTCAATCTCCATAGTTGCATCTTCAACTGCACTACTATACTTGTATCCTCTTGCTCATTCTTTTCTTCTTCTTTCTCCATGCCTTTCTCATGGCATGTATTCATGACAATCTCTTCACTCTTGACATCCTCTCCATGCTGCCATGTTTCCAATCTATCCATCCTTACATTTATATCTACAATCATTAAGGAGATCTTCCTCTTGTTGAATACTTATTCCAGCCTTCCCATATCATGGGCTTCCTCATGAATATCCTCATGCTACTGCAATCTTCCACACATCACTCTCTTAATCTGCAAGACAAATTCTTTTACGGCATCCTAGCCCTCAATTGTTTAGGACTCTCTCTCACCTACAAAAATCATTTTGAGCTTCCCACAACTACTTCCTCTTCTCTACTTGTAGGTCCTGGTGGATCCTCTCCACTCTCAAGATTACCAGCTCTGATACCATATGATGTAGAGAAATATCCCTCAACTCTCACACAAACATGACACACATTCACATGGGCAATACTCTGCTCCAAAACAATATAGTATTGCAACAAAAATTGATTTTTATTATTTCAAATCAACTCACCCTAAAACTATGAACTAAATTACAAAATATGACCTTCAAATGACCTTTCTCAGCTTTTAGATACCTACACACTTCAATCTCCAATGAGTATCTTCACTTCCATTTTCTCTTGGGCAACAAATCATAAATCTTCCCACTTCCTATGGTTGCACTCTCTCTTCTCTATATGTAGCTTCTACTCCTTTCTCTACTTCCTCACTTCTTAGTCACACCTGCACACTTTTTCTACTCTGCACAATGACATTTTGTTATGTCTTCCTCTTGAGGTCGACTCTTGCACAGTCTTGTGTGTTTCCAACACCCTGCACTCAGCCTGTATCTATCTTCTTTCTTCATGGGTCGGCACCTTTTTCTCCATCAATCAAGGCTGTTATATCTACCAATAGATGTTCCATTTCCTTTGATACCATGGAACATGAAGAGACTTCAAACAAAAGAATACATATTTGAGTCAAAATGACCCCCTCCCAAACTGTTGTGGCCCTTTGAGGCATTTAATCAAACATAGCTAGGTGCATTTCATATATTGTTATGTAGATTAATTAAAGTTTTCCCATGTCCCTCCTTGTCATATGTGACCTCTTTTTAATATTCAGATTTATTTGAATCATTTTTTATGGTGCCGATTCACATTCTCTTCGAAGACAAAACTTCTAATATGAATGTTTTAAAACGTAGCTTCTAATAGGAAAATATTCTCCATCATGACGCTTAGGAAATTGTAGAATTATTTCTATTTGGGCCTTTATAGAGGCAGTCAAATTCATCAGTCCTCTTCTTAAACATGGGTTGAGATCCCTGATTTGGTCTTGTATAGAAACAAGACATGGCTTTATTAGTGATACTTCTTTATTCTTTTTGATATAGACCTAGACGTCATTGAACAAGAAGAGATTGCATCTAGATTAAGACCTTTGCAAAAGCTTCATCACAATCAAATAAAGAAGGACCAATCTCTTCACTCAGATCATCAACAACGAAATCAAGCTTTATCCACAACCTTCCTACCAACCAAAGTAGCACACAATGTACATAGAAGTATCATTGAAAGAAGCAAATATGTGGGCTATACCAAACAATGTCTTTCGACAATCGACCAATGAAGCTGAAAACTAACTTTTGACATAAATTTTCACTAGGAGCTCAGATTCTTCTGAAACCTTCCTGAGATATGCATGTTGACATCACCAATATTCCCACCAAGCCATTCTACCTAAAATGTCACAAAATTCAAAATTTTAAAACTTCACCAAACTGCCAGCGCTGATTGTGAAATAATTGTATCTCCAAAACTAGGAAGGATTTGATCACAAAACCTTTAGCACTAATTCTTGAATTCATTCAAAAATCTACATGTAAGAGGATTTTATGTCAAACCTCACCAATCTCACCGAGCAATTGTTTTTGCAACAATAACCTATTATGCGTTTAACTTGAATTCTAGTGAAAACTAAAATTTTGCAAATATGATTGTGCCAATCATTCCCTAAGGCTGAGAGATGCCAATCAAGACCACACACACCAAAATTAGAAGAAAGCAAATTGAAAATTATTTTTTGGTGATGTTGATTACTAGTTCGCCCAGATGCTCCTATATCATCATCTCCCACTTCTGACTAAATCACACATTACTTACACATAGAGGGTGAAAGTTCAAAGTTGTGTCACCTTTTTATAAAGTAAATGGACATTGGTCTAACTTTTTAATTTGAACCACTTGAAAGTGACATATATGCTTTAAATTTTGATATGTTGTAAACTAATGAAATATAGATTTCACTAGTTGGTGAAATATATCTATACAACTATACTTTGTCACCAACTTAGAATGCGTGAGGTGTACATTGAGTGTCATGGAACTCTTTATATTTCTATTATTGGTGTGCAAGTATTTCCTTTAAATCCATTCCCTTACACATGCTAGATATGTACAAGAAACCACTAAGTGTGGGTAACAATGAGGCCAATAAAGTAGAATTAAATTGGTTTTCTACATGTCACTTTCAATAGCATTACAATAGAAATTCCATGCATCAATTCTAATCTTAAGTTTCTTATACTTAAAGTTATCTTTATGAAAGTTGACCCACCATCCATAGTAGTATGCAACAATTGCAAAACTCAAAACTATCAATTCTTGACATAATATGTTCAAGTTGACAAGGGCTTGTATTTCTTCATTCTAAGAATTTGAAAGAAATGATATCCTGCATAGTCATAAACAAATAAATTGTCTATCATACTAAGAAGTCAAGAGAAATGACATCCGACATAGTCATACTCAATTTTTATACAAAATTTCTGATAAAAAATTAAATTTTACTTGTTATCTTATCTTCTATGCATAGCTACCATGACGAATGCCATCACTTTTTGTCACACCCCAAATTTTGACTATGTTTTACTTCTTACTTTCTTGTAATTAGTGTTTAATTATACATGAATTAATGATTTGACATTAAGTGAAAATGTCAGGATAAATTAATGATAACATGAGTTTATGTTTATAGGATTAGAAATTAGACATGTGATTATAAGATGTCACAATTATTTATTCATAAGGTTTATGAAGTGACTAATAATGCACTAATCCCAGTTTGGTGATTTGCAAGTCTTAACCAAGAAACATGTTTTCCACCCTCTAAGAAAGAGAGGGAGAGCATCATTAGAGAGAAGAGAATAGACATATGGATAAGAACGTATTGTTATCATCTACTTGTCTCATGATTTCATAGTTTAGTGAACCTTCGTCAAGTTTGGTAAATTGTGTTTGACCAATTGGTCTAAGTTTTGTTTTGACTCGACAAATCATCGATTGTCAACTAGATCCTTTAAGCTTCTAGGTTTTGTCGAAAACCAAGTCAGGATAGGATGAGATTTGACAAGGAAATGGTTGATAGTCATTATTTCCTTGTGTAGAGTAATATAGATTATATTACAAGAGCAAATTAATGCCAATAGATAAACTATTTAATTATTATAAATTCCTGATTGGAATTCTATTATGAATTTATCTATTTTGACATTTTAATGATTTTGAGAGGGGGAGAATACCTCGATCCCATTCTCAAATCATATCTTGTGTTAGAGACAACCTAAGTATATGTTATATACAATGATATTATGTTGTTGATATCAATTTTGTTATGAGCTAATAGTTAAATCCTTGGTATGTTGCCGATGAGCATTTTTATGGAATGTGTGTTGTGGCAATTTAAGTAAAACCAGTTCATGTTTTTATGGGGATACTCAACTCCCTTCCTCCACATTTAACATGGAGTGAAAGGAGAAGTCTCAAATAGTCTTTGGAGTGGTCTTTATGACCATTATCTCCACAACTCTGCATGCCTCTGTGGAGTATTAATAGGCATTGTTGTAGGAGGAAAGTCTAGGGTTCTAGAGAGAAGACTCTATTAATCATGTCAGGAGAGGTACATGAGGCAGACATAGCTAAGTAGACACAAAAATAATAGCATTAAGCTTCTTCTATGAAGGAATATCGACAAAGAGTTAGAGTTACAACTCATCGTGGAAAGAGGAAGGGGCTGTTGAAGGATCATAAACCTTTGATTAATTCCTTTGAACTCAAAATAGGTTCTAATCTATTTCATACTTTAATAGACTAAAAATCTTGTTGATAAATTTGGCTCTGTAGTTATGTTATCTTGAGGCTGTTAAGCTTGGTAAAATATTGTGTTTTGGCTCTATACTTATGTTATTTTGGAGGCCGATAAGCTTAGTAAACTATTGTGTTGTCTTAAGGCTGAATAATCTTTTGTGTATTTAGTGAAATCTTTTTAGTTTTTTTATTTGTTGCATCATTTGTATATATATTTATAAACTTTATATATCATTATATAAACTTGTATCTTATCAAAGCCTTTGATACTATATATATTCTCTTCTATGCTTGTTGCAAGCTGAAAGGCCGTGAAGCATTAAAATGTAGCAGGATGAAAGGCCAAGTGATTTTGGTATTTATCTACTATATATAGTTTAGTAAACCTTTGCAAACCAAGAGGTCAGGTAACATTAATCTATAGAAGGCTGAAAGGCCATGTTGCTGGTATGAAAACACCAAGCGAAGTGAAAGCAAATTGAGCTAAGGCCAATAGTGTATATTCTTATATAGTCAAACAATGTCGATATGGGCCAAACTGATGTGTAAGATGTTACCTCTGCATGAAGGCCGTGGTAAGGCCAAGATGTGAAATTATTTAATCATTAGCAAGCAACTCAACCGCTATATATATACCTAATTCAGAGACTGAATTATTTGAGAACTCTGATGAAAACATAGGAGTTGAGTTGAGTATGATTTAAGAAAGTATAAACAGTGATAGATTTACTTTTCACAATGGATTATATGTATGAGTTTTGATGTTTTAATCAAACGTTTTTATGATAGATATTCACACACACACATATGATATGGATATCATTGAAAACACTTAGTATGTTATGCATCCTACAACCTTTCTATATCAAAAGTTATGTAGGAGCATCCCTGGTTCAAGAGTAATCTTGCATCAACCAAAAACATTTGCATTTGCATTTTAGTTTGTTTGCATTTCAATTCTTTCATTTCCCAGTTCAGTTCAGGTAGTTCAGTCAGAAGTAGCTCAGCTTGTGGTCTAGTTTTAGCATTTCACACCTTGCAAATCTAGACTTAGCATCTCAATTCATTCATCTACATCATACCAAGAATTTAGAGCATTTGGATTAGTTACCAGAAAGTTATCGCTATCAGAAGATCCTCTATTTTCTTAGTGTAGAGTTCTCTGATAGTCATGAGTAATTAGTTGATGGAGAAGGATTGGGATCATTGGCTAATTTGTGGATCCTTGTGATTCATTCTACAATGTTCCTTGGTTCATGGCCAACCTTCCTCATAGGTCCGCACTTCATTGTATCTGTTGGTGAAGGATTTTCAAGACGATAGGTCTGACCTATCCAAGAACACACGTTACACCTCTTCATCAGGATTCTAGATCTCTTGTGGCTGACGTGGAGGAATCTATTGGTTCAGAAATGATATATATTGATGTAATAGATCCTTAGGAAAGCAACTATTCACATTAGAAAGATCCATAGTTTAGTTTTGTGCAAAGGAGCTTCAAAGCTTATCTTGCACATGTATGTAATTAGGCATGTGAGCTGAATTGTAAGCCCGTACATTGCTAGCCATATTGTATTTGAATTATTTGATAGCCTACATGACTGAATTTGCATTTATTCTATATTCTTGTGTTGTTTCCATTGTGTTTACTCTTGCTGCACGGTCCGGATAGTTCATTCTGTGAACCCTCCTACCGTGACTGCACCAAGTGGTATCAGAGCGAAAGTTTGATTCTTTGGAGCGAATTAATGAAGGGGATTCCATAAGATCTTGTTGTAAGTAGATCACCGATCTGAGGTAGGTTACTTGTGCATGACTAATCTCTAATTAAGAGGCAGTTGTTGCTTGTAGCCCGATCGCTGACCTGAGGTAGTTTGCACTTGATCCTATGAAGATGCCACTATGAAGAGTTCCTCATGTTGGTACAATAGCTAATAGAATGGATGAGATGATGGAATTGATGAGAACAATGCCAATTCATTTGGATGTTGTTGAAGAAGATAGGCGAAGAGGATTGACACCTAGACCTAATATTGAAAGTGATGATGAAGAAGAATTTTAATCTATTGAACAAAGTGGCGAGACCCTAGAAGGTCATGAAGAAGAAGAATCAGATCAAGTAAAGTGTTGCCAGATATTTCAAAGATTAGGAAAAGACCTAGAGTGGATGTGCTGAACTATACTAGTAATTTGAATCTGGAAGAGTTGATTGATTGGATAAATGACATGGAAGAATACTTTGTATATGAGGAAATTGAAGATCCGAAGAAGCTGAAATTTGCAAAGATAAAGTTGAAAGGACATGTTGCTATATGGTGGAAAGAAGTTTAGTTGAAAATAAATAGGAGAGGAAAGGAAAAGATTACAAAGTGGGACTAGATGGTGACAAAATTGAAGAATCAATTCATACCTACTGATTATGAGTTGGAGTTGTTGAAGAGATTGCAAAACTTGAGACAAAAGGAGAAATCTGTGAAAGAATACACTAAAGAATTTCATGAAATGATCATCAGAATAGGACATAGTGAAGCAAGAAAGGAGAAAGTGGCTAGATACATCAATGGACTGAGATTCAATATTTAAGAAGAACTAAACCTAATAAGGATGGCATCTTTGGAAGAAGCTTATCAATTTGCACTAAAAGTTGAAGAGAAGTTGAATAAGAAACATGATCAGAGACAGAGAGGTAGAGGTAAAACCCTGAGAGGTAGGACATTTTTTGGAGGAGATAGATCTTATCTGGAATAGAACAAGTTTGACAGCCTGTTGAGGAAAGATGACAGAGATAATAATGCTTACCAGAGAGATGACATAATTTTTTACCAAAGAGGAAACCCTAGTGCATACTGGAATGAAGGATACAAAAGAGAAGGAAGAGGATTTGATAAGAGAACATTCAGAGGTACTTGTTTTAAGTGTGGTGGTGAAGGACATAGAGCATTTGAATGCAATCAAGAAAGAAAACAGAAAATAGTGGAAGAGCAGCCTATGTTGAAGAACCTGTTGAATCACCTTGTTCAATTGGCAATCTAGAGAAAGGAGAATCATTGGTAATGAGGAGAGCACTATTTCAAATAGAGACAAATGAAGAACCATCACAGAGGAAAAGCTTGTTTAGAACCAGATGTAAATCCGGAGGTAAGTGTTGCAATGTTGTGATTTATAGTGTTAGTTTACATCATCTAGTTTCAGAGGAGATGGTAACTAAGCTGAAGTTGGAAAGATTGAAACACCCTAAGCCCTATCAGATAGCATGGATTCAGGATGATCATAAGGTACTAGTGAGTGAACAATGTTTGGTGAAATTTGATATTGGATCTTATCATGATGAAGTCTTGTGTGATATTATGCCTATGGATGTTTGTCATATCTTGTTGGATAGACCTTGGCAGTATGATAGAAAAGCTATGCATGAGGGGAGAAAGAATACCTATACTAATACAACAAATGGAAAGAGAATTACCTTGATTCCTTTGGAGGATGATCCTAAGAGTGAAGTATGTGGAAATGCTAGAATCTGTTTGGTAGATAGAAGGAAATTTCTGGATGGTTTGAGACATGAGAATATGTGTTATGCCTTGATTCCTAAGGAACCTAAAGAATTGAAGAAAGAGACTAAAGAAGAATAGTTGGAGGAGGTAAGAGAGTTACTGATAGAATATGAAGACATCTTATCCAATAATGTACCTGAAGGATTACCACCTATAAGGAGTATCAACCATCACATGGACCTTATACCGGGAGCAAGTTTGCCTAACAAAGCAGTACACCAGATGACACCGGTAGAAAATGAAGAATTGAATAGACAGATACAAGAGTTGTTGAGGAAAGGTTTGATCAGAGAAAGCTTGAGTCCTTGTGCAGTACCTGCAATTTTGGCACTGAAGAAAGATGGAGAATGGAGAATGTGTACTGATTCTAGAGCAATAAACAAGATCATAGTTAAGTATAGATTCCCTTTACTTAGAATGGATGATATCATGGATTGTTTGAGTGGAGCAAGATATTTCACAAAGATAGATTTGAAGAGTGGATACCATCAGATTAGAATCAAAGAAGGTGATGAATGGAAGACTACTTTTAAGATAAATGAAGGATTATATGAGTGGTTAGTGATGCCTTTTGGATTGACAAATGCACCAAGTACTTTCATGAGGTTGATGAATGAAGTTCTGAAAAAATTCTTGGGTAAGTTTGTGATTGTGTATTTGGATGATATTTTGATTTTTAGTAAGACAAAAGAAGAACATTTGTGGCATATTAGACAAGTTTTTCAGAGACTGAGAGAAGAGAAATTGCTGATAAACATCAAGAAATGTAGTTTCATGAAAGAAGAGTTGGTATATTTGGGATTTGTAATTTCTACGGAAGGATTGAAGATGGACCCTAAGAAAGTGAAAGCAATTGTTGAATGGCCTACACTGGAGAGCATTGGAGAGGTTAGATCATTTCATGGTTTGGCTAGCTTCTATCAGAAGTTCATCAGAAATTTCAGTTTAGTTTGTAACCCAATGACAGAGACAATGAGAGGTGACATAAAAGATTTCAAGTGGACATTTGGAGCATAAAAATGTTGAGTTGTTGAAGCAGAAGGTGACAGAGAAACTTGTTTTGGCATTACCGGATTTCAATAAGGTATTTCAAGTTGATTGTGATGCTAGTGGAAATGCAATTGGAGTAGTGTTAAGTCAAGAGAGTAGTCCAGTAGCATATTTTAGTGAGAAGTTGAATGATGCAAGGAGAAGATATTCAGCTTATGATCAAGAGTTCTATGCCATAATTCAAGCCCTAAAGAAGTGGAGACATTATTTGTTGCCTAAGGAGTTTGTGTTATATACAGATCATCAAGCTTTGCAATATTTGAAAAGTTAAGGTAAGATGAATTAGAGACATATGAGATGGGTAGAGTTCATGCAGAGTTATACTTTTGTGTTGAAGCATAGGAGTGGAAAATCAAATAAGGTTGTTGATGCCTTGAGTAGAAGAAGAAATTTGTTAACAGAGGTGAGAATTGAAGTGTTGGGTTTTGATGAATTGAAGAACATGTATGAGGGAGACACTGATTTTGCAAAACCTTGGAAAGCATGTAAGGAACTTGTTGTAGAAGATAGAAGTAAATGGTTGGATTATTTCATTCAAGAAGATATGTTGTTCAAAGGAAGTCAGTTGTGCATACCTAGCAGTTCAATGAGAGAAAACTTGATCAAGGAGAAGCATAGTGGTGGATTGGCAGGACACTTTGGCATTGATAAGATAGTGGATTTGGTAAGTGAAAATTACTTTTGGCCTCAGATTCATAAGGATGTTCAGAGATTTGTACAAAGTTGTAAAGTTTGTCAAGTTGCAAAAGGGAATAGTCAGAACACTGGATTGTATAAACCTTTGACAGTACTGGAGAGACCTTGGGAAGACATAAGCATGGATTTTGTAATGGGATTACCTAAGACACAAAGAGGACATGATTCAATATTTGTAGTGGTTGACAAATTTTCAAAGATGGCTCATTTCATACCTTGCAAAAAGACAACTGAGGTAGTGCATGTAGCTGACCTATTTTTCAAGGAGATTGTGAGATTGCATGGATTACCTAGGAGTATAGTTTCAAATAGAGATATAAAGTTTGTTGGATACTTTTGGAGGACACTTTGGAAGAAGATGAAGACAAATTTGAAGTTCAATTCATCTTTTCATCCACAAACAGATGGATAGATAGAGGTAGTGAATAGGAGTTTGGGAAACTTGTTGAGATGTTTGGTTAGAGAGAAGATAGGAAGTTGGGATTTGATTCTTTCACAAGTAGAGTTTGCATACAATAATTCAGTCAACAGAAGTACTGGAAGAACACCTTTTAAGATTGTTACCAGAGTAAACCCTAGAGGAGTGGCTGAATTGAGAGATATCAGCATGGAAGAAAAGTGGAGTGCAGAAGCAAAAGAATTTGCAGATCATATGAAAACAATGCATAATCAAGTGAAGAAGCATTTGGAGAACATGAACAGTAAGTACAAAGAGAAGGCAGATGAGAAGAGAAGACATAAAGAATTTGAAGAAGGAGATGAAGTAATTGTGTATTTGAGAAAAGAAAGATTTCCCGTTGGGACATATAACAAGTTGAAGATGAAGAAGTTTGGACCTTGTAAGATACTTAGGAAATTTGATTCAGGAAATGCATATGAAGTAGAATTACCAGAGACATTGGGTATTTCACCTATTTTCAACATTGTAGACCTTTACCAGTATCATGAAGTGGAGTTCAGTGACAGCGTGGAAGAAGACTTGAAGAAACAGTTACCATAGCAAGAACCAAAACAAATTGAAGGCATTTTGAATAGCAGAGTTGGATGCAGCACCAAAGGAAGACAATACAAAGAATATCTTGTGAAGTGGAAAGGTAGACTGGAAGAAGATTCATCATGGATTTCTCAAGCTAAGGTGGACCATCTTGGTTCTCCCCTAGCCCTAGAAAAGTGAGGGACTCACTTTTTCACTAACCCTAGATGTCTGATATAGGAGCATCCCTAGTTCAAGAGTAATCTTGTATCAACCAAAAACATTTACATTTGCATTTCAGTTTGTTTGCATTTTAGTTCTTTCATTTCCTAATTCAGTTCAGGCAGTTTAGTCAGAAGCAGCTTAGCTTGTGGTCTAGTTTTAGCATTTCACACCTTACAAATCTAGACTTAGCATCTCAATTCATTCATCTACATCATACCAAGAATTTATAGCATTTGGATCGGTTACCAAAAAGTTCTCGCTATCAGAAGATACTCTATTTTCTTAGTGCAGAGTTCTCTGATAGCCATGAGTAATCAGCTAAAGGAGAAGGATTGGGAGCATTGGCTGACTTGTGGATCATTGTAATTCATTCTACAATGTTCCTTGGTTTGTGGCCAACCTTCCTCATAGGTTTTCACTTGATTGTATCTATTGGAAAAGGATTTTTAAGCTGATAGGTCTAACCTATCTAAGAACACACGTTACACCTCTTCATTGGGATTATAGATCTCTTGTGGCCAACGCGGAGGAATCTATTGGTTCAGAAATGATATATATTGATGTAATAGATCCTTAGGAAAGCATCTATTCACATTAGAAAGATCCATAGTTCAGTTTTGTGCGAAGGAGCTTCTAAGCTTATCTTATGCATGTATGTAATCAGGCCTGTGAGCTGAATTGTAAACCTGCATGTTGCCGACCATATTGTATTTGAATTATTTTATATCCTGCATGACTGAATCTATATTTGTTCTATTTTTCATTGTGTTTACTCTTTCTGCACGGTCTGGATAGTTCATTCTATGAACCCTCCTACTGTGACTGCACCAGAAAGTTGGTGGACTTAAGTAGACAAAGAGGTCGAAAACATTATTTTATTATGTTAGACTCAAAACCCTTTTAGGTTGAAAGATTGAACTTAGTCAAGAGTACTTTAGATAATGATAGTATTCATTAAGATCTTATATGAATGAGGATATACCTCGTGTACTATGTTATACATGTTATGAGAAATATAAATTCAAACAATGCTCAAGTGGTCAAGAGAAGACTAGAGGTCATCATTCCATGTTATATTTTATAATTTTCTTTTATCTTTGAAAAGAATTTTTTTTAATTTTACAATGTGTTGGGATAGAAAAGCTAATTCCCTAGTTTTGACCTAGAAGGATTAGGAAACTTGAAAACTCTTAAATCATTTATAACATCAAATTAGTCCGTTGTTTATTATGGTTGACAATGAATAATTGAGAAACCATAGATCAAGACAAATATAACTTAGGAAGAGTTTATGAAGCATTTTTTTTAAGTAAATGATTTCATGATAGAGTCAGAAAGTTGATATATTTCACAAGAGTGCTCTTGATCCTTGGGACATTGAGTAGAATGATAGGAAGTCATAGACCCTAGTATTTTGTAAGAACCCTGACTTGTTCTAACTAAATTTTTTCCCTTGCTGCACTATAACAAAACAGACAATTAGCACCTAAAATAGCACTAGAATTCAGTGCATTCGAGTTTATGAATTGGACACTTCTGCCGACACAAAACTCAGCACCAAACTGCATGTTCTCTTTGGCGTCATTTTTTGCACTATTTTTTCCTCTAGATTTTGCGCCAAAAAAGTAGCACAAGCAATAGCGCCTGGAATAGCACCAAGAATAATGCCTAAATTAACACCCAATTTAATGTTAGAAATAGCGCCTAAATTAGCGCCCAATTTGGCTTCTAGTTTTGCTTCCATGTCTGCTCCCATTTTTTCTTCTAGTTTTGCTCCCAGTCATGCTTCCTATTTTTCTTCTGGTATGGCATCAAAAATAGTTTCTTTTTTGGCTTCCTAATTGATGCCAAGTTTTGCTTCCATTATGACATCCTTTGTTGCTTCCAGTTTGGCTTCTGATTTTGCTTCTAGTTTTGCTTCTTGTGTTGCTTCCAGGTTTACGCTAGAAAATTAGCACAAGCAATAATGCCTCCTTTAGCCCTTGGAATAGCGCTGAGAAGCACGATCAATTTAATGTCAAAAATAGCGCCCAATTTGGCTTCCAATTTTTTATGCAGGATCATCCAGTGGTGTAAGGGCAATCTTGTATCACCTAAATAGAAGTTAATTCAAAATCATTGCATTTATTTTTATTTCTTTCCATAATTAGTGTTTCTGGTTCCATAATCTTCTGAATAATGATGTAGGACTTTCAGTTTTTCCAAACTGGTAAAAATAACAAACTGCCAGTTTTGGAAAGTTTGACTACTATTTTAGGAAAGTTTGTATTTGGGCACATGGATTGAAGCAAAAAGTTACATAAAGATTCATAACTGAAATATAAGACCTTTGGCAAAGGAATCAGGCAAAGATCATTTGTGAGCTGAAAGATATTAAAGTTTTTGTTTTCAAAAAGCCCCTGAAATTTTTTGAAATGAGATATGAGGCACTAAAACATCCCATAACATCCCAAAAAGTTGATGGAAATTTATTTATGGATTTCCAACATGATAGTTCACATCGTTAGCTTTCCATTGCTTAAACCAGTTCATCAATCGGACAGCCGGATCAAAAGTTATGCTTCCCAAAAGTTGACCTACCTTTGGAGGGAGTTGCAAATTTCAAAATTTAGCTGGAGGCCACCAAAAAGTGTTATATATGACTATTTTGGGAACCCTGGGTAGTAGTACAGTTAAGGGGGAAAGTGTAGAGTCAAGAATAGGTGGGAAAATGTAAACTCTAGCTGATTTGGGGTTATAGAAGGTAGAAAATTGCAGGGCCTAGAGATGTGTAGCTGTAGTGTGTTATAGCTAGTGGAGGCTTGATTCCTCTTATTGTAATTGAGCTTCTGTAATGTAATAAGATGTCCAAATCAATAAATAAATATTCTATTTTCTGTGTTCTATTTTTGTTGTTGTGTGTTTTATGATTTACCCCCTTCATCAAGTGGTATCAGAGCAAGGGTTCCTGAGTGTGTAGACAAATCACCGACCATGAGGCAGTTTGCACTAGGACCTAAGGTTGTGGGTTTGCTGCAAAGACCAAGGTGCCTCCATGAAGAAATCATATTGGGAGGAACGATTTGATGGAAGAGGGTTTTAGAGCCCTGCAAAGGCAAATCGATGCATTGCAAGAGGAACTATGAAGAGGGTTTGAGCCGAGAACAAGAGAAGAAAGCGGAGATGAAGTTGAAGAAGAGATATCTGAGGAAGAAAAAGAAGTTGCAGGAGATCCTGTAGAAGTTAGATTGTTGAGGGCCATTTCAAAGATCGGAAGGAGACCCAGGATCGATGTTTCTACATATTCGAGAGATTTGAATCCAAAATAGCTTATTGATTGGATCAATGACATGGAGGAGTATTTTGAGTATGAAGATGTGGAGGACCCATATCGGGTCAAGTTTGCAAAAATAAAGTTGAAGGGCCATGCCAGTGTTTGGTGGAAGGAGGTCTAATTAGAGAGGAACATAAGAGGAAAAGGAAAGATCACTAGATGGGATTAGATGGTGGAGAAACTAAAGAAATAGTTCATTCTTGTGGACTATGAGATGGACTTGCTAAAGAAGCTGCAAGAACTGAAGCAAGGTAACAAGTATGTTAAGGAGTATACAGAAGAGTTTTATAAGATTACTATTAGGACAGGCCATGTAGAGGCCAACAAGGAGAAGGTAGCCTATTATATTAATGGGTTGAGGCCGAGTATTCAAGAGGAGCTTAGCTTGGTCAGAATGACCACCATAGAAGATGTGTACCAGTTTTCCCTGAAGATGGAAGAGAAACTGAATAAAAGATTCAATAGTAAGCAAAGGGGAAGAGGTCAAGGTGAAAGGACTAGTGGAAGACCCTATGGAGACCAAAACAAAGATCCAAAGAAAAGTGAAGAAGCTGGCACTAGCCAAAATCAAAAGAGGAGATAATACCTATTGCCCTCGTGACCAATACAATGGTGAGCAAAGAGGAAGAGGAAGAGGCCAACCTGGGCAAGTACCTAGAAGAGGAGGTTTCAGAGGAACCTATTTCTAATGTGGAGAAGAAGGGCATCGAGCATATGAGTGTTTGCAACATCCAGGAATGACAAATAGAAGACCTAAAAGTAATGCATGAGTTGCACATGTAGATGATGTGCAGTCTGAGCATTCTGAAGATGCTAAAAGGGGAGAAACCCTAGTTGTCAGAAGAACTTTGTTGAATGAGGACAAAGAACCCAGTCAGAGGAAGAGTTTATTCCACACAAGGTGCAAATGTGAAGGTAAGTGTTGTGATATTATTATTGACAGTGGAAGTACTGACAATCTTGTTTTAGAGGAGATGGTTGACAAGTTGAAGTTGACAAGAAGGAAGCATTCACATCCATATCGGATTGCATGGTTGCAGAAGGACCATAGAGCTTTGGTCAATGAGCAGTGTTTAGTAAAGTTCAAGATTAGGGACTACCATGGTGAGGTGTTGTGTGATATCATACCAATGGATGCATGTCATATGCTATTGGGGAGGTTGTGGCAGTATGATAGGAGTGCTATCCATGATGGCCATGCAAACGCATATTTCCTAACAAAGGATGGATTTTGTCATAAGTTGAAGCCCTTGAAGGAGGTGGAAGAAAAGGCATGTAGTACTACCAGAATTTTCTTGGTAGATGGTAGGAATTTTTTGGAAGGTATGAAGCAAGAGCGTCATTGCTTTACATTGATTCCTAAGATTAGTCAAGAGAAATGTGAAGATATACCAATAGAATTTTCAGATATGTTGAAAGAATTTTGGGACATTATCCTTGATAATGTACTAGAAGGTTTACCACCAGTAAGGAAGATAAGTCATCAAATGGATTTGATATCAGGAGCCAGTTTGCCAAACAAAGCAGCCCATAGAATGATCCCTATAGAAAATGAAGAGCTGAACAAACAAGTTCACAAGTTGTTGAGGAAGGGACTGATAAGGGAGAGTTTGAGTCCATGTGTGGTATCTACAGTACTAGCACCAAAGAAAGATGGAGAGTGGAAAATGTGTACAGATTCTCAAGCCATAAATGAGATCACGATCAAGTATAGATTTCCATTGCCAAGAATGGATGACATAATGGATTGTTTGAGTGGAGCCAAGTACTTCACGAAGATTAACCTAAAGAGTGGGTATCACCATATCCAAATTAGAGAAGGAGATGAATGGAAGATAGCCTTCAAGACAAAGGAGGGTTTGTATGAGTGGTTAGTCATGCCATTTGGGCTAACCAACACATCGAGCACATTCATGCAGCTCATGAACGAGGTACTGAAAGAATTTTTGGGAAGTTTTATTATTGTTTATTTGGATGATATTTTGATTTTTAGTAAGGCTTGGGATGAGCATCTGATGCATATCAGAAGAGTTCTAGAGAAGCTGAGGGAGGAGAAGTTGTTGATTAATTTGAAGAAATGTAGTTTTGCAAAGAAGGAGTTGGTATACCTAGGATTTGTTGTCTCAAAGGAAGGTCTTAAAATAGACCCAGAAAAAGTAAGGGCTATCATTGAATGGCCTACACTAAGGAGTGCTACAGAGGTAAGATCTTTTCATGGTTTGGCAAGTTTTTATAGAAAGTTTATTACAAATTTTGGTAGCATTTATGCACCCCTAACTAAGACAATGAGAGGGGATAGAAAAGAGTTTAGATGTGTTGGAAACAAGGTAGATAACTGAGAGGGGGGGTGAATCAGTTATCTCTAATAACTTTATTTTATTTTTCCTTTTATAATTTGTGCAACATCAAAACAAATAAGCATATATAATCATGAGAGCAGAAATGAAATCAACACAGATAACACAAGGATTTTAATGTGGAAAACCCTGTTAAGGGAAAAACCATGGGGTGACTAACCCAAGATTGTATTCTCTATTAAAAGAATAAGAAGTACAAAATGGCACTTGCCAATTAGAGCTCACTACCTGAGCACACTGCTCACAAGAGGTAAACTTCCTACAAGAGAATCACTGTCTACAATGTTTATAGAAGGTAACTAGGTGTTTGAACTAAAGAGAGGCATCCATATATGCTAAGGTTCAATTTTGGTTAGGCTCAATATACTGATCTAATGCACTTCCTTCTTCCTCTGCTTTTAGTGCTTCTATTCTGTCACATATCGGACTTGTATTACTACTTACACACTTATCTCTGCCTTTCCTTGAACACTATATCTACACACTCACACCTTCATACCGAAATCCATCTAGTATAGATATCCACACCAAGGATTTCAACATCTTTCTAGTTAGCAACTGGAATATTCAAGATATTTACAAAACACTGATCTGTCGGCTGATTCCATGCTTAATATGTGATGTGTACCAAAAACATAGACATAGAAGTCATCAATCATATCGACCAACCATGTATGATCCCTCAAATAGCTTGATCAACATCAATTACTCATCTAGATTGAAGTTTGATACTCTACCGGTCAGTTCTTCCTCAGTTTGCTCTATCTATCTAGAACCCAACACTCAAATGCTCATATCTTTTCCATGATTCATCACCAGAGGCTCAATCTCTGGAATATAGTAGTCATGATACTCCTCTTGACTTGCCCAAGTCTGCAAGATACTGAGTTACACCCTCTGAGAGATCCAGACTTGACTATTAGACCTTGCTGCATGCTCTATTCTTGTTCACCGGACCAGAACACTTTTCAATCTAACTTCCGATATAGGCATACTATGCTCTGCGGATGTGTGCGATAGACTTTGTTGCCATCAATGACAACAATCATGAAGTCACATAGTGTCTCTTTCCAACAATCTCCCCCTTTGGCATTGATGGCAACACTTAGTGAAAAAATGACTAAGTATCGTAGCAAACTCCCCCTTAGCTGATGCTTTGTCTTATATACACTTTTACTGGAGCTCCCCCTTAGCTGGATTCCACATTTTTCACTATTCCTCACTCCCCCTTTGACATCAATGGAAAAGGGTGGAATCTGCACACCAAAATTTGCAAAAATCAACCTATACATAATCGCATAAGTATATATACATGTTATAATTACATATACATAAGTATATTTGCAAAAATGGTCTTCAACTGTACAAATTCTATTACCCAACTCTACTTCATCCTATCCAAAATTGAGATGTGACCACTCAACAGAAATGTATAAGCTTCTGCCCTTCTTAAGTCTGCCAGATCACTGGTCTGGGCTTTGATCTGAGCATTTGTTAAGGCCTCATGCATTGCCTCTAACTTAGGGATAATTATCCCTCTAAGTTCACTCATCCTGCTTATTATATTCTTCTTCTCCTTTTCAAGCCTCTTTATTTCATTTATAATGGCAATAGCCTAGCACTCTTGATTCATTATGGATGTGGTGACAGAATGAAAACTCTGAGATAAACTTAATATTTTACCTTCTTGTTCTTTCACCTTTTTTTCAATATCCTCTGTCACTTTAGGCTAGGATAGACAAAATTTGTACATTTCTCCACCATCTTTAAGAGCATTTTCTAGGCTCTTTATCCCAATATCCAGGGTTCTCCTATCATTAGCTATGAGTCCCTGTACTTTAGAGAATCTCTTTCCCAAAAATTCTTTTCAAACCTTTTCTTCTGCCAATTTCTCTAAGGAATCAAAATAAGTATTGACAGAGTTTATCAGAGATTTAAGGTTACCAAATGGAGAGGCCAAAGGATCCTTTTGGAAGGATGGCATGATCTTCTCTAGTATTCCTGATGCAATCTCTAACAGCTCACAATCTTCCATGTGAGACTTTAGAAGCTTTTCTT
Organism: Cunninghamia lanceolata; assembly: GCA_027924645.1. Classification (NCBI taxonomy): domain Eukaryota; kingdom Viridiplantae; phylum Streptophyta; class Pinopsida; order Cupressales; family Cupressaceae; genus Cunninghamia; species Cunninghamia lanceolata. The sequence goes on along the minus strand of BSBN01001187.1, from coordinate 4,564,123 downwards.
TTGCTTTAGCTTGGGCAAAGAATGCTATCTTCATTGTTTGGACCAGAGAGAGGGAATCAAAATTGAGTGGTCCTTGAAAGAGTTCTGGTTCATCTATCTTCATCATCTCTTTGTTCAAGAATTTATTCACTGTCTTTGTAGTGTCTCTTGCTGGAGACTGAGTCATTTCTTTTGGAATCTCTGAACTGTCATCAGAGATATTCTTTGTTTGCTATTCTTCTCTTCCCTTTACCTCTTCTTATTGACTCACTTTTTCTTCTTTTCTTCCTTCTCCTTCAGCTCCTAAGTCTGGAATGTCTGCAGTAGGATCTGGAGGAGAGATGTTGACTTCTTCATGAACTTCCTCTTCTGGAATAGAGGAATCCAAGTCTTAGGACTTCCCCTCATCTATCTCTTTAGACCCTTCCACATTTTTCTTAGTAGATATTCTTCTTTTGATGCCTTTAATCCTTTGACATCCATGGTAGAAGGTTCTTCATCTATTTCCTCTATGATAGGAAGGTTGAATCTTTTGAAGGCATTTTAGAGGATGTCTTCTGTTTCTTTTGCTACCTGATCAGTCTCTCCAAGCATTAGTTTGTTCATTCTTGCTTTGCTCCAGAATTCATCCTTGCATTCCTTAAAGATCATGTTCATTTGCTTTGGAGTAATGGAAGGATAGAGCTGAATAGCAATCTATTCTTGGATCTCTAAGTCCTTTGCCTTAGCATTCTCCTTTCTCAGTTCAAGTACCTTCTCTAGACTTTTGGGAATTTATGAAATGATTTCAATAAATGCTTTATTATAAATATTTAGGTACTTAATTGTAGCTTCTTCCAAGATCCTTTTGTCTATGTCACTATACTCATAAAATTCTGTCATTGGTTACAAATTCCCATCCACGGTGACTACCTTGATGACATCATCAATAGAGAGAGTAGGCCTTTCAACAAATTCTTCTGCCTCTTCTTCTTTGTTTTTATTGGCAGAGGATTCCCTGGATGTTTTCTTCTTCTTCTTCATTTTATTTACTTCCTCATCAAACTTTGTTTCTTCATCATCTTTTTGGCTTATGTATGACCTCTTGGCCTTTGTTTTCGTTCTCTTTTCTCTCTTCCCAGATGTCTTGGCTTCCAGTTTTGAGGCTCTTGAGCTCTTAGAGGTGGCAAGTGCAGAGCTCTTGGAGGATCTAGTCTGAGAGGAGGCTTGTACCAAAACACTTCCTTTTTTTGCTTCTTTTTTCTCTTTCTTAGTGATGCAGACTTCATAAGATACCAACAACCTATCTCTATTGAAGGACAGCTCAAACCTTCAATGCCATAACTCACCAAGCTCACTGTCTCTAACTAAGATCAGCCTTCTTACAAGGAAGGGTTTCAACACCATAATAACTTGTTCTTGGCATCAAAGAGAGGGAGGACTTTAGGACACACCTTCCAAGATGCCCAACTCCAATCAAGACTCATCTAACCCACTCTGTAGGACAACAATCTTGCCAATGTCTTCAAAAGACAATCATACCCTTACTGCTTTATTAGACTCAGTGACCTCCTTGGAATGTTATCTATTGAGACAATCTCATACAACATGCTAATCTATAACATGCATACATACCTAATGTCTTCACAAGTCAATAACATAACAACATGCCTATTACCTTCTTGACAGTGACTGTCTTCTGGAGGATTGATAGAGGTAGCATAAGGTAAGGTGGACTATTATCTTAGGGAAATCTCTTCCTTCTCCTTATCATAGGTCTATGGTCAGATCTAGGGTTCTTCCCACTAGTCTCAACACTTACATTCACCAACTTTCCACTTTCACAGTCATTGGACTCCACCCTTATGCTGCTATCCTCCTCCAACTTCTAATACATGGATCTTGATGGACCATTTTATATGGCAAACTCCACCCTACACCGTTCTCCTGCCCCTGCAACCTTCACAAACCTCTACCCTAACTATTCTACATTCCATTCCACTGATCATAACTAGGAAAGATTAGTGGAATGAAGAAATACCCATTAGGCCACACAGAAATACCCTAATTCAGGGTTTCAAACCACTTTCAAACAAAGGAGAAATGCAGAGATATACAAGGGTGTCAAAAGCCCAAACAACTTGCAAATGATAGGTAACTCAACAGCCTAACCAACCATCATAGACACCAGCCACCTCCAAGCCGTACAGGTATGTAATACTACAGAAAATAGCAAATATCAGAAGGAAGACAACAATTCTAAAAGGTAGTTTGTGGGAAACCAATGATATCTTCCATCTAGTTTACTGTCAAGACCTCAAACCATGCTCAAATCAAAGTTATCTCCTTCTACTATCCATCCAATATGCCCAAGTACTAAGACAATTCTGTACAGGAGTACAGTATGGCAGAAAATAGTAATGAAAAATAGAAAAACACAGAAAAGGTAGGAAAAACAGTAGTTTCTTTTCTCTTATTTCACTTTCATCCGATCTATACTTACAATCCATCCTCCTTGGCTTCAAATAAGCCTCATACAATGCATGAAGTCATTTGGGGTTCAAGAAAACTGCCCACCATTGAGTTTTTTTATTCCTAACTGCAGCAAAATAGTAATTGTTTTTAGAAACTATCCTCTTTAGGACTACACCGATAGCTTGATGTTTAGAATGATGTTCTTTAACATGTAGTTAACCTAGGACAAGGTGTTAACATACTTCCAAACCTTTGACATGCCTTTATAGGCTTACAAACATGGAAACTTTAATGACTGCCCCCTACAATAAGACTGTCCTCCTAGGACTACAACAAGATAACAGATTCTTTTAGACATTTGGAGATAGTCCAATTACATGCATGGCTTCAAGCCTTATACAACATTGAGATGGTCTCAAAGACCTTATTAAACAAAACAAAACAACTTGTAAATCAACCCAATCCTAGATGTCTTGGTGCTCCTGCACCACTCAACTCTTTCTATTTTCTCTCTGTTTGCATCAACTACCTCCTTTGATATGCCATATCTTTTGGCAATTTCCTCTACTTCCCTTCTCACTTTTATTTTCATCTCTGGTTGTCTCAATTCAACATGTATTTTTACACTTAATTCTTGAAAGGTTCCAAACCTTTCTGCCTCAGGGTCCTTAGGATGACTCAGCAAGTGTTGGACATGCAACTCCAGGATTTTCGCATCTACCTCATATCGCATTGGCATAATCCAAATTGTTCTAGGCTCAACTGCCTCCATTAGGCATTGATCAATGTCTACCATGAAGCATACTGTATCCTTATATTTTTCAACTATTGTTTGAGGAATTCTTTCTCTGGCCTGCATCAAACTTTGGAAGTTTTTAAAGTATCCCCAGAGTCTTGTACTTTGAGCCTTGGCATCACCAAGCCCATACATATAGTCTCTGATTTGTATGGCAATTGGTCTGTCATTTTGCCATACCTAACCACTTGATCTAAGTAGCTCATTCATTTAGTAAAAGAACAGACATAGTATTAAGCCACCATACTTGAATGAGTTCTTGTTATCCTTCTTGATCTTCTGTAAGTTTTCTAACAGTTGGTTCAGAAGAAGATCACATAGGTCATAATCAACATTTTCCCTTAGCATCTGATATGCTATATAAATTGTAGTTTCGGACATAGAATTCTCCCTGCTGGAATGATAGATTTTATAACCAATTATCATAGAGGTAAATTTGATATCCGAATCTGTGATATCTTCTATTGTCATGGCTCTTTTGTCAAATTTAGATCTGGTAGCCTCACTTATTGTTTGGTTCTTGATAGATTTGAGTGCAGGCAACCCACTAGATGAGTGCAATCTAGTTACTGCCCTAATAGCATCTTTTGTTATCTTGAAGGGCTTCATCAACCACATGAAATTGTCATGTATTCTGCTAAGAACATATCAGACCCATTCATCTTCTATAAAATAGGGAAAGTGGATGCAATATCCAAAATACTTATCCTGGAGGGCCTTGTATTGAGGTTTGATTTCAAAAGTTTCATCTATTAATTGTTTATGGTAGATATCCATCAGCTTAGATTCTCTGAATTCCTTAATATTGGCTTGGATGTACACCCTAACATCTTCTATGTGCAGAACCCCATGCAGAATGCTAGAAAAAGTGACTAAGGGATCAACTTCTAGGGACTTGTAGGGGTGTTTCTTAAACTTGGGTGTAGCCTATCAGTGATCTTAACAACCATTGGAGTAGCCATCTTTGCAAAAGATTTAGAGAGAGATATTCATAAATAGAAATACCTTTTTATGCTTTTAGGGTTCACAATAAGAGCTGGAATAGGTCACTGGTTGAATCAGATTCTGCGGTTGATCTTTGACAAAGTTGTAAAAACTTGATGCTGAGCTCTGATGCAGAGGCATCCACACTATAACATTCGCATATAGCATGGATGTCTGCAGCCCATCCTCATCATCATCATCATCTTCGCCATCATCATCATATTTCCTAAAACCAACAGCATCATCATATTTCGGATGATCACACTTATCCTCCTGCCGACTACTGTTCACCTCCTCCGTTTTCCTCCTAACATCATCATCATGATGTTCAACTACCGCAAACATCCTCCTGTTGCACTGTTCATCGGGCGCCGAACTCCATCGGCCTCATCATGTTATGCGACACTACCTTCGTCAGCAGGATAACCAATATCCGGTTGCCCCAAAGATCCTGATGACGACCACTTCAGCACCTTCCCTTCGATGCTCCACTAGCCGACGATACAAACAACAGCATCATGATCTGCTTTATCCGATTCTCTCGAAACCTCCTGATGATGTTAATACAACTTCCTGCTACGGACTTCCGCTGATACCTAAGCACTTAACAATGGCAGGATAAACTCTCATAGGGGGATATCTCAATATCCTGATGACGATGATGTCATATCCTGATGACGATGACGTCACCCAATATCCTGATGACCTCTTCAACACTTAGTCAAAAAAACAATCTTTCACTCTCGCATCTACTCGCGATATGCGGATGATTGGCACCCCTGATAGATGGTCCTGATGCCGATACGCTCCTCCTCGGCTCTCCTGATGATGATCACCCCGACGCACTTGCACTTCATGCACTCGAAAGCATCATGCTCTCCTCCACTTATCCGGATGACGATGCCCGAACTGACTGCAGGATATTCACCAAGATATCCTGATGATGCCGTTTTGACGAACTTCCTCACTTAGCGAAATTTCACTTTGCCGATCCTCCAGGGATGACCCGATCCACTCTCAGGGTGATCTTCCACACTCTGTCTTATCAGTTTGACCTAGCACATACCCATGCTAGGGTCTTCAACATCTGTCGACCGCGATCCTGCACACCTGCATGCAAACAAACAAACTACAACCTACCCTACTGTACATCACCATTCCACCGATCAGACGGATCAACCGATGGAACGGATCAGGAAATCCATGAAAACCTCTCAAACCAGCAAAGCGATTTAACAATGGAATCCAACCAGAGAGAGAACACAAACAGGATCACTTTATTTGATTTCAAAAGATGCAATACAATATGATGTTCCTCACACAGCACACTCAAGCTCCTCTGCGCAATACAATACTACCAATCGATGATATCTCTCTGTCTATACAATATCAACCGATCTCATGCTTAAATAGATTATCCTACGAGTACTACTGACTCGACTCCAAGCAGCTGGGAACTCTCCAGGCGGCTGGGAGATCCAACCGGACCCTACAGCATGACAGCTGTTCTAACAAACTTAGCTAAAATAGTAAAAGCCTGGTCAGCATGATCTTATCATGATCAGCGTGACCTTATTACATGCATTTGGTCTTAACAGACCTTCTTGGAAACACAAACAAGTCCTATAACAAACTAACTGCCTCATGAAGGCCAGCTGTTAGGTAGGTGCCTCTGCACCATACTCCCCAAAAGAAAAGAACTCATGTCCCATGAGTTTAGTATGTGGAAGTCCTCCACCTGTACACTTTGCTTTGTCAATAGTCTGACCTGCTCCAGCTTTATCTGCTGCTGACTCTTGGCTGCTCCAAGACTTCTGAACTGTAACTTGCTGTCTGGCAAGTAAATCCTCATGCCTGTTGATGTAGGCCTTTCTCTCACATACCCTATTTTTTCCAGGTTGCCTGACCAGAACCTCTGTCTGAACTACCTCTTGAACTTCAGAAATGTTCAACTCTATCTTCCTGTCAATCTTGATAGGACAAGCAATAGTCCCAACTATGACAACATCCTTGTCATTCTTCTGAACTGATGGTTGGTTGCACCTCTGTTTCTGCACCTGCTGCTGACCTCTGTCAGTCACAACTGAAACGTTCTTCAACTTGTTGTCTGTAACAACTCCTTTCCCTGCAGTGTCCTCAACTGCCTTCATGCCTTCTCCTCTAGGCATCTGCACAAATTCCTTCTTTCCCATTAAAATGATTTGGGCTGCCTTCTGTACTGCAGCTTTTGCCTGCAATGGCATCAACTTAATAATCTTCCCATCCTTCTTGATGGTGTAGGTATTAGCATACCCATCATACAGTACTCTCCTGTCAAATTGCCATGGTCTACCCAACAGTAGGTGACAACATTCCATAGGCAAAATATCACACAAAATTCTATCCTGATATGCTCCAATCTGGAAATCCACATATGCCTGTTCAGAGACAAAAAGTGATTGACTATCACTCACCCAAGATGCCTTGTAAGGGTGTGGATGTGGAATCCTTTCCAGCTTCAGTTTATCCACCATTTCCTGAGATACCATGTTGTCTGTTGAACCAGTATCAATGACAACCTTACATACTTTACCTTTACTCTTGCATGTGGTCTTGAAAAGAGCTCTTCTTTGCATCATATCCTGTGATGCCTGCAAACTAATTCTCCTTAGCATCAATGATTCTCCACTCTCTGGATATCCATAATTCTCAGGACCTCTGTTTGAACTCTGTGCACTTTCTTCTACTTTCTCTTCTTGCACAAGTTGTACTCTCTTGTCACTAGTTCTATCATTTCTGGATGATGAACCTTTGTTTTCTGGACATTTGAAAGATGGATGACCAAACTCTCCACAGGTGTAACACTTTCCTGAAAATGTAGTAGAACCTCTACCACCTCCAAATCTTCCTCTATTACCTTTCCATCCACCTCTGAAATTAGACTGTCCCTGTCCTTTACCAGTGTCTTCTTGACCCTCATTGGTTTGCTTTTGTGCAGGGGCTGCTCCTTTTCCCCTATGGTTTCCTCTTCCTCTCATGGACTTATCATGTCCTCTATTCATCTTTTCTTCAATCCTGATTGCCATTTGATAACAATCCTCCACATTCTTAGGGTTAGCTAAAACTAACTCATCCTGTATGTTAAACCTCAAACCAGCCAAGTACCTAGCCACCTTTTCTACCTCATTCTCATGATGACCAGATCTCATACTTAACAGATAAAATTCCTCAGTATATGCTTTCACATCCCTGTCTTTCTGCTTTAAAAATTGCAGCTTCTTAAACATCTGGATTTCATAATCCCTTGGCAAGAATTTACCTTTGATCCTTGCTACCATCTTATCCCAAGAAGTGATCTTAGACTTCCCTTGTTTCCTTCTCTCGGATTGTACATAATCCCACCATACCAAAGCATGACCTCCTAACTTGGTCTTTGCAATCTTTACCTTCTGATCTTCAGCAACATCTTCACATTCAAAGTGATTATCAAGTGCAGCAATCCAATCCAACAACTCATCTTCATTCAAACTTCCAGTATACTTGGTAACATCAACCTTTACCTTAGGTTTTTCACTCTGCACTGCCTTTAACAGTTTTGCCAATCTCTGGTCTTCAGCATCCAGATCTTCAGCTACCTCTTCATACTCTTCAACAGTATCTTCATCTTCTTCAGACTCACTGTCTTCCACTTCCCTCTTTTTGTTCTTTTCCAGGGCTGTCAGCCTGGCTTGAAGTGCTTCAGCAAGCTCCTTCATCTTCCTCATCTCTCTAGCATGTTTTTCCTTCATCTCCTGCAATTCCCTTGCAGTACCACTACCTTTAGGAGGCATTTTGTCAACCTCACAATCAACACACAACACACAATTCAACTCTACCTCTGCCCTTTCAGTGACAGAATCAACACACAACAGCCCAGATGTTTTGCTGAGCTCTGATACCACTATGATGCAGAGGCATCCACACTATAACATTCGCATATAGCATGGATGTCTGCAGCCCGTCTTCATCATCATCATCATCTTCGCCATCATCATCATATTTCCTAAAACCAACAGCATCATCATATTTCGGATGATCACACTTATCCTCCTACCGACTACTGTTCACCTCCTCCATTTTCCTCCTAACATCATCATCATCATGATGTTCAACTACCGCAAACATCCTCCTGTTGCACTGTTCATCGGGCGCCGAACTCCATCGGCCTCATCATGTTATGCGACACTACCTTCGTCAGCAGGATAACCAATATCTGGTTGCCCCAAAGATCCTGATGACGACCACTTCAGCACCTTCCCTTCGATGCTCCACTAGCCGACGATACAAACAACAGCATCATGATATGCTTTATCTGGTTCTCTCGAAACCTCCTGATGATGTTAATACAACTTCCTGCTACGGACTTCCGCCGATACCTAAGCACTTAACAACGGCAGGATAAACTCGCATAGGGGGATATCTCAATATCCTGATGACGATGACGTCATATCCTGATGACGATGACGTCACCCAATATCTTGATGACCTCTTCAACACTTAGTCAAAAAAACAATCTTTCACTCTCGCATCTACTCGCGATATGCGGATGATTGGCACTCCCGATAGATGGTCCTGATGCCGATACGCTCCTCCTCGGCTCTCCTGATGATGATCACCCCGACGCACTTGCACTTCATGCACTCGAAAGCATCATGCTCTCCTCCACTTATCCGGATGACGATGCCCGAACTGACTGCAGGATATTCACCAAGATATCCTGATGATGCCGTTTTGACGAACTTCCTCACTTAGCAAAATTTCACTTCGCCGATCCTCCAGGGATGACCCGATCCACTCTCAGGGTGATCTTCCACACTCTGTCTTATCAGTTTGACCTAGCACATACCCATGCTAGGGTCTTCAACATCTGTCGACCGCGATCCTGCACACCTGCATGCAAACAAACAAACTACAACCTACCCTACTGTACATCGCCATTCCACCGATCAGACGGATCAACCGGTGGAACGGATCAGGAAATCCATGAAAACCTCTCAAACCAGCAAAGTGATTTAACAATGGAATCCAACCAGAGAGAGAACACAAACAAGATCACTTTATTTGATTTTAAAAGATGCAATACAATATGATGTTCCTCACACAGTACACTCAAGCTCCTCTGCGCAATACAATACTACCGATCGATGATATCTCTCTGTCTATACAATATCAACCGATCTCATGCTTAAATAGATTATCCTACGAGTACTACTGACTCGACTCCAAGCGGCTGGGAACTCTCCAGGCGGCTGGGAGATCCAACCGGACCCTACAGCATGACAGCTGTTCTAACAAACTTAGCTAAAATAGTAAAAGCCTGGTCAGCATGATCTTATCATGATCAGCGTGACCTTATTACATGCATTTGGTCTTAACAGACCTTCTTGGAAACACAAACAAGTCCTATAACAAACTAACTGCCTCATGAAGGCCAGCTGTTAGGTAGGTGCCTCTGCACCAAGCTCTTCCTTTCTTCTTCTCAAATGCAAATGTGCAAGTGATGAGTAAAAGAACCCATTTATCTCTATGCAAACCCTAATTTCCTTTTGCAATAAATGCACAACTTAAGTCATCTGGTTGCCTTGTTATGAGAGAGATCTTTCTGAATCACTGAGATGCACTTAGAATCATTTTTAGTGATAACTGACAATGTATCTTCTTTAGTCCAATCATGCCATGAATCTACAGATCAAGATATTTCAATTTTGAATCATACCGGATCTGTCTATGAAGATCCTGCTTTACTAGATGGCTGTCAAACTAGATCAATCTTGGCTGATTAAATTCTTTAAAACTCCTTGTGGATCTTTCATATTTTTACCAAGGGTTATTTGGATATTTCTCTAAGAACCTTTTAATCTACAACATTCCATGTGCCACATTTAGGCATCAATTGACTATCTCGGGGAATTTATTTTCCTTTGTGACTCCCCCTGAGCCAGAGCTCATCTGTTTAGTTTCTGGAAGGAATATTAGCACCAGATTCTGGTGCAGATCCATCCCCAGCATTTTCTATACTCTTCTTCACCCAAATCTTGTTCATCTCCCTTTGAACTTCATCCCCATTCACTTTGCCTTTTCCTTTATCTTGATTTTGATTATGATGCATTGAACCCTTTTTATCCTGATTCTTACTTCTGAAGAATTTGGCAATATGACCAGATCTATTGCAATTGTAGAAAACAACGTTTCTTTGCATATTTGACTGATATCCTCTTGATCTGCATTGATTAGCCATATGTCTCATTCTATTGCATGCAAAGCATCTACCATTGAATAATTTGTTTATTTGCATATTTCTGCATTCATGAGATTTGTGACCATACCTTTTGTAATTGAAACATTGTCTGGAGAAGGATGAATTAGTCTGATTCATTCTTCTTCTGCACTGAGTTGCTTTATGACTAAAGTTGTTGCAACTGTAGAAGTATCCATTGAAGGATGGATATCTTTGAGCATTTGGTTGACTTACTGGAGATCTTCTAGGTCTATTCCTTGGATTTTCTAATCCAGAGTTCTTCTGACTGGATCCAGAGCTTTCACCTTTCTCATATCCCAAACCACGCTTGTCATCTACCCTCTTTTGGCTTTCAAGAAGAACTTCAAGTTGAGCTGAGCTTATCTTGAATTTCTCTTTGTATTCATTTGTTGTTTGAAGATCTTGTTTAAGAGTGTCTATCTGATTCTCAAGTTGTTCTTCATTATCTCTAGCTTCTTCAAGATCAGATTCTAGATGTTTGATTATTCTATCCATTTTGTGGCAGTCCTCTGACTTCTCCTTGAGAGATTGTTTTAGATTATCTTCAATTTTTCTTCTCTTCAATTTCTTGGGTGAATCTCATAACCCCTAATTCCATTTCATGTCTTACCATAAAGACCTCCTTTGATAGATTCACATAGCTTGTTTTTCTCATTTAGATCTTTATTAGTATCATTGGCTTCACTTTGACTTGCTAATTGTTGAAGTAGTTCCTTTCTCTTTTTCACAGAGATAATCAGTTTTTCTTTTAGCTCATTTATGAAATCATCAGCGTGTTTGAGTCTTTCTCTCAAGTTATTGACTTTAGAGTGAGATTGCTCAAGATCATCTAGGGCAGACTAAAGTTGTTCCTTCATACCATACATATCCATTGAGATTCCTAGATCTTCCTCAAGCTATTAGGCTCTATTTAGAGGAACTTGGCTCTGATACCAATTGTTGGAAACAAGGTAGATAACTAAGAGGGGGGGTGAATCAGTTATCTCTAATAACTTTATTTTATTTTTCCTTTTATAATTTGTGTAGCATAAAAAAAAATAAGCATATATAATCATGAGAGCAGAAATGAAATCAACACACATAACACAAGGATTTTAATGTGGAAAACCCTGTTAAGGGAAAAATCATGGGGTGACTAACCCAAGATTATATTCTCTATTAAAAGAATAAGTACAAAATGGCACTTGCCAATTAGGGCTCACTACCTGAGTACACTGCTCACAAGAGGCAGACTGCCTACAAGAGGCTCACTATCTACAATGTTTATAGAAGGTAACCAGGTGTTTGAACTGAAGAGAGACATCCATATATGTTGAGGTTCAGTTCTAGTTAGGCTCAATATACTGATCTAATGCACTTCATTCTTCCTCTACTTTTAGTGTTGTTGTTCTGTCACATATCAAACTTGTATTACTGCTTACACACTTATCTCTACCTTTCCTCACACACTATATCTACACACTCACACCTTCATATTGAAATCCATTTGGTATATATATCCGCACCAAGGATTTCAACATCTTTCTAGTCAGCAATAGGAATATTCAAGGTATTTACAAAACACTGATATGTCGGATGATTGCATGCTTAATATATGATCTGTATCAAAAACATAGACATAGAAGTCATCAATCAGACTGGCCAACCATGTATGATCCCTCAAATAGCTTGATTAACATCAATTACTCATCTGGATTGAAGTTTGATACTCTGCCAGTCAGTTCTTCCTCAGTCTGCTCTGCCTATCTGGAACCCAACACTCAGATGCTCATATCTTTTCCATGATTCATCACCAGAGGTTCAATCTCTGGAATATAGTAGTCATGATACTCCTCTTGACTTGCCCAAGTCCGCAACTTGTTGAGTTACCCCCTCTGAGAGATCTAGACCTGATTGTCAGACCTTGTTGCATACTTTGTTCTTGTTCACTGGACCAGAACACTCTTCAATCTGACTACTGGTATAGGCATACTATGCTCTACGGATGTGTGGGATAGACTTTGTTGCCATCAATGACAACAATCATGAAGCCACATAGTGTCTCTTGCCAACAAGATGGACTAAAGGAGCGGACAAAAGCCTTGATACATTAAAGCAGAAAGTCACAGAGCAACCTGTTTTGGCACTTCTAGATTTTAATAAGGTATTTCAGGTAGATTGTGATGCTAGTGGCAGTGTTATAGGAGTTGTTTTAAGTCAAGAAGGTAAGCTCATTGCCTATTTTAGTGAGAATCTTAATGATGCCAAGAACAAGTATTATGTTTATGATCAGAAATTTTACGCTATAGTTCAGGCTTTGAAGAAATGGAGACATTATTTGTTGCCAAAAGAGTTTGTTTTATATACTGATCATCAGGCCTTACAATATCTTAATAGTCAAGAAAAGTTGAACCAAAGGCATTTAAAATGGATTGAGTTTTTGTAGAGCTATACTTTTGTTGTGAAGCATAGGAGTGGGAAGTCCAATAGAGTTGTAGATGCCTTGAGCAGAAGGCAAAATTTGTTGACAGAAATGAAGATAGAGGTTGTTGGGTTCAATCTCAAGCTCAAGAATTTGTATCCAGAAGATCCAGATTTTGCAAAGGCTTGGAAAGCTTGTTTGAAACCTGTTACTTTGGACAGGACAAAATGGTTGGATTTCATAATCCAAGATGGCATGTTATTTAGAGGAAGCCAGTTGTGCATTCCAAGGATTTCCATGAGAGAGAATCTGATTAAGGAGAAGCATAGTGGGGGATTAGCTGGACACTTTGGTCGAGATAAGACCATTGCTATTGTTGGTGAAAATTATTATTGGCCACAGTTGTAGTAGGATGTGAGGAAATTTGTGCAGAGTTGTAGAGTGCGTTAGATGGCAAAAGGAACAAGTCATAATACAGGGTTATATCATCCATTACCTATACCAGAGAAGCCATAGGATGATATTAGTATGGATTTTGTTCTTGGTTTGCCAAGGATATAGAGAGTTCATGATTCTATTTTTGTGGTGGTGGACAGATTCTTGAAGATCACACATTTTATTCCTTGCAAGAAGACTAATGATGTTGTTCATATTGCAAAGTTATTTTTCAGGGAGGTGGTAAGATTACACAGTCTACCAAAGAGCATAGTTTTAGATCGAGATACCAAGTTTGATGGTTATTTTTGGAGGACATTGTGGAAGAAGTTGAAGATAGATTTGAAGTTTTTTCTCCACACCATCCATAGATTATTGGATAGATGGAAGTGGTGAATAGGAATTTGGGTAACCTGCTACGATGCTTAGTAGGAGACAAGCCCAAGGGATGGGATTTGATTTTACCACAAGTAGAATTTGCTTACAAAAATTCTATCAATAGGAGTACTAGTAAATCACCATTCCAGATTATATATGGCATTAGCCTAAGAAATGCTTCTGAGTTAAGGAAGATGGATAAAGGAGAAAAGATAAATGTTGAAGCTAAAGACTTTGCAGAACATTTGAAGAATTTGCATGAAGAGGTGAGAAAGCACATTAATAAGATGAATATTTAGTACAAGGCTAAGGCAGATCAAAAGAGGAGATATAAGGAGTTCCAGGTAGGAGATGAAGTCATGGTTCACTTGAGAAAAGAAAGGTTCCCAATTGGGACATACAATAAGTTGAAAATGAAGAATTTAGATCGTGTAGAATCGTGAAGAAGCATGATTCAAGAAATGCATATGAGGTAGAGATGCCAAGTGGGATCAATATTTCCCCTATATTCAACATTGCTAATTTAACAGAATATCATGAAGGTGGCACAAAGGATGGACCAACAGAAGAACAATGGAGTATTCTGGCATCTACTTCAATGGAGGAGATATAAGAGATCTTGGATAGCCGTGTGGGAAGAAGTACCTAGAACAAGCAATATGAAGAATATCTGGTGAAATGGAAAGAAAGGCCTGTTGAAGATTCTTCTTGGTTGTCTAAGGCAGAGGTTGGCCATTTGGGTTTTCCTCAAACAAACACCTGAGACGTGACAGGGTCACTTCTCAAATTACCCTACGTGTCTGATGCAGGAGCATCTAGTGGTGTAAGGACAATCTTGCATCACCCAAATAGAAGTTAATATAAAATCATTGCAGTTTTTTTCATTTATTTCCATAATTAGTGTTTCTGGTTCCATAATCTCCTAAATAATGATGTAGGATGTTCAATTTTTCCAAATTACTAAAAATAGCAAACTACAAGTTTTGGAAAGTTTGACTGCTATTTTAAGAAAGTTTGTATTTGGGTATGGATTGAAGTGAAAAGTTACAGAAATATTCATAATTGAAATATAAGACCTTTGGTGAAGGAATCAGGTAAAGATCATTTGTGAGCTGAAATATATTAAAGTTTTGTTTTCTAAAAAGCCCCTAAAAATTTATGAAACAAGATATGAGGCACCAAAACATCCCATAACATCCTAAAAAATTGACAAAAATCTGTTTATGTATTTGCAACGTGATAGTTCACATCGCGAGATTTCTGATGCTTAAAATAGTTCGTCAATCGGACACCCAGATCAAAAGTTATGCTTCTCAGAAGTTGACCCACTTTTGGAGGCAGTTGCAAATTTTGAAATTTAGCTGGAGGCTACCAAAAAGTGCTATTTATGACTATTTTTAGAACCCTGGGCAGTAGTAGAGTTAAGGGGGGAAAGTTTAGAGTTAAGAATATGTGGGAAAACAAAAACCCTAGCTGATTTGGGGTTATAGAAGGCAGAAGATTCTAGAGCCTGGTGATGTATAGTTGTAGTGTGTTGCAGCCAGTGGAGGATTGCTTCCTCTGATTGTAATTGAGCTTCTGTAATGTAATAAGTTGTCTAAATCAATAAAGAAATATTCTATTTTCTATGTATCATTTTTGTTGTTGTGTTTTTTATGATTTACCCCCTTCATCATTTTTGCTTCCATGTTTGCTCCCATTTTTGCTTCTAGTTTGTTCCCAGTCATGCTTCTTGTTTTGCTTCTAGTATGCCATCAAAAATAGATTCTTTTTTGGCTTCCTAATTGATGCCAAGTTTTGCTTCCATTATGACATCCTTTGTTGCTTCTAGTTTGGCTTCCGATTTTGCTTCTAGTTTTTCTTCTTATGTTGCTTCTAGGTTTGCTTCCAATTTTGTTTCTAGTTTTGCTTCTTGGTTTGCTTCTGGTTTTGCTTCCAATTTTGCTTCCATTTTTGCTTCCAATTTTGCTTCCAGTTTTGCTTCTAGTTTTGCTTCCAGCTTTGCTTCTAGATTTACTTCCAATTTTGCTTTTGATATAACGTCACTTGTTGAATCTAGCTTTGCTTCCATTTTTGCATCTTTATTCCAAAAAGGGTGAGTGGGCCAATCTTGCTTTCTAACCACCCCATCTTTCACCTTATAGCCTAGCTTAACCTGATACCCCCTAGTTTTTTAGTAGGTCCATCTTATTCTATCCTCTTTATGAGAAAAGCTCATAGACCCATTTGATAGAATACTCTCTAACTCACTGATCTACGCTCCATCCACTTGAAGACCCCTAAAGCATTTGAAATATTTTATAGGATAACATTTATAAAGAATTTTTAGGGAAATGGACATCCATACAAATTAACAACATCATTATACTTATTAAATCTCCATCAACAATATCCAATATATATAAAATAACAAGATAATTATTATAACATGATCATCATCTATAATTAAAACAAGTGAGTCAAATATCTATAATTTAATTGAATTTGACAACATCTATCTTGAGCAGTAAATTAAAATCATCATACATAATAAATATCCATCCAAAAATCATCGACCACTTTCAATATATATAAATTGACAAGTCAATACTGATAAGATCATCATCATATATAACTAAAACAAGTTAAAGTCAAATATGCCAGTAGATCAATAACATGTCAAAATGATACATGTCCAACAATTAACATAAGTCAAAATGACACATGTACAAATGATATAAGTAAAAATGATAAATTATGTAACTCAAAATGATACAAGTCAAGATGACACATGTCCAAATGATATAAGTCAAAATGATACATGTCAAAATGGTACAACTCAATAATATGGTACTGCAGGCCGTGAAAATGATACATATGATAGTAACCATGAAAAGAGGCATCATAACAATATATCAGCAATGATCCATTATGCAGTCTATATGATCATGAATGTCACTAACTACTACCAGCAACTGCCTCATCATCATCACCACCATCGTGATCATCATCATCATGATCATCGTCATCGTCGTCATCATCTTCTTCAGCCTCGGTGTCTTCTATACCTGTGTCATCATCATCTACTACCATGTGATCTGTACCAGCACTAACATATTCTGGATCTATATCATGAGGATCACCTTGATCTTCTAGAAGACCCGTGTTCTACAAAAAAAACATTTAAAATGAAAATTTATTATTTATTTCATGCAATAATTTATTTTTCTATTATATATCTAATATTACAACATATGAAATGAAACCATAATCATATTACATCATATCAAAGTGCACATACCATAATAAAATTTCAAAAAAGTTATAGGTAATATGTCATTCCAATGATGTAAAACATGCAACAATTCTAATAAACATTAGTAAAGATCATAAAAAAAATTGTTATACAATTTAACTATCAACTGTAAATTCTATTACATAACCTTAAGTGCCAACCCTCTGCATTTTGTGCTATATATGATTATGTTTGCCTTGAAGATCCTTTGAGAGTTAATTGGTTTATATATCTTCTTCTCCTATATCTCAGATGAGGAACATATTGAACATGATGAAAGGCTAGAGTCCATCCTGACTCTAACTCAAATACAACTGAACCCTCTCTTCTACCAACTTCTCCTTCTGTGTGGATCCCACACCTCACCAAGCATCTAGTAGCTACTGAGCTAGGTGGCTGAAATAGATCACACTCCCTTGTCATATTGCATGTGGCACCACTGTCTAGATACCACCCATCTCAGGAAATCTCCTCTGAAGCATAATGACTAAATTTAACCTTTGTAAGGTAAGAGGCAATGTCTTCACCAGCAAGCATCTGAATCCTCCGAAGCTTCTCCTTCAGAACCATGATTCTGCTCTCATGCTTGGCCTGAAATAGTGAAGAAAGGGATATTAGTTATACTTAGTTATACTTATTAAATAACTACAAAAACAAACTTTTATTGTTGTTTAATACCACTCCCACTGATCTTAATTTTTCCACCCCTTTTAATACCACATTTCTAAGTGAGGACTATTGTCAAACATTTCATATGTCATCTCTGTTTGCTAATTTTAGTTGGTTGTAGGTGTTGGTCTGAGTTTAAAGTCTTAAATAGTGTATTTTGAGGTGTTAATTTACCCAAGAACTCACCACAATCATAGGAATGTTATCCCTGGATGTGGGTATTCTTCAGCAAATTGTGCCAGAAACCAACCCTCCCCTCCTCACGGCAACCGGTGACCATAATCCTGAGACAGCTGGCATGTAGCATGGTAGCAGGCCAAGGTACACGGGCACCTGGCCTACCAATCCATCCAACTCCAATTTTTAATTCCCCTCACTTCTATGTGGGCTGTTGTTTCCCCCCTCCAACATTGGCGGCGATGGTGAGTAAATGTGCCTTCAGATAGCACACTTTGATGGCTTCTACGTTGGATTTGGGCCTGCCCTTTTCAATGGATTGAGTCTCATCATGGGGATGGTGGATACTCTTCCAAATTCGAGTGGAGCTGGTGATGGGAGCTGCCAATTCAGTGTAGGTTATAGTTTGTGGCATTCTAGAGCCTGTCATGGAGCACTTGGTCTCCATTGGCTCACACATGTTCATTCATCACTTTTTGACATAGATTAACCTTCTTATCACCACACATGGGACTTGATTTGGCATTGGCACATATGTTGAGGCATGATAGAGATGACATAGTACCCTTTCACACATGTTGAGGCATAATGGAGGTTGTTTATTGGTTCATGCATGGATTATTTGGTCTACTTGACCCACACGAGATACTTTATTATTTTTCTATGTGGAGTGGCCCTTCATCTTCTATAGGTGTGGGGTTGATCTAGCATTTGGGCACACGTGTTCATGCATGAGAGCACTATTTTATGGTTTTTTGGTGCTTGGAGTCTAGCGCCACCCCCTCTCTCTATAGGAATTAGGTTTGGCTTTAACACCAAACACTCTCTCCATAAGACCTATGTGGTGGTTCAAGGCCCTGTGCCACATCACCCATGGGTCCTAGAAGTGGATGTTACAACAAAAGTGCCTAGTTTTCAACCCTAAAACATAGCCTAAACCTCAAGAGGAGGAGTTAGACAATTAACTTCTAGGAAAACTAAATGGTACCCTTCCATCAGCCTCAAGGGTTCATTAAAAAAGATAGTGGCCCTAGCTAGCAGGCTATATGGGGAGAAGGATGCTTCCCATTTTCAAGAATTCTAAGTCTCATTGCTACATATGTTTCTTAAAGAAGGGCCAATTTTAAACTAGGTAGTTGTTTTGTCACTCACTTTGTGCAATGAAATTTAATGAGTTGAGTCTCCTCCAGTGGGCACAAAGCCAAAATTCTATACAACCTCTTACTTGTGTTATATTATTTGTGCAGCTAATAAATTCTTTGGGGATGAATTGGACATGGAGCATCCCATATGATTTTGTCCATGTTTATTGCTAGGACTGATGGGAGCACAAATATTCATCCAAATATGAGCACATCTATGACCGATTCTTTGCTCCCTTGCATAAGCTATTATTTGAGAAAAGGTTCCTTAGGTTGTCTAAAGACATGATCAAAATCTTGGAGAACCTGAAAGATTACTCCCTATACGAGTTGTTAACATATGGGAATATCTATGGCACCACAAAGGCACCCCATACTTTTCCCAAGCATGTACCTAACATGTTGATCAAGAAGTTGCATGTCATACTATACTCTTGAGATTTAATGAAGCCATGGAAGCAATGGTAATGGATGTAGATGATATGGATGTAGATGAAGCCAGTGAAAAGGCCTCCAACTTGGTGGAATGGGTGTAGGTAGCATGTATTTCATGTTCACAATGTTGCAGGAGTAGGGGATGGTGTTATGTGCAAATTTGGTGATGCCCTAGTCCATTTAACCTCATGTATTTAGCATAGAAGTGCATAAGAGTTAGGGTTTGAAGTAGAACTCTTAAATAGTGGTTGGAATTTATTGGAATGGTGTTGATAGACATCATAAGACATGTCTGAGCCATTGGCATGAAGTTTGGAAACTGAGGGGTTGAAGACCTTGTGGTGACCTAGTTGAACAAGCCTAATTAGACCTTTTGTCAAATGGGATAGTCAATTTTAGAGCCTTGTGTTACAAAACAACCATACCTAAGTTTTGGATATGTTTAAAAACTCCCAAAAGGGTACTCAAAATAGTTTTTAGATTGTGGGTTTGAGGTCTGCTCTACAAGTTATGTTAGAAAAAACTAATTTGTTGTCCTACTTAGCCTAGAGTCAATTTGGCAATCTAGAACAATTGAAGTTTTCTAGCCCTAAGTTCTTGTGCATTCCTAACACTTATTATTTGTCATTCTCATTCCATTGAGAGACCTCCTAATGTTGATTTACCTATTGAAGCATAAATGACCCATTAGGGGTTGAAACCTAGTTTGCATCCACTGAAGGTTATGAGCAAGAAAACACCAAATCTTGTTATGAGATGTTGAAATCTTGAAACCACCCCTGCTTTGCATCACAAGGAAGCACTCCTTGAGATACCATGTTTGAGAGAAAAGAAGATAAATCAAATCAACATGGGACTAAGTTACTCAAATGATACAACTCATAACTTAAATGAGGACACTTAAGAGATATTATGATGCAGAGGCATCCACACTATAACCTTAACACACAGCATGGATGTCTGCAACCCTTCATCATCATCATCATCATCATCATCATCATCATATTTACTCTTTACACTGTCAGCATCATCACATTTACTGTCGCCGACCAATATCCTCCTGCAGACAAGCCTTCGCACTTTCGCATGTCAACAGCATCATCATATTCAGCAGCATCATCATGTTCGGCAAGTGCGAACATCCTCCTGACATCCACTGTTCATCTCACCGACAACTTCGACCTTCACTATCTTCAGCATCATGATGTTCAACATCATGTTCATCAGCAGGATAAAGAACATCCGGTTCCTCCCATTTATCCTGATGATGACAAACCTTAACTCCACGCACCGTCCCCTCGACGCTTACGTCACCCCAATATCCTGATGACGATTATCCTGATGACGATGACGTCACATGCAGCTCCTCAATATCCTGCTGCTCCACAATATCCTGATGACGTATATCCTGATGATGATGACGTCATATCCTGCTGTTGGCCAAACTTAGCTTTTTCAGGCCCGCGATCAACCTGATCTTCTTCCTTATGCCGATACGCTCCTCCTCGGCAACTCCTGATGATGATCACCCCGACGCACTTTCACTTTATGCATTCAACTGCATCATGCTCTTCTCCACTTATCCGGATGACGATGCCTGAAGCGACTGCAGGATATATGCAGAAATATCCTGATGATGCCGTTTTAACGAACTTTCAGCCTTAGCGAATTTTCACTTCGCCGATCCTCCTGGGATGACTCGATCCACATTCAGGGTGATCTTCCACACTCTATCAGCTCGACCTAGCACATACCCATGCTAGGGTCTTCAACATCTTTCAACCGCGATCATGTACACCTGCATGCAAAAAGAAAGCAAACTAAATCCTATCCTACTGTACATAACCATTCCACCGATTCGACGAATCAACCGGTGGAATGGATCAGTAAATCCATGAAAACCACCCAAACCAGCAAATCGATTAGATAATGGAATTCAACAGAGGATGAACACAAACAGGAACTCTTATTCGATTTCAAAAGATGCCAATACAATGATCAGTCTCTCTCTCAGTCTCACTCTCGCAAAGTCTGATCGATGATATCTAATACCAACCGATCCTCATGCTTAAATAGATTTTCCTGCGAGTACTACTGACCCGACTCCAAGCGGTTGGGAAATCTCTCCAGGCGGCTGGGAGATCCAACCGGACCTACAGCATACAGCTGTCCTAACAAACTATCTAAAAATAGTAAAAGCATGGTCAACATGATCTTAGTATGATCAGCATGACCTTATTACATGCATTTGGTCTTATCAGACCTTCTTGGAAACATAAACAAGACTCAAACTAACTAACTGCCTCATGAAGGCCAGCTGTCAGGTAGGTGCTCTTGCACCATACTCCCCAACAGAAAAGAACTCATGTCCCATGAGTTTGGGTTGTGGAAGTCCTCCACCTTTACACCTTGCCTTTGCAATATTCTGACCTGTTCCAGCTGTATCCTCTGCTGGCTCTTGGCTGCTCCAAGACTGCTGAACTGTAACTTGCTTTTTGGCAAGTAAATCCTCATGCCTGTCAATGTAGGCCTTTCTCTCACATACCCTGTGTTTGTCAGGTTGTCTGACCAGAACCTCTGTCTGAACTGCCTCTTGAACTTCTGCAATGTTCAATCCTATCTTCCTTTCAACCTTTATAGGACAAACAATAGTCCCAACTATGACAACATCCCTGTCATTCCTCTCAACTGGTGGCTGTGTGCAAACCTGTTTCTGCACCTGCTGCTGACCTCTGTCAGTCAAAACTGTAACTGTCTTCAACCTGTTGTCTTTAACAACTCCTTTTCCTGCAGTATCTTTATCTGCCTTTATGCCTGCTCCTCTAGGCATCTGCACAAATTCCTTCTTTCCCATTAAAATGATTTTGGCTGCCCCCTGTGCTGCAGCATCTGCCTGCAATGGCATCAACAGAATAGTCTTCCCATCTTTCTTGATGGTATAGGTATTAGCATACCCATCATACAGTACCCTTCTATCAAATTGCCATGGTCTACCCAACAGTAGGTGACAACATTCCATGGGCAAAATGTCACACAAAACCCTATCATGATATGCTCCAATCTGAAAATCCACATATGCCTGTTCATAGACAAAAAGTGATTGACTATCACTCACCCAAGATGCCTTGTAAGGGTGTTGATGTGGAATCCTTTCCAAATTCAGTTTATCCACCATTTCCTGAGATACCATGTTGTTTGTTGAACCAGTATCAATGACAACTTTACATACTTTACCTTTGCTCTTGCATATGGTCTTGAAAAGAGCTCTTCTTTGCATCAGATCCTTTGATGCCTGCAAACTAATTCTCCTTAGCATCAATGATTCTCCCTCCTCAGGATATGCATAATAGTCAGGCTCCTTATCCTTTGGATAAGTGTTTGAACTCTGCACACTTTGCTCTACTTTCTCTTCTTGTACAAGTTGTACTCTCTTGTCATTTGTTCTATCATTTCTGGATGATGAACCCTTGTTCTCTGGACATTTGAAAGATGGATGCCCAAACTCACCACAGGTGTAACATTTGCCTGAAAATGTAGTAGAACCTCTACCACCTCCAAATCTTCCTCTATTACCTTTCCATCCACCTCTGAAATCAGACTGTCCCTGTCCTTTACCAGTGTCTTCTTGACCCTCATTAGTTTGCTTTTGTGTAGGGGCTGCTCCTCTTCCCCTCATATTGTTTCCTCTTCCTCTCATGGACTTATCATGTCCTCTATTCATCTTTTCTTCAATCCTGATTGCCATTTGATAACAATCCTCCACATTCTTAGGGTTAGCTAAAACTAACTCATCCTGTATGTTCAATCTCAAACCAGCCAAGTACCTAGCCACCTTTTCTACCTCATTCTCATGATGACCAGATCTCATACTCAATTTATAAAACTCCTTAGTATATGCCTTCACATCCCTTTCCTTCTGCCTTAAAAATTGCAGCTTCTTAAACATCTGAATTTCATAATCCCTTGGCAAGAATTTACCTTTGATCCTTGCTACCATCTTATCCCATGAAGTGATCTTTGACTTCCCTTGTTTCCTTCTCTCAGATTGTACATAATCCCACCATACCAAAGCATGACCTCCTAACTTGGTCTTTGCAATCTTTACCTTCTGATCCTCAGCAACATCTTCACATTCAAAGTGATTATCAAGTGCAGCAATCCAATCCAGCAACTCATCTTCATTCAAACTTCCATTATACTTGGAAACATCAACCTTTACCTTAGGTTTATCACTCTGTACTGCCTTTAACAGTTTTGCCAATCTCTGGTCTTCAGCATCCAGATCTTCAGCTACCTCTTCATACTCTTCTACAGCATCTTCATCTTCTTCAGACTCACTGTCTTCCACTTCCCTCTTTTTGTTCTTTTCCAGGGCTGCAAGCCTGGCTTGAAGTGCTTCAGCAAGCTCCTTCATCTTCCTCATCTCTCTGGCATGTTTTTCCTTCATCTCCTGCAATTCCCTTGCAGTACCACTACCTTTAGGAGGCATTTTGTCAACCTCTCAATCAACACACAACACACAATCAACTCTACCTCTGCCCTTTCGGTGACAGAATCAACACACAACAGCCCAGACCTTTTGCTGAGCTCTGATACCACTATGATGCAGAGGCATCCACACTATAACCTTAACACACAGCATGGATGTCCGCAACCCTTCATCATCATCATCATCATCATCATCATCATATTTACTCTTTACACTGTCAGCATCATCACATTTACTATCGCCGACCGATATCCTCCTGCAGACAAGCCTTCTCACTTTCGCATGTCAACAGCATCATCATATTCGGCAGCATCATCATGTTCGGCAAGCGCGAACATCCTCCTGACGTCCACTGTTCATCTCACTGACAACTTCGACCTTCACTATCTTCAGCATCATGATGTTCAACATCATGTTCATCAGCAGGATAAAGAACATCTGGTTCCTCCCATTTATCCTGATGATGACAAACCTTAACTCCACGCACCGTCCCCTCGACGCTTACGTCACCCCGATATCCTGATGACGATTATCCTGATGACGATGACGTCACATGCAGCTCCTCAATATCCTGCTGCTCCACAATATCCTGATGACGTATATTCTGATGATGATGACGTCATATCCTGCTGTTGGCCAAACTTAGCTTTTTCGGCCCGCGATCAACCCGATCTTCTTCCTTATGCCGATACGCTCCTCCTCGGCAACTCCTGATGATGATCACCCCGATGCACTTTCACTTTATGCATTCAACTGCATCATGCTCTTCTCCACTTATCCGGATGACGATGCCCGAAGCGACTGCAGGATATATGCAGAAATATCCTGATGATGCCATTTTAACGAACTTTCAGCCTTAGCGAATTTTCACTTCGCCGATCCTCCTGGGATGACCCGATCCACATTCAGGGTGATCTTCCACACTCTATCAGCTCGACCTAGCACATACCCATGCTAGGGTCTTCAACATCTTTCAACCGCGATCCTGCACACCTGCATGCAAATAGAAAGCAAACTAAATCCTATCCTACTGTACATAACCATTCCACCGATTCGACGAATCAACCGGTGGAATGGATCAGTAAATCCATGAAAACCACCCAAACCAGCAAATCGATTAGATAATGGAATTCAACAGAGGATGAACACAAACAGGAACTCTTATTCGATTTCAAAAGATGCCAATACAATGATCAGTCTCTCTCTCAGTCTCACTCTCGCAAAGTCTGATCGATGATATCTAATACCAACCGATCCTCATGCTTAAATAGATTTTCCTGTGAGTACTACTGACCCGACTCCAAGCGGCTGGGAAATCTCTCCAGGCGGCTGGGAGATCCAACCGGACCTACAGCATACAGTTGTCCTAACAAACTATCTAAAAATAGTAAAAGCATGGTCAGCATGATCTTAGTATGATCAGCATGACCTTATTACATGCATTTGGTCTTATCAGACCTTCTTGGAAACATAAACAAGACTCAAACTAACTAACTGCCTCATGAAGGCCAGCTGTCAGGTAGGTGCTCCTGCACCATATTAAAAGACAATGGTCATTAATTAAAAAATGCGATGAAAATAAAGCATGAATGTCACCCACTGCCCTTTAAGGCAAACAATATTTTTTTCCTCAACATGAAATAATGGGACAATTGAGTGGGATCTAGGGCCAATAGAGAAGCACTTTAGAACTCATCCTACGCATCAATAAACAACTCAACACAAGAAATACAAATTGACATATTAACACAACAATATCCAACTAAGTTATTGAAAGTCAACTATTGATACCTCGTTCTCCATCCAGAAACAAAATTAGTCCAATTTTTTCTTTGTAACATTTCCTTTTCAAATTGCATTGGATGCCGGCCATATTTCTCCTCTTGTGCACATGGACTAGTTAAACTAATTAATATGCAATCATTTACTTTTTTCTAGGAAATAAAAAATAACAATTAACATATTAAATATACTTACAAATGTACAGATCAAGGCCTGTAAACCTTTCTGGCCATTGTGATGCATGGCACAAAGTTTGTCAAGCCTAGCCTTAGAGGCCTTGTCTTGAAACATATACTAGTTTAATTTAACTATGCACAAATAAAATTTAAAAATTGTTTAATACATTTGATATAATCTTATGAGCAAATTCAAATACCTACGTACTCTCCTCACCAGACTTCCTCTGTGTATCAGACTTCTCATATGCTTTTACAAGCTCTTTCCATACTTTCACACTTACATCAATTGGCCTTTTTTTGAGCCTTAGCTTGGGAGGGATTTTCTTTATCTTCTTTATTTGGTTGCACCAAAATCTCTTAAAATTTTGAGACATTCGTAGCTTTATCTTCTTTACAGACCAACCTGTGCCAAATTCAGTCTCCATGTCATGGATAACTGCTTTTTGCAAGTGCATGGGTATCTTTGAGAATGGAAAATGTAGATGGTCTTTGAACCATTGAAGGCATGATTCCTTCAACCAATTCACAAACATTTTTCTAGCATCTGTCATTTAGACTTCCCCTTAAATGACATCATATTCTATCTTGGTATCTTAGCTACCAATGCAAGATGCAAAACATGGCATGGTGGAAGAAGTTTGTGTCCCAAGAGTGGCTGGGACATTGGAAGTCTCTACTCCCTATTCCACATTCTTAGAGTTTATTGTTATTGATTTCCTTTTGGATCTTTTGCTCAATCCAGGATTGGTTGGGGAATCAATTGATTCCCTTTGACATGATTGATTTGGTTGCAATGTTTCAAGGGCTTTACTAGATCATTTTTCTATGTATTTGGCAAGCATTATCAAGTCCACACCATCCAATTTGTTCACTGCCTCTACCCCCAATATGGAAGCCAATGCCTCTTTATCTTTGTCAGTCTCATGTCCCTATATATATAATTCTTCTTTTAAACTTAGAAATAAAAAACTAAAAACTGAAAATCAAAGAAACAATGGAAACATTTACAAATCTATAAATTGACAATGAATTACCTCATTGTGGCCAGAGTCTACTCCCTTTGCTTGACATTTTGAGGTGACATAGGGCAAATTATTTTCATCTAGTCTTTGGAGGCAAACAAAGTACACACTGCCAGGTATGAATTAACAGTGTGCTTGACCAATCATACAAGCAGCTACAGAAATATAAAGTTAAATCTCTTTAGTATAACTTCTTTGAATTTACTTTGCAAAGACATTAGCAATGAGGTTTACCTGAAAGTGTAACCATGTCCATAACAGACAATCCTTGAGCATGAAATGCTAAGATGAGAGAGTTGAGGCTTGAACTAGGGCCTGGAAGAAGGTTGTTTGCACCACTTTCACTTATCATTATTGAATCTCGCCTTCCAAGCCTTACAGCCCATGATGGACCTCCCAACTACCAATTATAAGCACAAATTTCTAATGTCATTATAGAGGAGAGAAGGAATAATTTGTCTATAACATTAGAAAAAAATGTAAGTGAAGGCAGAGGAGTGCAAAAATATTTACTTGGACAATAGAATCACCAGTGACTGTTGCCAAAATATCAGCTCAGGAAACAATGCCACTGCACACATTCTCAATCTGAGTTTTAATTTTATCAATGACCTTAGAACTCTTTTCTCCTCTAAATGTTATTGTGTCATCCAAGAATACAGACCCTAAACATTTAGCTATATTGGAGAGCAAACCCTAAACATTTAGCTATATGGATAATAAAAATGTAGATATAAATGATTTAGAAAACATTTTCATTACATTAACAAAATAGTCGTGAAAGTGAAGGTGAAGCAACAATACTGCTAGGTATGAATTAACTTTATATTATTTTGTGTTTTTTTGTTGTGTGGTATGTTTTAACACAGGCGAGAAATTTTTATTTTTTTATTTTTTTCTTTAGTCGGCACTATAGTCGGCATAGTTTTTAACGCAGGTGGGAATTTTTTATTTTTATATTTTTGATTCATTAGACGACGCTATAGTCGGCATAGTTAACGCCGACTTTAGCACTGACTTTCAGCCCTCAATGTAATCTCTTTGGGGTGCCAAAGGCAGTGCAAAGTGCACCTAATTTAGCACCTAGTTGTGCCAAACCAAAATGTTCCTCATGCAAACATTTGGAATTGAGGTAAATGTTTAAGTAGTAAATGTTTTATAACATTGGAATCTAGTGTGACAATGACATACTGCCAACTAGCTTGGAAAAAATGGATACATCTTAGAAACTTTACATAATAAAAACAGAATTTGATGGAACTTAAAAAAAGTTGTATTGTGTTTTAGTAACTTGAAAACCAAACTCTTTTACCTATCAAACAAATAAATTCAAATCTCATGCCTTCTCTTGGTTAATGAAGACATACATGCTAGCTAAATCAATCAAGATGTCAAAGGTTTTAGCTAGTGGCTAGACTTCCATGCAATACTAATTATGAAAACATAACATATTAGGCTACAAATATGATTTCCATACAGCATAAAGTAGGTCATGCTATGTATCAATCTTTCATTAAAGTTGTAGTAAATTGTTAAGTCTTATATGGGTTGAGCCATTTGTAAATATTTGTTGGCTTTTATTTGATGAGGGGATTTCTACATAACCAAGCCAACTACTTTCACCATGGCCTCTATGGAGGATAAACACCAATCATGAAAAATAAAAAATCAAGAATTAAAGTTTTGGATCTTATCTAAGATAAATATTCTCACAGTATCCAATGTAAAGTAGGTTTCAATCAAGAATAAGGAATCCAATCTCTAGTTTTTGAAGAGAAAATATCTAGGGTTTTAATGAATTTTGTTTTAATGAATTTGTGGAAGAAGTGTAAGGTAGAGAACCAGCTAAAATTATTACTAATAGGTTTTCTTTCATCTAGGATAACAAGGGACCATGGAAGGGATGTTCAGCTAAAATTATTAGTAATAGGTTTTATTTGTAATCAGCCTGTAAATAAATGTCTTTTTGATATGAATTTGTAGTCATCTTGTAATCATACGATTTGAGCTCTAGTTGTCAAGATTCCACGTGTAAACTTTTTGTGAAGAGAAAAATGTTGCAATGTCCTATTTTGTTTTTCATAGTGCATCTTAATGAAAAGCGAGCGTATTAACAAGATAATTTTAATAATATTCTCTTGGTGCATAGCTGTTATGTGACTATTGTCATTGTTGTGTATTACAGGATCCAGAGGAGGCCATGGAGAGAGGACGTAGATGACATAGAACTACTAAATCACAGAGAGGAAAGTGGGTGGAAATAGATATGACAATGGAATCTATAGATACAATAGAGGTAAGAAGAGAAAGCAACCTCAACCAAAGGAAGAAGGTGTTTATGAATTTACAAATACTACAACATAGAGGAGATAAAGTCATTTTTTTGTCCATGAGGTCTCTGAGGTCAAACTTATTAGTTGAAAATGCACAAGAATGGTGATTAAATGTGATTCTATGATCAAGGGAAAAGTTTGAAAATTAGGATGGCCAAAACATGATATCAATATGTCAAATATATGACTAAAGTGAGGTTTTGTGTTGGATAGCATATTCGTTGAAATGATATAATTGGTGTACTAAACATTATTTACTATGTTGTGTATTATAGGGGCCATATGAGGCCACGGTAACAGATCATGTCATATCAAATGAGGACACAATGGATGAAGTGGGACATCAGGTACTCAAACTTTGACTCAACTTAGGAAAAAATAATCTGATGGCATTTTGTGATATGTCCATCTTTTTTCACAGTATTGTTAAAATTTATAATGTATATCCAATCTTGACATAAATTAATGCATGTTGTTGATTATTTTAGATGGAGATTGGAGCAAATGCAGAGCTTGAGCATTCAACTAGCAAAAGAACAAGATATGTACGTGGACATGGACCTAAAACTATTAAATCACATAGAGGACAGTGGGTGAAAGAGGATATGACAATGGATCCTGTAGACACAACAAATGATTGCACTGAACATGAGGTTAGTCAGGGCTATAGTACATGGGATGAATACTTTGAGAAAATTGTTGTTTGTGGATGTTCTATATGTCGTGGAGAGAAACAATTCAAATGAGTGATTGTACAAAGACATTACATATATGATGAGATTCTAATTGGTAGTATGTGTGAGGCCTACTTTTTACACTACTGTTCATGAGACTATTTGCAGTGAATTTTATTATTATTTTATGTTGAGAGACTTATGTTCTGGAATCTTTCTTATTAAACCTAACTAATTTTAAGGAAATAATTGTGCGATGATAAGTTAGATATTGTTTTGAAGAAAATGATGAATGGATATGGAAACTCAATATGATTCTATGGTTGAATGTTTAAGATGCATGTATTTAGTTTTGCTTAGGCTATGATATCTATATGTGATATTGACTTTGAGTTTGAGTGTGCAGGTATTGCTAACAAAACCACAAATACAGGAGACCATCTCATACCTATGTTGTATCCCTTGTGAGCTGATCTAGTTCAATGATGAACTAAGATCAACCTCGTGCTTGGAAAATGTTGTAATGTTGTAATGTGATAATGTTGCATGAGGTCAAGGGAATAAGGGTTATCTTCTGATTTACTTTTATTATGATAAGTGTTGTAAGTAATGATGTTTTTAATCTTGTTTGAATTTTAATTCTTTTAGACCCTTTATCTTGTGTTTTAGTTGACTCTGGGAGTTCTAACTAGACAAAAATCAACCCTGGGTTATACGCCATGGGTCTAGGGACCTTTTGGGCTAGGATAACCCTGGGTTAACTTCCATATGGTCACTTAAATTTCACAGTGAAGTTAAGTGACGAATTTGGAAGCATGGGGGACAATGGGATGAGTGGAATCCACACTCAGGCTCACTTCCAAGTCATGGAACAACTCCATGATCCCCTAATAATGGAGTGTTTGTCTCCATGTGCCTCTCTTTTGGTGGGGTTTCCCTTATTTGGGGGTAGTGTGTCATCCACTCCATTTGTATTTTATTTTACTTAATGTATTTTAAATTCACCATGTGTTGTAGGTAGGACAATAGTGGGGAACCTATGGAGTGGGGGTCAATTGTTTTATGACCACTAGGATAATGGATGAGTTGTGGTTAATTGTTTAATGCCACTTAGAAAATTAGGAAAATAGAGGGAATTAGTTTAAAAGAAAGGGAAGGAGGAGAGTTAGGGGGTTGGATTATTGTGAGAAGAAGGGATTTTTTTTGGAGAAGAAGGTGGGAAGAGGAGCTCTACATCAACTCTCATTCCATAATTGGGCTTTGGAAGGTTGGTGATACAATTCTACTCTCTATATGATTGTTGTTTGAAATGTATGTTTGTCTCTGATTTGATGGATGAGTTTGAATTAGTCTTCTTTGAGTTTTTCTGTTAGTTTTGGGTTTTTTTGTTTTGGGTATAGAAAGAGCTCCTTTCAGTTGGAAGGCAATGCTCATCTTGTATAGGGAAGAAGAGGTGTGACCCTCCCCAGGTGTCATCTTGTTCTTGTTATTTTTCATGCCTTGTGAGCATGTTGGTTCTTTTATAGCCTAGAGGGCTTATGGCCTTGTGTGCCTATTGGGATATCCCTGGTGATTGGGTTTATTGGAAGGCTTGAAACCTTGTGGAGGAAGTGAATATTGTTGGCTTAAGGCCTTGTGGAGAAAGGATAACTTGTTGGCTTGAGGCCTTGTGATACTATGAGGTATAATGTAAAAGAAAAATGACACCTGGGGGTTAGAGATGTCTACTTCCCTACCCTTCTTGAACTCACCTAAGATGAGTCTTTGTGATGTGGGTCAACCATGGGGTTTTGTGTGTTAATTGCTTGGTTATTGTACTCAATGTTGTGAAGTGTTTTCTTGTATATTCTACCCTGGTATGAAGATGGTCTCCCTAGCTCGTGGGTGACCCTCTTGCGGGGCAAAGGTAGGGAGGAGAGCTAGATGGTGTTTGTTGTTTTCCCTTGTTGTCTCTCAAGTCACTGTTGGAGCATGTAAAAGAATTGGAGAAGTTTTCACTTGTTAATGCAAATGTTCTATCCTATTATTTGTAACAAGAATCTTGATCCTCATAGTTCTTTATGTAAGAGTTGTAGAGAGAACATCTCTCTTGATATTGTTGTAAAAATTGTTACCTTGGGAGTGAAGGAATAATCCTCCCTTACTATGTTTAAAATTGTGATTTTATTTGGTTGTTACCATTCATCTTTGTATAAGTTGGGAGAAGAGAGTGGTTTACTCCCTTGAGTGTATGAGAGTTGTGGTATTCTTACCTTTAATGGTTCTTTGTTATCAAGTTAAGTTGTGAGACTTGTTTGTTGATTGAATCAATGATAAATAAATTTCCTTGTGTTATCTAGTAAGAAGTTATTTTCTTTATAGTGCTATGTAAAATGCATTTTTCCTTGAATACAAAGTTAGAACTTGAAGTTAAGTTGCATTGGAAAATAATCTAAATTGTATTATGTGTGTTCATGAAATAAAAAGGTGAAATAGTTCAATTTATTTACTTCTGATTTTTAAATGTAAATGAAAAGGAAAATTTTACTTGATAATATTTACAAATGGAAAATATTCTAATTTGATTTACTTGTTGAAGTTGGGTTAATGAAATGAAAGATCTCTTATTTCCTATTTTTTTCTTACTCTAAATATTTAAATTTTAAATCTGGTTTCAAATAGTAATTGCTATATTGGAAATTAAAATGAGGGGTTAGTATGAGAAGGATTTACTATAAAAATTTGTGATGAAGTGTATCTATATATATATATATATATATATATACTTATTTTATTTTAAAATGTAATTGAGAAAATTTTGAAAAATCTTGTATGAATATACACATATATATATAAATATATATATATATATTTATGTATATATATGTACTTTATTAATAATTAAAGTTGAGAAGGTTGTATTGTGTAACTAAACATATATATATATATATATTAATATTAAAATACTTCTAAATTATGTATAAGTGCGAAAATGATATATATATATATATATTCAATTGAAAATGTTAAAAAATTAGCAATAAACAACATGGAGCTCACTGTTCTCACAATACATAGTCGCATGGTATTAAGGATTGTGGTGGGGGTTAAAACCCCCACCAAAAAATTGATACAATAGAGGAGGGTGTGGGGAGGGGCGGAGCCCCACCCACACCCCACGATGTGGGATGTGGTGGGCCTCCGCCCCTCCCCACATCGCCATCACACCACTTCACCACGCCTCCCGCGGACCCCTAACCCCCGCGTCTGCCATTCTCCGTCGCCGCCGATAGGGGCCTCCCCACAGTCACCATCGGTGCTGTGTTCCACCACACCCCTCCGCCTCTGCATACCCTGCAACCATTTCACTCCTCCGCCTCTACTTTGAGATCCGTCGCCGCTCCATCCCTTGACCCTGCAACAGCATTCAATAAACTCTCAAAAGAAATAAAAGAGTTTCGGGTTAAAACACCATCCCATGTGATGGGATTTAATATTAAATATTGGTAATAGTTTTAGTGGTTTTTCCACTACTCATTTGAAATGAACAATATGGTATTATATATATATATATATATATATATATATATATATATATATATATATATAATAATTGTAATGACATTTGGTAGAATGCACTAAAGAGAATATTAATATATATATATATATATATAGTTTGAGTGGAGATCCCATAACAAGGTATATATATATATATATATATATATATATATATATGTATATATAGAAGTCATTTATATATATATATATATATATATATAAACATATTTATGTAGTTGGGAAATTTTAATGGCTAATTTAAAATTTGTTTTTTTTTTAGATTACAATAAGTTTGTTATAAGAAAATCATATTTATTTTTTTAAATTAGTAAATCTTTGTTACAAGTGAATTACCTAGGTATAAGAGATGGTTTTAATGTGAATATAACTTTAATGCATAATCAAAGAGAAAGTTATGAAGTGCGTTAACGGACAAATAATCAACGTTTTAAAACAAATCGTTAGAGAAATCAAGAAGGAATGCAAGGAAGTATTAAATGGATTGAGATAACCATTTTTAAAGATCCTCTACCTACCTAGAGAACCTTATACGAAACAAAATGAACCGATACAATCTTAGTTAACATTATCGACATGCACATGGGAGTGAATTATTCCGTAATAACATTCTATTGGACAAGTTATATAGACGCACCGAGCATGCTTGTGCATGCGAGGGAGGCTTTTGGAGTAGTTAGGGAAAAAATTTTGATATTTCATATCATGACTACATGTCGTGTGAACATAACATGCGTGTTTGCGTGTTGTGAATGCATATGAAATGTGGGCATGACATTTGGTATCAGAGCCTGAGTTCAAACACTGGGCTTGTTTAGCACATTATTCTTTCGCGGTTAAACTGACTAGAGTCTACTCCATTTTGTAGGATGCCTCCCAGACGAGTTCGGCAACTAGTGTCCCGCCGCACTCCAGCCACTAAGGTGTGCACTGATTCTTCAGCTATGGGACTAGAACAGCCAGTCCCACCAAAACAGCCAATCCCACAAGTTTAGCCAGTTATACAGGCACAATCAGTTCCTCAGGTACCGCAAGAACCACCCGCCCCACCTGAGATGGGACCACAGATCTTATAGGCCTTACAGGCTATTTTTGATAGACTTCCACCGGCCATAGCTGAGCCGCATATAGATTCTCGTGATGAGCCCCATGATGTTCTATGAGAGGAGCCATGCGTGGAGGCACAAGCTGAGTCTCATGTCGAGCCACGTGAGGAGCCCCATGTAGAGCCGTAGGGGGTACCTCAGGTAGAGCCGTATTTCGAGCTACCTGATATAGAGGAGGTTGGTTCGGCTGGTAGGGCCTAGAGCAGGAGCCCCACACGTCATGTCAGGCATGACGAAATAGTGAGAATAGAGCAATTTGGTTCCAGACCTTATGAGCATCATGTAGATGAGTCTTACAGGGGGCGCAGTGATAGAGGGGATCCCATTAGGGATATACTGAGATTGAACCCTTCTACATTCATTAGAACTACAGAGGGAGCTGAGGCAGAAGCCTGGCTTATCAGTTTGGACAGGTGCTTCATGTTGCATCCTTATGCAGGCAACACGAAGGCCCATGTGGCAGTGCACTTGTTACGAGATGTTGTAGCTACATGGTGGTGCACTGAGGAGTGCAAGCGCTGCCTATCCATAGATACACTCTCATGGGAGACTTTTATTGAGTGCTTCAATGCGCGTTATCTATCTGACCACTACCGACAGTGTCGTATCAATGAATTTCATGATTTATAGCAGAGGGGACTCTCGATGGCTTAGTGCGAGAGTAAATTTACAGAGTTATCCAGGTATGCAGAATATCTCCATGATGAGAAACTCCTGGTACACAAGTTTATCAGAGGTCGAAACCATAGTATATCAGGACCTGTTCGGATGGCAGATATGCAGACACTGAGTGATGCTGCCGAAAAGACATACATTGCAGAAGAGATTCAGGGATGGGGGAAGAATTCTTGTCCTCAGTTCCAGGATCGAGGACAGCAGCAGCATCAACAAAACTTCCATAGACTGACACAACATTTCCCTAAAGGAGGACACAGTTCAGCACCATTACCTCCTAGACCCCCATAGCAATAGCAGACACAACAGCAATAGAAAGCTAAAACACAACAAAAATCATATGGGGGAAATACTAGAGGTTGGCAGCAGCAGGGCCCGTGCAGAGATTAGAGACAGTAGGGACTACCTGTGGGACCCGCGAGACCACAGCAGTCGTTTAGGGGTTCACAGGGGTCTATTGGCAGGACTGGACAGTAGCAGTCAAGCAGAACTCAAACTGTACAGGTACAGGTTAGAGGCCCTTATTATAATTGTGGTGAATCAGGACACATAGCTAGAGAGTGCCCACTGGGTTATACAGCTAGAGGACAGCATCATGCAGGAGGATCTGAGTAGACAGTGGGTGACGTGGGTAAATCCCACCGTATGTTTGTAGTGGTTGACAACCGCCAAGCCAATTTTCAGGCCTTAGTCATTGAGACAGCAGCTATGATAGTAGAATCTCCCATCTCTATCCTTTTTGACTCCAGAGCTACCGACTCCTTTATTTCTACATCGTTAGTGGAACGTTGCAGGCTGGTGGCTTCTAGGCAAGACATTAGGTGGGAGGTCGAACTGGCCTCTAGGGCTAGGATGTCAATTGATTTCGTTGTTCAAAATTGTGAAGTTTCCTTGGGTTCATTCACTACAACATGTGATCTTAGGGTGATGCCTTTAGGAACCTATGGCATAGTTCTTGGCATGGACTGGCTTGCGGCTCATAGAGCCAAGCTGGATTGCCGTTAGAAGATAATTAGTTGCACAGATGATTAGGGCACTCTGGTAGAGTTAGTGGGCATCTAGAAGCCCATGGCTGCTTGAATAGTATCCGCTCAGCAACTTAAGCATTGCATGCGGAAGGGATGTTAGTTATTTGCTATCACAGTCAGTGATAGGTCAGAAGATGAACCTGAGACTACATTAGATGATCACCCCATCCTGAGGGAGTTTGCAGATGTCTTTCCACCAGAGTTACCTGGTATGCCCCCACGCAGAGAAGTAGATTTCCACATCGATCTAGTACCAGGGGCAGAACCAGTATCTCGAGCACCATACAAAATGACTACACATGAGCTTATAGAGCTGAAACTGTAGTTAGAAGAACTACTAGAGAAGGGTCACATTTGACCTAGTGTATCTCCATGGGGTGCACCAGTTATCTTCGTTAAGAAGAAGGATGGATCTCTTCGACTATGCATGGACTATAGGCAGTTGAACAAAGTGACAGTGAGAAACAGATATCCTCTACCGAAAATTGATGATCTCTTTGACCAGATGCAAGGAGCTAGAGTGTTTTCAAAGATTGACCTAAAATTTGGTTATCACTAGTTGAGAATTACAGAAGCAAATATTTAGAAAACTGCTTTTCAAACCAGATATGGTCACTATGAGTTCACAGTGGTACCCTTCGGATTGACGAACGCCCCTACAGTGTTCATGAGTCTTATGAACGGGGTGTTCCGTACTTACCTAGATCAGTTCGTGATCATATTTCTTGATGACATCTTAATCTATTCACAGACCGAGGAGGAACATGTGGATCATTTGTGTCAAGTAATGCAGTGTTTACGTGAGAATCAGTTGTTTGGCAATTTGGCAAAAGTGCCTTCTTCAGGATGGAGGTGCAGTATTTGGGTCATATATTATCGGGTGATGGTATCTTTGTAGATCCATCAAAGATCAGGGCTATTCAAGACTGGCCAGCACCCACCAGTGTTACAAAAGTGAGGAGCTTTATGGGACTAGCCGGTTACTACTATAGGTTTGTCAAAGTTTTCTCTAGAATAGCTCATCCTATCACTTCCCTTCAGCAAAAAGGGAAAGGATTCACATGGACTGAGTAGTGTGAAAAGGCCTTTGGGATCCTTAAGGAATGACTTACCAGCGGCCCCATACTAGCTATTCCTGATCCGGCAGAAGATTTTGTTGTCTGCACGGATGCTTCTTTAGAGGGGTTTGGAGCTATGCTTATGCAGGGTGGTAGAGCGATTGCTTATGAATCGTGAAAGCTTAAAACACATGAGTTGAACTACCCTATGCACAATCTTGAGCTAGCAGCTGTCATTCATGCTCTTGTTAGATGGAGACACTTCCTCTTGGGCCGACGCTTTGAGCTTCATTCAGACCATCATAGCTTGTAGTATATCTTCACTTAGCCAAATTTGAATGCTCGCCAGCGGTGTTGGATGGAGTTCTTATGTGAATACGACTTTGATGTCCACTACATCAAGGGAAAGGAGAACGTGGTCACCGATGCATTGAGTCGAAGGCACCACGAGATCCTGACTCTGACTTTGAAAGTGGATTTGAGAGAATGTATTCTATAGCATCTGCCTAAGGATGAGTGGTTTCTTGAGGTGTAGCAGGAGATTCAGAATTAGAAGGTCCTGAAGGGAAAATTTGAAGGATATTCCTTAGAGTCATATGGATTACTTAGAATTAAGCAGTGCATCTATGTACCCCGTGCAGGTGATCTGCGTGCAGTGATACTCTTGGAGGCTCATAGAGCACCCTATGTAGCGCATCCAGGAGTGAAGAAGATGCATGCAGGCTTGAGACAATTATACCATTGGGCTAGGATGAGATAGGATATTGCAGAGTTTGTTGCTCGATGCCTTGAGTGTCAGAGGGTCAAGGCCGAGCATCAGCATCCAGCAAGACTCTTATACCCACATGAGATACCTGAATGGAAATGGGACACCATCTCCATAGACTTCATTGTTGGTCTACCTATGTCATCACGACACCATGATGCCATCATGGTGACAGTTGATAAGTTGACCAAGGTGGCGCATTTCTCACCTATACGCACAACATACAATGCTCCATCAGTGGCAAGGGTATTTCTTGATCAGATTGTCAGACTACATGGAATACCTTGCCGTATTATATCTGATAGAGACTCTATTTTCACATCTTCATTTTGGAGAGCTCTACATCAGGCGTTGGGCACACAGCTCAACTTCAGTTCTGCTTATCATCTAGAGACCGACGGCCAGACAAAAAGGGTAAATCAGGTGTTAGAAGATATGTTGCGTATGTATGTTATGGATCATCAGTCTAAATGGGAGGAGTACCTGTACCTAGTTGAGTTTGCCTACAATAATGGGCATCATAGCTCGTTGGGTATGCCTCCTTACCAGGCTTTATACAGTAGACCTTGTAGAATGCCTTTGAGTTGGGATCGGTTAGAGGACTGAGTTGCCATTGGTCCCGAAATAATCCAGGATATGGAACAGCAGGTTACCTTGATCAGACAGAGACTACAGGAAGCTCAGGACAAGCAGAAAAAGTATGCCGATACAAAAAGGATAGATCGAAGCTTCTTAGTAGGTGATAGAGTATTCTTGAGAGTGCGACCGCATAAGAGTCTAATCCGTTACAGAAAAGGCTCTAAGCTCGCACCCCGGTTTGTAGGACCTTTTGAGATCCTAGAGAGGATAGGACCTGTAGCCTACTGTTTAGCCTTGCCACCTAGCCTATCTCATATCCACGATGTCTTTCATGTTTCAGTTTTATGATGTTATATGCTTGATTTGTCTCACGTGTTGGATTGGAGTGCTCTTCAGGTAGAGGCAGACGGACAGCTGGCTTTGGAGCCAATACGCATATTGGCTCATCGGATGCTGGGCCTTCGAGGTTGAGAGTTGGATCAGGTTAGGGTCCAGTGGGATATGTACGATGAGGTCACTGCAACATGGGAAGATGCTATGATGTTGAAGACACTTTATCCTCACCTCTTTGATGACTTCTAGGAGGAAGTGCAATCTTAGGGGGAGAGGATGTGAGGCCTATTTTTTACACTACTGTTCATGAGACTATTTGCAGTGATTTTTATTATTATTTTATGTTGAGAGACTTATGTTCTGGAATCTTGCTTATTAAACCTAACTGATTTTAAGGAAATAATTATGCGATGATAAGTTAGATATTGTTTTGAAAAAAATGATGAATGGATATGGAAACTCAATATGATTCTATGGTTAAATGTTTAAGATGCATGTATTTAGTTTTGCTTAGGCTATGATATCTATATGTGATATTGACTTCGAGTTTGAGTGTGTAGGTATTGCTAACAAAACCACAAATATAGGAGACCATTTCATACCTATGTTGTATCCCTTGTGAGCTGATCTAGTTCAATGATGAACTCAGATCAACCTCATGCTTAGAAAATGTTGTAATGTTGTAATGTGATAATGTTGCATGAGGTCAAGGGAATAAGGGTTATCTTCTGATTTACTTTTATTATGATAAGTGTTGTAAGTAATGATGTTTTTAATCTTGTTTGAATTTTAATTCTTTTAGACCATTTATCTTGTGTTTTAGTTGACTCTGGGAGTTCTAACTAGACAAAAATCAACCCTGGGTTATACCCCATGGGTCTAGGGACCTTTTGGGCTAGGATAACCTTGGGTTAACTTCCATATGGTCACTTAAACTTCACAGTGAAGTTAAGTGACGAATTTGGAAGCATGGGGGACAATGGAATGAGTGGAATCCACACTCAGGCTCACTTTCAAGTCATGGAACAACTCCATGATCCCCTAATAATGGAGTGTTTGTCTCCATGTGCCTCTCTTTTGGTGGGGTTTCCCTTATTTGGGGGTAGTGTGTCATCCACTCCATTTGTATTTTATTTTACTTAATGTATTTTAAATTCACCATGTGTTGTAGGTAGGACAATAGTGGGGAACCTATGGAGTGGGGGTCAATTGTTTTATGACCACTAGGATAATGGATGAGTTGTTGTTAATTGTTTAATGCCACTTGGAAAATTAGGAAAATAGAGGGAATTAGTTTAAAAGAAAGGGAAGGAGGAGAGTTAGGGGGTTGGATTATTGTGAGAAGAAGGGATTTTTTTTGGAGAAGAAGGTGGGAAGAGGAGCTCTACATCAACTCTCATTCCATAATTGGGCTTTGGAAGGTTGGTGATACAATTCTACTCTCTATATGATTGTTGTTTGAAATGTATGTTTGTCTCTGATTTGATGGATGAGTTTGAATTAGTCTTCTTTGAGTTTTTCTATTAGTTTTGGGTTTTTTTGTTTTGGGTGTAGAAAGAGCTCCTTCCAGTTGGAAGGCAATGCTTATCCTGTATAGGGAAGGGGAGGTGTAACCCTCTCCAGGTGTCATCTTGTTCCTATTATTTTTCATGCCTTGTGAGCATGTTGGTTCTTTTATAGCCTAGAGGGCTTATGGCCTTGTGTGCCTATTGGGATATCCCTGGTGATTGGGTTTATTGGAAGGTCTGAGGCCTTGTGGAGGAAGTGAATATTGTTGGATTAAGGCCTTGTGGAGAAAGGGTAACTTGTTGGCTTGAGGCCTTGTGATACTATGAGGTATAGTGTAAAAGAAAAATGACACCTGGGGGTTAGAGATATCTACTTCCCTACCCTCCTTGAACTCACCTAAGCTGAGTCTTTGTGATGTGGGTCAACCATGGGGTTTTGTGTGTTAATTGCTTAGTTATTGTACTCAATGTTGTAAAGTGTTGTCTTGTATATTCTACCCTGGTATGAAAATGGTCTCCCTAGCTCGGGGGTGACCCTCTTACAGGTCAAAGGTAGGGAGGAGAGCTAGATGGTGTTTGTTGTTTTCCCTTGTTGTCTCGCAGGTCACTGTTGGAGCATGCAAAAGAATTGGAGAAGTTTTCACTTGTTAATGCAAATGTTCTATCCTATTATTTGTAACAAGAATTTTGATCCTCATAGTTCTTTATGTAAGAGTTGTAGAGAGAACATCTCTCTTGATATTGTTGTAAAAATTGTTAGCTTGGGAGTGAAGGAATAATCCTCCCTTACTATGTTTAAAGTTGTGATTTTATTTGGTTGTTACCATTCATCTTTGTATAAGTTGGGAGAAGAGAGTGGTTTACTCCCTTGAGTGTATGAGAGTTGTGGTATTCTTACCTTTAATGGTTCTTTGTTATCAAGTTAAGTTGTGAGACTTATTTGTTGATTGAATCAATGATAAATAAATTTCCTTGTGTTATCTAGTAAGAAGTTATTTTCTTTATAGTGCTATGTAAAATGCATTTTGCCTTGAATACAAAGTTAGAACTTGAAGTTAAGTTTCATTGGAAAATAATCTAAATTGTATTATGTGTGTTCTTGAAATAAAAAGGTGAAATAGTTCAATGTATTTACTTCTGATTTTTAAATGTAAATGAAAAGGAAAATTTTACTTGATAGTATTTACAAATGGAAAATATTCTAATTTGATTTACTTGTTGAAGTTGGGTTAATGAAATGAAAGATCTCTTATTTCCTATTTTTTTCTTACTCTAAATATTTAAATTTTAAATTTGGTTTCAAATAGTAATTGCTATATTGGAAATTAAAATGAGGGGTTAGTATGAGAAGGATTTACTATAAAAATTTGTGATGAAGTGTAAATATATATATATATATATATATATATATATATATATATATATATATATATACTTATTTTATTTTAAAATGTAATTGAGAAAATTTTGAAAACTCTTGTATGAATATATATATATATATATTTATGTATATATATGTACTTTATTAATAATTAAAGTTGAGAAGGTTGTATTGTGTAACTAAACATATATATATATATATATATTCAATTGAAAATGTTTGAAAATTAGCAGTAAACAGCAGGGAGCTCGTTGTTTTCACAATACACAGTCGCATGGTATTAAGGATTGTGGTGGGGGTTAAAACCCCCACCAAAAAATCAATACAATAGAGGAGGGTGCGGGGAGGGGCGGAGCCCCACCCACACCCCACAATGTGGGATGTGGGTGGGGCTCCGCCCCTCCCCACATCCCTGTTGCACCACTTCACCACCCCTCCCACGGACCCCTAACCCCCGTGTTTGCCATTCTCCGCCGCTGCTGATAGCGGCCTCCCCACAGTCACCACAAGTGCTATGTTCCACCACACCCCTCTGCCTCTACATACCCTGTGACCATTTCACTCCTCCACCTCTGCTTTGAGATCCGCTGCCACTCCATCCCTTCACCCTACAACAGCATTCAATAAACTCTCAAAAGAAATAAAAGAGTTTAGGGTTAAAACACCATCCCATGTGATGGGATTTAATATTAAATATTGGTAATAGTTTTAGTGGTTTTTCCACTACTCATTTTAAATGAACAATATGGTATATAGGAAAATATATATATTGTAATGACATTTGGTAGAATGCACTAAACAGAATATTAAAAATATATATATATATATATACATATATATATATAACATATATATATATATATATATATATATATATATATATATATGGTTTGAGTGGAGATCCCATAACAAGGTATATATATATATATATATATATATATATATATATATATAAACATATTTATGTAGTTGGGAAATTTTAATGGCTAATTTAAAATTTGTTTTTTTTTTAGATTACAATAAGTTTGTTATAAGAAAATCATATTTATTTTTTTAAATTAGTAAATCTTTGTTACAAGTGAATTACCTAGGTATAAGAGATGGTTTTAATGTGAATATAACTTAAATGCATAATCAAAGAGAAAGTTATGAAGTGCGTTAATGGACAAATAATCAACGTTTTAAAACAAATCGTTAGAGAAATCAAGAAG
Source organism: Cunninghamia lanceolata (assembly GCA_027924645.1). NCBI lineage: Eukaryota > Viridiplantae > Streptophyta > Pinopsida > Cupressales > Cupressaceae > Cunninghamia > Cunninghamia lanceolata. The sequence goes on along the minus strand of BSBN01001187.1, from coordinate 4,521,043 downwards.
GAATGCAAGGAAGTATTAAATGGATTGAGATAACCATTTTTTAAAGATCCTCTACCTACCTAGAGAACCTTATACGAAACAAAATGAACCGGTACAAGCTTAGTTAACATTATCGACATGCACATGGGAGTGAATTATTTCGTAACAACATTCTATTGGACAAGTTATATAGACGCACCGAGCACGCCTGCGCGTGTGAGGGAGGCTTTCAGAGTAGTTAGGGAAATTTTTTTGATATTTCGTATCATGACTACATGTCATGTGTGAACATAACAGGCGTGTTTGCGTGTTGTGAACGCATATGAAATGTGGGCATGACAGTATGCCTCCTACAATCGATTCAAATCTAATAGGAATTATGGTAAGGAATTTTCCAATTTGATATAAATAACATGTATACTTCGTTTAAACATTGTTTTATATTATTTAAATAACTAATTTTTTTCTTAATGGATATTTGTAGAATAAATTTCTTGGTTTAAATTTTCCTGGATCACCAACTTCCAGCCTAGAGGGCAATGATCATTTATCAGATGATACATCTAACAAAAAAATGTGCCAATATACCAGCTTGGAAGATGAGGAATTGATGAAAACAAGTAATAGAATAAGAACCAGTTTAAAGATACACAATTTGCTTAAAGACAAGGGGAAGGTGGACTACATACCTTATGAGAATGAATGTGATGGAGATGATGACTTGCCCCTAAGTTTGAGAGCAATTTACAAAGAGACATTTGATCATCGACTATATGCTTGGCCTAGTGAATCAACAACTACCTAGAGTGTACGAGGTGTTCCAATTTTGGGGATACAGCTACATGATATGACCCTCGAATATTCATGGAGTGAATCTAGGCCTCTTTATTGTCTAAAATGTACATGTGGGATCTAAACATAGAAACAATTCAAAACAAACCACTAGGAGATTAATGCCATATTATGGTCCATCATATTACAATGGTGAATGGAGAAGGCTAGTAGAATATAAGCCTAGCATGTTAGCATATGGTCTAAATTTGAATATGTATACACATCGTCTCCAATTGGAAAGTGGAAAAGAAATGAATAGAGGTCATCTTATGTATATAGATGGATGTGCATACACACACAAAAATATTGCAGGATTTATAAATAGTAGTAAGGGAAGGGACCCTACTATATGATCAGATTGTCAATTTATTGAGGTTATAAATGATAAAGATTGGAGATATGGAAAGAGAGGTTGATAGATTGATAATGGTTGAGGCTATTATGACCTTACCATTGGGGATGAGTTACTAATTAATTACCCCTTATTAAAACGCACTCATGTGTGAAAGAAAAGGGAAGAACAAGGTCTCCCTAAGGATGTTCTTAAGGGAAGAAAACTAAAGAATAATAAATGAGTGTGGACTGATGTTTTATAAACTATGTTGTCAAAATTGTGTTTTATTTAAATTATTGTATAAAAAAGGTAGTTTATAAAATAATATTACATTATTCAATTGATGTATATGTTGGGTTTTTTCCCAAATGAATGTTTCCTATGTAATCCCTACAAGGTAGACATCACTCATCAACAAGATTCTTAGGTTAGGGGCCAATAGTACAGAGATAGACTCTATAAATGTCTCCTCTTCTTCTTCAAGCTCTACAAAACCTAGGGGGTATTCCCTATTCAACATCCTGAAATAAATCTATAAACTTGTTGGGATATTGATAAAAGGCAGATAAATCCTCTCTGATACCAACCAAAACTGTGAAATAATTGCAAAGGGGCTAGCTTTGGGTCTTATACTCAGTTGTGAACTAGAGGATTTGAAACCTAAAACTACTTCTAAAAATCCTAAAGGTTTGTGATTAATATTTGATTATATTTTGTATTTGGATGCAAGATTAGGGCTTTGAATCATAACCTCAACATAAGGACAGATTGGTGCCTATCCTAGGGCATGGAGTCAAATATACATACATATGTGAATGTTTACCATAAACTTAAAGAAATAATCAAATTTCAAGGGGCTTCTTTAGCATCTACCTTACAGATACTACCCAAGACTAAGTATTCAGTTATCTCTGCTTACAAATATCCTCCCTACAATGTATTCATCCCAACACTTAACCTAAAACATTTAACTTGTTCCTTGAACAAAAGTAGAAGATTAAGCATTCAACACAGAAGACCCATGTTCCAAAACCTTGAATAACCCTTAGCTATTTAGATTCAAAATAAAAATGCACACAACTTGGAGACAAATAATAGAACACATGCAATAAAGTATTTCTCATTCAAAACAACATGAAACTGATAAATTTTATGCATAAAACATTCAACATATAATTCATAAACTCACAAGAGATAGAGCAACCCAACAGAACTATATTTTATTATTTCTCCAAAAATCCCAAATCTTCAACAACAAGAAATGAGTAACACAACTCTTTTATATATCAAGAGTGTGTACTTTGCATTGATTACATTGCATTTCAAAATGGTTGATGATACATTGCATCGCCAACATGGCATTGGGAAACATTAATTGCACTAGAGAGAAGAGGAGAGGAGTGGTTGAACTTGGGAGACATGCAACTACTTGAAGATTTGCCTCGTTAATGATGGGAGGATGCTAGTTGGCCTGTTAATCCTTCGACCCATGGGTAAAAGCACAAAGTTGTGTCACACTTTCAGCCAACTTATCAACACAAGTGAATTTAAGTATTTCTAACTAAAAATCAATTTTGGTCAAGCATATGATCTTGTAATATTTATTCTAGCTAAGTTAGATATGTCCACAACTATTCCAACTAAAATTGTTGGGTAAATGCATATGTATCACCACTATGAGGCCAATTTACCAAAAAAAAAATTATTTCAAAAACTTGATATTTCAACAACTTCTACTCGTGTACATAACATTTTAAAAAAATAAAAAATACCCTTTTGTAGATCTATAAGTTTAGTTTTCAAATATATATATATATTAATAGTTTAATTATTATTTATATTTTTCTTTCTATTTTTACTAAAAGTAGGTTATCAGCACAAAATAATAGGTCGATTACCATGTCAAGGAAAAATAGTAAAACTTATTAAAAAAATTGAAAAAATATGATGCACTAGATAAAAGAATCTATATCAAGATGGTATAATTTTTTTTAATTTTAGATAAATAGTTAATATGAAAGTTGATGTTGAATGGAAACAACTACGTTTTAATACATGCACATTTTATTATTTATTTAAAAATATATATTTATCAAAATTGCAAAAAAATATATCCATGCACTAAAGTTTCAAGTTATAAATACACAAAACAATTGAAAAAAAAAATAAAATTTACCATATAAAGCTTGACGTCTCATGTAACTTCATTTTTCAACATTTTATCAGCAACTAAATTATAGTGTCAATTTATTAAAAAATATATTCAAATAATTTTTTAAATTTATTCAAAAAATAGAGACAAAATATACTAAAAAAAATATTTTATTAGTTTACATCATTTCAAAATTCAAAACATATATGTCACTTTTTAGTGATTCAAGTTTAAAAGTTGGATCAACGTTGGCCATTTCCTTTATAAAAGTGTGACACAGATTTGCCTCTTTAATGCTGGGAGGATGCTAGTTGGCTTGTTAATCCTTCGACCCATATATGTCCTTCAACTCACCATATGTCTCCTCTGTCGGCCAAGGGAATGAAAGCACTTCTACAATCTTGCCATTATGACTGACATACTTGGCATCCAAGATACTTTTTGCATGCTTACAAAACATATCAAAACTTACTTCAAGAGTGTACGTTTTATCAAATGATAAGCTCAATACCTACATGGTTAGGTCACTTTCATCACAACAAGTGGGAATGAATTGGTAACTATTATCCATTATTTCCTTTTTCCACTTGTTTAGGTCCTTAGCTTTACCATCACCTTCCAAAATAAGAGGTAACCAATTAGTGTCCAACTTTTCAATAGCCTGCATCTTCTCCTTCAAAATTGAGTCCAACCTCAATTGGAAATTAGCCACATCCTCAAAATACTTCAACATGTCAGACACCAGTTTTAGTTTAGAAGGTGCATTTGGATCATACCTGGCACACCTAAGAAATTCTCTAATTTCTCTAGTTCTATGCAGCCACTTTGCCTTTATGCTCAATAGCCTCTGTTTGTCAGACTCATGCTTCTCATAGGCTATTCTCAACTGTGAGTAAGATTTCCACGTATCCTCCACCCTGGCCAAAATTTTTGTCACCCTATTCTTGATCAAATTGGTGACTACATCCTTTACCTTGTTCTCATTTTCTTCCTTCAATCTTTTGTTATCCTCTTTCAATTCTCTAATCTATGCAAGGAGAGGCTATGTATCAATTGGCAATGACTGCAATTTGTATGATGGGAGGAGTCTGAGATAAACCAGCCTCTAATTGTGGAGTTGCCTCTCATATGTGATCAATCTAGCCATAGCCACTATATACTTCTCCAATAGCTCATTGTAATCCTTCTGCAGCTTGATTGTCACTGCCTCTGCAAATTGTACAGTCTGTACATTTAAACTGGCAACCTGAGGAGCAGGGGTGTCTGACACCCTTTTTATTATCACATTGCTAGTTAACTCATCTAAACCAACTTTTGGTTTCTTCTCACTAGGGGCCAATGCCCAAATTGCCAAGGTTTCAAACCTTGGATCAAATACAACACCCTGCATAACTCTGCTAACCTATTCCTGTGTCACATCAGAGTCATCTCTTTTAATTGTATCAAATGCAATAGCATTTGATAATGTCCAATGTGGTAGCAGCAAGATATTGCTTCTGGTCACAAGTGCTCTACCCTCCTCAGGAGTCATTGCACTGATGTCTTTACTTACTTCATCCAAAACCCTCCTAGGCCAATGCCCAAATTGCCAAGGTTTCAAACCTTGGATCAAATACAACACCCTGCATAACTCTGCTAACCTGTTCTTCTGTCACATCAGAGTCATCTCTTGTAATTGTATCAAATGCAATAGGATCTGATAATGTCCAATATGGTAGCAACAAGATATTACTTCTGGTCACAAGTGCTCTTCCCTCCTTAGGAGTCATTACACTGATGTGTGAGGCCTACATTTTTTTATTTCTATTCATGTGACCTTTTACCTTACTATTGCTGATACTTGTTTACTTGGGGGACTATTGATCCCATATTTTTGAACTATTAAACCCTATTATGTTAAAGGAAAACTAATTAGGTGATGTTAGATAGATGTTTGCTTTAAGAGAAAACTAATTGGGTGATGTTAGAAAGAAATTTGTCATGTGATTTCAATATGTTTATAAGAACTGTGGTATGCTTTAGAAATGCATGTATTAAATTTGCTTCGGCTATGATATGTATATGTGGAATTAACTTTGAGGTTGAGTGTGCAAGTATTTCTAACAAAACCACAGATACAAGAGATTATTCCACACCTTATGTTGTAATCCCTTGTGAAGCTGATCTAGTTCCACGAGGAACCAAGATCAACTCTATGTTTGATTTAATATTGTAATGTTGTCTTGCATGAGGTTGAATGGATTAGGTCTACCCTCTTGTAAAATTGAATTATGATATGTGTTGTAAGAATTGTTTTTTTTGAATTTTTATCTTATTTTTGAATTTAAATTTTGAGACCCTTTTCTTGTGTTTTAACTTGACCCTGGGTGTCCTAACTAAGTTAAAGTTGACTCTGGGTTATACCCCATGGGTCTAGGGTCACTTTTGACTTGGGTAACCCTTGGGTAACCTCCGTATGGTCACCTTAACTTCATAGTGAAGTTAAGTGACGAATTTGGAGGCATGGGAAGGATAGGATGAGTGGGATCAACACTCAAGCCCATCCTTTCTCCATTTCCAAGGCTTGAAATGACTCCATGATCCACCAATAATGGAGGAGCTCATGAGTGGGGTTATTTTTTAAATCCCACTTGGTATAGTGGAAAAATGAGTGGGGTTATTTAAATATTACAATCTTTAATTCATTTTTGTCCTCCACTCCTCCACTAGTTGAATTAAAAAATCAATTTGTCATATCCACTATCCAAAAATGAATCTTTAATTCCTTTTTGTCCTCCACTCCCCCATGAGTTGAATTAAAAATTCAACTTGTCATAATCCACTCTTCCAAAAAAAATAAAATGAGTCTTTAATTCATTTTTGTCCTCACATGTGAATTTAAAATTCATAAATAATGAGAGCCCTTGATCTCATCTTTTGATCCTCACCCTCCATCATTTTTTCAAAAATCTATAAATGAGACCCTTCTCTAAGCCAATAGGAGGAGGAGAAAAGAGGGAGTTTGGTGGTGGAGATTTGGAGAGGAGACTGGAGAGGAACTATACTTCAACTTCTTCCATTACAGGGATTTTTAAGGTTGGATTTCAAGACCTTAGCTTTGCATTTTCTATTTGTTGCATGGTGGATGTGTGGAATGCATTTCTTGCTTGTGTTGTATTTCTTTTGTTTTTGTGGGAATTTTTGTGTGGGGTGTTGACAGAGCGTCTTCCACTTGGGAGAAATGCTCATCAAGTGTGGGGTAGGGGAAGAGTGATCCTCTTCGAGTTCATTCCTTGTTCTGGAATTTGATTATGTTGAAATCCTTGAGGGCATTTGTGTGATCTTGAAAAATTTTGTGGTATGGCTTGAGAGCCAAATTTTGATCTACTTTGGGATCTTGGTTTATTTGTTTGGCTTGAGGCCATGAGGAAAGCATTTGTGTGACTTTGAGAAAATTGGTTATATGGCTTGAGAGCCAAATATGATATTCCTTGGAATTTGATTATCTTGTTTGGCTTGAGGCCATGAGAAATTTGTGTTGAAATATTGTGAAGGGTGGTACTCTAGAGTTGAGTGTGTCCACTCTCCTACCCCTCTTTAAATTCACAGTGGATGAGTTTTGTGTTGTGTAAATATCTATGAGTGTATTTGTGTTTTGGTGTGTTGTTTTTATCTTATTATAAAGTGGTATTGAATCCCCTAGGTGTGTGGATAATCTCCCTAGCTCGGGGGTGATCCTCTTGCGGGTCTATGGTAGGGAGGAGAGTAGCTTGTGTGGTGTTTCTTTCCTTGTGTGATATGCAGGTTTTCTGGGAGCTTATTGTGAAGCTTGGAGAAGGATATTGGATCTTAGAAAATATTTTATTTTCCTTAAGTCTTATGGAGAGCCTGATCTTTTAATAGCTCCTTCCTTGTCGATTTTCCAAAAGGAGAAAATTATCTCCCTATTGTTGTATAAATTGTTATTTTTGGAGTCGTGAGGAAATCCTCTGTTATTGGATTGATGTTTGTATTCTACTGTTCATTAAGTTTTACCATTTTAAAATGAGGAAAGGAAGAGAAAATTTGTTTTTAAAAGGATATTTGACTTGGCTAGTTCCTTCTTCTACTTGCAAAGTTGTGAGTTAGTTGATGTTTTAATTAAGTTTGTAAAAGTATTATTTCTGTGCAAGCTTAGTAGAAATATTAGTTTTAAATTTTGTTATAAGTCAAGTTGTAATTTTGCTACCATGAAAGAAATGAAATTTGGGTTGCAGTATTGCTTTTGAAATTACCGCCACCTTGAGGGTCTCTTCTTAGGATGGGGACCATTTCACTATTCACTATTCACTTTTACTATTCACTTTTCACTATTTACTATTCACTTTCAATTAATCACTATTCATTTTTACTATTCACTATTTACTTTTACTAATCAGTTTTCACTATTCATTTGAAGGCAAACTATATGTAGTTTAAAACATTTGACTTGAAATAGAAATTTTAATCGAGGAAAGTGGGATTTATTTATGCATAATGTATAATACGAATTGAATAGATGTTTAAATTCAGAGTTGCAATTCAGAAATACATTGTTTATACAATTACAATTTAAAAAGAGCATAGGTAAATATATTTTAATTTTAAGGAAGAGTTTCTCGGAAGTTTTAACAATTATCCCAAATTAAATGATAGGAAAATGAAGAGGAAAATATGATCTTTTCATTTACAAAGGACACTGAAAATAAATGCAAACACCATCACAGGCATTCCATGAGTGGCCATTCTTAAAACTCAACTATAGATTAGAAAATAAATGTCCAATAAAAAAAAAGAGAAAGAGAAAAAACCGCTAACCTTGGAAAACAAAGAGGAGAAAATGCGCGACATTTCTGAACAGGGCTAAGAGAACTAAGTAAGTTTAACCTAACATTAAACCTGTTTAGGAACAAGTTGATTATTAAAATTAATTCAAATGTTGAACTAAAACCTAGAGCGGAACCCTAGGGGGATTGAGTCAAGTGAAGTTAACCAACCCTGTGTAAGTGATCTGCTTTACCAAGAAATTAGGAATAATGTAAAGGATGTAGTGTTATTGCTATTCGATAAAGAACGTGAAGAAAAAAAATAGGATAACATAAGAAGATCTTGCACAACAGGAAGGGAAATGAGATAGAAATACAATCAAAATTAAATTTTAGAGAAACGGTAAAATGAATGTGATAGGAATACAATCAAAACTAAATTCCAAGAAAAGGAAGAGAGGGCAAATGAATGGGCTTGGTTGAAAATTCTAAGTCTAAAGGAGGAGAAATTAATATTAAATTCTAGAAAATGGAAAGAAGAATCAGATGTTCGTGCTTTGCTGGAAAAATGATCTATCACCTAAAACAATTGTTGTTCAAATATAATTCGTGAGATTAACCTAAGTCAGGAAACCATGCGTTTCTTTGTGTAGGGTGTGCGCACATGTACTTGGTACGCCGCTGTCAACTGTATTATTTTTGCCTTAAGTGTATGCCACCGAGCACGCCTACGCGTACAAGGGGATTGCTAGGGAAGCATGGGAAAATTTTTGGTATTTCGTGTCATGACCACATGGCGCATGTGGACATGACACGTGTGATGCATGTTGTGACTACATGGGAAATGTGGGCATGACATGATGTCTTTACTTACTTCATCCAAAACCCTCCTAGTAATAGCATCATATTCTAAGGGGTCTACACCACTTTTTGCTTCTTCAATTCTTTTTTGAAACTCCTCATTTTTGGTCCTCAGCACAAATGACCTAAACTCAGGAGTGCTGATGAATGTATCATCTGAAATAAACTAATTGCAGGTCATCTCCCTCACATCTTCTATGTCAACCTCATTGTTGACTGTGGACGTTGTCAACCTATTTTTTGGTGAGGAATAAGCCATTATCTTTGGTGGGGAACTCACCTGATGAGGGTGCTCCTGGACCTGCTCTTCTACTACCCCTTCCTCCAAATTTACAACTTCTATCTCTTCCTATGTCTCAAGATCAATAATTTTTTCCCTCTTAGGAGCAGTGGAGTTAGGAGATTCCTCTTTTCTAACATATTTTCCCCTAGACCTTCTTGGTTTGTATGAGATCCTTTCCTCACCTACAAGTGCATCAGCAATTAGCTCCTCTACCTTAGCATACATCATCTCTATTCTCTTTATGGGGTCTTGTATCTCAATGAAAGCCCCAGGGTAAGCAGTATTGACATTTTTCTTTATTTTTTCTGCCTCCATTACTGTATCCCACTTATTCCTTAATGAATGCACCTTCTGCATTATTTGGCAATTTCTGATTATGTCTTCATCCAAGAGGACATGGTGAGGGTGCATAGGCCTACCAATCTTCAATCTTGTATTATGAATAAAACTCTCAAGGTCAAAGAATCTCACCTGCTCCATGTCCATCCTATAGTATTGAAGCATGACGCCTATCTGATCCAACCCATTCTTATCAATTGTTATAAAGTCATAGAGCCTCAGAGATGTAGGGATGAGTGATCCCTTTTTGTCCTTCCTGAAATGCTCCCAATATGCTCCATTTAATTGTCTGATAATCTCCATAAATGCAAGCCTCTTGGGCACAAATTTGGGCAAAGAATAAGGTGGAGCCTCACACCCATATATCCTGATACAAGTTGTATGTTCATGCAAGAACCAATCTCCCCAATTATGGTCTATTTTCAAGTGTATGGTTCTCTTTAACGGTCTCAAGAAATCCTTTATTTCCGTAGGTATCCTGTCAGCAGCTGGTTCCAAAATCCTAACACCTTTCTCACAAAATGCTCCTCAAAGGTAACATAGCTAGCATACTTGTAATGTCTATCAAGCATGTAGGTCCACATATGAACTGGCATCATGTTTGCCTCTGCATCTATCATCTTTACATGCAAATCCTTGCTCCAGTGGCTAGACAGAGAGAACAGGATCATATGACACATCAAAGAATACCATGTGAATTTAAAATGGGGACCTAATGTATACATGTTCTTTATTGCCATCATCTACTCATGCATTTTATTTGCCAGATATCATGCATAGTCATATGGTTTTTTGGCCCCATAATCCTAAATGTATACTACCATCATCATCAGGGCTACTAACATTCTATTTGTTGCATCCCTCCCAAGCACATGGCATAAAGTGTGATAGGTTTTGATAAAGTATTCCATGAATAAATTGCAATGGAAGGGCTCTTCTTCTCTGTCAAAAATCTTTATCAAGCCTCCATCAACTCCCTTAGGTCTGTGCTTGGCCAGATTAAAAGACCTATAAGAATATCTAACAGTTTTGTATTTTTCTCTGAAGGCATTCAAATTAATTAGCATACTGGTAACAAGATCTAGATTAAATATAGTTGAAATATATGCTTTTGTAAACCTGATTATAACACTACCATTGCTAGACAAGACAAACATGGTCTTGGGGTCATACCTACTCGCTATTGCTCTGACCAGGTCTAGATTTACAAAAACATATGTGTAAATTAACTTAGCCAAATCTAGTTTCCAGGCATGGCAGACAAGGGCTCTATAGTCCATTCTCTTATGCTAGTGTTCAAATGAGCTCCAAGCAAACACATGTATTTTGGCATCTCGACAACCTATACATAAGTCATAAATTTTATCATTCTTCCCTACTTCACCTAACCCTGTTGCAGAGCTTTTTGATGATCTGGGACACTACACCATGAGGTCTTCATCTAAGCTATGTTTTGAAGTTGAAGCCTGACCAAACGACTCATTTTTGTGTTTATATTGATAACCTAGGGTTTCTTACAGTTAATAATAGCTCTAAGCATTTTAGAATGAACCTACAGATGGAAAAACCAGGTACAGAGGGATAACAATTACTTACTAGTTTTTGACATCTGCAGGGGCCTGTGATTGCTTTTCCTCACTCGCCTTAACAATTTCCTTGCTTTGAATGCAATCACGCTTTGGAAAATAACAAGAAATGCCTTGAATTATGCCATTATAACACTGAATTTCTTCATTATTCTCTATATTAATGGAGGTGGAAGTAGCTATAACTCTGCTCATGTCGAACATTTCAAAAATCTTCCACTTTTGCAAATTTAAACATGGGCCATCGATCTTTTCCTTACAATTCACAATCAATGGCTCTGATTGGTTGATTGGATTTGACAATCTTCATCACCTTCTTTGAATAGTCTTCGTCCAATTGGAATGTGCCAATTCACCTGTACTTTTCCAACAGATTATGTCATCTTTTGTCCAGACTAAACATGTGGCACTATTTTGCAGCATCGCAGCCAGAAATGGCCCACCACATACCTACCACATGATGGTGTGATTAAGCCTCCTTGCACCTTCTTTATACTTGCCTTTTAATCAATAGTTCCATGTGTCATCATCTCGCTACCTAGCAGTGAATATTCCTCTCAAAAAGATTCCTCTGCATTGGAGCGCAGCTGTTGGATCGAAGGCTTCCCTTTGTAGACCAGTAACATGTGGACAAGTGGCAGTAGACTATTGGTAGAGGTAAGATCCCTACAAAACATTATGCAGACAAAGATTCTCAGATAGGTGTCAACCTATTACAGCATCACAGTAGGGGGATGACGTCACAAAAGATGCTCTGCAATGGTATGATATGCACCAAAATAAACTTTAGGACTTAGCGGATGACTTTAGGATGGTGCTTTAATTTCTACTGGTGACGATGGGTAATTACTAGGCTAAGGGGCCGATCAACCTATGAGCACTATGGCATGAAGTTGTAACTAAAGTGACCGATGACCTGCTAAAGACAGTCAACGTGAAAATAGAAAATAAAGCTCAAGATTGAAGGAAAATAGGGTAAAAGGATTTTCAAAGGTTAACACTTGAACAATTTAGACCCTAAACCCTACGGGGTACCATCAGTATTTATATTCATACAATTTATATTTTTATTTTTTAAGCCATATTTGATTATATTTCTTTTAAACTCATACATTTATGATTTATCCAATTATTGGCAAACATTAAATAATGCATGCATTTGTTGATAGGTAGAAGATGTTGATGAAATATATACTAATACCCAAGATTCAACTAGGTTAGTAAGATTTGGATGGGATGATCCAAACCATCTTTTAAACAATACCAGGGTGAAAAGAGCAACATTGAAGAGAATACTACCAGTTGAGAAATTTGAAGAGCTGATGAGATCTCCATACACTAATGACATGCCACCTAGCCTTAATGATGATGATCATGATAGTGAAAATGCAGTGCATGAAGAAGGATTGAATGAAATGCTTACAGGTTTCTTTGGGGATGGAAACAATGATGACAATAATGATCATATGGTTGATAGTAATGATGATAGTAGGGGTAATTATCACCAACATAATGTTGACAATAACAACCTGAAAGACTCCATCAAGCAAGCAATGAAGACACCCATGTTCAAATCAGGTGCAAGTAGAACCTCAAAACTGGCATGCACATTAATATTATTAGTGTAAGGAAAGCACAGGTGTGGAATACAGCTTCCCTAATGTTAATTCAAAGAGGATAACATAGACAGGTAAATTTCAATTCAAAAAATGGCAGATAAACACACCAGAAAAATAGAATAACATTCCAGACAACAAAGAATGACACCAGATTTACTTGGGAAAACCCTTCGGGTAAAAAACCCACCACCACAAGAGAGACTATATTTATTACAGTAAACAGAATAGTTACAATAAAGATCCCAGCTCAATTGCTCAGGTATCGATTCTCTACCATTATACAAAAAAAAACTATTTTCTTACATCTGTACATCTATAGAAAAAATTGTATAATCGAATCATTTCATCAATCATGATGAGCCCTCCAAATTTGTATAAAAACCACAACCTTCAAGAGAAAATAAAAAACCATTTTCTCTTCTGCCCTAACTGCTCGTTTCAACTGACTTAGCATCGCTATGCCAACCGTCGCGTAACTATCATCTGACAGTTCACATATTCATGAGAAATGTTAGTCCCACATGCATCAGACATCAGACGTAGCAGTAATATATATACACGCCCAAAAGAACATTGACTGTTGACACATATGTTGACTAGACCAACGAGTTTACCATTCGCCATCCATCGAAAAGACACTAGCAGTGGAAGAGATATCTCTAAACATTATTGATGATAATTTTCTTATCAATGTCCAAACCTTCAATCTCCATAGGTTGAACCATTGAACTTGTGGAACCATCGAACCATCGGTTGAACCATTGAACCTATGGAACCATTGAACCATTGGTTGAACCATTGAACCTGTGGAACCATCGAACCAATGGTTGAAACATTGAACCATAGAACCTATCGCAAAAAGTTCAAACCTTCACTGAAGTATCCAAGGCATATAGGTTGAACCATTGAACCTGATGAACCTGACTCACAAAGTTCAAACCTTCACCGAAGTATCTAATGCATAAAGGTTGAACCATTGAACCTAACGAATGAAGTTCAAGAGTTCACAGACAGTTCAACCTTTGCCAATGAACGATGATGAAAACCAACGAATGAATGAATGAGGTTCCAAGCAATAACTTGAGACATTAATTCTCTTCAATCTCCCACCTGACAAAGAGATTACTGCTACCTCGTAATCCTCATTCGATTACAGAAAATTATGGGCCCGAAGACCCATTTCATCTAAACACCATTTGAACTTAGCCGTGCTCACTGCTTTAGTTAAGGCATCAACGACATTTTCCAAAGTGTCAATTTTTTTCAACTTCACCTTCCTGTCTTCCACCATATCACGAACAAAGTGATATTAGACATCAATATGTTTTGTCCTAGCATGAAATGTAGGATTCTTTGCCAAACATATAGCACTTTGACTGTCATAGTGTATTTGTATCTGCCTGGCATTAAAACCAACATCAGAACACAACCTCTTCAACCAAACGGCTTCTTGGCATGCATGAGTAGCTTCCATGTACTCTGCCTCTGTTATGGACAAAGCGACTACAGCCTGCCGCTTGCTCATCCAACTGATAGCACCACCATTTAACGTGAATACATATCCACTGGTGGATCTTCTACTGTCAATGTCCCCTGCCCAATCAGAATCAACATAACCCTGAATGCTTATAGACCTCTGAGATCCAATTGAGTTTCCATGATAGCAAATAGTATAATCAGAAGTTCCCTTCAAATACCTCATAACTCTTTTCACAGTATCCCAATGTGATCCACCTAGATTCACCATAAACCGGCTCAAAACTCCCACTGCTTGGGCAATGTCTGGTCTAGTACAAACCATTGCATACATTAAACTACCAACAACACTTGCATAAGGCACTTTTTTCATGTCGTCAATTTTATTCGAAGATTCTGGACAATCTTCAATAGATAGTTTCATTCCCTGCAAAACTGGAACAACTAGTTGTTTGGAATCAGACATATTAAATTTATCAAGAACATTGGTAATATATTTGCTCTGGCTAAGCCAAAGCTTTCTCTTAGATCTATCCCTTTTGATTTCCATTCCCAGAATGTACTTTGCTGCCCCCGAATTCTTCATTTCAAATTCTAAAGATAGAACATACGTATCAAATTTTTGATACCACATTTTAGGAGATTGCTTCAAACCATAAAGAGACTTCTTAAATTTACATATCAGATGTTCTTTACCTTTTACCACAAAATGCTCTAGCTGGGACATATAAATTTCTTCTTCAAGGTCCCCATGAAGAAATGTTGTTGTCACATCCATCTGCTCAATTTCAAAATCATATGCTGCTACAAGTGACAACAGAAATCTAATGGATGTCAGCTTAGCTACAGGAGAAAAGATTTCTCCATAATCTATACCTTCCTTTTGGGAATACCCCTTAGCAACTAGTCTTGCCTTGTACTTATCAATACTACCATCTGGACCATATTTCTTTTTAAATACCCACTTACAGCCCACAGGTCTTCTACCTTCAAACAAGGGCACCAGATCCCAGGTTCCATTTTTCTCCAATGATGACATTTCATTATTCATGGCTTCCAACCAAGAATCTGAATCAGATAAACTAATAGCTTCTTTCATAGTTCTAGGTTCTTCAGTATCAGTAAGTAAAGCATAGGCACAACTTGAATCAAGTACTGAAAATCCATACCTATTTGGTTGTCTTCTTTCACGTGTAGACCGGCTCAATGGTTGAGGTACAGGTTCAAGTTCTTGCTCTAGATCTGAATCCTCAGAGCTACTTGAACTCACATCTGAATCATCTACACTTGGTGTTTGTTGTTCCTCTTTTACAGGGGTCAGAGGAATATTAACAACACTCTTTTCTTTCTTCTTTTCTGTCTTCTCCAGCTAAGGATCAATAACCAAAGGTTTCAGCTCTCTAAAAATTACATTCCTGCTATAAATTACTTTTTCAGTTTCAGGATTCCAAAGCTTGTACCCTTTAACACTAACTCCATAGCCAATAAAGGTACATTTGACTACCTTGTAATCTAGCTTAGACCTTTTTACCTCAAGAATATGAGCATATGCCTCACAGCTAAAGACACGAAGATGTCTCAAAGAGGGCTTCTTTCTAGACCACTCTTCCATAGGTGTCTTATCAACCAATGTTGAAGTAGGAGAACGGTTCAGCAAGTAACAAGCTGTAGCAACTACCTCAGCCCAGAACCTTTGTTCAAGACTAGCATAACTCAACATACTTCTTGCTTTCTCCATCAATGATCTATTCAACCTTTCAGCAACTCCATTTTGCTATGGAGTATAAGGTGTAGTCTTATGCCTTTTTATACCATGATCTATGCAATATTTATCAAAATCCACATTGCAATATTCAACACTGTTATCTGTTCTCAAGCATTTTATTTTTCTACCAATCTGATTTTCCACAAGAGTTTTAAATTCTTTAAACTGACTGAACACTTCTGATTTATTGTTTTAGAAATATACAAATGCCCTCCTTGAATAATCATCAATAAATGATACGTAGTATCTTGATTTAGCTAAAGAATGAACATCAACTGGACCAAAGACATTAGAATGTACATAGTCTAGAACACCAGAAGATTTATGAGAACTAGAGTAAAAAGAAACACGATTCTATTTTCCATATATACAATGTTTGCAAAAATCAAACTCCAGATTACAATCAATCAACCCATCTACCAAGGTTTTGTTTTTCAAGGTTTTTAAACTTTTTTCACCTATGTGACCAAGTCTATGATGCCAGAGCATTGTTTTCTCTATAGGAAGTTTAACTTCCATAGAGTTTGCATCATGTGTTACAATAGTAGCTTTTTCAGATTTTGCAGAGACACTATTACAGCACACTGGTTTAGCATCTAACCTATACAAAGTTCCAATGCGTTCACCCTTTTCTAGTACAATAGAAACTCTAGTCATCTTATAGCCACCATTCACAAAAGTAACTTGCACACCAACATCATTAAGCTTACTAATAGAAAGTAAATTTCAAGCTAGACCTGGGATGTGTAATACTCCATTCATTCCCTTTATCCTGCCATCCGGGAATTAGATTCTAACTCATCCTTGGCCAACAATTTCCAGTGTTGAATCACTTGCTGGCAACACCTTCCCACCAGCATACAGTTCATACTTTGTGAACCACTCTCTGTGAGATGTCATATTAAAAGATGCTCCTGAATCCACCAGCCATACATCTTCAGATGCAGGCGTTGCCAAGGCAGCAATGAAGGCATCAACATCACTCTGAGAAGAATCATTGTCAGAAGAGTTCTTCTTTTTTTTCTCCTCTTTGTAGTATCTTCTGATGTGTCCTTTTTGTCCACAATTCCAGCACTTCACCTTGTACTTTGTGCCAGGAGATTTCGATCTCCCCTCTAATTTGGACTTAGACTTCTTGTCCTTCTTCTTGCCTTTTTCCTTTGATCTACCTTGAACAGACAGGGCCTCTTTGGCTGTCTCAAAAGATTTCCTCCGCATCTCTTCAGATAACAATGAGGTAACAACCACTTCAGTTGTAAACGTGGTTGTTGTACTTCCAATATCCATCACAAGATGATCCCATGAGTCAGGTAAGGAACACAATAGAAGCATACAACAATCTTCCTCTTCTATTTTTACACCTACAGATGTCAACTGTGCAATAATCAGATTAAATATGTCCAGATGGTCTGCTACAGATGCACCTTCATCCATCTTCAGAGAATACAACTTCTTTCTGAGGAACAGTTTATTCACCAAGGATTTTCCCTGGTAAATATCTCCCAACTTCTTCCACAAATCTTTGGCTGACTTCTCTTCATGGACATTCAATAGAACAAAATCCGCAAGACTTAATCTTATCAGTCCTCTGGCTTTTCTGTCAGTTAGGTCCCAATCTTCTTGTTTCATGCTTGCAGGTTTAACCCCAGACACAGCAACCCAAAGATCTCTGTCGACTAGCAAATCTTCAGCCTTAATCTTCCACAACTCAAAGTTTGTGCCATTGAACTTTTCAATGTCTATTTTTCTTGATGTACTTGCCATCTTATTTAACAGAATAGACCTCTATAGAACTCCCACTCACTGAACTAACACAAAAAACCCAACCTACCGACAAGGATAACACAACTGGCTAGGCTCTGATACCACTTGTAAGGAAAGCACAGGTGCGGAATACAGCTTCCCTAATGTTAATTCAAAGAGGATAACGTAGACAGGTAAATTTCAATTAAAAAAACCACAGATAAACACACTAGAAAAACATAATAACATTCCAGACAACAAAGAATGACACTAGATTTATGTGGGAAAACCCTTTTAGGTAAAAAACCCACCACCACAAGAGAAACTATCTTTATTACAGTAAACATAATAGTTACAATAAAGATCCCAGCTTAATTTCTTAGGTATCGATTCTCTACCATTATACAAAAAAATTGTTTTCTTACATCTGTTCATCTATAGAAAAAACTGTATAATCAAATCGTTTCATCAATCATGACGAGCCCTCCAAATCTGTATAAAAACCACAGCCTTCAAGAGAAAATAAAAAACCATTTTCACTTCTGCCCTAACTACTCGTTTCAACTGACTCAGCATCGCTATCCCAACCGTTGTGTAACTGTCGTCTGACAGTTCACATATTCATGAGAAATGTTAGTCCCACATGCATCAGACATCAAGCGTAGCAGTAATATATATACACACCCAAAAGAACATTGACTGTTGACACATATGCTGACTAGACCAACGAGTTTACCATTCGCCGTCCATCGGAAAGACACTAGCAGTCAGAGAGATATCTCTAAACATCACTGATGATAATTTTCTTACTGATGTCCAAACCTTCAATCTCCATCGGTTGAACCATTGAACTTGTGGAACCATTAAACCTGTGGAACCATTGAACCATTGGTTGAACCATTGAACCTTTGGAACCATCAAACCAATGGTTGAACCATTGAACCACAGAACCTATCGGACAAAGTTCAAACCTTCACCAAAGTATCCAAGGCATATAGGTTAAACCATTGAATCTAATGAACCCGATGAACCTGACTCGCGAAGTTCAAACCTTCACTGAAGTATCCAATGCATAAAGGTTGAACCATTGAACCCGACGAACGAAGTTCAAGAGTTCACCGACAGTTCAACCTTTACCGATGAATGATGATGAAAACCAACGAATGAATGAATGAGGTTCCAAGAAGTAACTTGAGACATTAATTCTCTTCAATTAGAAATCAAGTCACTATTTGGTTGGTCAAACAAAGGATTCACTACCCTACTGAAGTGAGTTGAAATCTATTTCTTACATTGCATTGTCAATTGGTGTACATAATTCGTAAACATTCATCAACTTCGTTTATATTTCTTTAAGGGGATTTTAAAACCATATATTGTATATAAACAATCCTAGTATATATGGACATATCAAACATGTTCATCATAATTTAAACGTTTAATTGATTTAATCTCTGGCAATCTTACAGGGCACTAAAAACTAAAATATTCCCTAAAGAGAATGTGTTGCCATCAACTTGCAGAGAGGCATGT
Source organism: Cunninghamia lanceolata (assembly GCA_027924645.1). Classification (NCBI taxonomy): domain Eukaryota; kingdom Viridiplantae; phylum Streptophyta; class Pinopsida; order Cupressales; family Cupressaceae; genus Cunninghamia; species Cunninghamia lanceolata. Next base: position 4,501,776 of record BSBN01001187.1, on the reverse strand, counting down.
CTATTGTTGGTTGAGTTGGGGATTGAATATAAGAAAATTTATTTATGTAAAAATAATTGCATTTTATACAGAGATGAATATCAAAACAAGGTAGAATGCCCTGTATGCAAAGAGAAGAGATATCATATAGATGTACAAGGTCCTACAGTTCTAAAGAAGGTTTTACATCACATGCCAATGTTTCGTTGGAAGTCACTTGCACAATTGATGGACTAGCATGCAAAGAACAAGAGTAAATATGGATTCATTCAAATTCCGGCCGACTCCAAAGCAATGAAACACATAGAGGAAAAATAGCCAAGAAAATTCAAAGATGAACCCCATAGTATTAGGTTTGGTCTTGCAATTGATGGAGTGTGCCCATTCTCTTTCCTGAGCTCAAATTATAGTGTTTGGCCAGTCAGATTGATAGTATACAATATTCCCCCATGGATGGGTGTTAGAAAGGAGCACCTTATGCTAACTCTCATTGTTCCAGGAAAACATCAAGTTAAAAACATGGATGTTTATCTTGTGCCTTTTATTGATGAGATGCAACTGCTATGGAAAGGCATAAGAATGTATGACATATCATGTCCTCCATCAAATAGGTCCTTCATGTTGTATGGTGTGCTATGTTGGACTATTCATGATTTCCCAGGACTTGGTGTTTGTTCTGGTAAGACAAAATATTTACATATTTACACTCATAATTTATTTTCATCCCAACTTTCATACTTAGTTTTATACTATTTTTTTTAGGTTATTAACATTACTTATTGAATTGCAGAGCTTCAAACAAAGGGGATATTTGCATGTCCAAGATGTGCAGAACAATTTCAAGGGTGGTATTCTAATGATCTACATAAATTTATTTACGCAAACAATAGGGTTTCTCTACCACTAGATCATAAGTTTAGAAATTGCCTGAAGAATCAATTTGATGGAAAAGTTGAAAATAGAGGCTCTCCCTATTGGTATGTGGCAACTGATCATGCAAGTATTGTACACTCGTCATGTATCCTTGCGGGGTTCGAAGCTGGTTGTTAATTTTTTGTTAATCGACAAAAGAAAAATGACATTGTAAAACCCTAATTCTAGAAGCTTCCAAAAGGCTTGTTGTAAGTGACTGGGATGTATGTTGTAGGTGGGATTTTGATATTGTATTGTAGTATTTGCAACGGTATTGAGTTGCAAGGATTACTGGTTGTAATCAGTTTGATTTATTGGATAATAACATTAGACTCTTTATTGGTGGATGTAGCCCAGGTTTGGGTGAACCACATTAAAACTTGTCTCTCGCTATTATTATTTCTGTGTATTTTCATTCCTTTGTTTAATCTTTATTTGCATTTAATTGATATCTTCTACGGCTAACCCTAACAAGTGGTATCCGAGCGAGTTGTGTTCAATTATTGTCTGCAGGAAGGTCTCATGGTTGAGTGGGAGCAATGGCAGACGAGGGTAAATTGAAGGTAGATAAATTCAATAGGCAGAACTATCAATTATGGAAGATGCAAATGGATGATTATCTCTATCAAAAGGATTTATGGAGGCCATTAGAAGGAATAGCCAAGAAACTGGCAGCAATGACTGGTGAGAATTGGAATCTTCTAGATAGAAAGGCACTGGGAACCATTCAGTTGTGCCTGACACCATTTGTGGTGTTTAATATAACAGAAGTGATGACAACAAGTGAATTGATGAAAGCTTTGGCTAAATTGTATGAAAAACCCTCAACCTCAAATAAGGTATTTTTCATGAAGCATTTGTTTAATCTTAAAATGATTGAAGGTGGATCTGTGACAGATCATTTAAATGAGTTTAATAAAATTACCAATTAGTTAACTTCTATAAAAGTGAAATTTGATGAAGAGGTGAGGCCTCTCTTGGTTTTATGTTCTTTGCCAGAAAGCTAGAATAACTTGGCAATGATTGTAAGTAGCTTTGTTTCTAGTTCAAATACTTTAAAATTTGATGATGTTGTTGGTGTTATCCTTAGCGAGGAAATGCAATGAAAAATCTCAGGAGGGTCCACATTAGGTAGTGTTTTGAATGCAAAAAGTAGGGGCAGATCAAAGGAGAGAGGAAAAGATTTTGGAGGTCATGGGAAGTCACGAGGAAAATCAAAAGATAAGAAGTCCCAATCTAGAGGATAGAAGGATTGTTGGTACTATGGGAAACCAGGTCATCTAAAGAAAGATTGTTGGTCTCGAAAGAATAAAGGAGACAAACAAGAAGGCAATAAGGAGGCAAATGTGGTAAGTAATAAATCTAAAGATGATGCTTTGATTCTTTCCCTAGATAATGCTGATGATTCATGGGTTTTAGATTTAGGGGCCTCATTTCATGCTATGCCCCATAGAAGTTATTTTCTTGATTATATCCAAGGGGATTTTGGGCTAGTTTATTTGGGAGATAACGAACCTTGTCAGATTGTTGGAAAGGGAAGAATCAAGATAAAGTTACAGAATGGGAATCATTGGCTACTACAAGAGGTAAGACACATTCCAAGGCTGAGTAGGAATTTAATTTTAGTAGGGTAGCTAGCTGATGAAGGTTGCATAGTTACTTTTAGTGATAAAAATAGGAAGGTTTCAAGAGGTGCCTTAATAGTAGCAAAAGGTGTGAAAGTAGGCACCTTATATCTTTGTACATGTCATACTATTCCTTCTACTTTAGTTATTGTAGAGAAAAACCAAATGGGTTCATGAACAGTTGCTATAGTTTGCAGGAAGAGACTGAAACAGTTGCTACAGGTTCTAAGATAACACTGTGGCATAATAGACTTGGGCATATGAGTGAAAAAGGTATGAAGGTACTTCATTCTAAGAAAGTTTTACCAAGTCTAAAAGGTATTAATATGGATTTTTATGAAAGTTGTGTGTATGGAAAACAAAAGAGAGTTAGTTTTCTCAAGGATGGGAAGAAAAAAAAAGATGAAAAGTTGGAGCTTATACAACAGATGTATGGGGACCAACTCAGGTATCTTCTCTCGGTGGCTCTTGGTATTATGTTACATTCATAGATAATGCAACTAGGAAGGTTTGGATTTTTTTCCTTAGGTAGAAATCTGATGTATTTGAAATATTTAAGAAATGGAGAAGCTTGGTTGAGAATGAGACAGGTAAAAGATTAAAATTTCTCAGATCTGATAATGGTGATGAGTATTGTAGTAAAGAATTTGAGGATTATTGTTCATATAATAGAATTTGTAGGAAGAAAATGGTTCCAGATACTCCATAGGAGAATGGAGTGGCTGAACGCATGAATAGGACAATAATGGAGCGTGCAAGAACCATGAGATTGTATGTTGGGCTGCCTTTAAACATGTGGGTAGAGGTTGTCAACACTATTGTATATTTAATTAACAGAGGTCCTTCAGTTCCTTTGGGCTATGGTATTCTAGAGGAAGCATGGACAGGTAAGAAGGTGAGTTATTCTTTTCTCAAAACCTTCAGATGTGAAGCATTTGCACATGTAGATTTTGAAAATAAATCCAAGATGGATGCAAAATTTAAAAAGTGTACCTTCGTTGGGTATGACATTGATGAATTTGGTTATAGGCTTTGGGATTTTGAAAATTAGAAAATTGTGAGAAGCAGGGATGTTGTATTCAATGAGGTGTTGTACAAAGATCAGTTGTAATAGCATGAGAAGAAAGAAAAAGATTATGTGGTGATGGACGATACTCTAGATAATGATGTTCTAGTGGTTCATCATGCTCTGCAACAACAAGAAATACCACAAACTCTAGTGAATGTTAGACGGTCAACAAGGCTAAGTAGACCTCCTAAAAGGTTTTCTCCCTCTTTGTATTCTATTTTGTTAACAAATACTGGTGAACTAGAAGGGTATGATGAAGCTATGTAGGTGGATACAAAGGTTCAGTGGGAGCTTGCAATGAAAGATGAAATGGACTCCTTGCTGAAAAATTAGACTTGGGAATTATATAAGTTGCCTGTAGGTAAAAAGACTTTACCAAACAAATGGGTTTATAGGCTGAAAAAGGAAGATGGTGGTAAGAAAAGATTTAAACCCGGTTAGTTGTAAAAAGATTTGCACAGAAAAGGGGCATTGATTTTGATGATATATTTTCTCTAGTTGTTAAGATGACTTCTATTCGTACTGTTTTAAGTATTGTGGCTGCTGAAGATTTGTATTTGGAATAGCTAGATGTGAAAACTACCTTTCTCCATGGTGATTTGGAGGGGGAGATATATATGAAACAACTATAGGGATTTGAGGTCAAAGGTAAGGAGAAATTGGTGTGCTGATTGAAGAAGAGTTTATATGGCTTGAAACAAGCACATCGGCAATGGTATTTAAAATTTGATAGTTTTATGACTGAGCAAGGCTATAGCCAGTGTATTTATGACCATTATGTTTCTTTTAAGAGGTTGGATAATGACAAATACATTATTTTATGTTTATATGTTGATGACATGATTGTAGCAGGATCTAACATGGATCACATAAGAGAATTAAAATAACAGTTAGCACAATCATTTGCTAGGAAGGATTTGGGGGCAACAAAACAAATCCTTGGTATGAAAATTTGTAGAGATAGGAAGAACAAAAAATTGACTCTATCTCAGGTTGATTATGTTGAAAAGGTGTTGTAGATATTCCATATGGAGAATGCAAAATCTATCAGCACACCTTTGCCTAGTCATTTGAAACTAACTAAGGAGATGTGTCCTAAGACACAAGAGGAGGAAGAAAAAATGTCCAAGGTACCTTATGCTTTAGCTGTAGGAAGTTTAATGTACACCATGGTACACACGAGACTAGATATTGCACATGTTGTAGGAGTTGTAAGCATGTATATGAGTCATCCCAGATTAGAGCATTGGAATATGGTAATATGGAATCTTATATATTTGAGAGGCACATCCAATAAACACTTATGTTTTGGGGGCTCTAATACTAATTTAGTAGGCTATGTGGACTTAGATTTGGCAGAAGATATTGATACTAGGTGGAGTACTATAGGTTATGTCTTTACTATAGGTGGGACAGCAGTGAGTTGGATCTCCAAGTTGCAAAAGGTGGTTTCTTTATCCACCATGGAGGCAGAGTATGTAGTTGCAACAGAGGCAAGCAAGGAGGTGATATGGCTAAAATCTTTCATGGAAGAATTGGGTAAACAATAGGCTAATAGTTCTTTGTATACAGATAGTCAGAGTGCCATACATCTTGCAAAGAATTCTACCTTACATTCAAAGAACAAACACATACAGCTTAGGTATCAATTCATCCAATTAGTGTTAGATGATGGATAGTTAAGGTTGGAAAAGATACATACAGATAAAAATCTAGCGAGTATGTTTATGAAGGCAGTGACAAGGGAGAACCTGAGCTCCTATTCAGCTTTGGTTGGTCTTCAAGACTGAAAACCAAAAATTAGAACAACAAAGTTCAAGGTGCTTATTTCTAATGGGAGCTACACATGTAGCGGTGTCATCTAAGATCAATCTCTAAGTGGGAGATTGTTTGGTGTAGAGCCTGATCAGTCTCTAAGTGGGAGATTGTTCGTATGTGGTGACTAATCATGCAAGTACTGTACACTTGTCATGTATCCTCGCTGAGGTTCGGAGTCGGTTGTTAATTTTTTTGTTAACTGACAAAAGAAAAATGACATTGTAAAACCCTAATTCTAGAAGCTTCCAAAAGGCTTGTTATAAACGGCTAGGATGTATTTTGCGGATGAGATTTTGATATTGTATTGTAGTAGTATTGAGTTTCAAGGATTAATAGTTGTAATAAGTTTGATTTATTGGAGAATAATATTGGACTCTCTGTTGGTGGATGTAGCCCTGGTTTGGGTGAACCATGTTAAAACTTGACTCTCACTATTATTATTCCTATGTATTTTCATTCCTTTGTGTAATCTTTATTTGCATTTAATTGATATCTTCTGTCACCTAACCCTAACACTCCCATGATTATAGATCCAGGTGATTGGCTTAAGAAGCATGAAGATGCTGAATTGAAAGCTTGGGAGGATTTTTTTGATCAGGGTGATTCAATTGAAGAACTAGAACAAGTTGTTAATATACCAAAAGGAATGAAAAGGACGTCCATATTTTATGAGCTCCCTTACTAGAAGGATCTATTAATAACTCACCTATTAGATCCCATGCACATCTTCAAAAATGTCCCAGATTCTATATTTTGATATATATTAGGCAAAGAGAATGACGCATTGTCTTCGAGGAGAGATATTTCTCTTTCATGTAGCAAAATTGATAGAAACATTTGTGGCCAAACAAGGAAAATGAAACATATGTAGAAGCTCCATGGATTTTGAAAAAAAAGATCTAGACCAACTAAAAAATGTCATCAATTCAATAAGTACACCTATTGGCTATGGGTCATCATTAGCTAAAGCTCTTAAAGTTGATGGATATATCATAGGATTTAAAACACATGATTTTCATAATTTTATGAAGGTATTATATATCATCATTTAACATTTACTAGTAACATTGATTAAGTACTAAATATATTTTGATATTTTGTTGTGTGAGAAAAAATTACTAATGACCTTTTCATAAATGTATTTGATAGCATATCATGCCATTAGCAATTAGGGGGGATTCCTATCTTATAGTTGACTTAGGGAATGCCATAAGTCGATTGTCAGCATTTACAAGGTATGTGGTTATATGAAATGTTCATGTGTGAGAGACATAGAGATATTATATTGCATTTTAATTTTTGACTAAAGGTTCATACTAATTTACTATTCTTATATTAGGTGGGTGACCTCCAAGGAGATCCACAAATGTGAAGTGCCAAAATGGAAGAAGGAAATTGTAGAAATTGTATGTGTATTTGAGAAGGAGCTCCATACAAGTTTCATGGACCTACAAGTCCATTTACTTATACACCTAGTAGATGACATTGAATTGGCAGGTGTCGTATCAATGAGGTGAATGTTTTTCTTTGAGAGGTATATGAAAACTCTAAAGAGATATGTCTGACAAAAGGCACATCTAGAGGGTTGCATTGTAATGCCCCTCACTTTTGCTTATGATAGATGTTAGTTTCATGACTCCTATGACAGTTCTAGTATAGATGATAGTCTTATAGTGCATGTTACAGTTTGAGATATTTAGATTTCTATGTTATGGTTGATGTTCTCCTTGATCTTGATAGACACTTGGTTATCATGCAAACTAGATATGGATTTATGTTCGATGATGCTTGATTACTTGTACTTTGTGCTTTCACAGTTGATGGACATGATTATGGATTGATGTTACTTTTAGTTTAATATGTTGTTTGACCATGATTATGATGTATGACTGGTATAAGTTATTTAATGATGTGTTACTTGAACGGAACAGTGTTGCATTACTCGTGTCCAAGTACCCTGCCATGCTGTGACTTCCATTCATTATGCTTGTGATTACATGGTTGCATATGCATATATGCACAACCTTGTTGTTTGTTGTAGGATGCAGGTACCGGGCATCGACTCCACCTAAATTACCAGGTCTAAGCATGCCCTAGCCAATGGAATTGTGGATTGGAGTTGACATGAGGTTCCCCTAATTAGTCAACATCCTCAAGGAGGATGAGCTTTCAGTGTTGTACCCTGTCGTCACCATCAGTGGAACTGTTGTCGTCATTGGTCGTCATTGGTCGTTATGTCCTATGGCTTCACTTGGGTCAGGTATCACCTTGTGATTAGGGTATATCCAATTTAAGTGTCAATTCATGCATGATTAATATTTCATTCAAATAAGGTTAAATTAAAGCTTAAATTAGATAAACATTGCTAGGGATTATGTGTGTAGTTTATTAATTATAAATAATTAATTATTGATAATTGGTAAAACTAATATGAAAAATAGTAATTAATAAATAAAATAGATAAATAATTAAATGAGTAAAAAGAAATAATAAGTCCTAAGTTGTAAGAGGATTTAATTAAAAGAAAGTAAGATTCATATGTAAGATGATTAAACAATTATCATTTTGATTAAATGAATTGACGGTAGTAAAAGTAATGTTCTAAAGATTAAATAATAAGGATTGTTACTCTATTCCATGTATTTGGTACTTGGGGATATGCAAATAATGCAGGGTGCCAACATTTGCTAATGGGAGGAATTGGGAGTCCTTGGAAATAATTAATTTTGAACTTCTCGAGAATGTGGGCTATGGGAAAATGGAGAGCCATGCCTCCTGCATTTACCCGAGGAGCTCAATCCTTGTTCCAAGAAAGTGGGAGATTGATGAGGCAGGCTTCTCTCCTGCATTTATGGGGGAAGTGAGTCCTAGTTTTGAAGAAGGGGAAGGAAAAGATTTTTGAAAAAGAAAAGAAAGATCTGAAGAAATTGGAGAGGGAGAAAGCAGCTACCAGATTCAACAGGGCAAACTCTCAAACATTTCAATCAGGTTCCACTATTGTCTAAGACTTATCTCTGAAGCTCTTAATTTAGCCTGTGGTGATAGTGTAGTAATTTTTCTTCTTGTCGAATGATTGTTGAGTTTTTGATGCCTGTTTAAATCTATTTCATATTTATTATGCAAACATTGTATTCCTAAGATCTCATCTCTGAGGGGATTTAATAATAGTCCATAGGCTTGGTTGTTTTTTTTTTCATTCCCCAATTTGCATTCATAGTAATCAGTCTTGCTACAATGACCTCGTTTGTCAGATTGCTCTTTCATTCATGCCGTGATGAATGTCAACGTCCATGCCCAATGCCTTGCTTTTAAATCTACCAAACACCTTTACCTAGAAGCCTTCTTAAACCCCTTCTATAGACCCATCTTTGTGAGTGTTCAACAATCACTACATTCCAGGGGTGTTCTCATCTAGAGGTACTCTACAGAATAGCACAACACCTTGCCTAAGCATCCACATCCTTCCTATATGCATAGCATTACTTAAGAAACAAAACATGTTAACTGCCTCTCTAAGGAAATAAAAACACACTCTTAAAAATGTAGGCTATTATTAACTCAATCACATGGATCTATATGATCATGCAGCTGACATTAGAAATCACATTACACATCCACTCTTATTCCATAAAATGATTGAGTTGACAGACATTCCTTTCAGGAACCAAATGGGCAAATAGTGGAGCAACCTCTGGTTTTGTTGTTATATATGCTCCTCCTTGTTGAGTCGAATGTGTTAAAAGGCCTTTTCAGCAAACCTATGTTGTGCTTCATGTCTATGGGAGCATCTCCTACTATAATATATGTTCCCTTAACCTTTATATTTGATGAATAACCTTATCTTGCCCAAAGTTCCTTTCTGCAGTCACGAGATGGTGCCTTTGAGTCATCTACCCATCCCTAGACACCTAGTTTTTTTCTTTCTTCCTATGGAGAACAATGTATACTCCTGTAATTAGCATCCTCCCTTAGCTCTCTAAATATGCACATTAAGTAACAGACTCCAACCCTTCAGCGCAACATTACAACGCTGCCTCAGTGTGGATATTATCAATAGCTTGAAAGCCTTTTTGGTGCTCTGGGATTCCTATTATTATTTCATTTCTTTGTCCTTTCGAAGGCTTAGGGAGTGAAGCTAAATGCAAGAATTGGGTGGGCGGTGTAATGGAGGGTGCAGATGAAGTCGACATAGCCTTCCACACTCAGGTCGTAGCCCAGTCCGAGATCGATTTCCTTCTCTGCAAACCATTTTGTAAATGTCCTTCAATCATCCTGTCCATTTCGTATATCTGCAACTGCGACTTGTGATGTTCATCCTGCCTTGATGAATATTCATTCCTACTCTAAGACCACACCTCTAACCTTGAAGGATGGCGATAGCTGTGATCTGGCTTTTGCCTGCATACAATCCTTCATCGTCTCCTTGAAGCACCCTACAAGACTGTAGTGAGACTCATGTTGCCAACAACATGTGTGTATGATAGTTTCTAAAACCTTCTAGCAGACTTGCCTTGTGCGCTGTCCAAATCCCATAATAGGTGATGTGCTATCATAGTCTCCACTCACCCTCTAGCATGATTCTCGCCGTGTATTTGGAATGATTTGTTTCCTTTCTCAACGTATCATGACTGTATTAGGATTGAACTCCAGTTAAGCATTTTTAATTGTAGAAGAAATTTAAACGTATCATTTCATTTCCTGTACTTAGTAGATTTTTCTTTTAAATCTAAAACTTAGTTAGTGGTATTAAACGAATGTGTGTGGGAAAATATCTCTGTAGGCTATTTGCGCCCTCTAGAGAATAGCTCGCATAAAATGTTTAAATTAGATGTGTCATCTAATAAAATTCAGTTCCCCTCTAGAAAGTCATTGCATTTGATACAAATTCATAAGGTTTCCATAAATCATTAAGGGATAAGAAGAAAATAATATATATATATATATTCATGTTGTCCATCGACCCATGGCATAATAATAATAATAATATTATTATCATTAAATCCAAATGAAAAAGATGACATATTATTATTATTGATAATATTAATATTATTGTTATTAATATTATTATTATTATCAAATCAAAATGGAAAAAGATGGTATATTGTTATTATTAGTATTAATATTAATATTATTATTATTGATTTTTATGTTGGACCGTAATTTATTTAAATTGAATTAACAAGAATTATAGGATCAAATTAATGAGTTTAGTATGTAAATGGATCGTGATAATGAAAGACAATGAATTAGATTTGGGATAAATGAATAATCAATTTGTTGATTCGTAGAATGGATAAATGTATTCAACGTAGTATTTAAATTTATCACCGTCTCTTTGTTAATGACTAGTTGAACTAGATTCGTTCGTTGTAAATATACTTTGATATTCTCATGAATGTTGTGATAGATAGATAATGGTATGTGATCTATAGGTAGTTGTAATCGTTTATTTACGTAGTAGTGATTTGCATTGTTCCTCTCTTGGTTATAAATTTAAACAGAATACTCAAACTTATCCGTATGAAACAAATTTAAACTTTCCTTATAATCATTTAATCAATTTGAGATTATAATACTGACAATAGAAGTTTACTTTACTTATGGCAATGATAATTGTATCATGTAGAATAATTAAATGATTATTTTCTTTATACATAATTAAACATAATTCACTTTAATGTAAGTCATAAATTTATCCCTTGTAAGAAGATGATCAAACGACAAGCTCTATCTTGATGATTCATATAACAATGTAACAACTTAGTCAAGTGCAAATGGCTATAGTGGAAGTGGTTGTAAGAAGGCATAATTGGATCTTAAGTATAATTGATTCTCATAATATGTTAATTCAACTGTGGGTCATAAAATCGTTCTTATAGTCTTGATTGTGTAATCTTTCCGTGTGGCTTGAGTTCCAGAGGCTTAGCTTGGGAGGTCTTGAAATCATGTGTTGTGTTGTTAGATGTCTTGAGATCATGATGTTATAAGAAGCCTTGTCATCTCTAGTTATATATGGACTAAATGACAATTGAGTGATAAATGCACTTCTTGTGATTGTATTATTATCCAGCTGGTTGTACTAGTCTTGTATCCAGTTTTGTGGTAAGATATGGGATAGGGTGACATGGAAATCTTAGAGTTGTAATGAATAAGTGTTATTATGGGCAATGGTCTAGGAGTCCTGCCCTTATAATTATGTTATGGAGGGTCAATGCTTTGTATTAATAGTTGTTATGCAAGATGGTCAATGCCTTGCATGGTTCCGCGCCCTCGTTGTTGTGATGTCTTGATATGCTTGTTGTGTAGGGTTTCCTAGTTGTAGGTAAGGGAGTGGCTTCCAATGTGGGGGTCGGTGCCAAGTGGCTAGGCAGGGTAACCCATTGGGAGTTGGTAATTCAATGATAACCTAATAAAATACCTAGGGGATTGGGTAGTTTTCACATTAACAAGATAATAAGATGTTTGGTTCCTCACTCATACCTGTAGTGCTAGTTCAAGCTAAGGATGAGGGGAGAAGGCTGGGATTGGCATATTTACTTCCTTATCATCATGAAAGGAAGGTTGATTACTGCATGCGTCATCCTATGGGGCCGGTGTCTAGAGAGAGACTGCCAGGGTAACCATAGATGGGGGCTGGTGTCTAGAGAGAGACTACCTAGGTAACCCATGATAGGACCATGTGATGACACTCTCCTTACTACAGCCTAGTATTCCCTAGTTGTTCTCTTCCCTTGTTATGTATCTGCCTCTAGATGCACTATGGTGTTATTGAGATATTGACTTGTGATGTTGGAGTCATGTGTCGTCTCATAGTCTTCTGTCTTCCTAACGGCATGTCGTAGTGGGAACCTTATGTTAACTCCTAGCTCAGGGGGTGGACCTTAGGGTTCCACATGGTCAGGTGGAAGAGCTTATTCCATTGGTTTTTCCTTGCCGTTGTATGTAAATGAAGGGAAATGTTCCTTGTGCTTCAGACATCAGATCTTGTACCTATTATGAAGACACTTATTATGCTCCTGTTCTTGCCGGTGTATCAGTTGATTCAGATTGTATGTATTCAAATGTAATCAGAATAGTAATGATGTAAATTACACAATGTTGTACTCATTTGTATAGACTTGGAATATGTGCATGTAATTTGACTAAGGTTGAGTACCTAGTTGATGTCACGAAATGGAGATGTATATGTATATTCAATATTGTAAAAGAGTTGGAATGAGTTGTCGATGTTAGTTAGTTATGCATGTATATAATGTTGATTATTTGTCAAGTAATGCAACCATGGCACCTCGGGAGACTAGTTGATAGTTAATGATGTGTATTGAATTGCTAAACCTTACTTGTTATCTTATTTTTTTTTTTAAAAAATTATTCCACTTTGCTTGCATAGATGTGTTGTCTCCCAGGGTGTTCATGGCAGGGCACTACATGCATGGCTAAAGGGTATGTATTGAATGAACCATTTTTCTTCCTATGTGAATTCCTTGGTAAGGATTTTGAAGATGGGCCATGCTTCTAGGATGAAGAACGAGCATCATATATTATTGATGGAGAAAAACCACAATCTAATGGTGTTCAAGTAGAAATTAGTAAGTAAATTCATGATCAGTGTGGTTGTTTTTATTGCAATCATTAATTTACACTGTAATTTATTTGTCAAATTAACATGACATTTGGAGTTTGAAATAAACATGTTGACATGTAATAGGTGTAAATGAAAGTGCTATACTCGACAAGTTCATTCTGTACCACATTAACTTTATGAATAAAGGGATTGATCTATATGATAAAAAGAGAGAAGTGTTAGAAGCAAGGAGATAGTTTAAGAGATCAAACCCAAGGAAACTCCACTTCCCACTAATTTGCTTGGGGAATGGAGCAAAGATTACACACTAGAATGGGTTACTGAACAAATTCAAAATCAAATTGAAGATGCAGGTATAGATTCAAATATAACAGAAGATGAAATCAACATGTCTAGAGGATGTGAAAGAAAGGTACAATTGGAATTTTACAAAATGTTGTTTCCTTACAGTTTTGACACTATTAACTATTTTAATATTCATCATTATATTTGTTTTCACTGAAATAAATGGTCTTTCATAGGTGAGGAAATATCTAGCAATGTAGGCATATGGTCGACATTATCTTGTAGAAAGTGCAGATATAAAGAGAAGATCCTTCGATTGTGGCATCATGGTTGACTTCAAGCAATCCAGTTGATCAAGCTCAAAAGATAAGAATATAATTGAAGGCAATCTACAATATGTTGGGAAAATACAAGAAATTATTGAGTTGGATTACCACTCTTTTCAATGTTGTATTTTTAAGTGTAGATGGTATGAAGCATTTGAGAGGACACGAAGACATGATACCCATAGTGGATTGTTTTCTATAGATTCCTCATGGTTCCTACCAGAGGATAAGGAGCCTCATGTTCTACCAATTCATTGTGAGTAGGTATTTATTTAACTCAAACAAGAAGCGGTAGTGATCATTAATCTATTAATTCATAGTTTATTGTAAATATATACATGTGTTTATTAATCAATAAAATTGTTATAACATACATATAATATATGTATGTCGTTCATGTGCAAGTATTTTTCTATGAAGATATTTTGGACCCGAAATGGATATTTGTCATACATTATGATCCAAGATTAAGGCATGTATTTGACGATGCATTAGTGGATACTGAGCAAAACAATGATGGCCAACAAAATGAGAGAGAGGTATTAGAGAACATAGAAGAAGTTGACATCCATGATGATGTTGAAGATGGTTATGTTTAGGCACAAGAAAACAACAATCCAGAGTTAGATGATGTTATGGAAGACAACAATATGGATGGTATATAAAATGATGATCCAAATACATCTAATAACAATATAGATGGTCTATAGTCAAATTTTAATGATGATGAAGATAATGCAGGTCAAGATGAGGATGATGATAATATTAAATACTTGAAAGAACATATGAACATTGACAATGATACACTGGATGACATTGTAGCAGACAATAATGTTAATGACCAAGACTTCTAAATTTTCAGAATTATTTGTAATCCATGTTTAAAAAAGGACGATTCTTATGGCCTAAAGTTTGAAATGCTTCAGTAATATTATTTGTGTCGATACAAATTACCTATTGCAATATCCTTAAATTGTTCAATCTTTGGTAGGAATTATTGGTAGAAAAAATTAGGATTACTTGGATGCTTCTTCCATTCATTTTGTATCAACATATGTTCATGAAGACACAAAAGTTAATAAAATATTAATGCACGTAACTCACAATTATTTAAATAGCAACTTTGCTAACTTTATTATTTTTAAATAGTTTCCATTTTTATGTTGAACATAATTTTGAACATGTAACTGAAAACATCCATAGTAAATGCTTTATTGTATCAACATATTCATTCACATAAGCACAGTATTGAGCCGCTCAATAACTGATATTCATTCAAATATAAGAAGAAATAAGTATGGCAAACATAAGAAAAATATAGGATGATAACACAGTCATGGAGAATCTCTGATAATAAGATGTTATATTTCATTCATAAGATCAAAAGTTACACCAGCAGAGTGTTGGTACACCCTTCGACTCATACCTTTATTATTTTTTATCAAAGTTTATATAGAGATTACATAATATCAACCATAATCTGTAAGCCATTAACCATTAAACTACCTAACCCCTATGCCCCAAATCCCTTATCTTTTGACCCTTAATCCCTTAAACCCTAACCCCTAATCCCTTAACCCTTAATCCCTGCTAGATCAGAACAATTAGGCGCTAAATTAGGTGCTAAAGCAGGCTCTAAAGTAGGCACTAAATTAGGCATTAAATTACATGCTAATTTAGGTGCTAATCTGGGCACTAATTTAGGCGCTAATTTGTGCCTAATTTAATGCCTTCTTGTTTTGATTGGTGCAAAAAATGCCAAAAATAGTGCCATCCTGATAAATAGCGCTGACTTTTTTAAAAAATCAGAGAAAAATACATTAAAATAGGGGGTGGAAGCAAAAATGGAGCAAAAAAGAGAGCTAATAATAGGGATTTGTTGTAGTGCTGGTCTCAAAATTTATGATTTGTTTTGCTTGCAAAGTACTTAGGGTTTTTAACTTTTGTCTTCAACAATGGGTTTGTAATATCATGTAGATTGAAAGGTTCCAAGAATAGATCCAAATAACAAGAAATGAACATAAAACATAGATATTAGGCAATCAAACAAGTCACATAAACATAGATGAACATACCCGGCAATGATAGATTATCTTCTTTATTGATTTGAAAGCTGATTACAAATGAAGAGGGCTGGAAAGTACAATTAGTTAAGTCTGATTTGAATTTTAGACCTTCAATTACATCCAAATGTGCCAAAACACAAGTCCAAACCCCAGCCATATGAATGGAAGATGAAGCTACATGAAGTATTGATGATATGCCCAACTGGAAATGACTGAAATGCAATTGTAACAGCTAACTGGAGGTCTAATATGATTGAATAAAATCTGTATCAGCTGTTGTTATAAAACCCTGATGACAAATGCCAATAAAAGTGCCAAGAAAACACTCCAAACTAAAGAAGCCATGCACTAAAGGGAGGAGATTAGGGTTAGGAAGCAATGTTGATGATGAAACCCTATTGTAGATGCCAAATAACCCTTAGATCCAACACTGAAACCAATTTGCTAACTGTTGTTACAAAAATTAGACTATGCATGAAAGCTGGAAATTACCAAAAACACCCTTTTTTGCCAAGCGATCCAATTGAAAACCTTCTTCAAGCAATTATTAATGAAAACACCTCAAAACAAAGCCAAATTTGAATATGAAACTCCATTAAAACACTTTAGTTAAGCTCTATGATGAACTCCATTTGAATTCACCTCTCATGGTGGATTGGGATCATCTCCAAACCAAAAAATGCCAAGGGAACACCACCTTGAACAACTAAAATTCACTTTCAACCAAGAGTAAACACTCAAATGCAAAATTTGCCAAATGATCAAGAAGAAGAAAATGATGCCAATGACCTCTATTATCCTTTTCTCTCCAAGGGCATCCTAATTAGACAAACTATAAACAATTTCAAATCCACCAATAATATCAAATCTTTAATTTGATATTTTTAAATGCCTTTACCTTGGATGCCAACATTTAAAAACAATAAAATAATAATATTTTATTATTTTTGTCTTTTTTCCTCCTAGCGCCGATTTTCTCTTAGAAAAATATATTTTTTTATTTTTTCCCTTGGGCGCCAATTTTTGCAATAAAATAATATTTAAGTATTTTATTTTGCCTTCTCCTTTGGCGTCGATTTCCTTAGGGAAATAAAATAATAATAAAATATAATTAAAGATTGTATTTTATTTTCCTTTTCAATTTTCTTTTTCCCATCTTTTCACCTTTAGCCCTGACTTTGAAAATGATGACATTTTTGGCTTTATAAAAATATTATAAAATAATGCTAGCCAAAAATACCAAAAATAGAGTGTTGAGCTAACTTTCTAGTTTCCAAGCCTCCAATGTCAAAGCTCAACCACAAATCATCCCCTTACCACTAGAGTTAGCCTACGGGAATGGTGAATAGGCTAACCAACTCCTCCAAAGGTGATCACTCTAGAAATGTGGACATGACAGACCTCCCTTCTCGGGATTGCTTGTCCTCAAGCAATCACAAAATGGGATGCTATAAAATTTGCTCTCCTTCCCAAGTAACATCCTCCAATGGCAAGTCTTTCCATCTCACCAAATACTCTCTAATCATCTGACTACACAACTTGCACTCCCTCATGTCCAAGATACTATCAGGCACCAATATCAACATATCCTCTTCATCAAGAGGTGGAAGATCTGGAGAAGAAACAAAATGTTGTCCCAATGCCCTTTTAAGGCATGACACATGAAATACATTGTGAATCTGGCTACCTGCTGATAAATCAAGCTCATATGCTACCTCTCCAACTCTCCTCAAAATCCTGTAGGGACCATAAAACTATGGCTTGAGTTTTTTTGCACAACTCTTCTTCAGAGTACTTTGTCTATAAGGTTGTAGGTGCAAAAATACCAAGTCACCAACATCAAATTTCCTCTCAACATGGTGTCTATCAGCATACATCTTTTTTTGATTTTGTGCCTGTTGAATATTGTCCTTAAGTGTCTTAAGGATGTCCTGTGTATCCTACACCAACGCCTTAGCTTGAGGAGCTCTACTATCATCAAAGGCTAAATCTATGAAAGATACTGCATCATATCCATATGAATCCCTGAATGGAGACATGCCAATCGACATATGATAGGTGGTATTGTAATAATACTCACCCAAATGTAACCACCTAATCCAAGCATGATGCTACCCCACAATATAATTGTGAAGATAACCCTCAACCCACTTATTCACTATCTCAGTCTATCCATCTGTCTGAGGGTGATAACTAGCACTTTCTAAGTATCAACTCCATACTAGCTAATTGAAATAGTTCCTACCAAAACACACTAAGAAACCTTATATCTTGATCACTAACAATGGTCTTTGGAAGGCCATGCAAATGAAACACCTCTCTGCAACCCACGGTGCTAATAATCTACTTAAATAGCATAGAAGTGTGCATATTTGGTTAACCTATCAACAGCCACATATATGTAATCTCTGCCCTGTACCTTCAGAAGACCTGTAATGAAATCCATAGAGACACTTTCCCACTTCTACTAAAAAATGGGCAATGGCTGAAGTAGACCACCCGCTCGAAAAGTATGCTCTGACTTGTTCTGCTGACAAGTCAAACACTCTCTAACATGCTACAATACATCATCTTTGAGACCTCACCATGAGAATCTCTCTCTAATCTACCTATAGGTTTTAAAAAAGCCTAGATGCACTGCTAGAGGTGTGTCATGAATGGCTCTCAACATCTTCTACTTAAGTTTTGATTTAGGTACCAAGAATATCCTATCCTTATAATATATCACATCATCAACAACCTTATACCTGTCATCCTGAATTAATCCATCCATGATCTTGCATGCAAAAGTACTCTTGGAATACTCAACTAAAAGTTGAGATTTCCAATCAGCTAAAATCTCACTCAAAGAGCAAATAGTAGGCCTCCTAGAAAGTGCATCCGCTACAATGTTCTTCTTACCCTTGATGAACTGGATGTCAAAATCATATGTCTGTACCTTAGAGACCCATTTTTGTTGTCTCTCATTCAAGTCCTTTTGCTCTAAGAAGTATTTCAAGCTATTGTGGTTGGTCCTAATCACAAACTTTACACCTACCAAGTACTGATGAAATGTTGCCAAAGCATGCATAATGGTAAGCATCTTCTTGTCATAGGTGGAATATAGGTGCTCCACATCCCTCAATTTCTCACTCTTCAATGCAATGCGATTCTTATTCTACATCAAAACAACCCAATACCTTCACCTGATGTATCACACTTAAGTACAAAGGACTGTGTAAAATCTTGTAGTGCCAACACTGGAGTGGTACTCATCACCAACTTGAGCTGATAAAAAACTATCTGTGCCTCATGTGACCAAAGGAATGCCCCTTTCTTAGTGAGATTTATAAGCAGTGATGCCAACTATGAAAAGCCTTGCACAAACCTCCTATAATGGTTGCATAGACCTAAGGAACCTCTCAACTATGAAATGTTCCTTGGAGTAGGCGAATCCTATATAGCTTTGATATTCTTCTCATGAACTCTAACCCCATTGGCACTAATCACATGCCCCAAATAAAGAATCTCCTCCATCCCAAACTCATATTTGGAAGTCTTAGCATACAATGATTGGGCTTCCATAACACCAAGTACCTCATCAAGATGTTGAAGATGCTCCTCCCATGTCTTACTATATATCAGGATATCATCAAACAAAACCAATAGAAACTTATGCAACTGATTATTGAACACATGATTCATACAAGAATGAAATGTAGTAGGTTCATTAGTAAGACCAAAGGGCATGACAAGAAACTCATAGTTTCCATAATGGTATCTGAATGTTGTCTTATGTATATCCTCATCATGGATATGAATCTAGTGATAGCCTAAATGAAGATCAATCTTAGAGAAATACATGACCCCATGTAGCTCATTGATCCTAGGTATAGGGTACCTGTTTTTGACTGTCCTCTTGTTTAGTGCTCTATATTCAATACACATCCACATAGTATCATCCTTCTTCTTCACCAAAACCATAGAAGAAGTAAATGGACGAGATGAAGGTCGAATGTGTCCCATATCTATCAAATCCTTAATAGTATTCTCAATTTCAATCTTGAAGTGCCGATGATGATGATATGGTGGAATATTAATGGGCTTGGTGCCCTCCTCTAACTCAATGACATGCTCAAATCCATGATCTGGTGGTCTACCTGGAGGAATATCACCAAACACCATATTGTGCTTATCTAATACTGATTGGATATCTACATGATAATGTGGACCATCGAAAGAAGATTTTGATGATACAAAAACCTGGGCTGCCCATGCAAAATCATCATGAAAAAATAAGTTCTTCATATGCCTAGTTGAAACAACCCTAGGTCCTCCATCTGAAAGTGCTCTCAACATAATATTCTTCCCATCATGTATAAATTCCAACTCCATCTTTTGAAAGTCCTAGATGTAGCGGCCAAGAGACTGAAGCCAATGGACTTCCAAAACAATGTCTATCTCACCAAGTCCAACCATGTAGAAATCAACAGTCAATGTATAATCACCCATCTGAATGCTAAGTTGAGATACCTTACACTGACAACTCATGGTAAAACCATCTGCAACTATCACTGTGAAACCTGCAAAGTCCTCATCCTGTAAACCATGCCTCATAACTAATCCCTCATTAATGAAATTATGTGTGGCTCCACTATCAATCAAATAGGTGACTCGTTGTCCCTTAAGTACCCCTCTCACATGAAAAGGATGATACCTAGGTACTCTTGAACTAGATGCAATAGTAACTAGACCTATAGTACTTGTATCATGAGACTCAAGCTCTAATGTAGGCTGCTGCTCCGTGTGATCAGCATCATGATCTGAACCTACATCCTCATGTCTCTCACTCTCATCATCTGAAATCACCTCTATAAGATGTGGCTTTCCTTTCCCAAGGCATCTATGTCCTGGCTCCCATGGTTGCTTGCAAGAAAAGCATAGTTTCTTCCTTCTTAATTCATCTCTCTCCATAGAAGGAGTAAACTTAGGTTGATTAAATTTTTTTGATTAGAACTTGATCCTTTGACACTTTTATTTGGTTTTGAAATGATGTGGGATAGGTGTCCAAGTCAAATGAAATATCTATAGCATCATCGAAAGTCTTAGGCTTATGTACCTTCATCAATCCTCTCATTATATCATTCAAACCTTCTACAAACAACATTGTAACTCTCTTCTTAGGCATTTATGGAACCATGACCATAATATTTTGGAACTCATTGATGTAAGAGTCCATTCTACCAACATATTTCAATTGAACCAATTCCCTATAGTAGAATTCCACATCCTTCCTATCAAACCTAGAAATGAGCTTACGTGTAAACTCATCATATGACATGATCATATTATGCCACTGTGAAACAAGTCCATGATGCCACCAATCATAGGCTAAGCCCTCTAAATGCATAGTAGCAAACTAAATGGCCTTTTCTTCACTCATTGGCATGAGTGTAAGGAAAGTATCAAGCTTATGTATCCATGCCCTAGCACTTATCTTACCACTGCCATCAAAGTTAGGTAAAGGAACTTTGTCCAATGCATATTTGAAATTTTTGTTTTCCTTTTTAGGTTTGAAATCTTTTGGCTCTTCTTCAACTCCCTCCTTTGACTCATGAATTGGTTCAAATTGAGGACTATCCTAACATCGGCTAGAAGTATGCAGTACTCATCATATGCAACCATGATATCATTGATGAGATTTGTGACTTCTTCCTCTTCTTCAGATGATTGTTTTCTCTTATGGGCATAAACTTAGGATGAAGTGGTCTATCTAAATCTATGGTGGTTTCTCTACCTATATGTATAGCCTCTCTACTTGTATGTGTAGGTTTTCTACCTGCATGACTATGTCTTCCACTACTCACACTCCTTGACCTCCTTGAGCATGAATGAAACATAGATATTAGGCAATCAAAAAAGTCACATAAACATAGATGAACATACCTGATAATGATAGCTTATCTTCTTTATTGATTTGAAAGATGATTACAAATGAAGAGTGCTAGAAAGTACGATCAGTTAAGTCTGATTTAAATTTCAAACCTTCAATTACATCAAAATGTGCCAAAACACAAGTCGAAACCCTAGTCATATGAATGGAAGATGAAGCTATATGAAGTATTGATGATATGCCTAACTAGAAATTAATGAAATGCAATTGTAATAGCCAAATGGAGGTCTAATATGATTGAATAAAATCTATATCAGTTGCTGTTATAAAACCTTGATGACAAATGCCAATAAAGTTCCAAGAAAACACTCCAAACTTAAGCGGCCATGCACCAAAGGGAGGCGATTAGGGTTAGGAAGTAATGTTGATGATGATACCCTATTGTAGATTCCAAATAACCCTCAAATCTGAAATTAAAACCAATTTGCTGACTATTGTTACAAAAAATAGACTATGCATGAAAGATGGAATTTGCCAAAAACACCCTCCTTTGCCAAGTGATCCAATTGAAAACCTTCTTCAAGTAATTACTGATGAAAACACCTCAAAACAAATCCAAATCTAAATATGAAACTCCATTAAAACACTTCAGTTAAGCTCCATGATGAACTCCATTTGAATTCACCTCTCATGGTAGATTGGGATCATCTCCAAACCACAAAATGCCAAGGGAACAACATCTTGAACAACTAAAATTCACTTTCAACCAAGACTAAACATTCAAATGTAAAATTTGCCAAATGATCAAGAAGAAGAAAATGATGCCAATGACCTCTATTTATCCTTTTTTCTCCAAGGGTGTCCCAATTAGACAAACTATAAACAATTTCAAATCCACCAATAATATCAAATCTTTAATTTGATATTTATAAATTCCTTCACCTTGGATACCAAGATTTAAAAATAATAAAATAATAATATTTTATTATTTTTGTCCTTTTTCCTCCTCGCGCCAATTTTCTCTTGGAAATTTTTTTTTTCCCTTGGCCATCAATTTTTGCAATAAAATAATATTTTATTATTTTATTTTTCCTTCTTCTCCTTTGGCATTGATTTCCTTAGGGAAATAAAATAATAATTAAATATAATTGCAAATTGCATTTTATTTTCCTTTTCAATTTTCTTTTTCCCATTTTTTCACCTTTTGCCTTGATTTTGAAAATGACGACATTTTTGGCTTTACAAAAATATTATAAAATAATGCTAGCCAAAAATACCAAAAATAGAGTGTTGAGCCAACTTTCTAGTTTCCAAGCCTCCAATGTCCAATTTCAACCATAAATCATCCCCTTATCACTAGAGTTAGCTTATGGGAATGGTGAATAGGCTAACCAACTCCTCCAAAGGTGATCACTCTGGAAATGGGGACATGACATATTTGTAGGTATGCAAGAAGGGACTCTCTAAAAGGTTAAGATTATCTAAACCCTTGTATTATGTATATCCTAGATTAAGGATTAAATTCTAAGTCAGATCGACTAGGATTGAGTTTAGTCAAGACAATTCATGTCTAGAGTTACTAGTCAAGCAAGTCAAACTGTAGGATGAGGTAGTCTCCAAGTCAAGTTAGAGGTGTGTGAAAATACGACTATGTTTATTTCAAACATCTATTTATATAGAAACTTTGGCCAAAGTGATGCATTTGTCTCTGCATGCATTAGTTGGTTCATTGTGTCTAGATTGCATGCCCTATCAGAATGATCATACATTGCTAGAAGATCATCTAGAGTTGTATGTTTGATTGAGTTGTGTACGACACAACACTAGAACTTAGATGGTAACATGTTGGTTCCTTATGTATATACTCTTCGTGAAGGGTAGGGCCACTTCCAGGAAGGAAGGTGTGCAGGGGACCGCCAGTCTGTGGTTGGAGGAAAAACACTCAGATGATGCTCTCCCTCTATAACATAAGACTCACCGAGACTTGTGTGAAACATACCAAGATTCCAGATGTAGTATACTTCATGTTATGAGTTATGATTTTCAAATTTATGTAATTATCCATATTTCCAAGTGCAAATTATTTGTAAATGTAAAGTGAAATGATTTCACTATGTTTTTATCTTTGAATATATTATAATTTTTAAGGTTGAAAAATATTCAGAAAAGATATACATTTATTTCTATGTGATTAAAAAATAATAATTTCTCTCTCAATATAAAAGTTGTACATGTTAATTTACTTTCTTAGTAAATTTGATGAGTAATTCCAAGTTGTATGAGATGGTATGTTACACTTCTAAATTTTATACTTTCTTTTGACTCTTCTACTATCTTATACTCAATAATGCAATATTAAAGTAACTAAATTTGAATAGTAAGTTTCTTGTTTCTTTATATTTCTGAAGATTGAGACAAGTGCTAAGTATACATATTACAACTGAAACAATAAACAATAATATATATATAAGTTTTGTACTTTTAGTACAAGGGTCAAGGAAATTCAATGATTCCATGCAACTTCATTAAATTACCTCCACTAGTGCCACTAAATTCTAATAAAATATTTAATGGTCATTGGCTGATTTTAGAGGTCTTTATTCCCAATATCTTTCAAAATATTAAGGCACTACCACCAAAGATATAAAATATTCCTTCCCTATCCACCTTATATTCCAATGTCCATTGTTGTAATAAATGGTCTTGCCTCAAATGTTTCTTGAACAATCAAGATTAGGATTCAGCATGATTTGTCAGCTAGAAGCTTTGCACCTATTCTAGGAACTTTAAGTTTAAATTTGGGTGTGTCAAAACTTTGGCCTAGAATAGAACATAATTTTTTATTTACGTTCATCAGATGAGGTAAAATTTATCAAACAATTCAATCTTTATAAAGTAAAAATTTACCAAATAACTTAATCATTATCATTTAGCATATAATATTTTCACCAGCCACATTATAAAGTTTTTAAAAATTGTTGGCAAATTTTCTAAATAATTAATTTTATATTTTGAATATATATCTATGATTTGCAAAAAAAAATTGATAATAGGCAAGTTCATTAAACTATCAGTTTACGATTCACAAGATTTCAAGCATGGGAGCTAACAAAGGACAAGGTGGCTTCATCATGTTTCCATATGGCAAGAACAAGGAGTGGGATGTTAAGTCCCTTCGATTTCCACAATTCAATGTAGGTGAGTTCTCCAAGTTTCTAGTGTCTTTTGAAGGCTTCGGCAGAATGAAAGGAAGAGAGGTTGCAGGCGGCATGATGGGTGGTGAGGGAAGTGTCAAAGGAAAGGAGAAGGTTTCCTTTCCTTACCCCCAATGTAGGCAGATTCAGCGTAAGGTGGTTAGTAGCACAATGGGTGGTTTGAAAAGGAGGCCATATATCCCTCACAAGAGCAAGGCCAAGATCACAGGGGATGAAGCTCTGGAAGATTTTGTGGCAATAGTTGACACAGAGATTAAAAACCCTCTTCTTAGGAAGTGGGTACGCAGGATTCTCTCTATGGTGAAGGTGGTAGATGGGTAGGATGGTGCCAAGCTCAGGGAGGTGATGTTGAATTTCTTACTTGATCCAGGGATGACTAGAGGGAGGTGGAATGTTTTTGGTGCTATGCAGTCACTCACTCTCACTTCTATGTTGTCAATAGTGGCTGCCTCCATTCTAGTCCATGAAGACTTAGCCAAGATTTCTAAGGACGCCAAGACAAGCCAAGGAATTCAGATGAATCACATACATGATTTGATGATTGGTCAGGTGGAATTGAGGAAGACGTTGGAAATGATGGCTGAGCAGATGGGTGTCAAGGTGGAAACAAAGAGTACAGATTACAAGTGCAGATGCGACGAGGAAGCAGACATGGTGGACCTCATAGGCTAGGCAGATGAGTAGGCTGTTGTGTTTAGTTTCAGTCAGTTTTTTGATATCTTTTTAGACTATGTATTGAGGGAGGACCATGTAATTTCTCCCCCTCTTCTGGATATATGTATATGTATGTTATGTTTTTAGATAGGTCCTTAGACATTTTCAGACAATTTCAAATAGACATGAGGTCTAAGCCTTGATTTTGGATGGGTCCCTGGTCCCTTACCAGGGTATATACAACAAAAAAAAGGTTTGCCAAAAAAATTATTTTATTTAAAAAAAACTACAATTCACCAACAAAGACCAACATGAACAAATTTGAAAAAAAATGCCATAGAAATTATTTTTTTTTCTAAAAATAGGCATACATTCACCATAAAAATTATTGCCTCAAGCTATGATTTTCCAAAATGTTATATCTCTTTTAAGGGGATTTTCTTAAAGTTATCACTGATGCTCTTCCTCTTTGGGACTTTCCTATATACCCAATTTTTGTATAATAGCAAGTAGTGCACTCTCAAACATGTCAACTTTTCCCATGTGACGAGGAATCATGGAAACATTTTATTCTAACTTCCAAAATGTCTTCTTAACCCCATTCATATCTTTTTTACCTTCATGTACCATCCTCCTTTGTGCTTGATTCCACATTTTAGTACAAATTTCAAAGTCTAAATCACTCAAATCTCTACTGCCACTAGATTATGTAGTTGGCATGACACTTGAAACCCACCAAATGATTGGAAATTTTTAAGTTATAGGTGTTTCTAACCTGCTCTAATACCAATATGACTCATAAATTAAGTGTGATACTCCCAAAAAACTCACCAACTATAGATATCCACTTCTTGACTACTCAAAACCACCTTAGAATAGGAAATTGTTAGTATTTCTAGTTCATTGATCACATAATAGTCATGTGTTTGCATTCACACAACATTATCAAGTATGGAAAACATGAAAAGATCATCAGCAAAGAAGTAGAGAATGGGTGGAACACAAGATATGACATGGAGAAACCCTAAATAGGGGAAAATCTAGTTGATGGGGAAAATGATCCTATCTCCACTATGTAATAGTTAACTACAACTAGCTATAATGAAGTATGGTCTAAATGCATCCTATAAATTTCACCAAAAAGTTACAAAATATTGTACAACCTTCATTCAACTACTCTATTCTAAAACTCTACTCTAACATGTCAATAGTATGCAAACTCGACTTGCCTACAAAGGTAAACATAGTGTCAACCCATGTGTAGTGTTCAAGCCTCATTTTTTCAAGAAGGATTGTTTGGGAGACTTTTTTTAGGTAATGGCAAGGGATGCTTTTAAAAAATTAGGGAATTTTTTGAAATATAGGAAATTTCAAATATTCATATGATAACATTGATAAGACACTCATCATACATAATCTAGAATCTTAATACAAAGTACTAGAGATGAATTGATATTTCACATAAAATTTGACGCAAAAATTAACAAATTTGCATTGCTTTAATTATCAATGTGCATACATATTATAAAATTTAAACCGTTTATTATCACTCTCAATGATGAGTAATCTTACTTCTTGTTATTCAAACCATTTAAGGCCATGAAGGTGTACATAATGTCATCAAAAATATTTGTAACTATTAATCTCAATAAGGCCATGAAGGTGTACATAATGTCATAAAAAATTCATAAAGTGCCAAGAGTCCTATAATATCTCTCAAAATACAAAATGTCATCAATATATAGGCATACAAATTGTCATCAATGTGCCATATAGGCATACAATGGAATGTCATATAGGCTTACAAAATATCCTCATATACACCAAGAAATAGTTTTGAAATATTCAACCACTCTTTTCTCAACTAGAAGGTTAAGCTTGAACCTCAGAATCCACTACCTTCTTACATTGATCTAATCTCCTATGGTCAATGTTAGATTAAAACCCAACTTATATATACATATTATAAAATTAGATACGTGTCATGTTTTATAACTAAAAAATAATATTTGAAAAATGATGTAAACATAATAAACATGCTTGCAAAAATTAGATAGTTGTTTCTAATGCTCAATATCATAAAGAGAGGCATGTCCTTGGAATGGAGTGCATGCATTAATCTATAGCAAAACAGAAGCAGTATGCAACAAATTAATTTTAATTATTTGTAAATACTTAATGATGCCAATTGAGACAAGACAATCATAATTAAATGTATATATGTATTATGTACCCATTCATGTGCCAAAGACAAAATAAAATTATAGTAGAAACACTAACATCTAGCTTTCCCATATGTTAGGAGGTGTAACAACTGAAGTCAGTAGCTAAATAAATATTTAGGATCAATTGAGAAAATTAAGCACACATAATCAATAACATTTTATACATTTAATTCTTTTAATGAGCTACAATGTATCTCAGTATATCCTACATTGTTACACCCACTACCAATAGGCTTGTTCCATGATGATCCAATACCCACCTATTCAACAACAATTTGTATTTTCATGAATTCGATAGTGTTGAGAATACAAACTAACTACTAATTTATAGTGATATATTAAAAATTTACCTATGAAACAAATGGGAACACACCACTCATTTGAGGAATGGTCAATGATGTACCACCCTTTAATGTTAGACCTTGAATTATTTAATAAAAGAATATTTTATTATATTCTAGAATTAATAATCAATTTACATGTTGAAATCTTAAATTTAAAATATAAAATATATTATAAATTTATATAAAAGTACCTTTGTGTGACCACCAAACAAATCATGCATTAGCTCATTAGTGATGACCATATTATCTAATCCTCCATATTGTGGTGTTGAATCATTCTTTGATCTCCCAAGACAAGTAGAATGATAATGAGTACACTCATAGGTGGTGAAATCCTATGTATCACACTCTCCTCTAATGAAAAAATATAGCATCTATAATAAAAGTGGGATGTAGTAGCACTAGAACTAGATAGTTATGCTACATAAGCATTACCAAAACTAGATGGTTTTTGTACAAGAGCATCCTGAGTTATAAGATTAAGACATCTACGTGCCATGCAATATAAAGGTGTATGTGAGAGTATCAATGGAATTAAGGGTCTACACCTCCATAGTCTCCTTGATGATTGATGGCACCATCACATGATAAATAGGTTTTTTAGCTAGCAGTCTTGGTGGATAGTTTGGTGCCTACTATGTAATGCCCCAATCTTGTGCCTAAGATATTAACAACTAAAAATAAGACAAAAAAATGTGATACAAAGGTGGTATCAAGCAATCCACACTACAATCCTTAATGCCCAAGGCATCACAACATTACACAATGAAACACTTCGCACACACACTAATGCACAATGCAAGGTGATACAAAAAAAGGAATTAAAAATACCATGGGACAAAATAATGTGAAGAGCACTAAAATAAGATATATGGAGAGTCAAGATTCCCAAGCCAGCCTATGAGATCCTATAACTTTCCTACCAAACCACTATCATGACATCTCAAGCATTGGGCCAAACAACACAAACTACATTGGTTTGGACTTCAAGGTTTAACTCTCTAGGAACTTGGAGTTCAAAGCCTGATTTACATGGCTCAGACCTTGAGGTTTAAAGTGCAAGTTGCATATTGCTACACCTTGGGCTTTAGATTTTAGGTTTCAATTTGCAATTTCCATTCATTTCCCTAACCTTGATCTTGAATCTCTGCAATTTTTAGCTTTAGAACACAATCTATATTTCACAAAGCATGCAAAATATGGGACCAAGTGCAACTATGGCATGATCTCACCTTAAACTTCAAAGTTTGACAAGTAACATGCATCTTAGAATTTCAAGTCCAATCAATATTAGATAAATGTTCAAAATTTCACTCCAGCCTACCAAACTCTAACCAACTTGAAACTTAAACTTTGGATTCTAAATTACATTTTGTACCATACAAAATATCTAGAAAACTTTGAACTCCATGCACTAAAAAATTTAGGTTTTAGAGTCCAAATGATGCTCTACAACATGCAAAATGTACTAGAGCAACTCTGAACTTTGAACTTCATGCAACTCAAACTATGGATTCTGATTTGCATGGACAAACTATAGAAAAAGATGCAAGTCAAAACTAGAAATCTCTATTTTCTCAATCAATGAGACATATCAGGTCCTTGATTTTCATGTTGAGATAAAACAAGTTGGACCAAACACTCAAGTACCTATGGGCTCTACATTAGCTAAAAAACAACCTCCCAAAGGGACATAGTTCCTAGGAAAAGTTGTAAGTAAGAATTTTGTTCTAACATATGAGATGAGAACAATACGATATGAATATCTTCAAGTATCAAAAGTAAATTACATCTATACAATATATTCATATGAGCATAATTAAGTGAGTTCCAATTCATGACATATCATTTATACAACATAAAGTGATAAATTGAAAGAATACAAATGATACCTTCATCCCAAGGGAATGACTCAACCCTAATTAGAAGTTAAACCATGGCTCCAAAATATACTAAGACAAAAAGTGACAAAAGTCCTTAATATACATTTCAAATTGAAAGGAAGCTAGGTGTGTGGAAATCGCTTCCTACACTAATCTAATGAGGGGAGGAGAGTGCAAATTCAAATTTATTCTAACTGTTACAGAAACATTAAACCATTAAAATGAGATATTGCAGCAAACACATAAGGAAGAAAGAATGACAGAAGAAGAGAGACACGAGATATACATGGGGAAAACCCTTACGGGTGAAAAAACCCACATTCCAAAACACTGCTCAACTATATTACGTAAACAAAGAGGTTACAATACAAATCAGAGCCAATGCTCTTGTAGGAGTCTGCGACACTCATATCTAGAGATGATCCAGTAGCATAACAATACATGTAAAACCTATAGTACATCTCCTCCAAGCACCTACTTATGTAGAAAATACAAGGCAAAATTGCCTCTATCTTGGAATGGGCATCCAACTTGGCCTCATGGCCCAAAACCCACACCTATGGACACTTCGTCAACATTGTAAGATGCTCCTGACACTTTTCCATAGTCCCCATCCCAAAGAGTTCACCTATTTCCAAAATGGGCTATGACAGATGCTCTTACGACTCTTATGACCGTCATAGAATCTGTCATAGCAGTTACAACTTACAGCTGTAAGAGAATCTATCATACACAAGCTATAAATAGTATATTCTCTTACATGTCATAGTCCACCTTGGGGTGACCAAAGATACCTTTTTCAAAGATGCTCTTCGACACATGTCTTCACCTGTCATAGAATCTCCTATTTCTAACTCTTACATGTCATAACTTCGTCATAGGAATCTGTCATGACCGTTACGATCAATATTCCTTTACACAACATCCAAGATGCCAACACATGGCAAAATATTCCTACCACAAAGTGGGACACCTATCTCCTCATGTGAGGACAAAATTACAAGTTGTCATCTTCCATGTAGGATGACACATCACCGTGCCACATCCCACAAGATGACAATATGGAATTTACAATTAATTTACATCATAGGAAATGAATAAATAAATACAATCAAAATAATGAAAGGAATTACCAAGGTTGAGACACCTTAATTCCCAATATTCTCCCACTTGTCAAACACCTTGTAAGAGCCAATAGAATAACAGGATTTAACTACTATAGGCTGAGAGGCCCATAGACTCCAAACACCATCTAAACTTTTCTATGCCCACTGGCTTCATCAATGCATCTGCAATATTCTTCAAAGTATCTTCCTTCTCCAAATTTACCTTCCCATCCTCTACCATGTCTCGCATGAAGTGAAACTATACATCAATATGCTTTGTTCCAGCATGGAAAGTTAGATTCTTCGTAAGGCAAATTGTACTCTGACTGTCACAACTGATCATAATTTGACCTGCATCAACACCAATATCTAAACACAATCTCTTAAGCCAAATGGCTTCCTTACAAGAATGAGTTGTAGCCATATACTTAGCTTCTATAGTGGACAAAGGAACCATGGGTTATCACTTACTCATCCAACTAATTGCACCACCAAACATTGTGAACACATATACACTGGTGGATCCCCTGCTGTCAATGTCACCTGCCCAATTAGAATCCACAAATCCATGAATACAAACTGAATGTAAAGGTCATGTAGCATTGCCATGATAGAAAATGGAATACTTGGAAGTACCCCTCAAATATCTAAAAACTCGCTTAACTGCATCCCAATGTACCCATCCTAGGATTAGCCATAAACTGACTAAGGACTCCCACCGCTTGGGCAATGTTTGGTCTTGTGCAGACCATAGCATACATCAAACTACCAACAACACTAGCATAAGGTACTCTGTTCATGTCCTCCACCTCACTAGGAGATTTTGGACAATCACTAACAGATAACTTTGTTTCCAATGAAATAGGAACACTCACTGGTCTACAGTCTGCCATGTTGAACTTGTCCAACACGGTCTTCACATACTTACTTTGGCTTAACCAAAGTTTTATGTTTTCTTTGTCTCTTCTAATCTCCATTCCCAGAATGTACCTAGCTGCCCCAAGTTTTCATCTCAAACTATGCTAACAACTGATATTTCAAATTAGAAATCATATTCTTACCATTCCCAATCAACAACATATTGTCAACATACAATGCAATAATGAGAATGCGATCATTGTCAAAACTTGTAATACACATAATGATCTGATTTCAATCTCAGATAACTAATTGACAACACAAAGGCATCAAAATTCAAGTTCCACATCCTAGGAGACTGCTTCAAACCATACAAAGACTTCTTAAGCTTGCAATCCAAATTTCCTTTACCTTTCTCTATGTAATACTCTAGCTATGACATGTAGATTTCTTCCTCCAAATCACCATGAAGGAAAGCTATCTTCACATCCATCTGTTCTATCTCTAAATCATAAGTAACTACAAGAGATAATAGAAATCTAATGGATGTCAGATTTGCAACGGGAGAGAAAATTTTACCATAATCAATTCCCTCCACTTGTGAGTACCCCTTCACAACCAATCTAGCCTTGTACTTTTCAACACTACCACCTGTACCAAATTTCTTCTTGAACACCCATTTGTAACCAACAGGTTCCATCCATTGGGCAAAGGCACCAAGTCCCATGTTTTGCTCTTTTCCAAAGAAGCCATTTCATCCTCCATGGTCTCCTTCCAAGAATGTGCATCTTTCATGCCCATAGCCTCTTTCATAATTATAGGCTCATCAGTATTAGAAAGTAAAGCAAAAGCACAACTAGAATCAAGTAATGAATAACCAAACCTATCAAGTTGCTTTCTTGTTCATGTAGACCTCCTCAATGGCTGAGGTTGAGGTTCTACTTCTTCTTCTTCACTTCCAGAGCTGCTAGAGCTATCCTCATCATCAGGTCTCACAGGGTCTGTCGGTTCAGTCTTCTTAGGGGTAGAAGGAAACTAAACTACATCTTCTTTCTTTTTTGAATGTTCTAGCCGTAGAACAATGGAAGAAGGTGTTAGCTCTCTAAAGATAACACTTCTGCTATACAACACTTTTTCAGTCACGGGATACCAAAGTTTGTATCCTTTCACACCGACACCATAGCCAATGAAGATACATTTAACAGCC
This sequence comes from Cunninghamia lanceolata, assembly GCA_027924645.1. Lineage (NCBI taxonomy): Eukaryota > Viridiplantae > Streptophyta > Pinopsida > Cupressales > Cupressaceae > Cunninghamia > Cunninghamia lanceolata. The sequence goes on along the minus strand of BSBN01001187.1, from coordinate 4,468,747 downwards.
TTATTCTCCAACTTAGACCGTTTCTCCCTAGGCACATGTGTTGCAAGTATGGGCCTAACCGGTGTTGTCATTGATGTAAACATAGTCCTGTTGTATTGATGATAAGGATTGGATGAGCTATATGCTGAGGATATTTAAAAAATTAGTTCTAATCAGGAACAAAGAAGAACAGTAAAGATAGTGAGCTAAAGATCCTAGCTAAGATGAAGATCAGAGGATATGGTTCAAAGGGTTTGTAGATATGTATCTTAAGATGATCCAGTAAATATTTCAGAGGTCCGCATGATGATCTAAAGAAGTTGTGGCCACTCAAGTAAAACCGGTTCTGGTAGGTGTTAAGAGGTGACAGAGTGACACAGATAGGTTCGGTGAGATCTAGAAATGCAATATCATATTCTATGGATTTGAGGGAGTGTTTAGGAAGTCAATGTGAATTGACAACTCAATTGGTTCATGGTTTGAAGGTCCGCAAGAATCTATTCTATTATGATAGTGATGACATACTATGTTCTTGAGATTCTGGACGAAGGATATAAGGATTTCAGTAAGAAGATGTAGTATGGATGTCCTTGGTGATTCAAGCAAGCTTGTGGAGGTCTTTGGATCATGTCCAATTCATGTTGGTGGTCTACATTGAAGTTTTAGCTTGCAATTGAAGAATTACTTCCAGATGATGGTGTTCTTCCTAACACTGGCCAACCAGATGAGTTACACATCCTGTGGATGATCTTGAAGATGTTATGTGAAGATTGGCATGTTCCTAGAATAAGATTGAAGTCTCAGATCTATGTGGCTGACAGTGTGTTGATCCGCATGAAGTATTTTGTAATTAGTCATGTTGTATTTATGTATTTTCTCTGTAATGTTTGCCGACTTAGATGATCATTCCTAAGTCGATGTCTTGTATAAATAAGGAATTGTAAAGTCATTCCAAAGGGTATCTTGTGGTGATGAGAGTGTGGTAGCGAGGAAGAGAGTGAAAAGGCAAAGAAGAAGTATTGGGCTTAAATGGAACTAACTCAAGCATGGTGAAGATGCTATTCTCTAGTTCAAGTATGTGATACTTATTATTTTGTAGACAATGTGTCTCTTGTAGGCAGTGGGCCTCTTGTGAGAAGTGTGCTCAGGCAATGAGCCCTAATTGGCATGTGCCATTTTGTTCTTTCTATTCTTCTAACAGAGAATACAATCTTGGGTTAATCACCCCATGGTTTTTCCCTTAACCAGGTTTTCCACATCAAAATCTTGGTGTCTTGTGTATTCATTTGTTTCTGCTCTTGATTTAATTTATTATGTTTCCATGATTGATTTATCATTATGATGCTGAATTGCAAAGTGGATTTAAGTGTTTAATTGGAAGGAAGTTTTGGACAACTGATTCACCTCCCCTCTCATTTGTCTTCCCTAAATCTAACAATTGGTATTAGAGCTAAGTTTCTCTAAAAAGGCTTAATCACTTGAGGACATCTAGAATGTCGTCTTACAAGAAGGATAGTCTAAAGTTTGATGGAACCAATTTTAATCTTTGGAAAAGTCATATGCAATGTCACTTGGAATGTATGGGAATGCAGTACTGGACCATGGCTACAACGAAGTATACTCCCCCACAGAATGGCACGAAAACCACAACTAAAATCACAGATGCTGAAAACAATTTGCGGACTAAAGAAGCTCTTCTAAGTGCCTTGTCTGATTCAGAGCTAATAAATGTTGTTGATCTACAAACTTCTTTTGAGATTTGGGAAAAACTAGAACTTCTGCATGAAGGAGACAAGTATGTTAAATGTGCAAGGTTACAAAGTCTGAAAGGAAATTTTGAAAATCTGAAGATGAGAGAAGATGAAAATATCACTACTTTTATGCCAAGAGTAAATGAGCTTGTTTGTGGCATTAGATGTGCTGGTGGAGTCTTGGATGAAGATGAGATTGTTGGCAAAGTTCTTAGATCCCTTCCTTCTTCTTATAAATACAAGGTTGCTTCCATTGAAGAATTCAGAGCCCATTCAAGTGTCACAAGAGATCAATTGGTTGGTAAATTGGCTGCATTTGAATTGACCAAGTTTGGAGATGCCCCCCCAAGAATAAATCTACATTCAAATCCAGTGCCTCTATAAAGGGTAAACAAAGGTTTGATCTAGGAGAGAACTCTTCAAGGAAACCATAATGGTATAAAAAAGCAAGAAAAGACCTAGAAGAAGAAGAAGCAGAAACTGCTCAACTTGAAGCCCTTATTACAAAAAGACTGCCAAGAGGATCCGGTAAGTATGAAGGGAAATTGTCTTTTAAGTGTTTTAACTACAATAAGATTGGTCATTTTGCCTCATGACGTCTAAAAAATATTTTCAAGGCCAAATCCTAATAGATCAAGGTTCCAAAAGAATTGTTACTATGTTCATGAAGAGGATGATAATGAAGGAGTAACAGATGATGAATCAGAGATAGGAAACAAATCCAGAAGTGATTGGGTGTTTATTGCCATCAAGGAAGAAGATCCAATGCCCTCTGAATCTATCAATCATAAAGTTGTAGAAAGAGATCTGGCTGCCCAAGTTGAAGAAAAGGATGATTGGGTCATTGACAGTGGATGCTCTCACCATATGACAGGTGATAAAAATAAGTTCATAGATTTGGAAAGGTATGAAGGACGAGTGGTAAAGTTTGGTGATAATTCTACTGGTAGAATCAGAGGTAGAGGTACTATTTATTTTGATGGAAAGAACAAAACTAGTAATGTACTATGTGTTGAAGGATTAAAGGATAATCTTCTCAGTGTTGGACAGTTGGTGGACAAAGGTTGTGATCTCTGATTCAAGAATGGAAAATGCAAGATCTTTGAAAGTTCCAGAATAGAGATTGCATCTGGTACCCAAACAAAAGGTAATATCTTCCATTTAGTTGGTACTGGTAATAGTTGTCTATTTGTTCAAATTGATCAGAGTTGGTTATGGCATAGGAGAATGTGTCATGTGAATTTTGATAACATCATCAAGATAAGCAACACTTAGGCTATAAGAGATCTTCGAAAATTGGTGAAACCTACAAATAGCTTGTGCAAAGAATGTCAGTTAGGTAAACAAAGTAGAATCTCATTTAGAAGCAAAGAACAATATTCTACCGAATTATTGGACTTAGTTCATACTGACCTATGTGGGCCGACAAGAATTAGGAGTGTGCAAGGTGACATATACTTCATGTTGTTAATTGATGACTATGCCCGGATGATGTGGATAAGTTTTTTGAAAGAGAAATCTGAAGCTCTTGAGAAATTCAAAACATTCCAGGCTATGGTAGAGAATGAAACTAGAATAAAATTGAAATGTCTGAGGTCTGATAGAGGTGGAGAATTCACATTCGATGAGTTCGTAAAATTCTGTGAGAAACATGGTATAAAAAGACAGTTGTCTGTTCCTAGGACTCCACAGTAGAATGGAGTAGTGGAAAGAAAGAACCAGACCATCCAAGAAGCATCCAAAACCTTAGATTTATTGGAGAGAAGTTATAAGCACTGTAGTCTACACTCTTAATTGAGTTCAAATCAAAAGCAATACCGGTAAGACTCCTTATGAACTTTGGTTTGGCATCACTCCCACAGTGAGGTATTTTAGAGTTTTTGGTAGAAAATGTTACATTAAAAGAGATGAAGATCTAGGCAAGTTTGATGCTAGAAGTGATGAAAGAATATTCTTGGGTTACTCTACTCAAAACAAAGCATACCAGTGTTATAACAAGAGACTGAGAAAGATTATAGAAAGTAAAAATGTGAAGGTTGATGAAGGAATTGAAAAACCCTCAAGGTTTTATGAATATGATGAAGATGATCAAAATAGTGTTCTGATTCAAGGAGCCCAAGCCCCTTCTAAAATTCAGATTCAAACTAATCTAGTAAATCAAGAAGAATGAGTTTGAATGAGCCTGATCAAGAATCAAAAGTGCAATAAACTCCCAAAGTTCCTAGGTATGTAAGACTGAATCACTTTGAAGATCAGATCATAGGTGATAAAAGCAAATGTGTACAAACAAGAAGAAGGATTGCTCAAGATTCAAAAGAGTACTGTCTGATTTCAAAGATTGAACCTAAGACAGTGAATGAAGCTTGCAATGATGAAAACTAGACTAATGCAATGGAGGAAGAGCTTATGCAAATTGAGAAAAATCACACTTGGGATCTTGTTCCCAGACCTAGAAACAAGAATGTGATTGGAACCAAATGGGTCTTCTAGAACAAATTGAATGAAGTTGGTGAAGTAATCAGAAGTAAACCCAGATTGGTCTACAAGGGTTACTCTCAAATAGGAGTTGATTTTGAAGAAACTTTTGCTCTGGTGGAAATAATTGAAGTAGTCAAACTATTTCTTGCTTTTGCTGCCTTCAAGGATTTCAAAGTATATCAGATGGCTATCAAGTTTGCCTTTCTGAATGGAGACTTGGAAGAAGAAGTATACATTGAGCAACCAGATGGATTTCAATTGTCTGATCATGGTGATATGGTCTGCAAGTTGAAGAAAGCACTGTATGGACTGAAGCAAGCCCCAAGAGCCTAGTATGAAAGATTAGATAAGCAGCTTTTGAAGATTGGTTTCATCAAAGGTACTACTGACAGTAATTTGTATTTCAAATTTGATCATGAAAACATCTTGATTGTTGAAGTGTTTGTTGATGATATCATTTTTGGTGGAAGAGATAGTATGTGTAAAACTTTTGCAAATCAAATGAAAAGTGAATTTGAGATGTCCATGCTTGGGGAAATGAATTTTTTCTTGGGTCTGCAAATCAGTCAAACTAAGAAAGGAATCTTCATTTCTCAGACCAAATATTTGAAAGAATTGTTGAAGAAATTTGGGATGGAAGACTCAAAACCAATGAGTACTCCCATGGCAACTAGATGTAAATTGAGCAAAGATGATGACTCTCCTAAGGCTGATCAGAAAAAGTACAAGTTAATGATTGGAGGATTGTTGTATCTCACTCAAACTAGACCTGAAATTATGAATGGTGTTGGTTTTGTTGCTAGATTTCAAGTTGATCCTAGAGAATCTCATGTCATGGAAATCAAGAGGATTTTTAGATATCTAAAAGGGACAGTTGAGTATGGATTGTGGTATCCCAGAGATCATAATTTTTCTCTTCATGCATATATAGATGCGGATTAGACAAGAGATGTGGATGACAGGAAGAGTACCAGTGGTGGAGCATTCATTTTAGGGAAGAGATTGGTCTCTTGGCTAAGAAAGAAACAAGAGGCAATATCTCTATCCACAGCTGAAGCAGAATATATTGCAGTAGCAGGTAGTTGCACTCAAGTTTTGTGGGTGAAGCAGATGCTAAGAGACATCAGAGTGGAGTATGAGGAACCTATCTCAATCTTCTATGATAATTCAAGTGCAATAAATATATCTAAGAATCCAGTTTTGCATTCAAAGACTAAGCATATATCCACCAAGTTTCACTTTTTGAGAGAGCAAGTGAACAAGAATGAAGTTAGATTGGAGTTTGTGCCTTCCAAGGATCAGATTGCAGATATCTTTACTAAACCTCTACCTAAGGACTCTTTTGAGTATCTCAGGGAGAAGTTAGGGGTTATTACCCCTCTGGTGATGAACTAAGGTGCACTGATGTGCATCAGTCTAGTGGATATCATAGTCATATCTTGTGGTCCGGATTGATGATGGGGATCTACTACTCAGGGGGAGCATCTTGTATGATTCTAAAATGGTGGAGTTGCAAGTATATGCCCTTTGCCATTAATGTCAAAGGGGGAGAGAAGACATGTGAAAAAGAAGTGGTTGTTGATCAAAGGGGGAGACGTAAAGGAAGAGAAGACATGTGAATGGTTGTTCGTGATAGGGGGAGTTGTGTTAGTAAAGGAAAGTTCTTGTCTTGATGGTTAAAATAGTTTTTCAGATCATATGTTGCCATCACTGACAAAGGGGGAGATTGTTGCAAGTATGGGCCTAACCAATGTTGTCATTAATGTCAACATACTCTTGTTACATTGATGATAAGGATTGGATGAGCTGTATGCTGAGGATATTGAGTAAATTGGTCATATCAAGAACAGAGAAGAATAGTGAAGATAGTAAGGTAAAAGTCCAAGTCAAGATGAGGATCAGAGGATACAGTTTAAAGGGTTTGTAGATATGTGTTTTAAGATGATCCAGTAAAGATTTCAAAGGTCCACACGAAGATCTAAAGAAGTTGTGGTCACTCCAGTAAAACCGGTTCCGGTAGGTGTTCAGAGGTGACAGGTTGACACAAACAGGTCTGGTGAGATCCGAAAATGCATTATCTTGTTCTACAGATTTGAGGGAGTGTTGAGGAAGTCTTTCGTGAAGTGTCAACTTGATTGGTTCATGGTTTGAAGGTCCACAAGCATCTATTCCTTTGTGATAGTGATGACAGATTGCGTTCTTGAGGTTCCGGATGAAGGAGAGAAGGATTTTAGTAAGCAGATGAAGTGTGGATGTTTTTGGTGATTCAGGAAATCTTGTGAAGGTCCTTGGATCATGTCTAGTTCATGATGGTGGTCTGCATTGGAGTTTGAGCTCACAATTGAAGAATTAGTTCCAGATGATGGTGTTCTTTCTAAGACTGGCCGACCGGATGAGTTACACATCCTACGTATGTTCCTGTAGATGTTTGCTGACTTAGATGATTATTCCTAAGTCAATGTCTTGTATAAATAAGGGATTATAAAGTCATTTCAAAGGGTGTCTTTTGGAGATGTGAGTGTGGTAGCAAGAAGGAGAGCGTAAGGCAAAGCAGAAGTGTTGGACTTAAATGGAACTAACTGAAGCATAGTGAAGATGCTATTCTCCAGTTCATGTATGTGATACTTATTATTTGTAGACAGTGTCTCTTGTAGGTAGTGAGCCTCTTGTGAGCAGTGTGCTCAGGCAGTGAGCCCTAATTGGCATGTGCCATTTTGTTCTTTCTATTCTTCTAATAGAGAATACAATCTTGGGTTAATCACCCCGTGGTTTTTCCCTTAATTGGGTTTTCCACGTCAAAATCTTGGTGTCTTGTGTGTTAATGTGTTTCTGCTCTTGATTTAATGCATTATGTTTTCATGATTGATTTATCATTATGCTTCTGAATTACAAAATGGATTTAAGTGTTTAATTGGAAGAAAAGTTTTGGACAACTGATTCACCCCCCCTCTCAGTTGTCTGCCCTAAGTCTAACAAGAAGAACATGCTGACATTGTAATTGATCTTGGTTTCGGATATATGGAAGTTGTTGGTTGGATAAATTGTGTTGATCAGTGATAGTAGCTAACTTGACTAATGATCTGTGAGTGCAAGTTTTGGTCCGCATCTCAAGTTATGCATGAATCTAGCCGATAGAGATGAGTATTCAATAAAGTTCCAAGTGTTCTTGAAGATGACTGAAAAGTGATTAAAAATCAGGATGCAGATATATATAGTTGATGGATTTGGATGATTTTGGAGTGTGTGTGTTGCAAATATGGAGTAAAGGTGAAAAGAGCAAAGATCTAAGATTTGGATGAAGGCAGAGCAGTAAACAGGGCAGAGTGAAGATGAAATGTGTAAGATCAGTGTTTTGTACTTAACTGGAACTGAATTCATGCATTAGTAGATGCTTCTCATCAGTTCAAAATCTTTGTTATTCTCTTGTAATCATTTGTAGGCAGTGAGCCTCTATTTGAACAGTGAGCTCTGGGCAGTGAGCTTGAATGCATGTGCATTCTCATTTGTAAAAATACTTTTAACAAGGTATTAATTTTTGTGGGTTAACCTTCACCATGGTTTTTCCCTTAACCGGGTTTCCACGTTAAAAATCTTAGTGTCAATTATGTTATTTATGCTTCTGCTCATATGTTGTCGATTCATGCTTCAATGTTTACTTGATTGTAAGTTATAAAAGATGATTAAAGGTAGAAAAGTTTAAATTGTGTGACAACTGATTCACCCCCCCTCTCAGTTGTCTGAACTAATTCCAACAAGATCAGTACAAAACAATGTTTACCACTCCAATCGATGTGTTTGCATATAACAGGATGCCATTCAGCCTCATCAATGTAGGGGCCACCTTTCAAAGAGCAATGGATTTAACCTTTGGAGACCTTAAGAATAATATTATTGTTGTTTACCTTAATGAATTAACTATCTTCTCCAAGAAAAGAGCATATCATCTTCATGATCTTGAAGTAGTGCTGTAACTGTGCAAAGATCACAGTATCTCTTTGAATCCTAAGAAGTCCATATTTACAATAACTGAAGGCAAGTTGGTAGGTCATATTTTTTCCAAGGATGGTATAAAGATTGGTCCTGAGAGGGTTAAATCTATTTAGTAGTTGAGTTGTCCTACTACAAAGAGCAATACCAGATCATTCTTCGCTGAAGTTCACTTTTTGAGGAGATTCATCCCTAACTTTGATGAATTAACAAGACACGTAGAAATGATGAACCATCCTATTTTTAAATGGAATGAAGAAGGTAAGAAAGATTTTGAAGATATTAATAATGCTATTGCTAATGCTCCTAACTTAGTGCATCCTGATTTTGAAAAGGATTTCATTATCTATTGTTATGCATCCGAGCATACTCTCTTAGCCATTCTATTGTAAAAAATGAGCAAGGGATTAAAGCCCCAGTTTCTTTTATGAGTGTACCCCTAAAGAAACATGAGTTGAAATAATATCCCCTAGAAAAGCATGCTTATGTAGTAGTGAAGGCATTGCAAAATTTCAGGTTTTATATTCTACATTCTCATGCTATAGTCTATGTTCCTGACCCTGCTGTCAAGAGTATTCTCACCCAACATTGGCTGCAATAGAAGAGGAACTTGGGTGGCAAAGGTACATGAGTATGACATTGATCTCAAGCCTACTAACCTAGTTAGGGGTAAAGTTTTATGTAAACTAATTGCTGAGAGTAAACTAACTAAAGATGAAGAACTACCCCTGGTCTTATTTGCAAGCACTACTAATGGATGGTTTTCAAACATTTCCTATCTGTTGACATATGGTGATTGTATGCCTCACTTATCCACTAAGGAGAAAAGGAACCTAAAACTTAAGGCTAGCAAGTAGGTTCGATGGGAAGGGAATTTGTATAAGGAGTGGATGGAACTTTCTTAAGGTGTGTGGATAAGGAGCAATAGAAGCAGCTACTAGAGACTTTTCTTAATGAATCCTGTGGTGGACACTTTTTATCTTTTGTGACAACTTTCAAAATCCTGTGGTAGTGTTTCTACTGGCTAGGTATGTTTAAAGATGCTTATGAATGGGTGTCAAAATGTGAGAAGTGTTTGAGATTTACCAGTAGACCTCATTTGGTTGCATTTCCCCTAAGGCCTATAGTATTGATGAACCTTTTTAGCAATGGGAGCTAGATTTTGTTGGTCCAATCAATCCTAATTCTAGTGTTGGTCATACAACCATCTTAACTGTAACTGATTACTTTACCAAGTGGGTGGATGCAATTCCTGTGAAACACAACACTTCTCAAGTAGTCTGTAATTTTCTCAAGGAGAATATCCTGGTTAGGTTTGGCATCCCTAAGAAGATTGTGGCAAATAATACAAGTAGATTCTCTTCTTCTGAGTTCTCTTTTTTTTTTCTATGATTGTGGAATTAGCGTTGCTCACTCATCTGATTACTACCCACAAGGGAATGGACAAGTTGAGTCAAGTAATAAGAACCTAGTTTCAACTGTTAAAAAATTGGTGGATGAAAATCAGAGTGGATGGCATAAAAGCCTCTATGATGCTTTATGGGTAGATAGAATAACATATAAAACAGCAATTGGAATGTCTCATTTTCAATTGGTGTATGGAATTGATAGTGGAATGCCTATTCCTCTAGAAATATCAGCACTAAACTTACAAAAGGCAATTGAGGATGAGCATTTTCAATCGGCATTGGAGAAGAGGATAATGCACCTGATTAAACTTGAGGAATGAAGAGAGGTGGTTGTGGATAGAATTACAAGACATCAGTAGGTAGTGAAGAATTTTTTTGACATAAAAGCCAAGCAGAGAAATTTTATTGTGGGAGATGTAGTGCTATTATGGGATAGAAGAAGAGATCCTAAAGGGGCTCACATGAAGTTTGATTCTCCTTGGAGAGGACCATTCATAATCAGACAAGCAATTGGTGATAATGTCTTTCTGCTAGCATACCTGGATGGAACATCATTGCCTCTTGTCTACAATGGGAATGATCTCAAATTGTACAACTAGTGATGTTGTTGAGTCCTTTTGTGTATTATAGTTTCTTAATTTCCTTGCTTTCCTTGTGTTGTTGTTGTTTTTGGTGTGACTCTATTGCCCTTTTGGAATAAGGCTTTTTCCAAGTTTCTCTAGATTCTTTGCATCTTGTTTAGTCCTTGTCCCCATTCAGAGCTTGTTGTTACCTCATTTTTGAAATTTTCTAAAGCATTCCTATGTTAAGTCATTCCCATTGTTTGCTCATCATTATTCATGCTTTCTTTCTAAGTCACACCTCTTTACATAGTCATTTTATTCATAGTCGGCAATCCCCTAACTTTTTGAACCTCCATCGGCGAGTTCAAAAGTTCATGAACCTCTCGATTCCCCGACCCTTCACAAAACACACATATTAAGGTTTATCTTAATGGTCTTGTGTCATCTTGTTAAAAGGGAATCTTTCATCGTCGGAGGGTTGGAAGTTCTTGAAGAACTTCTGAACCCTCAATCTATTGGTTCAAAAGTTCCCAAAATCTTTGATGCCCTGACTCAATGCGTCTGTTACTCCTATGGTGCCATCTGTTGAAGTTATTGATGTGTACTAAGAAGTGGCACCTATTAGTTTGCAATAAAATTGGAATGTTGGGAAAGGCGTGGGTACTCTTTTCTGAGGGAAACAAAGGGGGTTATTTATGAATTTTGAAGTACGATTTGCCGCCAGAATTAAATGAAATTTATGGAGGAATTAATTAAATTTGATACGAGACTTGGATAAATTTATCACCTTGTAAGGAAGAGCCTCATTATACCGCTAAGGAGATATACTGAAGGAGCTTCCAGTCCAGCCACTAATAGGGAATTTACAAAACTCTTCACATACAGGTCAGGATAATTGGCTTTTTTACTCATCTCCCTCTCTTGTTGTGACAGTATAATTGTGCTTCATTCATCTGCGATGAACAATTTCTCTTTCATGAATCTAAATAGTTATTTTTCCTCAAATCTATTGTGGACCCCTTTTGCATCCTTGACTAGTTCAGAGTTATTTGCTTTTTGGTTTCTTAAACTAGTCAAAATGAAATATAAGTTCTAAGGGTCTCCAGTTGTTTCTGTTGTGGAAAATAGTCTATCAAAAGTGAGGGATACAAAACTTGGTCATGTGGACTTAGAAGATTTCTAGGAGAGAATATAGCGAGAAACTAGGTCCTCCCTTGTGAAGAAAATTGTAAGCAGTGGGTTAGACTGAGCTAGAGGTTTCCTGCTTGTTGTGCCTTGTCCAGACCTAGTTGTTGCATGCGCAAATAATTACGTCCTTGATTCACAAGAGATACGAGCCTCTGATGGCTCCGTGATAAATAAAATTAATTTAAAAGTTGTTTCTCATGCTTTGGGATTGGTGGATTATGAGGAATTTGTTGATGTGTCTATCACTTCTGGCTAGGGATTTTACTGGGATAAGAAAAACTGGTGTCAAAGTCATATTGCCAAAAGATGGCTAGAAGTTGAGAAGAAAGGGAAGTCTAGACTCCCTACCATTCTAAAAAGAGATCACTTTAAGGAGGAAATATTTGACATGATTACTCTATTGCATCGTGTCATTGGGAGTGTTGAATCTGATTCTTTTGAATATTGGATGTGCCAATTCATTTTACTCATCTATAGTGAATCTCAACACATAGATTGGGCTAAGTTAATAAGTGAACACATGCACAAATAGTTGGTGAACTTTCCATAGAAGGTGAATTGCCATATGTTCTCTCCTTTGGTGTACATTCTGGCAAGTAGAGGTTGTCTAGCTTGTTTTGAAGACCCAAGGGACTATCACCCTAGACACACCTGTGTATTGTTTTTTCCCATAGTTACAGAAGAGCACTAGAATGGAGGACTTCTGTAGAGTGAATGATGTTTTCCTCATGTTATCTATGAAGAAAATTGAAGGTTCCTTGGAAAGAAGGTTTTCCCCTGAAGCAGCTACTCTAGTAATAAATTTTGGAATTTTTTATGTTCAATTTGATCACTTTTCATATTTGAGAATTGGGGGTTTTGAAAATACCCCTTTAAAATTGACGAGGTATCCTTCAGATTTTCTTGTGCTTCTAGAAGTTTGCCACCAGATGGCAGTTGTGAATGTCAAATATCATGCCATGAAGAAGAAAAGATGCTCCTTTCATGTGTCCACATCTTTCTTTTCTTGTAAAAGTAATGATAGTGCTCAAAATGTGGAGAAGTTGTTAGCAGAGTATAATTTCCATTCATTGCCTATAAGGTTAGCTTTTGATAGTAAGAATTTCATGAAAAAGAATATGCATAGAGGTAGTCTATACTTACATAAGCCTCATCTTGATGACTATTGGGAGGATTGCATCGATGAAAGAGAAGTGCAAAGAAGGAGCTGGATGAGGTTGACTATCGACCAAGTCTGTGCTTTTGACTTACCATTACAAGTCCCAGAAAGTATAGATGATAACGTAGACATTCTAGATGAAGGTTATCATGGTGCCATTTTGTAACCCCTTTCTCCAGTGTGATGGTCAGAAAAATAGGTCGCAGATTTGATGATTCATTCTTATCATGTATTAAGGAGGATTGAAAAATGGCTTAAATAGGAAATTCAGGGAACAGAGGGGCTCTTTAGTCCCAAAAGAATCAACTGCAAGAGAACAAAGTAAATCTCAGACTACTCATATTCCCAGAAGCACATCGAGTTTGGACACAACTCTTCATAGAGTTGGCTCACAATCAGGTGGAGATAGCAAGCAGCCTAAGGATATAAGGAGATTAAAAACTACCTGTGAGAAGGATAGCTAGCTTGTGCTTCCAAGTGTGATAGCTAAAAAGAGATTGACTACTTTAGAATTGCAGCAGACCATGTGCCCCCTTCTAACCCCTTACAACAGATAATGATTCTTTGATTTTCATTTAGATTGGTGAAGACAATGTGCTTTAGTCATTGTTTGGTAATCCAATTTCTCCTGGTTTGAGTGATCCTCTGAAGCACAATACCCCTCCTGTGCATTCAGATAGTGTGTTTTTGAATGCTGTTGTTAATGCTAGTGTTTCATCTTCCTCATCTCCTACTTGGCTGAGGAAATTTGTTGAGAAAAAGAAAAGGTATGTCCCCATGATTGACACCAATATAGACACCGTGGCTAAACTACTACAAGATATACCTAAGCCAAAAAAGGATAAAAGGATGTCGATAATGGTAGTAGACCCATCCATAGGGCATCACATTTTGGAAATTGTAGATCTCGTGGGTGACAAGAATGAAGATGAGGTGACTAAAGGTCACTTCAATTTAAGCCAAGTTGATATGGGACCTTCCACTATTGAAGGAGAAATCTACCATGCTAAGTTCTCTGTTAGTAATTTGTCAAAGAGGATTAAGAATGAACAACAAGATAATACCAAATTGCAAGCGCAGGTGAAGTCCATAATTTTGTTTATTCAATCTATCTTGAAGATTACCTCCCAACCTATAGATGAGTTTCTAAGTATCACCATGGATAGCCCATATCCTAATATGTTACAACAAATTAAACGGTGCCAAGCTTTGGGCAATGCTATTGAGCAGTGGGTTGAAAAGGTGACTCTTGATGGCCTGATTTATATCAAGGAATCTACAAAATTATATAATTCTATTTCTAGCAAAAGAGAGATATTGGCCACTGAGTTGCAAGTTGTGAGAAAGGATAATAGTGGCCTTTTTATGGTTTCCAAAGAAGTGCAAGAAATGGCCAGTATGGACATCAACATTATTGTGGCCAAGAAAATTTTGAATGATCCCAAAGAAATGGAATCTACTATGTGGCTGGACACACTTGAATGGAAAATGTCAGTAATGGGAGTAGTAGAGGAGGAAATGAGAAGTACCCTAGCTCATTATTTCACAGATCAAAGGGATCTCAAGAGAAAATTTACAATTCTAGACACAAAGGCTTTTGGTGAGGGTGAAAACAAGCAACTTGAGATAAAGGAAATAAAGCAAAATTTCAAGAAGATGTTCAATGAAGAACTGGTGGCTACTGATCTGATCATTGGTGAATCACTTGGGAAGCTTGGAAGATTAGCAACTTACATCAGAACTTTCAAGAGTGAAATGGACGAGCTTCATAAAAGGATAATAGATGTCGATCAGATGATAAGAAAGAAGAAAATTTGGGTTAGGATGCTTGGCAGTCCAAGCGGAAAAGCATTATCATCAATCATTAGTAGGTATTGAACATAAAAAGCCAAGTTGTAGGCCTAGGCAAACCCATCGACACAGGTGGATTCAGTTTCTGAGGATGGGCAAAGCAAGGAGAAGGAAGCAATGCAAAGGGAGGCTACCCTTGATGATTATGTGGCAATTATCAATTGATTGATTTCTCATATGCTTTAGTATTTTATTCTTGCAAAAAATATTGGCTCTCGAGAGTTGTTTCTCTAAATTGTGTTTATTTTAAAACATCTTTAAATCAGCTGTCCCCAAGAATCCATTATTATTTTTAAAGACATTTATGGTGACAGGGATATAAATTCTAAAGGCCTATTGATGTTTATGATCTTTTAGCAAACTTTGTTTTGGTTAGAGATCAATTTTTATGTGTTGCTACTTTTAGTTGCTTTAATATATGAATTGAAATTGATGCAGTGGATTTTAGTGATCGTAAAATTTGTGTTATGGTTATTGGATGTTTGTTCTTCCTATGTTCAATGTGTTTCTGATTGCTAATTATGAGTTTTGTGTTAAAGTAATTGGATGATATCATTCTTATTCATTACTATAGATTCTTATCTTTGGTTAAATGGTTTGTAGTGGTGATTATATTATGGTTGATATAATTCTTTAATAGTGTGATTGGGATAATTGCTATCGAAGTCTTTTTACTTCTTAGAATTCAATTTATATTAAGATTTATAGGCTTTTATGCTTTCTAGTTAAAAGTACCACCTTTCTTGCTTTCTGGTGAAAAGCCTATTATATTTCCATTCTTTGCACATAACTTGAAGATAGCTATGCATTGTAAAATAAGTAGAGAATCATTGTAAAACATCATTACAATTGGTTCAACTATTGGTAGAGTTGTCACTTGTGTGGGCATGAGAATATAGAGTTAGGTGGCAAAATCTGTAAACCAACAATATGCAAATTAACATTTTTTTGAATCAAGGACATCAATACGTAGTGTATAGATATTTTTTAGAATTTTTTTCTCTATTTTTCTATTTTCCACATGTGTAGAACAAATGCCTTGATGTCCAATGAAAAACCTATGTTCACTAGAAAATAGAAAATAAATATAACAATTAAATTGAATATATTTAAAATTATACTTTTTGGAAATCTTACTTTAAGGACTACGATCTTGCAAATTATCATGTCATGTTGAATCCATTTGCTAGTCCAACCCAAGCTTTGAAATAGAAAAATATGAGGAAAATAATAGCTAAGGACCTTCATTTGAAGGTACCTTTAAATGAAGGTACCAAAAGGACCTTTGTTTGAAGGTACCTTCGAATGAAGGTCATTCCCTCAATTAAAAACTATAAAAATATTTCTATAGAGGCCCCTTTGGCTAACTCAAAAAATATTAAAATATTTTTACATAACTACCTTCATTCGAAGGCATTTTATATGAATATAAAAAATTAAAATGTTCTTATATAAATAGAACATTATAAATTAGATTATAACCAAAAAGAGAAGAATTGTACTTACAAATTTCACATTTTTTAGGATTTATTGAAGGTAAAAATATTTGTAGCTCACATTTTGAGCATTTTTTGAAAGGAAATTCAAAAGAAAAGATTATTGTAACATTTTTTTGTGGAGGAGAAGATGGGAAATAAAATGACAAGGATAAATAAGAGTGCATGTTCACATTCAACAGGAAGGGGCAAGAAATTAAATGAAGAAAGGATGCCAAGATATTTCAAAGAGAAAGAAGGTATGTATTTTAAAATTTTTATTTTAATTTATATATCAAATGCTTTAGTTAAGGTATAAATTTTAAATGTTTATTGCATGAAGAGCGTTCTATATAGTTAGATTTCTTAAAGAAGGTTATAAGTTATTTATATATGTCATTATATATTCAAACTATAGTTGCACATATGAAAACTATTCAAATTTCTTCTTGACATAAAACAAAAGGCATTATGTTACAATCAAATCCAATCTAACTTATGTTGATCAATGAAAGATCAATGGGTAGTGGAGAAATGGGGGAATACAAAGTTGCACCCCATAGGCAAGTTAGCCATTTCAACCTAATTGTGACATGTGTCTCCAAGGAAATGTAATATTACACATTTGATTTAGACATAGAATAGAGTCAAGCAACACTAAAATAGGACTTAGAGTGCGTGTTTTAACATAGAGTGCTTCAACACTAAAAAAAACACAAAGAATTCAAGATTTACATAGGGAATTTGTAATATTGGAAGTGTAAACACAAAGAGCTACTGAGGAAGCATACAATTGAACTAGGAGATAAACATAGATACTGAAAATTCACAAAACAAAATAAATATTCTTAGACTAGTTATCAATAGGGTAATAAATAGTAATAAACTATAACAAGGGGACACATCCAAAATTAAAATCAAAGCACCCAAATATTAGAGGTTAATTACATATTTGAACTTGCTATGTGTGTAGGCATCCATGAATACATGTACCCCATTCTAGCATCCTAGGCCTTCCTTCTCCCTATCTATTCATTTAGAGTAGCCAATAAATATAATGAAGCATTAGGTCAAGGTATTTTAATAATCAAAGCAATAGTACATCTCATCATACACTATGTAGGCACTCCCTAAATCGTGGTCGAAAGATATGCTTGTATTATTCTAACTTGTGGTTCAACGCTATAGTCTCTATAATTTATGTTGTTGGAGGAACTTGTTATGGTATGTTTTTATGCTACAATTAGCATTCCTACATTTGGGTCATCCCACAATAATGGGTTACACTTTTTGGCCAAACTTGACATTGAAATCAACATTTTAAACTAAATCTTGACTTTCTGACACCTATAGCCGCTAAATTGTTAGGAATTTGAAGATGATACAAACTAGTGATTTGTGAGATTTTGTTTGTAGATTCTAAATATATATATATTTTAAATTTGGAGTTAAATTGTAAATTTGTTTGCATCTCCTTTGATAACTAGGTTTTAATAGTAAACAACATTTTTTTAAAGTGACATGTATTCTATAGCACATAACTTTTTTTCTACAAAGGATAAAATTTTGATTCTTTTGAATTTACATTGGTAACACCGATATATAGGGCATGCATTTGGTTTTATAATGTTTTGTTGAATATTCTTTTTTAATTAAGTTTTGAAGTCAAACCAATTATAATTTAGACATAGGTGTATTCCGTAAAACATAACTTTTTCTGTATGTATTGAAATTCAATTTTTTTTTGGTTGAAACAAGAACATCAATACCTAGGGCATAGATATTTTTTAGAATTTTTTTTTCTAATTTACTAATTTTCCATGTGTGTAGAATAGAGAACTTGATGTTCGATGAAAAACCTACATTCACAAGAAATAAAAAATAAATATAATAATCAAATTAAATATATTTAAAATTATACTTTTTGGGAAGATTATAATAAGGGCTACATACTTACAAAACATAAATTTTAAATGAATTCATTTGATCCCCCAAAAGGTAAATCAAAAGTGGTTTTTTATCAGTATTTTGATAGATGTGGAGGAGACTCCATTATAGGTATGGTTTAAAACTAGTGGGGTTCTATCCAAGGGGGTTTGATCAAACCCTCTTCAATTAAAATTCTTTAAATGGAACCTTTCAAGACTTAAATCATTATATTTTCTAAAAATATGTGATTTTAGCAAAAATTAGGATGTCCCAGAAAGTGTAACCCATTATTGTGGCAATACCCATTTAGGTATCACTAAATGTTAAAAGCACAAATTTATTAATGGAACTATCTAACTTATTACATTATTTGATGTCAATATGAGTGACAACTTAGACCTAAGTTACCTTTGGCATGTGATATCTTTTATCACCAACATCTATGACAACATTGAACTTGGATTTTCTTCATAGACTATAAATCAATGATAAATATATATTTTCCTAGGTAAAACATCATATACCTCTTTAATGGAGTGACATTGTAAAGAATTGTAATTTTTAACTTTACAATTCACCAGTATAGTTTAAGTAATATTATTAAAGATAGAGGTTGTAGTATTATAGGAAGACATTGAAAAGGATAATAATAGTTTAATGAGAATAAATTCACTTGATTGTATATATTTTTAAAATTCCACCATAAATCATAAATGACAATTCATAAGTGTAAAGGTTAAATTGTGTTAGGGTATATTGTAAACCCACAAGGATCATATTTCAAAATTTTAAGTAAATTTGACATTTAAAAAATCCTAATTTAGCACACTAAATGGTAATTTAGATTACTTACTATACAAACAAAGACCAAATCCTTAAACTCAATGTGTATCCCATCTACCTTTCTACATAGATAAGTGGAATACATAGAATTAATCTACCAAAGTATTAGAGTGATCTAGGTCCTAAAAGATCTATGTTTATTTGAGTGAAGTATAGAAGAGAACTTGAATAATGTATTGCTATCATTTAAGCAAAGTTAGTTTACTTGTGTGAATTCATAGTACCCTATCAGGAACCAAAGTAAGAAATAAAACCTATTTTCTTGAAGTGTTGCAATTGAAACTATTTTCTATAGTGTTATAGGTGTACATACTATAATCTATAATATTTTAGAAAACTTGAAACTTGTCAGACTGATGAATTACCTAGATGATGTCCTTGAGAACCAAGATCTATGTTCTTAATTATGGAAACTCTCAAGGAACTGGTTATAGTGAATGTATCACGTAGCATTGGATAGAATCCTATCTTCATAATAGCTTTTGTGGCATTAAGGCCAAGTGAATAATTAAATCCTAAAGTTTCTAATAACATAAAAGCTTAAATGGATTATGTAGTGAGGAAAAACTTGTACACCATCCCTCTAGATATTTCTTGTAGATAAGTGTAAATCATTGTTGAGGTAAATTGATTCAATTTCCCTATAACCAAGGGCTAGATCCTTTAAATTAAATTATCCAACCTAGTTATATCTCCCTGCCTTAATGAGTGATTGACCCATCTTAATCACTTAGAGAATTAAACATGTGATTAGAGGAGGAAGTATCCATGTCTAGTCCTTAAATCTCATGCTATGATTCCATTCTAGATGGTCCAATTTCTTTTTTAAAATTTGTCATATCCAATACCAAAGGATCTAAGACTTCTCTTGATCTCAATAGTTTATTTTAACTTACATAAATATGTTATAAGATTATCCATTAAAAAGATAGTACAAAGTTAAAGGCTAATAAATTAATCTCTCTGGTAAGCATTGTTATCTCTATCCTCCTCCTTAAATGGGATGTCAAACTTGTTCTGCTCTAGATATGATCTGCCTCCTTCAGAACAAGCCCTACCTTTTTGAAATTTACCTCTTGTGCCTCTCTATCTTTGATCATGTCTCTTATTCAACTTCTCTTCAACTTTCAGGGCAAACTAATATGCTTCCTCCAAAGACGTCATCCTCGCTAAACTTAGTTCTTCTTGAATGTTCAATCTCAATCCATTAATGTATCTAGCCACTTTTTCCTTGCTTTCTTCACTATGTCCTATCCTTATGATCATCTTATGAAATTCTTCAATGTACTCCTTTACATATTTCTCCTTTTATTTCAAGTTTTGTAATCTCTTCAATAATTCCAACTCATAGTCAGCAGGTATAAATTGGTTCTTCAATTTTGTCACCATTCTATCCTAGTTTGTAATCTTTTCTTTTCCTCTTTTTTTTTCTATCCAACTAAACTTATTTCCAGCATATAGCAACATGTCCTTTCAAGTTGGTCTTTGCAAATTTCACCTTCTCCAGATCTTCAACTGCTTCATACTCAAAGTATTCTTCCATGTCATTTATCTAGTCAATCAACTCTTCAAGGTTCAAATTGCTAGAATAGTTTGGTACATCAACTCTAGGTCTCTTCCCAATATTTGAAATAGCTCACAAGATCTTGACTTGATTTGATTCTTCTTCTTTATCACCTCATAGGGTTTCACCAATTTGTTCAACAAATTGAAATTCTTCTTCATCATCACTTTCAAAATTAGGTGTAAATGCCAATCCTCTTCTCCAATCTTCTTCGACAACATCCAATTGAATCTTCATTGTTTTCATCATCTCATCCATTCTACCAGCCACTGTTCCAATAGCAAGGATCCTCCTCGGTGGTATTCTTCCTCAGATCAAGTGCAAACTACCTCAATTCGGTGATCGGGCTACAAGGTGACAACTGCCTCACAACCGATGATCAGTTGTGACACAAGTAACCTACCTTAGATTAGCGATCTGTCTATAACAAGATATTATGAAATTTTTTCACCAACTTCACTCAATTCTTTCCCAAATATTCAAACTTTAGCTCTAATACCACTTGGTGTATTCACGGTAGGAGGGTTCACAGAATGAACTATCAAGACCATGAGAAAGAGTAAACACAATGAAAATAACTCAAAGATATGAAACAAATACAAATTCAGTCATTTAGTATATCATAGAATTCAAACATAAATTGGCAAGCAACATGCAGGCTCATAGTTAGGGCTTAAAGGCCTGACTACAAAATATTTGAATATGCACAAGATATGGCTTTGAATCTCCTTCTCTTAAGAGTTCAAATTAAGAACTTTTTATCCAATCGCTAACTACCTTCCTAGGTACCTAATACATCAATATATATCATCTCCAAAATAACAATTTCCTCTGCATCATCCAAGGAAGATCATAAACTCTAATGAAGAGCTATAGTGTGTGTTCACGGATAGGTCAGGCCTAATTGCATAGAGTTCCTCCACAAATTAATGGAATGATGTGTGGATCTCAGGGAAGGTTGACCATGAACCAAAGATTAATGAATGATGTATCATTAGGCTCCACAAGTCAAGGAATGCTCTACAAGTCTTCTCCTTTAGCTAATTATCAGAGGTTGTCAAGATGCTTTGTTATGAGAAAATTGATTCTTCAATTTTGTCACCATTCTATCCCACTTTGTAATATTTTCTTTTCCTCTTCTATTTCTATACAACTAAACTTCTTTCCACCATATAGCAGCATATATTTTCAACTTGGTCTTTGCAAATTTTACTTTCTCTGAATCTTCAACTTCTTCATACTCAAAATATTCTTCCATGTCATTTATCTAGTCAGTCAACTCTTCACGGTTCAGATTGCCAGTATAGTTCGGTACATGAACTCTAGGTCTCTTCCTAATCTTTGAAATACAACACAACATATTGACTTAAGCTAATTCTTCTTCTTCATCACCTCCTCGGGTTTCACCAATTTGTTCAACAGATTGAAATTCTTCTTCATCATCACTTTCAACATTAGGTCTAGGTGTCAATCCTCTTCACCTATCTTCTTTGATAGTATCCAATTGAATCCTCATTGTTTTCATCATTTCCATCATCTCATCCATTCTACTAGCCATTGTTCCGATAGCAAGGATCCTCCTCGGTGGCATTCTTCCTCGGATCAAGTGCAAACTACCTCAATTTGGCAATTGGGCTACAAGGTGACAACTGCCTCACAATCAGCGATTGGTTGTGACACAAGTAATGTGCCTCGGATTAGTAATCTATCTATAGCAAGATCTTATAGAATTCTAATGCTAACTTCACTCAATTCTTTTCCAAAGATTCAAACTTTCACTCTGATACCACTTGGTGCAGTCACGGTAGGAGGGTTCATAGAATGAACTATCCAGACCATGAGAAAGAGTAAACACAACAGAAACAACTCAAAGATATGAAACAAATATAGATTTAGTCATTTAGTACATCATCAAACAAAAATTGGCTGGCAACATGCGGGCTCACAGTTAGGGCTCAAAGGCCTGACTATAGAATATTTGAATATGCACAAGAAATGGCTTTGAAACCCCTTCACTTAAGAGTTCAAACTAAGAATTTTTTATCCAATTGCTAACTACCTTCCTAGGTACCAAATACATCAATATATATCATCTTTAGAACAATAGATTCCTCTGCATTAGCCAAGGAAGATCACAAACTCTAATGAAGAGCTGTAGCATGTGTACACAGATAGGTCAGGCCTAATTGCATAGAGTTCCTCCGTAAATGAATGGAATGATTTGCAGATCTTGGGGAAGTTCGGACACAAACCAAAGATCAATTAATGACGTGTCATTAGGCTCCACAAGTCGAGGAATGCTCTGTACATCTTCTCCTTTAGCTGATTATCAGAGCTTGTCAAGATGCTTTGTTATGAGAAAACTATTTCTTCAATTTTGTCACCATTTTATCCCAGTTTGTAATCTTTTATTTTCCTCTTTTGTTTATATCCAACTAAACTTCTTTCCACCATATAATAGCATGTCCTTTCAACTTGGTCTTTGCAAATTTCACCTTCTTTGTATCTTTAACTTTTTCATACTCAAAGTATTCTTCCATGTCATTTATCTAATCAATCAACTCTTCAGGGTTTAGATTGCCAGTATAGTTCGGTACATCATCTAGGTCTCTTCCCAATCTTTGAAATAGCTGACAACATCTTGACTTGATTTGATTATTCTTCTTCTTCACCTCCTAGGGTTTTGCCAATTTGTTCAATAGATTGAAATTCTTCTTCATCATCACTTTCAACATTAGGTCTAGGTGTCAATCCTCTTTGCCTATCTTCTCTGATAGCATCCAAACGAATCCTCATTGTTTTCATCAATTCCATGATCTCATCCATTCTACCAGCCATTGTTCCAACAATAGAGATTCTCATCAATGGCATTCTTCCTCAGATCAAGTGCAAACAACCTCAATTAGGTGATCAGGGTACAAGGTGACAACTGCCTCACAATCAATGATCGGTTGTGGCACAAGTAACCTACCTCAGATAGGTGATCTATCTACAACAAGACCTTACAAAATTCCTTCACCAACTTCACTCAATTCTTTCCCAAAGATTCAAACTTTTGCTTTGATACCACTTGGTGCAGTCATGATAGGAAGGTTCATAGAATGAACTATCCAGATTGTGAGCAAGATTAAACACAATAGAAACAACTCAAAGATATGAAAAAAATACAGATTCAGTCATTCAGTATATCATAAAATTCAAACACAAATTGGCCGACAACATGCAAGCTCATAGATAGGGCTCAAAGGCCTTACTACAGAATATCTAAATATGCACAAGATATGGCTTTGAAGCTCCTTTGCTTAAGAGTTCAAACTAAGAACTTTTTATCCAATCATTAACTACCTTCCTAGGTACCTAATACATCAATATATATCATCTCTAGAACAATAGATTCCTCTGTGTTGGGCAAGGAAGATCACAAACTCCAATGAAGAGCTATAGCGTGTGTACACAGATAGGTCAGGCCTAATTGCATAGAGTTCCTCCATAAATGAATGGAATGATTTGCAGATCTTGGGGAAGGTCAGCCACGAACAAAAGATCAATGAATGATGTGTCATTAGGCTCCACAAGTTGAGGAATGCTCCGCAAGTCTTCTCATTTAGTTGATTATCAAAGGTTGTCAAGATGCTTTGTTCTGAGAAAATTAGTTCTTCAATTTTGTCACCATTCTATCCCACTTTGTAATATTTTATTTTCCTCTTCTATTTCTATCCAACTAAATTTATTTCCACCATATAGCAACATGTCCTTTCAACTTGGTCTTTGCAAATTTCACCTTCTCCGGATCTTCAACTTCTTCATACTCAAAGTATTATTCCATGTCATTTATCTAGTCAATCAACTCTTCAAGGTTCAGATTGCTAGTATAGTTCGGTATATCAACTCTAGGTCTCTTCCCAATCTTTGAAATAGCTCACAACATCTTGACTTGATCTAATTCTGCTTCTTCATCACCTCCTAGGGTTTTGCCAATTTGTTCAATAGATTGAAATTCTTCTTCATCATCACTTTCAACATTAGGTCTAGGTGTCAATCCTCTTCACCCATATTCTTTGACATCCAATCGAACCCTCATTGTTTTCATCATTTCCATTATCTCATCCATTCTACCAACCATTGTTCCAACAACAGGGATTCTCCTCGGTGGCATTCTTCCTCGGATCAAGTGCAAACTACCTCAATTCAGCGATCAGGCTACAAGGTGACAACTGCCTCACAATCGACGATTGATTGTGACACAAGTAACCTGCCTTAGATCGGTGATCTGTCTATAGCAAGATCTTATGGAATTCTTTTGCCAACTTTGCTCAATTCTTTCCCAAAGATTCAAAATTTTGGTCCGATACCACTTGGTGTAGTCACGTTAGGAGGGTTCACAGAATGAACTATCTAGACCATGAGCAAGAGTAAAAACAATGAAAACAAATCAAAGATATGAAACAAATATAGATTCAATCATTTAGTATATCATATAATTCAAACAAAAATTGGTCGGCAACATGTGGGCTCATAGTTAGGGCTCAAAGGCCTAACTACAAAATATCTGAATATGTACAAGATATGGCTTTGAAGCTCCTTCACTTAAGAGTTCAAACTAAAAACTTTTTATCAATCACTAACTACCTTCGTAGGTACCTAATACATCAATATATATCATCTCTAGAACAATAGATTCCTCTGTGTTGGGCAAGGAAGATCACAAACTCCAATGAAGAGCTATAGCGTGTGTACACAGATAGGTCGGGCCTAATTGCATAGAGTTCCTCCACAAATGAATGGAATGATGTGTAGATCTTAGGGAATGTCATTCACAAATGAAAGATCAATGAATGATGTGTCATTAGGCTTGACAAGTCGAGGAATGCTCCGCAAGTCTTCTTCTTTAGCTGATTATCAGAGGTTGTCAAGATGCTCTGTTCTAAGAAAACTGGTTCTTCAATTTTGTCACCATTTTATCCCACTTTGTAATCTTTTATTTTCCTCTTCTGTTTCCATCTAACTAAACTTCTTTCCACCATATAGCAACATGTCCTTTCAAGTTGGTGTTTGCAAATTTCACCTTCTCTAGATCTTCAACTTCTTCATACTCAAAGTATTCTTCCATGTTATTTATCTAGTTAATCAACTCTTCAGGGTTCAGATTGCTAGTATAGTTCGGTACATCAACTCTAGGTCTCTTCCCAATCTTTGAAATAGCTTACAACATCTTGACTTGATCTGATTCTTCTTCTTCATCACCTCCTAGGGTTTCACCAATTTGTTCAACAGATTGAAATTCTTCTTCATCATCACTTTCAATATTAGGTCTAGGTGTCAATCCTCTTGGCCTATCTTCTTCAATAGCATCCAATCGAATCCTCATTTTTTTCATCATTTCCATCATCTCATCCATTCTACTAGCCATTGTTCCAATAGTAGGGATTCTCCTCAGTGGCATTCTTCCTTGAATCAAGTGCAAACTGCCTCAATTCAGCAATCGGGCTATAAGGTGACAACTGCCTCACAATCAGCGATCGGTTGTGACACAAGTAACTTGCCTTAGATCAGAAATCTATCTACAACAAGATCTTATGGAATTCCTTTGCCAACTTTACTCAATTCTTTCCCAAAGATTTGAACTTTCACTCTGATACCACTTGGTGCAGTCACAGTAGGAGTGTTCACAAAATGAACTATCCAGACTATGAACAAGAGTAAACACAATGCAAACAACTCAAAGATATGAAACAAATATAGATTTAGTCATTTAGTATATCATAGAATTCAAACAAAAATTGGTTGGCAACATGCAAGCCCACAGTTAGGGCTCAAAGGCCTGACTACAGAATATCCAAATATGCACAAGATATGGCTTTGAAGCTCCTTTGCTTAAGAGGTCAAACTAAGAACTTTTTATCCAATCTCTAACTACCTTCCTAGGTACCTAATACATCAATATATATCATCTCCAAAACAATAGATTCCTCCTCATCGGCCAAGGAAGATCACAAACTCCAATGAAGAGCTGTAGCATGTGTACATAGATAGGTTGGGCCTAACTGCATAGAGTTCCTCTACAAATGAATGGAATGATGTGTGGATCTCGGGGAAGGTTGGCCATGAACCAAAGATCAATGAATGATGTGTCATTAAGCTCCACAAGTCGAGGAATGCTCTACAAGTCATCTTCTTTAGTTGATTATTAGAGGTTGTCAAGATGCTCTGTTTTGAGAAAACAATTGATCTTCTGATAGCGATAACTTTCCGGCACTTGATCTAAATGCTCTAAATTTTGGATATGTTGTGCATGAATGTCTCTAGTTACTAAGTTCAGCTCCACAAGGTTTGAAATGTAACTTTAGTAGAATTCAGACCAAAATACAAAAACTTCTATTGACTAAACTGCCTAAACTGAACTAAAAATGAAAGAAACAAATTGAACTACAAACAATTGAAATGCAAATGTTTTTGGTTGATGCAAGATTCCTCTTGAACTAGGGATGCTCCTGCATCACTTCTCTTCTTTATTTGGTTGTAGAGCAATAGAAGAAGGATTGATCTCTTTGAAGAGATCCCAAAGCTTGTACCCTTTCACATCGATGCCGTAACTGATTAAGATAGACTTCACTACCTTATTCTCCAACTTAGACCTCTTCTCCTTAGGCACATGTGCATATACCTCACAACCAAATACTTGAGTATGTCTCAATGAAGGTTTTTTTACCAAACCACACCTCCATAGGTGTCTTATCGATGAGTGTCGATGTAGGAGACATGTTAACCAGGTAACAAGAAGTAGCAACAACTTCAACTCAAAACTTTTGTTCAAGATTAGCTCCACTTAGCACACTCCTAGCCATTTCCATCAATGTTTTGTTCATCCTCTCTGCAACTCCATTCTGATGAGGATATACATAGTTGTCTTGTGCCTCTCAATCCCATGTTCTTTATAGAACTTGTTGAAATCTACTGAACAAAACTCACCACCATTGTCAGTCCTCAAACACTTAATCTTTCTATCCTTCTGATTCTCTACAAGACCTTTGAACTCTTTGAATCTACTAAAGACTTCAAATTTTCTTGTAAGGAAATACACCCATGTCCTTCTACTGTAGTCATCAATGAATGAAATGAAGTAAATTGATTTTGAAATTGAAGGAACATTAATTGGACCAAAAACATTAGAATGAATCAAGTCCAACACCTAAGAAGATTTGTGAGAATTGGAATAAAATTGTACATGGTTTTGTTTTCCATAAATGCAATGTTCACTAAAATCAAAATCAAGATTACAATCATTCATACCCTCAACAAGGTTTTTATTTTTTAGGACTGTCCTCAAACCCTTTTCACCAACGGGACCAAGCCTTTGGTGCCATAACATTGTCTTCTTAGCTGGAAGTTTCATTTCCATAGAATCAATGCCCTTAGGTACCTAGAAAGCATGACCATCAGAAGTAGATGCAACAATCCTCTTTCCTGTTGGTTCCAATGGCAAGGATGAAGACTCTGAAGTTCTCTTCTTTAAAACAAAGGCACTATTGGAAGTTAAATTGTGCATGCATCAAGATGAAACAGAGTACCAATCCGAACACCCTTAGCTAGCACCATATATCATCTAGTCATCTTGCATCCTCCATTCAAGAAAACAACCTGCACACCCACATCATTCAACTTACTTATAAATAATAGGTTCCATGCCAAACTAGGGATATGTAGAATGCCATTGATCCCCTTCACTTGTCCATCAAGGAATCGAATCAAGACTCTTCCACGGCTAACAATATTTATGTGAGAGTCATCACCCAAGTACACCTTCCCACTGTCATATTATTCATACTTCAAAAACCAACCCCGACGAGAGGTCATGTGAAAAGATGCACTAGATTCGACAAGCCACACATCTTTTGATGCATGCATTTCCAAGGTAGCAACAAATTCTTCTCCATCATCCTGAGAGGACTTGTCAGAATATGAATCATAGTTCTTATTTTTCTTATTCTCCTCCTTACACTCCTTGTAGAAGTGACCAGTTTTGTAGTAGTTTCAACACATAGCCTTGGACTTTCTAGGAGACTTGGATCTCCCATGGGATTTGGATCTTCCTTTTTCTTCCTTCTTCTTTTTCTTTTTATTTCCCTTCTCTTTAGATCTACCACAAACTGCAAGAGCCTCCTTAGCTGATTCAGAAGATTTTCTCTGCATATCATCAGACAACAACAAAGAAACCACTGCATCCATCTTGAAGGTGGTAGTGGTGTTCCCAATGGCTATAACAAGGTGGTCCCATGAATCTAGTAAGGAACATAGTAATGTCATACATCGATCCTCCTCCTCCTCCATCTTCACACCAACAGAGGTCAACTAGGCAACAAGCACATTGAATGTATTCAGGTGATCAATAATAGATCCTCCATCTTCCATCCTTAGAGAATATAGTTTCTTTTGTAGGAATAGCTTGTTCACTAGGGATTTATCCTAATAAATATCTCCAAGTTTCTTCCAAAGATCTTTTGTAGTCTTCTCTTCATGGATATTCAGGAGCATTGAATCAACCAAACAAAGTCTTATCAAACCCTTAGCCTTCCAATCCATTAGATCCCAGTCTTCTTGTTTCATGCTTGATGGCATGATTTCAGATACTATGAGCCATAGATCTTTATCCACCAATAAGTCCTCCATCTTGAGTTTCCACAACTCAAAGTTGTCTCCATTAAAATTCTCTATATAAAACCTCTTATATGTGCTCACCATCTCTTTCATGCAACAAAGATTTCAAAATCCTCTACACAAGATCCCACTCAAATGAAGATCAGCTCAAAAAATACTCTACCCAACAACTAGAACCAAAGGTGATCAAGCTTTGATACCAACTAAAAGGAAGCAAGGTACATGGAAATGCTTCCTACACTAATCTACCGAGGAAAGATTTATGCAAATTTTAACTTTTACAGTTACAGATTAAGATGCACATTAACAAAAAAGGTAATAGAAAACATCCAAAAGAAAGTATAAAGCTCCCAACACAAGATATACATGGGGAAAACCCTTTCAGGTGAAAAACCCCACACTCCAAAACTTGCACAATGTATTATCAAATCTAAAGAAGAGTACAACACACTTGCAATGCAAGTTCTTTTAGGAGTCCACAAATGTCAAATAATGGAGTAATTATGGCAGCATAACGGTGCTTGTAAATGAACCATACATCTCCAACTCCAAGTACCTATATACATAGAGGAATACCAAGGATAGAGGTAGCTTCTAGAGCAAGCCACAAAAGAATCTCATCCAAATCCATGTGTCTCAAATTCCAAGGCCATAAAACATGTAAAAGACACTTGTCAAATATTGTCTTTCATCTCTTATAACCCCCATAATTAGATGCCCCAAATTTTCCCAAAATAGGTATGATAGATGCTCTTACACTGTCATAAAATCTATCACATATGGAAAACTTACAACTGTAAGATAATCTATCATAATTGACTATTAATAAATGATTCTCTTACAAATTGTCATAGTCAAACTTGGGTACCTACTTTCTCTATGAAAAGATGCTTCTTGACACTTGTCACACCTATCATAGAATCTCTATTTCTAGATCTTATATATCATAGAATCCATTATATGTCATAACCTTTCACACAACCCACAAGATTCTGACATATGGAAATAATGCCACCTCAAAATGGGATGCCTATATTTTCAAATGTTGACTTGACCATCCAAGTCACCTTCTAAGTGGGATGGTATGTCAACATGCCACCTCACACTAAATGAGAAATTGGATGACCAATATTAAATACAATATAAATATATAATCAAAGAATAAATGCTAGGAAATTACAAAGGTTGAGACACCTTAATTCCCAACATTTCTCTAGGTCCAGAGACAAACTTAAAAGACCATAGCTTTATTTCACTCTACATCTTTGAGTCTAAAAATCTCCTACCAATGAGCCACTTTGCATAAAAAATAGTGTTGGTGGGGTTCATGGTGACTTGAGTCCTATTAGGCCCCTCTCCCTTACTCATCTTCTCTCACACTATACACAAAACCATAGGAAGAAGAAGGAAAAATAAAAACCTACAAGGAATTAGGTTACCATAGTGTAATGCGATGAATGTAACAAAGAATAACCTAAAACCCCTTCTTGAAAGAATAACATACAATATACATGACAAACAAGGCCTATGACACTCTTGAAAATCAAGATAGACACCTAGGTGATGATAAGGAAGGGCTAATAAGGCATAAAATGACAACATTTTGCAACCTCTACATGATGATTAGTTTCTAATCATGGATAGATAGTAGCCTTATCAGTCCATTGGGCATAGCAATCACTGTAATCCTTGTAAATAACTCAAAAGAGAAAACTCTGATTAAAACATTGTATGACTAGTCTCAAAACAAAATAAAAGATGCCTCAAAGCACAAGCAAAAAAAAGCAACATGTGCAAGCAACACTTGGAGGAAAAACAAGACAACTAAAGTTATGCATT
The DNA here is from genome assembly GCA_027924645.1 of Cunninghamia lanceolata. Taxonomy (NCBI): domain Eukaryota; kingdom Viridiplantae; phylum Streptophyta; class Pinopsida; order Cupressales; family Cupressaceae; genus Cunninghamia; species Cunninghamia lanceolata. The sequence continues at coordinate 4,438,077 of BSBN01001187.1, read as the reverse complement.
CTTCTAGTGAGAATGCAAAGTATGCAACAACACTTATTTACAAAAACAAACTACTCTAATATATACATGGTTTGAAAATTAACCTCAAAAACATGGCTTGAGGTATATCCCATTGATTGGGATAGGTAGTTCTTCTGCATTTAGCCTTGAAAGTTGGAAATAATTAGTTTTCTTGTAGTTGGTTATGATGTATGGGCCACTCCAAATGACATTAAACTATGTATGTCTTCTAGCCTTTACTCTATCTTCATCCCACTTCAAGACCAAATCTCCTTCCTTGAAGGTCTTATCTATTGCTTTCTTGTCAAATGTCCTCTCCACTTGTGCTTGATTAGCTTCAATGGTGTTCATGGATTTGTTTCTTGTCTTCTCTAACTTCATTAGCTCAAACAACCTATTCCATTGCATAATTTTTCTAGCATTTCAACTTGTTGTGCAATTTCTAAATATGGTAAAGTTCTAATGATAGAGGAAGTCTTGTTTCTCTCCCATAGACAAGCATAAAAGGGGAGTTTCCAATGGCTCTTTTTGGTGTAATCTTATCAGCCCAAAGGGTTGTCTTTAGCTTTTTGTGTCAAGACCTCTAATTTTCCTCTTGATTATTCTAATCAAGTTCTTGTTAGTTGACTCAGCCAAACCATTACCTTGAGGGTAATAGTTTGATGAATTCTTCAAGTAGATGCCATAATTTACAGCCCATGCACTAATATGAATGCTAATAGAATCTTTTGCATTATCTGAAATGATAGTAGAAGGATTACCAAACCTTATCACAATACCTTCTAAGAAGTCCAATATTGAAGTTTCAGTAGCTTCCTTGAGTGCAACTGGTTATGTCCATCTCGTGAAATAATATGTGGCTGTCAAAACCTATTTGTGTCTAGCATTAGATAGTGGATTAATCATGCCAATAAAGTCTATACCCCACTAGACAAAGGGCTAATCAATTTGAAGAGGATGGAGAGGAAGGGTAGATAAGCTTTTCTTTCCTATAAAGTAAGAACATTTTTTACAACCTCTTACCCATTTATGAGCATCACTAAAAAAGTAGGCCAATAATAACCAACTCTCATGATCTTAGTAGAAGTAGTCCTTGGCAAGAAATGAACTCCTAATAGGCCATCATGAAACTCTTCAAGCACCCTATCAATCTGATCCTTCTCAATGCATCTTAACAAAACTCCATTCATGTCTTTTCTAAATAAAACACCATCAATGAGGACAAAAGGAATGGACTACAATTTGAAATACCATTTTTTGGACTAATTTAGGCCATATGGATACTCATCTGTTTGCAAGAAAACAACCATATCATGAATCCAACTATTTGGAGTGTCAAGTTCAGCTGATTGAGCCTCTTGTTGAGCATATATTGTGTTATTATCAGCCCTCAAGTCTACTACAAGTTGTTTGCATAGCCCATTACAAGTTTGGTGATCTTGATATTTACATCATATTCCATGACCTTAGTGATCCATCTAGCTCTCTTTTCACTCACATTCCCACTCAATAGGAACTATTTCACACTTGGATGATTAACCATTAGCTATATTTTATTGTTAGAAAGCATATGCCTAAACTTCTTAAGATATTTTACAACAATGAAAACAAAACTATACTTTAGCTCATAGTCCTTGAGTGCTTGACTAAAGAATGTTATTGGCTACTCCATTTGATCACTATTTTGTTGTGATAAGATGGCTGATATACTTTGCCCTCCTCCAAAAGTATAAAGAATGAACTATTTGTCATAGTTAGGATTAACAAGAGTAGGAACTTGAGAGATATCTTGTTTGATGACCTCCAAATTGTCCTTACCTTCCTTTGACCAGTTGAATATGGTATTTTTTTTAGCATAGAAGTAAGAGGCTTGGCCATAGAAGCAAAATTTGGTATGAACCTCATTACAAAGTTAATCATTCCCAAGAAGCTTTGAATACCTTTCTTATGGATTGGGTGAGGAAGAGATGAAATGACACTTACCCCCTCTAGATCAATGGGAAGACCCTCCTTTGAGATTATGTGCCCCAATAATTTCCCCTCATGAACAAAAAACACACTTTTTAGGATTCAAAGACACATCAAACTCTCTACATCTATCAAATAATTTCCTCAAATGATCCAAGTGTTCATGTGCATGCCTTGAATAAGCAATTATGTCATCCAAATATACCAAAATCATGTCATTAATTTGGCCTTTTAAATCCATATCAATTTCCCTTTGGAAAGTTGTACCAACATTAATCAACCTAAAAGGTATTTTCCTATAAGAAAAAGTGCCCCATTTGGTAGTAAATGTTGTCTTAAACTAATTTGTCTCTTGAACAAGAATTTGATTGTATCTCGAATAACCATCTAAGAGAGAAAACCTTTCAGTTCCAGCCACTGTTTGAAGTATTTGTTCCATAGATGGGAGGGGATAATGATCTTTAATAGATGCTTTATTAAGATATCTAAAGTCTACACAAATCCTAATCTCACCATTTTTCTTCCTAATAGGAACTAAGTTAGCTACCCAAGAGGAGTGCTTGATTGGAAAAATGATGTTTGTCTCTATGAGTTTGGATAACTCTTTTCTCCTCAATGGTTCAATCTTAGGATTTATTGGCCTTTGTTTTTGCCTAATGGGATTTGCATTGGGATCCAACTCAACGGTGTGTTGGGATAAACCAAGATCAAAACCTCTAAGATCTTCATAAATCCATGCAAAATTATCATCATATTCCCTACAAAGATCAATAAAAACTTATTTTTCAGATTCACTACATACCTTTCCAACCTTCAAGGTCTTGTAATTTGCAATGGTTACTTGCTCATAATCTTCTTCTTTGATAGTCATTTTCATTTTCTCACCCTTAATCTGATCATTGGTGTTGAAGGTACTTTCTAGAGTGAACAATCTTTTTGGCGACTTGTTTGTCTTTAGTTATGTAATTTGATCCCCATATTGTTCTTGCAAACTTGACTGATTTCTAGTAGAAAATTTTGTCTCTTCTTGTAAAAAATGAATAATTTGTTGATCACTATCAAATACTTGCCAACTAATTGCATTACCTGGGACTACTGGTCTTACCACAATATTAACAAGGTAATCATTATCCTCCATGATGTCTTTGGGAATGCCAAATTGTAAACCAACGGTTGCAAGCCTATTAACATATTTATTTTTCTCCCTTGGAAATGCCTAGATATTGAAAGCATCAAAATACTTGATAAGGTCCCATACTATGTTTATAGGCTTTCAACAGGTTGTTCTTGGATATACTTTGATCTATAACTTGATGTACAACAAATTCACTATCACCAAATACCTGTAAAGGCTTGATTCCCCTCCTTTGTACTAGCTGAAGACCCTAAATCAATGCTTCATACATAGCTACATTATTAGTACATTTGAATTGAAGTATAAATGCAAAGTAACACTTGTCCTTTTAGGGAGAAAGCATTCTTACACCAACACCTACATGATTCTTACTTATTGAACCATCAAAGTACAACTACCATATTCCCTCAAAGTCTTCTTATGGTTTCATAAGGCTGGGTATAGTTGAGTTCTCTTCATGAATGCAATAAGTGCCTAGCCCTATTTCTTCCACATAATTATATAGATCAAATTGAAAATTATTTCCCCATTCATCAAGAAAAATATCTTGAATTTCTTCTAAATATGTGGCAACCTCATGAACAACACTATCTTCCTCTAGGTCTTGAATTGTACAATTCATGTTAATAGGACTAGGAGTCTATGGCTCAATATGGTCTTTTGAGATAGGTTCAACCTTTATGGTTACTCTTGTACCATATCTAGTCCTAAGAGGCATGTGTGACCAATCTAAAGATAAATATCCCCCTATTTTTGTTGTGAAATCTCTAGAAAGGTATATAGCAAAGTAGGGAGTAAGGTCATCAATTGAAATGTCTTGAGGTATAGAAAGATTTGGGCATGCATGGAGGGTAATATTTTAGATTTTTGATAACCCCTATTGTCTTAACAACAGACCCATCTAACTAGACAACTCCCTTAGCAAGTGGGGTATAAACTAGGCCTAACAAATCAACAACCTTCTTAAGCATAACAAAATTACTAGCTCTTAAATCAATCATACAATTGTGTACAAGATTCTTATTAATGATTAGGGAGAGATATAAAGGAGGTGGCTTGATTATTTTTCTTGTTTCTCCTTCGTTAGGCTAGCATAACCTGATAGGGATAGCTGTTGTACCCTTTATTGGTTTGTTTGCTTCATAGAAAAGCTTCAAAGCATCTTGCAATAAGTCTCTCTATGCTGGAATTGATAGTGTCTCCCACATAGTCACATTCAAGTTACCCTTTTTCATTTTCTCAACATTATTAAAAGGGAAATGACCAACCTTTGACTAATTTTTTGTGACAATAGTCTCTTCCTTTGATTGGTGGCTGATTGGAGGTTGAGTTTTAGACTAATTTTCCTTCCTAGCAACCTGATTTGTTTGTAGATCATAAGTTTTACAACTATACTTTCCTTTGCATCCCCTTGGGGTGATTTAAAGGTGGATTCTTGACCAAACATAGAAGGCGATTCACCCTCCATTGCTCTTTTCTTGGATCTTGTGTTATATGCCACTGAATTGATGTCTTTGCTTAATGCTTCAACCTAATTGATACCACAAAAATTACTTTCATGCCAATTCATTAGAGTGGACTCACCTTGTACTTGTTTTTTCCTTCCTACCCCTTTTCTATCTAATTCAACTTATTGTTCTAGAAGTTTTGATGCACTTTGAAACATTAGAGCTTGACTAAGAACTCCATTTGGGTATGAATTTTCATTATGGGGCTGATTACATGGGTAACACCATTCATGGTCCTAAACTAAGTTAATTTGCACTAGAAAAATAGCTTTGGAAGAGCTTGTAGTAGTTGGGTTTAAGGTATTCAAAGGCCTAACATAGCTCATTTGAGCTTGCCCCTAAACATTCCCTTGATAAGGCTACCTATTGGGCTGATATACTTGATTAAAAGCATGATAAGGTCTATTATGTTAGGCTTGTTGCCTTTTCAAAGCTACTAACTCATTCCCAAAGCTTTGTAACAAGGTTTTGACTTCATACAACTTATTGGAAGGAGTAACAAGAGGGTTTGGTTGGTTGCTACAAGAAGAGGGGTCAATCTTGGTTCATTAGGTGGAATCTCAGGAAATAGAGGCATTAGAGGTCTTGGAGCTATCTTCCCAACTTGGATTAGGTAGTTTTCAACTCTTATATCTATATCATAAGCATTAGGCAAGGTTATTCCTCCTATTGACTATATCATGACAGCCTCATCACTATTTAATGCCCTCAAGTAGTACAAGAATGCATTGTTTAGAGAAGGCTTGACTAAGGATGGAATTCTATCCCACATCTTTTGGAACCTAAAGTTGAAGTCTCCCATGAATTCATGAGGGGCTCTCCTAATAGTAGTTAGTTGTTCCACTAGGGATACATGCTTACTCTTTTCTTCAAATTGTTTACAAAGCTTCTCACTTAATTCATCCCAGTTATATATTGAATTAGGTAGAAAACTCCTATGCCATTGCAGTACCTTACCTTTTAGGGAAGTGGAAAGGAGTCTAACAGCTACATTATCTTCTATAATATTATTGTTGGCATTTGATTGTCATTGATGTCAACAATGGTTGGACAATACATGTAGTTATCATTGATATCAACTATGTTTATTGTATGGATGTCATGAACAAGAAGAACTATTACCTTTAGACACAAGTATTATATAGATGTTGTTGAACAAGTAGTGTACAGATGTTCTTGAAGAAGAATATTACATATTCTCTCCTTTGCACTCTCAAGTCATTGGGACATGATCCAGTATACTTCAAAATACATACTTAGTGTATTTTCATAAGAGTTTTTTGTTACCTTGGATCCAAATTCTACTCTGCACTTTACCACTATTGAAGATATGACCTTGTGGATTTAAGGATAGGAAGATAATCATATTGTGAATATATGTTTCAAATTTCATATCATTTGAACTTACGAAAGAGTATTTTTGGTTTAGCAGTTTGGAAAATAGAGCTTATCTACTTAAAAAGTTATAAAAGTCCACATTTCTTTGTAGTTATAGATAAAGCTTTGTGGTTTGGACTGAAGGTATATTCAAGAATTTTATATTTTATATCTGTGTATCAATTGTTTTGGATCCTTTCAAAACATTTTTGCAATATTGAAAGACATAACAATGTATCTGACCCAATTTAAAGGAACAGTTCTTCAATTTCCTATTAGTGGTTGTTGCATGAATTTTTGGTATTGATCTCAAAGACTAGACACTTCAGTAGAATGGCATATGGATTGTTTCAAGAAGATACAATGTTGAAACTCTAGTTCGCATGATGTTTTTGGCTTCTCCCTGGTGATTTGAAGATAAACATGTAGCAGTGTTTGTGCAGTTTGAGTCGATGGTCTAGTTTCTGTCATGTGCAATGGATCCTAATCAATTGTTTTAACATTGAAAGGTGCATAGTGATGTTCTTTGAATTCTATCATGAGATACTCAGGTCCGCAAATTATTTCCTTGACATATTATATATGTTGAAGCCGGCCCTTGAAGAATTACACGTTTCATCTAAAGGTGTTTATGATGCCGACCTAATCAATGTTTTGAAGTGTTGCAGAGGGTATTCATAGGAGACCTATGTCATTTGTGAAAGTGAGGAGTGTGATAGATTCATGTGTAAAGTATGAAGTGTGTGACGTGAATTTGATTACATAAGTTGACCAAGAAAAGAAGGTTGCAATATCAGCATAAGTCAGATGTTTTCCATACAACAGTGCATGCAATTTATATCTCTGTAATTCTTACATTAGATAGTAAGTCTGTAGGGAGTTGTAACTTCCTTGGGAGTGACCCTAAAAACTATATTCAGGGAGTAGTAGCTTCCTTGGGTTGTAGCCTTAAAACAAAGTTGTAAATCTTTATAACAGTGAGCATTATATCTTGTGAGCTAACACTCATTATGGTTTTTCCCATTTTAGGTTTTCCACGTAAAAATCCTAGTGTCATTGTGTTATTTCATATGATGCATGATTTACATTCAATTCTTCAAGTATTTTAATTTTAATCTAAAATGAAGTAGTTAAATTTTGTATAGACTGATTCACCCCCCCTCTTAGTCTCTGAATGTGCTCAACAATTGGTATCAGAGCCAAGTTCCTTTCAGAAGCCTAACAATTGAGGTAGATCTTGCATTTGAACACATGGAACCTGAAGCAGTGCTTAATGATATATTTACTCTAGAACTAGATCTAGAGTCTATGGAACCTAAAGGTTTGGACTTAGATATAGATGAGGTAGACCTTGAAGAGAACTCAAGTAAGCTCTTAATGATTTGGATGAAGCAAGAGAACTACATATGAAATATGAGGTTATGCTTGAAAAATTAGAGGAGAAAATTGACAAACTGAAAACACAAGCTCACTGAAAAGAAAAGTCAAAATTGAAGAAGACAAGAGGATTGAAGATTGTTTGAATACCAAGCTCATTGAGAAAGCAAGTGAATGTTCAAAACTCAAGAAAGAAGTTGTCAATCTGAGAAAAGAACTTGAAAAAGCAAAAGAACAAATTGACAAGGGGTTAAATCTAAAAGGAGGTTCTGTAATTCTTGATGAATTAATTAACTCTCAAAAACCATCAAAACAAAAATATGGTCTTGGTTTTGAAAAAGGAAAAAGTCCTATAACTAGTACATCTACAAAATTATATGATAATTTCAAAGTAGAAGGAAAATCTGAAATAAAAGAAGAAAAAGATTGCATTGAAAATCCTAAGAAGAATGCCTCCAGAGATGTAAAAGAAGATGGATTCACTCTTGTCCAGAGACAAAGAAAAATCAAAGGTCCTCCACCTTCTCTTATCAGGTACTCTCAAGCTTTCAATGGAAATTTCTATGGTTATAATAAAATTGGTCACAAGGCTGTTGAATGTAGGAGCAAGATGAGTCAGAACTCATTTAGACCCCCAAGGTACAATGCGGTGAACTCTCATTCATTTCATGGCTATTGTTTTTCCTACAATAAATATGGACACATGGATTCTAACTGTAGAAAAAACATCATGATAAAGAATTTCTTCACATCTCCCAAGTACAATGCTAGATTCTCTCATTCCTTTTATGGATACTGCCTTGTATGCAACAAGTTTGGTCACAAGGCTAGTGATTGTCAATCCAAGGCAAAGTACAATAATTATGGGAAGAAAATTACCAGTGCACCATCAAAATATAATGAAGTGTGCTACAAGTGTGATGGTTTTGGACACAAAGAATTTTTTTGCAAAAATGGTCTCAAGAAACCATTTGATCAACATCAGGAGGTGGCAGAAGAAGAGAAAGTCAAATAGGTATGGAGAAGGGAACAAGAGAAGACACATGACATAAGGTTGGAAGACATATTGCTTCTGCATAGGGTAGAAGATTTCATTGTTGATTAAAATAAAATGGCATTGGTCAGGGGGAGAAATTTAGTGTATCCCTTGATCTGCTGAGGCTTCTCTTAACAAAAGTAGGTCATACAGAATGACTGACATGGAACCTTCTAGGGAGGACATGGGTAAGACAATGGAGTTTCATTTCCCCAAAACTCTAGAGAAAAATATTTTAATGCAGTAGATTGTAGAATAATTTAGTGTTTTAGTGATAATAGCATCGACCAAAAGGAAGTGCATTTATGGCAAAAAGTTGGTTCTATTTATGATTCAGTCTCATTCTGCATTTAAAGTTTTTGAAAGATCTTTGCCAAGGAGAAAATGTGCACTTGAAGCATTTGATATTAGAGTAGAAAAGCATAAAAGTGAAACCCTAGCAGCAAATTTCAAAGGTATTCCTCATACTACTTGTTGGGACCCAAAATAGCTACAACCCAAAACTCTAAAACACTCCTAAATCACATAGGCCAGGGATTGTCGTTAGGGTGATAGGAAGAGGTTTATCAACAAGTTAAGGCAGATTTTGGCCAAATAATAGGAGTGGATAGACTCCTCTACACTTCAAGCTTAGCTTAGGCTCTTGGAGGGATATTCCAAGGGATATACCTAAATAGGTATTAAGTTCAAAGCAGATGAACAACTAAAAATACTGGACAACCAAACCCAACTCATCCTCTTGACTGCAAAAGTTGTCAGTAAGTCAAGAATGACTGGATATCACATAACCCCTTTATAGATGATTCAACTATGTGAATGTACATGCACAGGAAAGATGGTTTTTTCCCTAAACCACAAGTGAATGATTTGTTTAATTTTAAAAAGTGTTTGATCCTTCTTCAATATGTATTGGTGCCTACTACATTAGGCAATTGAGTCATAAGTAGTAAAGAGGAAAGAAAGGACTAAATTAGCATCAATAGAATACTAAAATGTATTCACATATATTTCTTAGATTATACTTCATACATTGGACATACTTAATTATCCAGAACCAAACTATAATGACTTATTTGCAATAAAGAGATGACCCAAAATAAAGCATGCATTGACTTAAATGATGTCACACATTATCAAATCTCTATTACAATCGCTCCAGCAAATGTGGTGAAAGAAGACATACAAGTACAATTATACATTCCCCTGGATCATTACAAATGGCCATGGAGACATTGTTGGCGAGAGACATAGTGTAGCTTCATGAGTGTTGTCATTGATGGCAACAAAGTTCATCCCACCCATCTGCAGGACATGGTGTGCTTATACCGGAAGTCAGATTGAAGAGTGTTGTGGTCCGGTAAGCAAGAATAGAGCATACAACAAGGCCTGACAATAAGGTCTAGATGTCTCAGAGGAAGTATCTTAGTAAAGTGTGGACTTGGGGAAGTCAAGAGGAGTACCTTGACTGATACATTCTAGAGATTGAGCCTTCAATGATGAAAGAGTGAAGAGATATAAGCACCTAAGTATTGGGTTCCTATTTGGCAGAGTAGACTGAAATAAAACTGACTGATAGAGCATTAGACCTTGATCCGGATGAGATATTGATGGTGATCAAGCTTAACGCATCACTTGATAAGCAAGGATTCAGCTGACAGACCAAGAGTTTGGAAAAATAGTAAGTATTCTGGATGCTGACTAGAAAGTGGATGAAATCCTTGGTGCGGATATATATACTAGATTGATTTCAGTATGAAGGTGTGAGTTGTTGTGTTGAAGTGTGCGAATAAAAGTAGAAGAGCAGTGTGGAAGTAGTAAGGTAGGTTCGGTATGTGACAAGACAATAGCACCAAAGAAGAGGAAGAATGAAGTGCAGCAGATCAGTGTATTGAGCCTAACCAGAACTGAACCTTAGCATATGTGGATGCTTCTCATCAGTTCAAGTATCTAGTTTCCTTGTATAAACTATTGTAGGCAGTGAGCCTCTTGTGAGCAGTGTGCTCGGGCAGTGAGCCCTAATTGGCAAGTGCCATTTTGTACTATCTTATTCTTTTAACAGAGAATACAATCTTGGGTTAATCACCCTGTGGTTTTTTCCCTTAATAGGGTTTTCCATGTCAAAATCATTGTGTCATGTGTATTAATGTTATTTCCATTTCATGGTTATGTTTGCTTATATGATTTGATGCTGCATTAATTGTTAAGGAAGATCAGAAAGTTGACGTAATTAAGATAACTGATTCACCCCCCCTCTCAGTTATCAACAATTGGTATCAAAGCTAAGTTCCTCCAAATAGAGCCTAACAGCTTGAGGAAGATCTGGGAATTCAAATGGATGTGTATGGTATGAGGGAACAACTTCAGTCTGCCCTAGATGATCTTGAACAATCTAACTCTGAAGTTGATGAATTGAAGGAAAGACTCAAATAGGCTGATGATTTCATAAATGAACTAAAAGGTAAACTGAGTATCTCAATGAAAAAGAGAAAGGATCTACTTCAGCAATTAGCAAGTCAAGGTGAAGACAATGATACAAATGAAGATCTAAAGGAGAAAACCAAGTTATGTGAAAAGTTATCAAAATAAGTCATTATGGTAAGACATGAAATGGAATTAGGAGTTATGAAATTTACCCAAGAAATTGAAGAGAAAAGAAAAACTGAAGATGATCTAAGACAATCTCTCAAAGAGAAATTAGAAGGCTGCCACAAAATGGATAGAATAACCAGGCATCTTGAATCTGATCTTGAAGAAGCTAGGGATAATGAAGAACAACTTGAGAATCAGATTGACACTCTTAAAAGGGATCTTTAAACAGCAAATGAATACAAAGAGAAATTCAAGATAAGCTCTACCCAACTTGAAGTTCTTCTTCAAAGCCAAAAGAGGGTAGATGACAAGCAAGGCTTGGGGTATGAAAAAGGTGAAAGCTCCAGATCCAATCAGAAGAACTCCATATCAGAAAATCCAAGAAACAAGCCTAGAAGACCTCCGGTAAGGCAACCAAATGCTCAAAGTTATCCTTCCTTCAATGGATACTACCACAATTGCAATAACTTTGGTCATAAAGAAAATCAATGTAGAAGAAGAATGAATCAGATTAATTCATCCTTCTCTGGACAGTACTTTAATTGCAAAAGGTATGGTCACATAACTCATGAATGCAGAAATATGCAAATGAACAATTCATTCAATGGTAGATGTTTTGCATGCAATAGAATGGGACATATGGCTAATCAATGTAGATCAAGAGGATATCAATCAAATATGCAAAGAAATGTTGTTTTCTACAATTGAAATAGATCCGGTCATATTACCAAATTTTGCAGAAGTAAGAATCAGGATAAAAGGGGTCCGGTGCATTATAATCAGAATCAAGACAAAGGAAAAGGAAAAATGAATGCGGATGAAGTAAAAAGGGAGATGAACAAGATTTGGATGAAGAGAACTACATAAAATGTTGGGGATGGATCCGCACCAGAATCTGGTGCTCATATCCCTTCCAAAAATTAAATGGTGAGCTCTGGCTCAGGGGGAGACACAAGGAAAAACATTTTCCCCCGGCCTGTCAATTGGTGCCTGAAATTGGTACAAGGAAAGTTGCAGATTAAAGGGTTCACAGAGGAACATCTAAATAAGCTTTGGTAAAGAGATGGAAGATCCTCAAGAAGTTTCAAACAGGTTAATCTTCCAAGACTAATCTGGTTCAATAGTCATCCGGTAAGAAGTAGGTCTTTCACAGTTAGATTCGATATGATTCAAACTAAGGAATCTTGATCTGCAGATAGATGAAATGTTTGGAGAAAGGAAGATAGATTGTCAATCATCACCAAGAACAACTCTAAATGCTTCTCAGTAATCTAGAAAAGATTTTTCTCATAACAAGGAGAACAAGGCAAACCAGAATGACTTAAGTTACACATTTATTGCAAAATGAAATTAGGGTTTGCAGAGAAATATAAGGGTTCTCTTATTGAACATTTGCTCATTTTACATTTGAGAAGAAGAGAAAAGGAGTTCTACAACAAATTGTCTCAAGCCCATCAAGGATCAACTGTAAAAGTTGATTCATCCAACAATCCGATGCGGTTCATATCGTGAACCCTAGAAGCAGCGTAAAAGGCATTTTCCGCTCTTGAAAATCTCTCTGTGAATCTTTGAAAGATGGCTACTCTGAATGTGGTGAAGATTAATAATAGGTTGCGCCCTAAATTTAGAAAACATCCCTATAAATCCCTAGAAGTTGATCCCCTAGGTGCATTTTCTAGCATTCCACATGGAATTCTGCATGTAGAAGATGTTAGGGTTTACATTCATGCAAACATTGAAGAATTTGGTGAATCCAAGCTGATGGATATCTACCACAAGGAACTAATAGATGATTCATTTGAACTAAAACCTCAATATAAGGCCATTCGGGATAAACATTTTGGACAGTGCATTCATTTCCCCTATTTTGCTGAACATGATTGGGTTCGGTATGTTTTGAGTAGAATGCATGACAACTTTATGTGGTTGATGAGGCCATTCAAGATAACCAAGGAAACAATTAGGGCAATAACTAGATTGCACTCATCCAGTGGGCTACCTACTCTAAAATTAGTCAAAAAACAAATTGTGAGTTAGGCTACTGGATCTAAATTTGATAAAAGAGCAATGATAATTGAGGATATCACAGATTTGGATATCAAGTTTGCCTCCATGATTATTGGCTACAAGATATATCACTCCACTAGAGAAAACTCTATATTCAGAACAACAATCTACACTACTTATGAAATGTTGAGAAAGAATGCAGATTATGATCTTTGTGAACTCCTTCTGAGCCAACTGATGGAAAACCTACAAAAGATCAAGAAGGACAAGAAGAACTCCTTCAAGTATGGTGGGCTGATACTATGTTTATTCTTCTACTTTATGAATGAGCTGCCCGGATCTAATGGTTGGGTATGGCAGAATGACAAACCTGTTGTAATTCAAATCAGAGATTACTTGCATGGGCTTGGTGATGCCAAGGCTCAAAAAACTACACTATGGGGTTATTTCAAAAACTTCCAAAGCATGATGCAGGCTAGAGAAAGAATTCCCCAATCCCTAGTTGAAAAATACAAGGATACAGTGTTCTTTATGGTAGACACTAATCAATGTCTGATGGAGGCAGTAGAACCAAGAATAGTATGGATCATGCCAATGGGGTATGAGGTTGATGAGAAGATCCTAGAACTACATATCCAACATCTGTTGAGCCAGCCCAAAGATCCTAAGGCAGAAAGGTTTGGAACTTACCAAGAACTAAGTGTAAAAGTTCATGTTGAACTGAGATAGCCTGATATCAAGAGGAAGGTAAGGATGGAAGTAGAAGATTTTTCTGAGAGGCATGGAATTTCAAAGGAGGCACTTGATGCAAATAGAGAGAAGATAGAAAGGGCAGAGAAAGAAAAAGAAAAAGTAGAGAAAAAAGGTGCTTCGGTGGAAGTCCCCTCCCAAACCAGATCCTCTAAGACCTCTGCACCTACCTCAAAGGCATCAAAACTGGAAGCAAAATCATCTGGTAAAGGAGAGAAGAGAACTAAGACAAAGGCCACAAGATCTTATGCTAGTCAAAAGGATGATGAAGAGACTGAATCTGATGAAGAGGTCAAGAAAATGAAGAAGAAGAAGAAAACATCCAATGAACCCTCTACCGGTCAAGACAAGGAAGAGAAGGCAGAGGAATTTGTTGAAAAGACCACTCTTCGCATTAATGATATCATCAAATCAATTACTGTGGATGGGAACCTAAAACCAATGACTGAGTTCTATGATGAGTATAATGAAGCTGACCAGAAGATCTTGCAAGAAGCTACAGTCAGGTATCTGAATATCCACAATAAGGCTTTTATTGAAATCATATCTCTCATTCCCAAAAGCCTAGAAAAGGAATTAGAAATAAGGAAGAATAATGCTAAGGCAAAGGATCTTGAGATCCAAGAATAGATAGCTATTTAGCTATATCCTTCAATCACTTCGAAGCAAATGAATATGATCTTCAAAGATTGCAAGGATGAGTTCTGGAGCAAATCTAGAATGAATCAGCTTATGCTCGGAGAAACTGACAAAGTAGAAAAAGAGACAGAAGAGATCCTTCGTAAGGCATACAAAAGATTTAACATTCCTATTATAGAGGACGTAAGTGATGAACCTTCTAATGTTGAAAGGCAAAGTGCATCAAAGAAAGATCCTACTGAAAAGATTGCAGAAGAAACAAAGGGTGAGGAGAAGTCCAAGGACCAGGATTCCTCTGTTCCAGAAGAAGAAGTCTAAGAAGAAGAAAATATCTCTCATCCAGATTCCCCAGAAATCTCTAGATCTAAAGGAGGAGAAAGATTAGAGGAAAAAGAAGAAGTGAAGGAAAGAGAAGAAGGTCAAACTAAGAAGACCACAAGTGATAGTGCTAAAGCTGCAGAAGGAAAGAAAACTCTGTCTCTAGAAAGAGACACTACGAAACTGTCAAAGATTTCTTAACTAAAGAAATGATGGAGATTGATGAACTGGAGCTACTTCAAGGACCATTCGACTTTGATTCTCTCTCCCTAGCTCAAACAATGAAGATAGCATCCTTTGCCCAAGCAAAGGCAAAAGAGAAACTTCTAAGGTCTCACATGGAAGACTATGATCTGCTAGAGATAGCATCCGGTGTGTTGGAAAAGAGCATGCCATCCTTTCAGAAGGATTCCTCAGCCTATTCATCCGGTAATCTCAAGTCTCTTGTTAGTTCTATCAGCACTCATTTTGAGTCTTTGGAGAAATCAGCTGAGGAGAAAGTTCGGAAAGAGTTTATGGATAAGAGATTCACCGAGTTACAAGGTCTAATTTCAAATGATAGGAGAGTTATGGATATTGGGATAAAGAGCTTAGAAAATGCTCTCAAAGATGGTAGAGATATATATATATATATATTTTGTTTATCCTGGTCTAAAGTGACCAAGGATATTGAGAAGAAAGCAAAAGAGCAAGAGGATAAACTGTTAAGTTTATCTCAAAGTTTTGACCCTCTCTCCTGTTCCATAGTAAATCAAGAATGTCAGACTATTGCAGTCATAGATGAAATAAAGAAGCTAGAGAAGGAGAAGAAATATAGAACATACAGGTTAAGTGAACTTAGAGGGATCGTTATCCCTAAGTTAGAGGCCATGCATGAGGTCCCAACCGATGCTCAAGCCACATCCCGGACCAGTGATCTAACAGATCTTAAGAAGGCAAAAGCTTTTGCATTCCTATTGAGTGGTCAAATCTCAATTTTGGACAGAATGAAGCAAAGTTGGGTGATAGAAGTTGTACAGTTGAAGAATACTTTTGTAGATATACTTAAGTATATGTAAGTACAACTTGTATATATACTTATACAGCTAAGTATAGATTGTTTTTGAGAAATTTTAGTGTACAGATCCTACCCTTTACCATTGATATCAAAGGGGGAGTGAGGAGCAGTGAAAAACGTGGAGCATAGCTAAGGGGGAGCTCTAGTAAAGTGTACAGTAGAATAGAGCATTAGCCAAGGGGGAGTGCAGTATGACACTTAGTCATTTTTCACTAAGTGTTTCCATCAATGCCAAAGGGGCAGATTGTTGGCAAGAGACATAGTGTAGCTTCATGATTGTTGTCATTGATGGCAACAAAGTTCATCCCACCCATCTGCAGGACATGGTGTGCTTATACCAGAAGTCAGATTGAAGAGTGTTGTGGTCCGATAAGCAAGAACAGAGCATGTAGAAAGGCCTGACAATAAGGTCTAGATCTCTCAGAGGAAGTATCTTAGTAAAGTGCGGACTTGGGGAAGTCAAGAGGAGTACCTTGACTGATACATTCTAGAGATTGAGCCTCCGGTGATGAAAGAGTGAAGAGATATAAGCACCTAAGTATTAGGTTCCTGTTTGATAGAGTAGACTGAGGAAGAACTGACCGGCAGAGCATCAGACCTTGATCCGAATGAGATATTGATGGTGATCAAGCTTACTAAGGTATCATTCATGATTGGCTGACATGATTGATGACTTCTATGAGCATCTCTTTGATACGCATCACTTGATAAGCAAGGATTCAGCTGACAGACCAAGAGTTTGGGAAAATAGTAAGTATTCTGGATGCCGACTAGAAAGTGGGTGAAATGCTTGGTGCGAATATACATACCAGATTGATTTCAGTATGAAGGTGTGAGTTGTTGTGTTGACATGTGCAAATAAAAGTAGAAGAGCAGTGTGGAAGTAGTATGGCAGGTCCGGTATGTGATAGGATAGTAGCACCAAAGAAGAGGAAGAATGAAGTGTAGCAGATCAGTGTATTGATCCTAACTGGAACTAAACCTTAGCATATGTGGATGCTTCTCATTAGTTCAAGTATCTAGTTTCCTTGTATAAACTATTGTAGGTAGTGAGCCTCTTGTGAGTAGTGTTCTCAGGCAGTGAGCCCTAATTGGCAAGTGCCATTTTGTACTATCTTATTCTTTTAATAGAGAATACAATCTTGGGTTAATCACGCCATGGTTTTTTCCCTTAACAGGGTTTTCCAGATCAAAATCATTGTGTCATGTGTATTGATGTTATTTCCATTTCATGGTTATGTTTGCTTATATGATTTGATGCTACATTAATTGTTAAGGAAGATCAGAAAGTTGAAGTAATTAAGATAACTGATTCACCCCCCCTCTCAGTTATCAACAGACATACCAATGCATAAAATATGCATTACAATTAATTTCTATGCTGCATCAAAACACATTCCTCCATTTAACACCCTGACTGGCTTGATTTGAAGCCCTAAAACTATCTTGAGGCATAGCAGACTAGACAATTGGCTTAGTGACCAACCCTAAAAACATCTCAAAAACATGCATATATATCATTACAATTCAAACTAATTGCACCAATTCCTAGCACTGTACTCAGTCAATGAGTACACACCATGTTGTATTAAATTTAGGCCTAGATATCCATCAGAGAAAAATGCACGTTGGAAGCTTAGCCATGCCCTAGTAATTCTAAAAATGATAGAAGAAAACTGCTTGCACTCTTTGTGTACCTAGAGAAATATAGAGGGATGGCCCTAGACACCTACAATATCTAATTTGTCCTTTTTGCCCTATGTATTTACAGATACATTTAAGATTTTCACTATTTTAACAACCTGCACAACATCAGCCTGCAACTCCATATTTTTGCATACAAATCTACACTTGTATTATGTTTTATGAAGCATTTTGATTTTCTACTTAAAATTTCTATTCTTCCCTTAGTCGGTGAATTTTCATTTTCAGAAACCTCTGTGCCTTCTTCATTTTCCTTCATTTACCTCTTTGTGTTATACTAGACATTATTTTGCCTTATCGGCAAATATACCTTTCCTCAAAATTTTCTTTGGTGGCTCCTTTTTTCTATCTATCAGAAACTTTTAACTTTTTCAAAATCTTTCTCTTTGCTCCATATTTGCCTTATTGGCAAATATTTAATTTGCCTTATCAGAAAATCTTTAATTTTCCTAACTTCATCTATTAGTCAGTAAAATCATCTTATGATGAACTTTCTCTTTTTCCCTTTGATCTCTTGGTCAGCGAAGTTTACTTTTCATGAACCATCCACCATTGTCCATTTTCTCTATTGGCAAAAATGCCATCAATAAAACTTGCCATTGGCGAACTGTTAAGTTCACAAAGTACAAAGTTCACCAACAAGGAACTTTTCTTACCTTTTTCCCTTAGAAAAAATTATAACCTTTGTCAAGGGTCAATCATCAGGCCTTCCTCCTTGTGCTTATTCTGAAGAAGAGGGAGAGCTGAAGCCCCAGCTCCCACCCTCTAAAACTACCACATGTCCTCTTTCTACTGTTCTGCAAGCCAGCTTGCAGTCCCACCAAAAGGCTTTGCAGAATGGCATAATTCCATAGGAAACTTTACTTGTCGGGCATTGGTCGTCGAGCCTTCCTCCTTCCATCTTCCAAAAGGAAGAAAGTGAAAGGGAGGAAGCCCAAACTCTAAGCTCTGCAACCTCTCTCCATACTTAGAATAATTCTTATCTCTTTGAGCAAACTTTGGCCCTCGGGCCTTCTCTATTTCGCCTTACAAAAGAAAGAAAGAAGGAAAGCTAATCCTCCAAACTCCACTGACCACTTCACACTTAGATGAATTCTTAAACATATCTATTGGGAATTAAGGTGTCTCAACCTTTGCAAATTCCTAGCATTATTTATTTATTTGAATATTTATTTATTGCCTAATGTTGTAATTACTTGCACATTCATTTTGGTCACTTAGTTGAGGTGGCATGGTGACATGTCATCTTAGTTGGAATGTGACTTGGATGGTCAAGTAAAACCTACATGGATTTGGGTGTCCCATTTGAGGTGGCACTAATATGCCATGTGTCAGCATCTTGTGGTGTGTGGAAGACAATATTCCATATGATAGAATCTATGATGCGTAAGAACCAAGTTTGGAGATTCCTATGACAAGTGATAACAAGTGTCAGTGAGGATCTTTGCATGAGGGAAAGACATCTTTGGGTGCCCAAGTTGGGCTATGATAGATTCTCTTACAACATTAAAGGTTGTTATCTTGGGAAAATCTATGACAACTGTAAGATGCATAAGAGCATCCGTCATAGTCTATTTTTAGCATGGAGCACTCCATATTGGGAAAGTCAAATCTACCATGTATGACAGATGTAAGGGATGTATTTGCAGCAAGGAAAAGTGTCCTTTGATGTGGGATGATGGCCATGAGGCTAAGGTGGACGCCTATCCCAAGATGCTCCCAATATTTGCCTTATAATCTCTATATACTGCATAGTTTGGAGTTGTAGTTGCATAGTGTTTTTACAGGGACTGTTATGCTATCGGAATTACTACAAAATCGACATTTGAAGACTCTTGAAAGAACTTGCATTGCAAGTGTATTGTAAACTATAACTATTTCAGATAATACATTGTGCAGGTTTTAGAGTGTGGGGTTTTTTACCTGAAAAGGTTTTCCCCACGTACATCTTGTGTCTACTTCTCTCTGTCTACATTCTTGTTTTGTATTTTTTGCTATAATATCTCTGATATATGTTTCATATTGCTGCAATTGTAAAGGTTGTAAAGAATTTACATACCTCTCCCCTCATTAGATTAGTCTAGGAAGTGATTTCTGCACACCTAGCTTCCTTTCAATATCTATCAAACTTTGGCGCCTGAGGCTTCTTTCCGACAGTTTCCATGAGGAAGACAGAAGGGAGGAATTCTAACCTTTGAAACTCCATCAAACACTTAGGATTTCAACACTTGGGCAATTTTTGGGGCCAAAAGGGGAAGCACAATGGAAGGAGGAAGCTCAAAACTCCAACCTCTGATAAAGGGAAAAAACACAAGGGAACACTTAGAAATTTTTTGACTTATTCATTTTTGGGCTTTTCCCTTGTACTTTTTCATAAGGCAAACACATGAAAACCTATGAAAGATGTCTTAGATCGGTTATAAACTATAGATTCAAATGGGATTAAAATGGTACTTGAGGGCAAAATGGGGCATTTTGGGGACAGATTTTTCTAGTCCCAACACTACTTAACCCTAATTCTTGTTGTCACAATTGCTTATGATGGTTGCCTCTTTTACCCCTCAATTGATCAATATTGCTGATGAACCACAACCAAAATTTAAGAAGCATCCTTATAAGGCAATGGAAGTTGACAACAATAGAGCATTATCTAATGTTCCTACATTTGTGGTATATACAGAAGATATTAGGATATATATTCACACAAACTTGGAAGAGATAGACCACATCAAGTTTGAAACCCTAAGGCATAAACTATTGGATGATGATGATATTCATTACAAACCTGAGTATTCCAACATTGAAGCAAAATGGTTGGATATTTGTAAAGATTTTCTGGATTTCTATAATGAGAACGACTGGGTTAGGAATATCCTCAGTAGAATTCATGATGAATTCATATACCTTGACAAATCCCATCAAATAAAGAAATAAGCTATTAGGGTTGTAACAAGATATGTTCCACTAGACCCATACCATAGTTGAAATCAATCAAGAATGAAAAAGTCACTAAATTAATAGGTGCCAAATTTGACAAGAGGGATTTAACAATTGATGATATTATTGGCCCTAGTGTGATATATGCAACAATGGGTATTACATACAAAGTGTATTACTCCAATAGAGAGGGATCTACAACTACTACAGCCATACACACTTCCTATCAGATGGCTAAGGAGGGTAAAGATCTTGATTTATGTGAAGTTATAAAGGATCAATTGCTAGAGAATCTAAGAAGAACAAAGGAGACAATATACAACTAAGTATGGCTCCTTATTCATTTGCCTAGAATTCTATTTCATGAAAAAGTTACCAGGATATAAAGGAAAAATATGGCAACAAGATAGGCTTGTAGTAGCACAAATTAAAGAATATATGAGAATTTTTTATTCACAAAGTTGTAATACTATCTTCTAGGGTTTCTTCAAAAACTTCCAAACTAAAATGCACAAAAGGCATATAATTTCTTCTGATTTGGTCAGAAAATACAAAGATGACAATATTTCTTGTGGATAAAGATTGTTGCTACATGATAGCAGTTGAGACGAGGACTTCATGGATTCCCAAGCTTCCATATGAAGTACCTGATGAGGAAGTTAAGGCTTATGCTGGGATCTTACTAAGTCAGCCTAAAGACCCTAAAGGTGACAGATTTGGAACATATGATGAGATTTAGGACAAATTATGCAAGAAAAAGGATGAGGAGGATGCAAAGAATAACAAAGTAAAGTTGTTCAAAAGGGTTAGTATCCCACCAGGTGGTTTCACTACTCAGAATGTTGTGGAACATGTTATGCCACCTACCACTATGCATTCAAAACCAAGAAGGTCAGGTAGATCTACTTCACACTCTACTACCAGTGCTCCACAACCTACCTCCTCTACAAAGACAACCTCTACCAGACAGACACATGTTTCTAAGGGTTAAACATAGATGAAAATTGAGGACAAACAACCAAAGAAGAAGAAAAAAACCATTGTAGAGGAGATTGATCATGATAAAGAAGAAGTAATTTCAAGGAAGAAAGAGAAGGGAGAATAGAAAAAACAACCAAGGGTCAAGATGAAGGCCAAAAGGAAGGAGAAACAAGGTATTGAAGTAGGTGAAGAAGAAGAAGAAGAGAAGCCAGGTCCCCCACTCAAGAAGAAAAAGAAAAGTGCCACCCATGTACCAACACCTCCTCCTAGAGAACCTATATCTCTAGATGCAGTCTACAATGCCATTATTTGTTTCAACTTGTTTGATGAAACTATGGTACTTCATCTGAAAGCTACCCCTAAGGATCAAGCCACTATTGAAAAAGAAATTGCTATGTATATGATGAGACACAAGTCTCTTGATGAAATTTTGCTCAAAGTACTAGAAAGTTTATAGAAAGCTCTAAGCAGGGATAGAGAAGGAGTTGTTTCCCTAGATGAGAAACTTAGACAAGAAGATTTGGATAAAGCCAGTACTTCCCTTTCTGAGAAAGAAAAGGAGAAATTGATTCGAAGGCAAGCCCAAGGGCTCAAAACAAAGCATAGTGTAGATAATCTTATGCAGAATAGAAAGGAAGACATTGAAAATATTACAAAAGAAACTAAGGAAATATCTCAAAAAATAATTGGCGAGGTAAGAAAAATAGAGAAAGTGGAATAGCCACATGATTCACCACCACAATCACCACATCAAGTTTTTACATCTTCTCCATAGAACACAAAATAGGCTGGAAAGGAGAAGGATGATGAAAATTTGCAAGGAGATGTGAACACAACTGTTGAATAAAATGTTGAATC
This sequence comes from Cunninghamia lanceolata, assembly GCA_027924645.1. Taxonomy (NCBI): domain Eukaryota; kingdom Viridiplantae; phylum Streptophyta; class Pinopsida; order Cupressales; family Cupressaceae; genus Cunninghamia; species Cunninghamia lanceolata. The sequence goes on along the minus strand of BSBN01001187.1, from coordinate 4,415,836 downwards.
TACTCCGTAGAACAATGTTAAGGAAGGTGAAGAGGAAGGAAGAAAGAGTGAGAAAATTTCTTAGAAAAATGAACAAAGTAAAAATACTATGGACAATACTCCTCCTCTGGAAAACATTGAGGATTGTGCCAAGGACAAAGAAGATAAAGATGCTAACAATTGCCCTCTGGAGAACCTAGAATCACATAATATCATTGATTTGGGAGAAGAATTAGTGAGTACAGATGCATGGAGCTCTGCTTATGACCCTACAAACTCCCCAATTGATTCCATTATACAATTCTTGGCACAACAAAGGTAGGTTCATCCTGTTGCTTCTCCACAATTATTTCAGCTACCTATTCTAGATGGATAAATTAATTTGTCCAGTATTTATCCTCTGTAGAAGCTTCAACTAGGAAATATATTCCAAGCTACTGCTCAAGAAGAAATATTGCAGTCTCAAGTGGAAAGAAATGAGCTTCTGGAAGCAGCAATGAGTGTCATTGAAAAGGTAATACCCGACGCTAAGAGGGATGGTTCCCTGACTCCCATTCAATAGATGAAGAAACTATTGGAGTCTTTCAACAATCACTCTACACTTTTGGAGAAAGAAGCTGAGAAAAGGGTATTCTAACAAATAAACAATAAGAGATTGATAGATTTATTAGAAAAATGTTCCAATGCACATAATATGTTGGTAGATAGTATGAAGAGCATTTAGAATGCTCTAGAATAAGAAAAAGTATTATACCAATCCTGCTTAATATGGCCTATGATAACAAATGGTCTAAAAGACCAAATTGATGGCCTTGGGTTGTAGATATCCAATATTTTTGCAACATATGAACCTCTAAAGGATAAGAATGGAGAATTAAGAGCTCAAATTGAAAAATCTCATGCACTTATCAAATAGATTCAAAATAAAAAAGAATGAATCAAGGACCATATAAGTTAGCTAAGAGAGATTGTTACCTTGAGAATGGTTGCACTGACAGGAATGCTGAAAGAAGCTGACAAGGTTCTCCAGATGGTAGTTGTACCATCTTTAGTAGAAGAAGAAAAAGAGTTATATCTACAGATCATTGGGTAGGAACAAATACTTACTTCTGCTAAGAAACATTAGGACTCTACGCTACTACAACTGAAGTCTATATACAAGAACATTCTTCCTTCTGGCAAGTAAGGCTCATTTTTTGTTATATCTTGTTGTAATGTACATATGCAGAAGAATAGAAGATATCATTTTTTTGTATATAGATCCAATTCTAGGATAACATAAGATACCTCTTAGGGGGAGCATGCAAATATAAATGATAAGATTAATTTTGAGATAGGGGGAGAAATTTTGGTCAATATATATAGAGCACCCTTTACCCTTGATGTCAAAGGGGGAGAAGTTTTGGCATGTGTTGTCATCAATGACTAAGGGGGAAATTGTTGGCATTTGATTGTCACTGATGTCAATAATGGTTGGAAAATGCATTTGGTTATCATTGATATCAACTATGTTTATTGTATGGATGTCATGCACACGAAGAAGTATTACCTTTAGACACAAGTATTATACAGATGTTGCTGAATAAGTATTATATAGATGTTGCTGAGGAAGACTATTACATATGATTTCCTTTGCACTCTCAAGTCATTGGGACATGATCTAGTATACTTCAGAATACATAGTGTATTTTCATAAGAGTTTTTGGTTACTCTACATCTGAATTCTACTCCGTACTTTACCACTATTGAAGGTATGACCTTGCGGATTTAACGATAGGAAGATAATGGTATTGTGAATATATATTTCAAATTTCATATCATTTGAAGTTGTGGAAGAGTATTTTTGGTTTAGCAGTTTGGAAACTAGAGTTTCTGTGCTTAAACAGTCATAAAAGAGAAAGTATTTTGCTCTGTATTTCTTCATAGTTATAGATAAAGATTTATGGTTTGGACTGAAGGTATATTTAGGTATTTTATGAGTTATATCCAAGTATCAAGTGTTTTGGATCTCCGCAAAATGTTTTTGCAATATTGAAAGATAGAACGGTGTATTTAGCCTAGTTTAAATGAATAGTTCTTCAATTTTCCATCAGTGGTTATTGCATGAAGTTTTGGTAATAATCTCAAAGACTAGACACTTCAATAGAATGTTGTATGGATTGTTTTAGGAAGATACGTTGTTGAAACTCTGGTTTGCATGATGTTTTTGGCTTCTCCCTAGTGATCTGAACATAAATAGGTAGCAGTGTTTGTGCAGTTTGAGCCAACAGTCTAGTTTCTATCATGTGCAATGGATCCTGATCAATTGCTTTAACATTGAAAGGTGTGTAGTGATGTTCTTTGAATTCTATCATGAGATACTAAGGTCTTCATGAACTTGTTTCCTTGACATATTATATGTGTTGAAGTTGGCCCTTGAAGAATTACGCGTTTCAGCTAAAGGTATTTATAATGCCGACCTAATCAATGTTTTGAAGTGTTGCAGGGGGTATTTATAAGAGACCTAAGTCATTTGTGAAAGTGAGGAGTGCAACAGATTGGTGTGTAAAGTATGAAGTGTGTGAAGTCAGTTTGATGACATAAGTTGAACAAGAAAAGAGGACTACAATATTAACATAAGTCAAATGTTTTCCATACTACAGTTCATACAATTCTTATCTCTGTAATTCTTAAATTAGACAGTAAGTCTGGAGGGAGTTGTAGCTTCCTTGGGAGTGACCCTAAAAACTATATTTAGGGTGTAGTAGCTTCCTTGGGTTGTAGCCCTAAAACAAAGTTGTAAATCTTTATAATAGTGAGCATTATATATTGTGAGCTAACACTCATCGTGGTTTTTCCCATTTTGGTTTTTTGCACATAAAAATCCTGGCGTCATTGTGTTATTTGATATGATGTATGCTTTATTTTTAGTTCTTTAATTATTTTGATTTTAATCTAAAATGAAGTAGTTAAATTTTGTTTAGACTAATTCACCCCCCCTCTTAGTTTTTGGATGTGTTCAAAAATTATGGACTGAGCATATATTGGAAATGTCCTAGATGTGTTCTATGGGAGTAGCAACATTCTCACTAGTGAAATAAGGTATAATTTTTAGGGTTCCTATTAAAATGTCATTATGGTAAGAAAGGACAAGAGGAATTCCTCCATCAAAAGTGAGAAATACTTGATTCCTTTGAGTAGCCATAGAAGGGATATAGAATAGTCTTGTGTTTGGCTAGGAGAACCTATTAGAAGTAGGTATAGATTGTACTCTTGGATGGACTCTTGAATATGGTGAGGCCTGCCTATTATACTTTTTTCCTTTTTTATGAGGATAAAGACAATTCTAACAAATTAAAACCCTTATCTCTTGAAGATGATCTTGTTTGTACCTTTGGAATGAATAATTAACACTATCTAAAAACAAAGAAATTTTGGAGTCTCCAAGTGCTTGTAGGATGTGTCCAATAACTGAAACTATTAAGAATAGCACCAACATTCTCAGTTGAATGATGTAAGGCTCATTAAACTTAGTCCCACTAAGCATGCCATAAATTGTTATCACTCTAAGACTGCACCCTGTAAGTTTGAAAACCTATCTCAACTACAACAATGGAGTTGTCTCTTTGTTGTGGGACTTGCTTCTTGAAACAAATCTCTAGAAAGGGTTGGTTCCCAATGTTAATTAGAACTAAAATGATAAAACACCTACCTAATACTAATTACTACTGATTGGGATGAAAAGGAATGGAAGAATACTTAAAACAAATAGAGGTGATGCACCAATAGTCTAGAAATTACTCATCTTTCTCCAACAAGCATAACACAATATTAGGAATAGACAATCACTTGTACAAATCTCATTCAAAAATGCTATCAAAAGGTCCTAGGAGACATGCAGCTATAAAAGGGATGAAATGCCTACAATATACATAAAAACATGTCAAAAGAGGATAGTATCCATAATAACACAACTGAAAACCATAAATAGACATAATTTCCAGCCAATAAAAGAGGCAAAAGTCTGTGTTTTATTTATTGAAAAGGCTAAAACCATACATTGTCCACTTCAAAGAATAGAAAACCATTATTGTGAGATAATGAAAGTATAAAGAAATTGAGAATAACCATGAGTAGCTTACACATCAAACATTACTTTTGGTATTTGATTCAAACCTCCAACAAGAACAACATCATGAACAATGATCTTGTCCATCTTAGTATCCCTCAAACACTTCTTAATAGGATCCATGCATTTCCTAAATAGATCCATATTAATCTCCTCAATCCTAGTCCTTGTGATTGTAGAGTAGAAGTCAATACTTCATACAAGGAACTAATCTCAATAGTGTTTTGAGTAGTTGATGATAATGTCTTTTTTTTCTCTCTCACATGTTGTTCTGAACCTCCTAAGGGCTTTGGAATTACCACTGATATCCTTTTTGTATTTCCTATTAAATTATTGTGTAAAATGATTTACCAAATGGTTATCAAAGTCCTCACCTCCAAATGGGTATCTCCTACAATGGATTTAACTTTGAAAACACCATCTTCAATAGTTAAAAGGGACACATCAAATGTTTTTCCACCAAGAATAAAAATCAAAACATTCTTCTCACCAACAGAGGTAGCCTTCTTATCAAGACCATAGGCATTAGACCATAGCCTTCTTATTACATCTAACCTAGTAATGACACCAACATCCTTTGTCACCTGCCTCTAAGAATCATTAGAATAATTAGGAATTATGACAACATTCTTGACTACTTCCAAGATATGCCTTGGCAATCTCTTTCATTTTGATGAGAACCATAGATGATATCTCTTCTGCAACAAATTACTTCTCTTCCCATTTATATAAAACACAAATCATTGGCTTTTCTCCAGGTCTAGAGACAACCTTAAAAGGCCATAGCTTCATGTCACTCTGCATCTTTGAGTCTAAAATTCTCCTACCAATGAGTCACTTTGCATAAAAAATAGTGTTGATGGGGTTCATGGTGACTTTATTCCTAGTAGGCCCATCTCCCTTACTCATCTTCTCTCACATTATAGATTGAACCATAGGAAGAATAAGGAAAAATAAATTCTTGGAAGGAATTAGGTTACCACATTGTAAAATAACGAATGTAATAAAGAATAACCTAAAATCCCTTCTTGAAAGAATAACCTACAATATACATGAGAAACAAGGCCTATGACACTCTTAAAAATCAGGACAACCACTTAGATGATGACAAGGAAGGGCCAATAGGGAATAAAATGACAACAATCTTTTTCCCACATGCCACTCCCTCTCCATTTCACCTCTCAAAACTCTATAAATATCTTGCTTGAAACTTTAATTTGGGTACCAAATTATTCACAAAAATGGAGTTAAGTAGTCTAGGGCCATTCAAACCCACCCAATCTTATGTACTTTCCACTGGATATTAATTAATGCAACTACAAGGGTTAAATGACTCTAAACAAATCTAGTGGATTAATTCAAATTAAATCATTAGCCAAGGGATTTGAACGTGACAATTGCAAGATTTTGATATGATTCCCCCACATCAATATTTAAGTATCTAGTGAATTGTTTCAATGATTTTACACTCTTTAACACAACACATATTTCAAATAAAATAATCATCTACCTTAGCAAAACAATCTTGCCCCTGTTTCATCCAAAACATGCCTACTATTGGGCATGGTTACAGATTATGGAACTAACTTATTAGTCATTCAACCAATCTGAAAATTAATTGTAATAGCAGAAAGGAAACACTTACAAGATTTAATAATCATCATAATAAAAAATAGCAACTTACAACCACTACTAAGAATTGAACAAACACATGTAGAAAAAAGATTAAACCATATGCTACAATTTTGAATAATACTTGCTAATAATTACAAACTATTCTCTTCCTATATAATACTACTCAAAATTGACCAATCAACATAGGAAGAAAAAACATGGTATTAATTTGAAATAATATCTATTGTACATTAATGATGTGTGCATGAAGACAGGGGCCCAAAAAGTGGCCACCACACTTTTTTTATTTCTAGGAAACATAAACGTGGTCGCGTTATTTCCTACTAAATAAGGAAAAAACACAATCCCATGGCCTGTATTTTTCATTTCCATTTTCCTATTTCTCCCTAAACTTGACTAGGGATTTAACGCGAATGCGTGTTGAAAGATTCATAGGAGAAGACCATCGAACACAATTCCACATCACTAATCCCTTCGTGGACAAGGGCAACAAAGTCAAACAAATAAAGAAGGTAGAGTTTTATCAAATTTCTTCATTTCAAAACAAAATGAAGTTAGTTTTCATTGTTTTAATTGAATTTTTCTTTTTAATTTTTCAGTTAATGAACCATTACAAAACCTCAATCCAGATGTTGAAATTCCTGCTAAAGAGCAACCTCAAAACCATGAAACTCTGCCTTCATGTCCTCACCCTCCACATGACACCCAAGAAAATTATATAGGCCAAATCGAACAAAATAAAAAACAACTTCAATCCTTAGTTGAAACATTAAAAAATTTGAATACAAGCAACAATCACAGGAGAACTGTTGCCACTTCACTAGAGTTTATTATTTCTCATATCAACTTGGTTAAAAAGACAATCACTAATTGGAAGGACTATAGGGACGAGTGTTGACAATTCTATGCTAATAAATTATCATACAAACAATCAAAGATAAGAAAATTTCAAAAGGTGATCTACGTGCATTTTTAATTGATCCTAGAACACAACAACCATTACATGGGAGTTGCAAATGATTCCCAATTCATTAGTGTGTGAATGAAGAAATAACCCAAAACTTTTGGGTACATGGTTTTTTATGACCTCCCTTGTAATAATAATGAGGTCCCCCAATATTTTTTGAGGAAACTCTATTGTGAGTTTGTCCTCAAGGACATCCCAAACTACTTTGACATCTAGGAGTTCTAAGGTAGAGGTGGTGGCTTTATACAAGATAGAGAGGGTGCACATCATGCCTAGAGCTATCTACCAAGACCCATTATGAGGCCACAACATGTCTCACTCCCTTCAACTTTGAAGGAGAGTGTTGAGGTGGAGGCACTGCATTCCCTGAGTTCCCTCACCTAGATTTTAGCACAACATGGCGGTGATATTTCATAGGATGGAGAGGGTGAGAGCAGTACGTGCCATAAGTGATCCCGTATTTGCAGGTCATATGGGGCATTGTATGATTTTGGGACCCAGGATGCAGACATTCTAGAGCATCAGGACGATGTGACACAGATGCATCAACAGGTGATGGACACATCCATATTGGATAATATTGTTCTCACAGATGACCTATTACAACATACGTTTGGTATTGACTTCCAATTAATTTTTTACAAGGTTCTGCAATTTAATATATTTGTATTTGAAATCTCTAATTAATTATATGAGTAGATATTATAAGTTGAAATTAATGTATGTAATTGTTTGCACTATGAAATTCCAGGGTCAAAGCATTTATCCTACATCTATAAGCCATCCAATACAGGTTTATGAGAGGAGGTCCAGTCAATAGGTATGTAATTTATTACAAGATCATAAATATAGTACATGTAAACTTTTTTTCATATATAAATAGTAATCTTATTTAGTTACAATTTGATGATGAATAGGTGGATATTGGAGCATCACCATCAGGATGATTTCATTGGTCCCTAGGCAAAGCCACTTTTACTCAGGTAAATTTTATCATTTCTAATCATTATACATTTAAATAATGTTATGTATATATTTTTCTCAAATAACCTTGAACTCTATTTTTAGATATTGAATATGCACAGTCATCCTCATATTTGTTAGTTAGCGGAGATGTGCATTGTTGTAGCTATTTTGTCTACAAATCCTTTGATCGAGGTATGAGCCAGTAGCATGTAAATGTCATTTTGTATTTCTTGTTTTATCTCACATAATTTAATGTACATAAATGATATTCATGTTTACTTAAATTTGTTTCTTCATGCTTCTCACAGGACGTCACAACTCCTACTTCTTCAACTATAGAAGAACATAGATAACAAATGATTGAGAGGGATCACCAGTTGGTGGTAAGTGATTGATTACTTATGTCATGTTATATATTTTGAATATTTTCTATATTAATGTAGATATTGTTTAATTGTATTAACAGTTGAAACTTCAAAAATCTCTATCGAGGAGGTATAGTCGACAGGCAATAGAGGATGAGTCATTGATTGGGTCACCATCTTCACAACCTAACAAGAGCCATCGATTATTTGATAGTAGTCCATAGGAGATTTGATTTTGGGACATTTTGTTACATATGCCTAATTGTCTTTGTAAACATACTTTTGTATGTTATCGATGTATATCATTGTATATGCCCGTATGGATTTATTTGTACTTGCCTATATGGCTTGATATATACACTATATATGTTATTTTCATGAAATTATGTATATATGAGATTATGTATATTTTCATGACATTATATTTTTATGACATTATATATATGTTGACAAGACCCTTGCAAAATACATTTTGTGCATATCTTGGAATCATTGCATTCCATCAGACTGCACTTCTTTGAGGCATCATGTCAAATAGTTCAGGTACCTTCTCTATGCTTCCACACTTTACATACATGTCTACAAGGGCAGATGCAAATACATTTGAAAAAATTCCTATTTCCTTTATGCTTTGATGGTTGTCCACACCCTATTCAAAAGATCTCATTTTGGCATAGGCAAGGAGGATGTTGAATAAGGTTGTGGAATTTGGCTTGATACTCAACAATTTCAATTTCTTTAAAGCCTTATCAAAAAATCCATTTTTTGCATATCTTGCAATCATTGTATTCCATGAGACAACATTTCTTTGAGGCATCCCATGAAATAGTTCACGTGCATTGTCTATGCTTCCACACAAGTTGCATACATGTCTACAAGGGCAGCTTCAAATACAACATCTGACAAAATTCCTATATCCTTTATTCTTTCATGGATGTCCATACCCTGTTCCAAAGATCCTACTTTGGCACAGGTAGGGAGGATGCTTGCAATGGTTATGGAATTTGGTTTTACATGTTGCAATTGCATTTTCTTGAAAGTTTCTAAAGCCTTTTCAAAAAATTCCATTTTGTGCATATCTTGCAATCATTGCATTCCATGAGATAGCATCTCTTTGAGGTGTCAGGCCAAAGTATTTACATGCCTTGTCTATGCTTCCACACTTTACATGCATGTCTACAAGGGCAACAACAAATACAACATCTAAAAAAATTCATATATCCTTTATTCTTTGATGGTTGTCCACACCCCATTGCAAAGATCCCATTTTGGCATAGAAAAGGAGGATGTTGGATAAGGTTGTGGAATTTGGCTTGATACCTGCAAATTGCATTTTATTGGAAGTTTCTTTAAAGCCTTATCAAAAAATCCATTTTGTACATATCTTGCAATCATTGCATTCCATGAGACAAATTTTTTTTGAGGCATCATGTGAAACAGTTCACATGCATTGTGTATGCTTCCACACAAGTTGCATACATGTCTACAAGGGAAATTGCAAATACAACATCTAACAAAATTCCTAGATCCTTTATTATTTCATGGATGTCCATACCTTGTTCCAAAGATCCTAATTTGGCATAGGCAAGGAGGATGATTGCAAAGGTTATGGAATTTAATTTTACACGTTCCAATTACATTTTCTTGAAACTTTCTAAAGCCTTTTCAAAAAATCTATTTTGTGCATATCTTACAATCATTACATTCCATGAGGTGGCATCTCTTTGAGGTGTCATGCCAAACTATTCATGCCTTGTCTATGCTTCCACACTTTGCATACATGTCTACAAGGGCATTTGCAAATACAACATTTGACAAAATTCCTATATCCTTTATGCTTTGATGGTTGTCCACACCCTGTTCTGAAGATGCCATTTTGGCATAGGCAAGGAGGATATTGGATAAGGTTGTGGAATTTGTCTTCACACTCACCAATTGCATTTTCTTGAAAGTTTCTTTGAAGCCTTATCAAAAATCCATTTTGTCCATATCTTGCTATCATTGCATTCCATAAGACAACATTCCTTTGAGACATCAAGTCAAACAGTTCATATGCATTGTCTATGCTTCTACACAAGTTGCATATATGTCTACAAGTGCAGTTTCAAATACAACATCTGACAAAATTCCTATATTGTAGACATGATATTTCCATAGTCCATGATGCTAGAATTTTAATGCTTTTGGATTAAGCTGTGTATGCTTTTTTAGCCTCAACGTTTCGGATCACACTCCATGATCCATCATCAGGAGAAAAGGAAGCGAATGTGAATGAATAAGATATGCAAAGAGTTTTCTAAAAAAGAGAGAGGAGGTAGGCACAGAAGGCAAGAATTATAGCCAAAGGAGTTAAAAAAAGGCGACAACCCATAAGATAATAAAAAGATAACTAATTTAAAATAATAATATTTAATAGAGGTTGAAATTAATAAACAACAAGGAGCAAGCAAGAGGAGAATAAATACAGGGGGATTAATAGAGGGATGACAATAGAGTAAATAAATACATAACCATAAATGTATTTATTTACTCTATTGTCATCCCTCTATTAATCCCCTTGTATTTATTCTCCTCTTGCTTGCTCCTTGTTGTTTATTAATTTCAACCTATATTAAATATTATTATTTTAAATTATTTATCTTTTTATTATCTTATGGGTTGTTGCCTTTTTTTGACTCCTTTGGCTATAATTCTTGCCTTCCATGCCTACCTCCTCTCTCTTTTTAAGAAAACTCTATACATATCTTATTCATTCACATTCGCTTCCTTTTCTCTTGATGATGGATCGTGGAGTGTGATTTGAAACGTTGAGGCTACAAAAGCATACAAAATTCCTATATCCTTTATTCCTTCATGGTTGTCCATACCTTGTTCCAAAGATCCTAATTTGGCACAAGTAGGGAGGATGCTTACAAAGGTTATGGAATTTGGTTTTACATGTTCCAATTGTGTTTTCTTGAAATTTTCTATAGCCTTTTCAAAAAATCCATTTTTTGCATATCTTGCAATCATTGCATTCCATGAGATGGAATCTCTTTGAGGTGTCATGCCAAACTGTTCACATTCCTTGTCTATGCTTCTGCACTTTGTATACATGTCTACATGGGTAGTTGCAAATACAACATCTAAAAAAATTCCTATATCCTTTATTCCTTGATGGTTGTCCACACCCTATTCCGAAGATCCCATTTTGGCCTAGGAAAGGAGGATGTTGGATAAGGTTGTGGAATTTGGCTTGATAGCTGCCAATTGCATTTTCTTGAAAGTTCCTTTCAAGCCTTATCAAAAAATCCATTTTGTGCATATCTTGCAATCATTGCATTCCATGAGACAACATTCCTTTGAGGCATCATGTAAAACAACTCACATGCATTGTCTATGCTTCCACACAAGTTGCATACATGTCTACAAGGGCAGTTGCAAATACAACATCTAACAAAATTCTTATATCCTTTATTATTTCATGATTGTCCATACCCTATTCCAAAGATTCTAAGTTGTCATAGGCAGGGAGGATTCTTGCAAAGTTTATAGAATTTGGTTTTACACATGCCAATTGCATTTTCTTGAAAGTTTATAAAGCCTTTTTAAAAAATCCATTTTCTACATATCATCCAATCATTGCATTCCATGAGATGGCATCTCTTTGAGGTGTCATGCCAAACTCTTCACATGCCTTGTCTATGCTTCCACACTTCGCATACATGTCTACAAGGGCAACTGCAAATACAACATCTGAAAAAATTCTTATATCCTTTATGCTTTGATGGTAGTCCATACCCTATTCTGAAGATCCCATATTGGCATAGGCAAGGAGAATGATGGATAAGGTTGTGGAATTTGGATTTACACCCACTAATTGCATTTTCTTGAAAGTTTCTTTCGAGCCTTATCAAAAAATCCATTTTTGCACAAATTGCAATCATTGCATTCCTTCATTTGTGATGTGCATAACATGCTATAATTGTACATGCCTACAACAAGTGATTCATGCTACAATGAAGCACAACATGACAAAATAAGAAGATGCATATTTACAACACTTAAGAATATGTAGTAGTGTTTCTCATGTCCTCAATACATGTTATATCCCTTACTTTCTCACGCAAGTATACATGTGATACAACACCCCAAAACATAAATTGACTTAGGTAAGTGGTTCTTTTTGTTGGAATGCACAAGATAACTGAGAGGGAGGTGAATCAGTTGTACCCAAAACTTTGAACCCTCACTAATAGTCAAATCCACAATCACTTATTTATTCATTAATATGTTAGTGTGATTAATCATGAAAGCATATAATAGAAACTTAAGCACATCAACACCATAAACACATGAAACACCAGATTTACATGGAAAACCCTAGAAGGGAAAAACTACAATGAGGATTAGTTCACAATATAAAGTAGTATCAATACCGAATTACAAGAGGCTCACTTCCCAGGGTTCATTGCCCTAAAGAAATACTCACTACAATAGGCTCACTGCCATGAACTGATATAATAGCATCTACCACATGCCTGAGTTTAGCTCCAATGAAGCACAACACATATCACCTTTGTAGCCTCACAACACAAATATCCTCATCTTTGCACCTTTGCACATACACATGAATCCTTTACACTTATTTATATCAACCATCAACCTTGGAACATACATCAAGGTTAACAACATATTCTATAACCTTTGGAATAGTCTCCAAGGTCGGCAAACATACACAACTCAAATTAGGTTTGGACCTAAACAGTCTTGTGAAGAAAAGAGATGAAAGAAGAACATTTCACAGCTTAGTTTAGACCTAAATACATCTTCACACACTTCAACATGCTTCCACAATCCACAAAACACATCTGCAATTAGTGTTATCACCCAAGTCAGTCAAACTTGTGCAAACACCAAGAACACTTAGGCACACACTTCCAAGAACCCAACCATAGATTTTAGACCACAACAAGCCTTTAACACAATCTGGAAACATCCACGAACAACATGAAATCACCTAGGGGCCAACAAATCTAGCTACAACAAATCTCACTTGAAGACAGATCACAGACTGCTCACAATCAACACTGTTGAACTCTGCTACACAATAACTTGCTTTTTAGAGCACCAAATCACAAATCCTTTGGAATGAAGATATCTAAGGACCTTATAAACATATGTATAGAACCACAACACCTGAAACTACTCTACGGAGAAATGCAGAGTAAATACTTTCTCCCAGACACCTCTGCACAACCTAAGAACTCTTTCAATTACAGTCTTCAAACTAGTGAACATAACTTCTACTGTACAGTGATCTGGACCACCAAATTCTAGATTTTGCATCTTCAAACACTTCTCTAATACATATCCAAATCTCACAATCAGGTCTTCAATATAGAAGAAATGTGGAGCGAAATCTCGGACAATATCCTACAAGTCAGAATACTTCTTCACAACACTATCTTCAGTCTTTATCAATTATTCTCAAAAGCACTTGCAAACTCAACAATAGGAAAAATATACTAGCATCATCAGCACTTCTATAAATCATCTAAATCACCTTAACACACTAACTTAATCAACCAACAATAGCAACATTAGAAGATATAGTTGACAAAACTAATTAGCACATACTTGCAACACTTTTATTAGTGGTGGTGTTCATTTTGGACATAAAATAACAATGGTTATTTTTATATAAATTATTCATGGAACTTGTAATTTGCAATCTTGTTCTTTATGACTATTCCTTTTGTAATTTGAAACAAAAGATGGAATTCTTATGCACATTCTATGCACCTACATTAGTGACCAATGTACTTTAACACATAGGGAGAACACTGTTGATGAAAACCAAGGTATTTTCTTATGAACAAGACATCTTGTTGCTGCTACAATATTAGGACTCTCACAATTTTGCATGCTTTTGATAGTGATAATGAGGGTTTTGGATGCTTAACACTCATGAAACCCTCATAGTATCCTCATAATGCTTTCTTTGATAATCTAATGACTAACTCAATAGGACAACTTCATGGATTAATTAGAAAAAGACAAGCCCATGATGTAATACTAAAGACAAGAACCTTAGCATCCATAGGTAAGATCCCTACACACAAACATTAATCAAATATGCATGGAAGACCATGAAACCACAATGTAAGTCTAAAAAGATGAAATTCGATCCATTTTGAAACTTCTACCATAGCTGCAACAATAAAAACAACACCAAATCCTTCCATGTTTTCCAAAAATAATCATAAACCCTAGTTTGATAACTATTTCATGTGATTTTTCTAGCACATTCTTTAAGGTGTATTTTTCCATAATGTTTTGTCTACTTAAACACTAGATGCATGTGCTTACAAGATTTTTTTTTTTTAGATGATGTTATCTATCCCGTTATTACATTTTTCTTGTGCTAACATGATCATATCTTTTACATTTCTCTTGTGCTAACATGGATTGGAATGAGTTCATCATCTTCAAGATTGTTTGAACCTTTGATTAATGTCCTAAAACACATTGGATCAAGTGAGAACACCATATCAACCTAAGGAGGGTAGAGGAAACACCTAATATGAAGATTACAATATATCTTTTAGTTTAGTTTCATCTACTAAAAAGGTGCAAGGAATGAACTTTTGCATTCAACATCACTTGGGGCCAAATGGATGATGCCAAAAAGTTTGGGTGGGTAGATAAATTCTAGAGGAGGTGTCTTTTCAGTGGTGAATCTATTGCAGTACAATACCACTGAAAGGGGGGGTGAATTAGTGGTAGACTAATTTTAACAACACCTTAAGAACTTGAAAAAACACAACAGCTTTGGCATGGTAGACTAATGTCAAGAATGCATCGACAACATTATGAAACAAATAAGAACATCAAACTTAGGAGTAAAGATTTTTGCATATTAGACACTCAATCGTATAACTTGTATAACTTTGATTGACCATAATGAGAATAAATAGAGGACATCATTTCAAGCAAAAATTCTATGATGAATATGCGTTCATGCAAATCAAATTGACTTAGAATAACTATAAAACTGAATGACACATGATGAGCAAAAGAACATGAGGATAAAACATATCAGTGATAGAAACAACCCATAACACAAATATTGTCCTGAATGCAAACCCTTTAGGGCAGAAAACCACTCGAAAAATACCTCACTGGCTTATCAAAAGGAATCTCACTGATTACAGGCCTCACTAGCATATAACATTGCCTCACTAGCATACAACATTTAGAAGCATCAACTTAAAGGAGCACTAACCCCTAACACAGCCTTCCAGGAGCACCTACTCTCTGCATATAGAAAGATAAATACAAATATAGACGGTTACTCTATTTCTCTTTGTACCAGACTGATATAACATCAATGATAATGCACTTGGTCATCTATCCTCAACATTACAATGGGTGTATGCACAACACTTTACAATTCTTGTTCAAAGCCATTTTTATACATTTCACAATGTCTTCCTCTTCTCATTAAACAATTTGAAGAGATAACCATTTCCATAAAACTATTTCAGATAATAACTGAATATTAAACCATAGTTTATGATCAAACTAACCCTTCAAATTACAACTATCATGTAATCCATAACTGCCATATGATTAAGAAAAGAAAAAGTAATGTGTCACTACCGCCTCAGAAATATTAATGTCATCAAAATGTGTAACACATAACAACAATTAGGTGTACATTAAAAACTGTATCACCTAATAGTGATTAACTGATTAACACAATTAAACCAAGACTGTCCACATGGATCAAAATTAATTCTGTTCACATAAACCTTTTCCACTGCTCACAAATTAAATCATTTATTCATGAGATAAATTATTGTGCCATCGAATGAATGCTCTGACAGAATAGGAACATAATCTGGCTATTACAATTGCATATGATCAAACTAAAACATGATTAAGAAACCTTTAACACTATAGTCAAAGAGCAAACCCTAACATACATTTTTTGGGTAACTGAAAAATATACCAAGACTGTGAGAAATAAACAATGAAAATAGTGAATAAAACTTGTAAAATGACCTTCAAAGTTAAACAAAAACAAAAGCACCTGGTAAATGATTGTATTTTGCATTCGTTATCAACAACCACACTGTTCAAGTCCACTTCTAGCTTTGTCACCTCAACTATGATTCTCAAAAGATCTGTCAAAGATTCATGGTGGTTTCTACATATTATTTCATGATTACACAAGGATATGAAACCCTAGCTCACTGCCGATAGAGACCAAGATAAAAACATTGAAAAATGAAATGGTTTGATTTTCTTTTTTCCCGTGTATTCCTCATGTAACCGGTGCTCTAGGTAAACCCTAGAAAGACAGGTAGAATCCTTAAAGAATGAAACTTTTCAAACTTATTTTAACTAGCTCAATGGGTATTTCTCAACATGCCGATGACAAACCATTTTGCAAAGTGTTTTATACACTAGAAAATCCAAAGTGAGAATACATTAGGAAAAACAAACAAATGTATACCATGGTCAACAACTTTAGAGGTAGAATATGCCTTAGGTTTTATACACTTGTAGATTATGAGAATATGTCATCAAATGCCATGGCACAATACCAATATGAAACAAGTATATCATCATGTGATCAAAGAACCATGCATATGCACCTAAAATCATATAACCATGCACCTGAAACTAATTGAGCCATGAACATATAACCATGCACCTACTATATTAACTGAGATGAACCCTGTATATCACATACACTATTTTGTCATCAAACTGACCTGTTGCCAAACTAATGAGAATTGTTACATATCATAAATACCAACAACTAATGTGTCAAGCATATGTCAGCATCAAATGCTAGGAACTATGAAGATCACTGGATACTATGTCAACATGCCACTATGTCATGAGTACAAATGCCACTGCCACTATGCTAGCATGATACAGAAAGATAATGTCATGAATGCCCACTGTCTAGACAACAACAACTGAAGAACAACAAACTAAACTGCAATGTGAAAGAGAATCAAACTAAACTGAGCATGGGTCAACAACATAGTCACTGTATTTCTAGTGCCAACATCAGATATATGCCATCAAACACCATATCCAACTAAGAGAGATTATGTCTTTGACATCAAGGACAACGACTGAGGATAACAATCTCCCCCTTTGTCCATGATGGCAAAACACAACTCTCTCTCCCCCTTTTTGACATCAAAGACAAAGGGAGGAAGGAAAGTGTGTGAATGCCTTCAGAAGATAACATAAATCAGAGATCAACAAATGTTTGAAATGTGAAACAAAATTCGAAGTATAAACCATACCATGGCTGTCCCATGAAGGAGAACCATCCAGAGCATCTGAAACAAAAATGAGATGTTAGCACCATAATGAAATATCTGTAGCATAATAAGCATAAAGAGCATGTAGCAAAGATAGACAACAACTGAGGATGCTGATAGAAATAACATTGTCACCAATAGCCAAGCACCATATCAATGATCAACCACCAGAAGAATAGTTGTGTATACCCAAGTACCAAATAGTAGAAATATAATAAGAAGGCTGATAATCACTTATCATATTACACAATAGAGATAGATAATATGCAAAGAAGCTCCCCCTATCTGAATGCACAAGGGAAACAATTAAAAACATTGTCAAATCCCTTAATCATTGACAACAAATAATCTATAGCACATTTCACTGTCATATATCACTGTATCACTGCTTATGACACATTACCACAATACTATCCATTACAACATGTACTGTCCATTGCAACTAACAAGAAAACCTGGTCACCTCTCAAACCTAACTCCTAGACCACTATTACAATAGGACTTTGCATACCACTGGCAACCAACAATTTGAAGATTTAGACTGCTTGACCAAAAAAAGACACCTAATCATCTTGTGATCTCAAGCAACTTGTGATGCCACTTCATAAACCACTATCAAACTAGGACACTGTTACCATATAGCAAAAACACTGCACCAATACCATTTTATCAATGAAGCATACTTGTTTCAAAGCATTATGAATGAAAGTTGTGAAGTTAAAAATATGAATAGTATTGTCTCTTCAAAGCTGTCTTGTCTTGACATTAGCATAGTTACCACACATCATTGCAACATAGGCCCATAGGATTTTCTCATCATGATTATCATTGTCTTCAGAATAAGACACAAGGGATGTTCTTTACAACCACTAGCTAATGGCCACTATCTTGTCAATCAGATCTTAGCAAATAAGCACTATCAAAAATAAAATTCTGTCAGTATTAAGAATTGTACACAGTCTACATTGTATTACTGTTCACCAAACAAGATGTATGTCAACATGAGTACACCAGCAAAAACAAACTAAGCACACTATTAAAGTAGCATTTAGTCAAGAAATATATTGTCCCCTGTCAGTAAATTGTTAGAACATTTGTCCTATATATTGTTACCTTTGTTCCAGTTGTCAACAATGTTACAAACATTGTATCACTAACTGATACTAACACCTACAATACACTTTATTTTCAAGCCTTATGGCATCATAGTGATCACAACTCAACTTACTTGAAGCATGACAAAAACCTCCAAAATGCATTCTACTAGACCACATATCTATGAGTCATTTACAAAGTTCATAGACCTTGTTTGTCATGTTTGTCCTTCTAGATCTTGCAACCATGTCTACCAGTCTTGAACACTGCAGGGATCTTCAACCAAACCCTAACAATTATCACAACTACTATACTCCCAAACGTGAAGATCAAAATGCCAAACAAGATCACTTATGCTTTGTATGTGACTGATTCAAGTGGAGACACCTACAAACTGACACACTACACATGTAAGCATAGAAGATACAAACATTGCAATCATGCATAGCATAAATGGAACAAAAGATGTCTTGACTGTTATATAGTGACAGGTGGTCTAAACCAACTCTACACATTTTCTATTGATCCAACTAACCTACTTTATCATGCAGTATGTGAACTAACCTAAACCTTGAAGCATGATGAACTACAAGGGCATGACAAGCACATTAACTCAACTTTGACATGAAAGTGAAATAGATGAACAAAACCTCATGAAGCATGATCATCAAGATTGATTACATCAACAGCTGAATGAATAAACTTCTCTTGCTTTACACAAAGAAAACCTGTTATCAAACTTACTTCATATGGTAGTCAATACAAGATCTCATTGACCAATACCATCAAGGTAAACAAATCTGAGCAACTCTTGAGAAAAGATAAGCACAACTGTCCAAACTGTCTACAAGGTGACACTAAGAAATGCACTATCCTGAGACATAATAAATTATACTAAAGTACCTAATTTTTGAAGGGAGAAGAACTTAAAAATAGAGCATTAAATATCTTCCCCTAACTTCATGGATCTCTTTAAGCACTCAGTCACACCTCTAGTGCACCATGTACAATCTTAGATCTTTCCTTTTCCTAATTTTGCTTTCTTCTCCAAACTAGTATAGGACATTTGTTTTCCTTGCCCAAGACATTCACTTACTTTTTCTTAAGCATATAGCCTCTAGTTGTCTTTATCCCTCTTTTGCACCATTGTGCTTTATGCCAAAAACTATTGCATCTATAACACAACATATTATAGTTTTGATCAAGAGGAGAATAGTTTCTTCTAGAGTCATACCTTGCATTCATCCAACAGTTTCTTGTAAAATGGCCAACTTTATTGCAGTTAAAACAAACATTATTGTAGTTCTGATTTGACCAGCCATAAAGACTTTTATTTTTATTCCACCAAAAATCATTTCTTTTACAATCTCTGGCCCTATGACCATATACATGACATGAATAGCAGTAACCATGGAACTGAGAATAGTTATACCTCATTGAATGATATTGCCTAATAGATGAAGGTCTTGAGTGCCTATTTGTACTGCTTTTATCAGCAACTTTATCTTTTTCTTCCTTCTTGGCTTCATTCTCAGGGGTAGTAGAGTAAGTATTCAAGTCTATCTTCTTTCTAGGAACATCTCTTGACTTGGAACATTCTCCTTTTTCATAACTCAATCCAGTAGTGTCTCTGTAATATCTTTGCTTACTCAACATGTCATTTAGGCAGTCAGTACTCTTTTCAAATTGAATATTCTTTTGCAATTTTGAAGACGATTCTTCCAAATCCTTTCTCAAAGACACTATTTCTTTTTCTAACTTCAAACATTCTATTCTTTTTACTTCAAGATCAGATTTTGTAAGGTCAACTATTCTTTTAACTTCTTCAATTTCTATTTTTAGGCTAATAATCAATTTATCAGATTTATCAACATGACTCTTTAATTCTGCAATCTGATTTCTTGCATTTCCAAACTCTAAAGAAACTTTTTCAAAATCTGAACATACCTTTAAGCTCATGTTTTCTTTACTAAGTTGATTGATTGTATCTAGGACACATGGAAGTTCTCCTTAAACATCAACTTCACAATCATCTTCATCAAACTCCTGTCCATCTTCATCCTCAAAGAAATCTTCTTCTGCATCATCAATTTCAACTACAAAATCATCAAGTTCTTGTCTACTAATATTCACATTGTCAAGACTCTTAACTTCAGGACTGATCTCTTTATGACATTTTGTATCTACATTCATGGTTGACTCATGCAACAACTCATTGCTGGACATTACTGAGGCTTGCTTTTCAACTTTTTAAACATCATTCTTTTTTTCTTTATTTGAGGCCTTAATTCTTCTACCCTTTCCCATGGTACTCCGCTATCAGGACCTACCTAAGTTGGTTAGACTTCAAATAGGAAACCTACTCTCTAATACCATTTGTTGGAGTACAATACCACTGAGAGGGGGGGCGTGAATCAGTGGTATGCTAATTTTAGTAACACCTTAAGAACTTGAAAATATAAAACAACTTTGGAATGGAAAACTAATGTCAAGAATGCATCAACAACATTATGAAACAAATAAGAACATCAAACTTAGGAGTAAACATGTTTTCATATTAGACACTCAATCATACAACTTGTATAACTTTGATTGACCATAATGAGAATGAACAGAGGAAACCATTTGAAACAAAAATTATATAATGAATATGCATTCATGCAGATCAAATTGACTTAGAATAACTATAAAACTAAATGACACATGATGAGTGAAGAACATGAGGATAAAACACATCAGTGATAGTAAGAACCTGAGTGGAAACCCTCTGCGGTAGAAAACCAGTCGAAAAATGCCTCACTGGCTTATCAAAAGGAATCTCATTGATTATAGGCCTCATTGGCATATAACATTGCCTCACTGGCATACAACATTTAGAAGCATCAACTTCAAAGAGCACCAACCCCTAACACAACCTTGTAGGAGCATCCACTCTTTGCATACAGAAAGATAAATACAAATATAGAGGGTTACTCTATTTCTCTTTGTACCAGACTGATATAACATAAATGATAATTCACTTGGTCATCTATCCTCAACATTACAACAGGTGTATACACAACACTTTACAATTCCTATTCAAAGCCCTTTTTACACATTTCACAATGTCTTCCTCTTCTCATGAAACAGTTTGAAGAGATAACTGTTTTCATAAAACTATTTCAAGTAATAACTGAATATTAAACCACAGTTTAGGGTCAAACTAACCCTTCCAATTACAACTATCATGTAATCCATAACTACCATATGATTAAGAAAAGAAAAAGTAATGTGTCACTATCACCTTAGAAATGTTATTGTCATCAAAATGTGTAACACATAACCACAATTAGGTGTACATTAAAAACTGTAACACCTAATAATGATTAAGTGATTAACACAATTAAACCAACATTGTCCACATGGATCAAAATTAATTCTGTTCACATAAACCTTTTCCACTGCCCACAAATTAAATCATTTATTCATGAGATAAATTATTGTGCCATCGAATGAATGCTCTAACAGAATAGGAACATAATCTAGCTATTACAAGTGCATATGATCAAACTTAAACATGATTAAGAAACCTTTAACACTATAGTCAAAGAGAAAACCCTAAAATACATTTTGTGGGTAACAAAAAAATGTACCAAGACTATGAGAAATAAATAATAAAAACAGTGAATAAAACTTGCAAAATGACCTTCAAAGTTAAACAGAAACAAAAACACCTGGTAAATGATTGTATTTTGCATTCATTGTCAATGACCACACTCTTCAAGTCCACTTCTAGCTTTGTCACCTCAACTACGATTCTCAAAAGATCTGTCAAAGATTCATGGTGGCTTCTACATATTATTTCATGATTACACAAGGATATGAAACCCTAGCTCACTGCCGACATAGACTAAGATAAAAACATTGAAAAATGAAATAGTTTGATTTCTTTTTACCCGTGTATTCCTCATGTAACTGGTGCTCTAGGTAAACCCTAGAAATATAGGTAGAATCCTTAAAGAATGAAACTTTTCAAACTTGTTTTAACTGGCTCAGTGGGTATTTTTCAACATGCCGATGACAAACCTTTTTGCAAAGTGTTTTATACACTAGAAAATCCAATGTGAGAATACCTTAGGAAAAACAAACAAATGTATACCATGGTCAATAACTTTAGAGGTAGAATATGCCTTAGTTTTTATACACTTGTACATCACGAGAATATGTCATCAAATGCCATAGCACAATACCAATATGAAACAAGTATATCATCATGTGATCAAAGAACCATGCATATGTACCTGAAACTGATTGAGCCATGAACATATAACCATGCACCTACCATATTAACTGAGATGAACCTTGTATATCACATACACTATTTTGTCATCAAACTGACCTGTTGCCAAACTAATGAGAATTGTTACACATCATAAATACCAACAACCAATGTGTCAAGCATATGTCAGCATTAAATGCTCGGAACTGTGAAGATCATTGGATACTATGTCAACATGCCACTATGTCATGAGTACAAATGCCACTGCCACTATGCTAGCATGATACAGAAAGATAATGTCATGAATGCCCATTGTCTAGACAACAACAATTGAACTAAACTGAGCATGGGCCAACAACATAATCACTGTATTTCCAGTGCCAACATCATATATATGCCATCAAACACCATATCCAACTAAGAGAGATTGTCTTTGACATCAAGGACAACAACTAAGGATAACAAAATCTTCCTTGTTGTTCTCGGTTACATTGGATGGAGACAGTCTCTTAAGAGCCCTAAACCAAGAAAGGTGTAAAACTTTGGTCTGAATGTTTCATCAAATTGTGACACCTAGGAACATCTTCTTTACATATATAGGTGGATGTCATTTCCACCTACAAATACCTACCTTGTTTTTTTTAAAATTAATTTCTTTTGCCTATGGTGGCAAGGAACACATTGTTCCAAAATACTTCAGTTTCATGTAGTGGAAAGGTGCTAGGAGCGAAATTTTGCATTCCACACCTCGTGGGGCCCCAAGGACTGTACCAACACATTGGGGAGGGTGGGTAAACACTAGAGTAGGTATATTTTTGTGTGCCAAGTGCCCCAGATGTTCCGGGCCATAGGCTACCAGCAAAGTCTCTTGAGATCCCTAAGAGCAAAAAACTATGAAACATTGACAGAGCAATTCTTAGAATTCGTGGCACATGGGAATGTTTTTTTTAGACCTACAGGTGCATGTGGGATCCTTCCACAATAACCTCTCCAAATTTTTTCAACTCCAATCCATTTGACTATCCTAAAATTAAATGAATTCTTGCAAAATGCTTTAGTGGCATTCAACACAACCTTGCTAGGAGCCATATTTTTCGTTCTGCTCATCATGGGGCCCAATAGACTATGCCAACACATCAGGGTGTGTGGGTAAATGCTAGGAGGGGTTTCTTTTCATGTACCAAGTGCCCCAGACGTTCTGGGCTGCAGGTTACAAAATGGCTCCAAAATCCGTATTTCTCTATTTACATAATGTTAAAAAAATATTACAATTTCACATCTATCTTGTGCATCATACTGATCATTAAATATCAACATAATTCTCAAACAATTTATGGGTTTTATTCTCCTCTTTAACATATTTCCAAAATGTTTTAAATTTTTAAATTTGATTACAAATTGAGAATGATATCGTTGTTTTAGCGAGACTAATATAAAACAAATTTCTGCAAGTACACCAAAGATTTCTCCAACTTTGAATGTATAAATTTTTCTAATTTTTCTATTTTTTTGATGTGAAATGAACAAAATGGATGAAAATAATGTGAAAATAATGTACACAATGAAAGATAAAGGCAATGCACATGAATGGCAAATGTCAATAGGGTTGTTAGGTGGTCCTTGGTATCCACTAGTATTGCTAACAAATATGCAAGAAGAGTGGATGCTACAAACTTCAGATTTCACGCGAGGTCCATGGTATCCACTAGTCATTTGGTTGTATCATTTTGGAGGAAATACAAGTGAATGGAAGGTAAACAAAGAGGTCTCACAAGACACCTGCTCTGATACCATATTGAAAATGCAACACAATGAAGAAGAGCCCAAGGCTCAACTAAATCAACAACAATCAATCATTCATCTTCAACACTTAAATGATTATATTCTATGGATTTATAAATCTATTTAACTTACTAACTACCAAAACCACTAACTACCAACTAAATCATAAGTAATAACTAGCTGAAAACTAACATATAATAAATTAATATTAACATGTTAATTTATTATTTATTACATTATTCTATGTCATACACTAATAATTCCTAACAATATTATCATGATCATTTACTTTTGTCATAATTCTAAGGACATCGAGGGTATACTCATTTACTACATTTACCACACACCACATTTGACTCACCAAAAGAAACTTCATACAACTATTTAATTTTGGACCACAACCTTTCACTAATAGCATATAACAAGACAATGAATTTTTTTTAGTCTATGAACAAACAATCATTAGTCACACAAATCAAACATTCAAACCTCAACATGCTTGATTACTATTTTGTTTGACATGTGAACATTTATGCTTGTATAATTTTTTAAACATATTTATGAACTTTTTCCAATTAGATAGACTATTCTATCCACAATTGATCTATATACAATCTTTCATAGATCGTCTATTCCAAAATAATTTTATATCATGAACATTCAATCCAAAAATAGTACAAGGATGAATATCCCAACATGTTTCCTTTTTATGTCCTTGCCTATTACAATGAGAACACTACATTTCTTGAATTTACTTGTTTGTAGTTGCATTACGTATAACATTATTTGTATTTTCTTTACCTCTAACATATCTGAGGCCTTCATTCTTTAGCCTCACATTTGGTTCAATGGTATCTCTAATTTCTTTCCCATACTTTCCTAAACCCTTTCCATCATAATCTATTTTTTTCATAATCTTAAAACTAACATTCTTCACAAAACATCCTTTATTATTATCATAACAACCATAAGCAAGATTTGCAGTATGGTTTATATCTCATTTCTGTTTACATGTTTTATCTGTAAAATTAAGGTATATATATACTTATACATATATATACTTCATTTATAGTTTTATAGTATTCATTCTTATATATAGTTACTCTAATTATATAGTTTTGTAGCATATTGTTTTCGTTTTTGTATATTTACTTTGATGTTATTTTTATGGTCATCTTTATCATAATGCCATTCATTTATTTTCTTGTGTTTATGACTCTCTCCTTCTTGTAGTCTATTTACTTTTTACTTAATTAATTTTCTTTCCTTCGTTCTTTTTTCTATAATCTTCCTTTTTTTCTATCACCCTCTAATTTATCACTTTCCTAATTTCTCCTATTATGATTTTTAATCACTTACAAATGTTCCTTGTTCTTATTATTTTAATATTTGGCAGTTGTTCCTTGTCCTACGTGCCACCAACTCTCTCTCTTTTTATGTAACCTTCTCTATGATTTTATCTCTATTTCACTCTCTTCTTTTTGTCCTGAGGATGGATCATTGAGTATGATCTGAAACGTTGATAGAAAAAAAAGCAATACACAGTGATTCCAGGAGCTCTACTCTTAACGATCATGGACTGTGGAAATATCATGTCTACAAGATTTACAGATTCAAACACATTGTTATCTTCAACCTTACACTCTTTATTTGAAGAAGCTTTAGCTATATCACATGTATCAAATGATTCATCAAATGAAAAACATAAATTATTTGCATCACATGAGGCATTACATAGAAAAGGCTTAGACCTTAGATGTTCATTTTTCTTTAGGTATGATTCAAGTAATTGATCTAACTAATTATTTTTTTCTTTTGATTATAATATTTTATCCTTTTAAGAACTATTTTCCTTTGCAAGGATTTTAATTATTTATCAAACCACTCCAACTTTTCTTCCAATTCTTCATTTTTCATTTTAACTTTCACTAGTTCTTCCAAAGTATATTTTTCACACATTAAATTTTCATTTTCTTTCTTCACTCTTTTACCAATCTTTCCCATTGAAACAAATGATTTCCTTATATAATTAAATTTCCACATAGAAGAACCAATTAAATGATACCCTCAAATATATTTTAAAGACTATCTCAACTTCAAAAATTTTAAGATGACTTCTTATGAAAAAATTCTCACCTCAACTGATGCCTTCCAATGGATTCAAACTTACCAAGCATTGATTAAACTTTAATACTTTCTATACATGCTACAAAATATAATACTATAACATCCCCATGAATCCATTCAAGATTACACTACTGCAGCTACATCACACTCCTCAAAGAATCCACAATAAAGTTATTTTCCCATAGCTAAAAATTATTATACACTTCTCATATGACCAAAGGCAAAAATGAAGAAGCTATACAAAAGGCTCCTTCAAACAACCTAGAAAAAGAAAAACAACCACTTTCTCTGATACCAAATGAATATTTTGAAGCTAACTTATCATTCATTCAACCAATTTTGAAAATTAATTGTAAAACAAGAAAGGAAAACACTTATGGTATTTAATATTCATCATAATAGAAAAACAACTTCCAGTCACCATTCATAATTGAACAAACACATATGTAGAAAAAAGATGAAAATTCTACAATTTATAAATACTACTTGTTGATAATTGTAGATTGTCACACTATTTTAATTGTCTTCCCCTTATACATCAGTACTCAAAATTGAGTGATCAACATAGGCAGAAAAAAACACTATATTAATTCTAAATACTATCTATTGTACATTAACTCAAATTATCTTCCTTGACTGAATTGTTACAAACAACACAAGGGGAATCCATTTATAGAGTAAACACAACCTCCAAAAAAACTAAATAAAACTTAAACTATATTGAGTTTTACATGCATTTATCATGTAGTTTTAATGTATTAAAACTAGGTGATTGAAAAAATAGTTCATGCCCATTTAAAAATAGAAAATAAAACACTAAAAATAAAATTTCCTTCCATGCATTTAAATAATATGATAGAACTAAGGTAATTGTAATGTCCACTAGCATATGATTTGATCCTTTGTGCCAAACTTTCCAGTGAGACCTTGTATTTCCATAGAGGTGTCTTGATTTTGTCCCTTGGGTACTTGCATTGTGATTTGATGTGTTTTATTGCTTTATATGAAATTTTGGATCACCATTTATGTGCATTATTGATGAGGTTTGATATTGGCATATTTTGTCTAACTATGTATTATAGGATGCATACATAGTGATATTATGCTTGGACTCTTTTTATGTTATAATGTTACATCATACTTGCTAATGTGGTTCTGTGTGGCTGGTCATCAAGGGGTATGGAGCTTGTGTTTTGGATTCATGTATATAAATTTGTATATATTGGATTATTTTAGTGTTTTAGTGTCATTGTTGTCATCATACCTATTATATGTGATTTGATTATGATTATCTAGTTTAGCATTATATTTTTAGAGATAATCAGTTTTTGCAATATTCTAAAATGCATTTTAAAATTTAAAAGATTGTTTGGGCTTTATGTTTTAGCCAAATTGATTAAATTGTTAGTGTTAATTCTTTGGGAAAGGAATTACTTTCATTGAATTTAATTGGAGACATTAGTGATTTCCTAAGGTTTAGGTTATTGAAAAATTACCTATTTTTGAAAAATACAGTCTTTTTCGAAATTATAAATATGCAAAATTAGAGAAAAATAAAAGGAAGGATAAAAAGGAAAAAAAGAAAAGAAAAGGCATTTTGGGACTTTTCATTTTGGGGTGTTCGTAAAAGAAACCTATATCCCCCCTTTGAAAAGGTTTCTCTACATTTTCAAAAGAAGTGTTTTGGGATTGCTTTGATGTGGGAAAAGATTTGTGTTGCATCCTTGCCTCTCAAGGAGAGATTCTTCATTTGGTAGCTTTCTTGGTAGAGGCATTCTTCTTGTCTGTTCATGCTTTTAAAATGTAAATTTTACTTTTACCATGCCCACAATAGGTGGATGCATCTGGCCTCTTCATTTGTAGGAGCAAATGGAGTAGATTGCATGCAATTAGAAGTAGATTTGATTTAATTTCATTGTATTTTAAATTATTTTTGAAATTGTAAATAGAGCCAAGGTTATAGTAAAATTTTCTTAGAATCCTTTGTGAGTTGGAATGCTTGTTATGGTGCATTTTAGGAACCAAAGGGTATATTTGAATTTGATTTTTTTTTGCATTTTGTGAAATAGAGTTTGGACTTCTTGGGTGATGTCATCAATGGTGGATTTAGTTTTTTTGTTATGATTTTTTTTCAATTTTTTGTAAAGAGAAAAATTAGAATTTAAACCATGTTTGCTTTCTTTATTTTGTGGGATGGAGAGTCTCATTTTTTTTTTGGTTGACTTTTTGGATATGAAGATCATGGAATTTGACTTTGTCTTTTGTGCCTTTACTTTTTGGGCAAAGGTTGACTTTTTGACTTGGATTGGATACTAAGCTTAGGAGTAGAGTGGAACCATGGAATTCCTATAGAATTGGTGATGTCCCAATATTAAGTATATTATGGGTAATATAATTAAATTAAAATGTATTGGGGATTCGTACATTTAAAATAAACTAATTAAAAATGTAAAATTTTTGGTTGTATTGAAGATTGAAGTCGGATCATGCAAGACTAATACTATGATCTTGACTTGCACTGAAAATCAAAGTGGGATCAAGCAAGATAGTACTAATATCATTACTTATGCTAAAAGCCTATATGGAATTATGCAAGATAATAATTAAACTATATGTCTAATGCTTAGTAGTCTTTTTCCTTATTTTTCATCAATATGTTTCCTAATATATCCATGTGATGTTTTCATAAGTGTGATATTGTGCCAACTCATTGCTTGATCTTGGTGGTTGTACCATTATCTCTTGTGTGTTGTTGGTTGGAGGCCATAACCCTTGTATTACATTGTGTACTTGATTTTATAATGTATGTTCTTGGTATGTGTGATACCATGGTTGGTATCCACCCAATACATGTATTATATGTGTGTATAAGATTTCCTAATCAACCATCTCTCAATTCAGAGGGGTGGACCTGAGGGTACCACATGGTTAGGTGGCATTGTTCCACTATTGGGACTAGCTAGGGATTGATGGATATGCATGAAGAGTGTATAGAGTTTATTTAATTTTGTGTTAGTGTAGTTCCTTTTTTACATCATTTATTGAGAAATGTGTATAATCACCTATACTTTGTCACTCATTGGCTCAGTTTGTTTTGGAACAATAATTAAACTTGTAACCCTTGGTAAATTACCTAGTTTAGGGATGTTGGTTTCATTTCATTCTTTTAGTTATCATTTTATGCTATGTATAAATAATGCATGTTCAAATGAAATCATTTGATTATGCTCATCCTAATATACTATGTAGATTAGTTTGCTTTTCGTGTTATTGATGATTAGGTTATCATGTTGTTCATTTTGATATTCATGTTAGAAACATGAGTTTTTGTTAAATTACATTGTTTCTAGGAATTGTGCCCATTTTGGGAGTTCTTATTTGGACAATTTAGAGCCCATAAGTGCTCAAATGGCTGGTCTAAATCATTTTAAATAAGCTTAAAAATCAAGGAAGTTATGCATCATTGTTTGTAAAATTTTAGCTTGTTGGCTTTTGGACTTATGCCTTTTCTATAGTTCGAATTGTAGAAGTTCAAAATCTAAAGTACGGATCACACAAGGAGCTTAGAGTTTAGAGGTCCACTTGTATTTTATAGGATGTAAAGTGTAAATTAGACTCCAAGGTCCAAAGTGCATTTTTCTTAGGATTAGTGCATTTTTCTCAAGATTAGAGTTGTTTGTGCATTTTGCATGGTGCAAAATATAATTATGATTCCAAAGTATAAATCTTCTATTGGTCAAAGTTTGGCCTTTGAGGTGATTTTTTTCTTGGTTTCAGATGCTTCTCAAACTTTAAAGTCCAAGATGCATGTTTCTTTTCAGCCTCCAAAGTCAGCAGTGACGTCATGTCAAACTCAAACTTGGCCCTTTGAATTTCATGCTTTTGTGCATGTAAATCAAACCTTGAAGTCCAAAATGCACAATTCACTTTAGAATCTAAGGCTTAAGGTGTTTGACTAATGAGGCTTAGAGTTGTGTTGATGTTTTGCATGTTGTTGTACATTAGAGCCCGAATCTTGAATTGTTCTTCTGGAGTGGTTTCTCTCAGAGTCCCTTTGAATTTCATGCTTTTGTGCATGTAAATCAAACCTTGAAGTCCAAAATGCACAATTCACTTTAGAATCTGAGGCTTAAGGTGTTTGACTAATGAGGCTTAGAGTTGTGTTGATGTTTTGCATGTTCAGTGCTAGGTGGCCATTTTGTAGGTTGCATCTTATAACTTAGACTGTAAAGTCCAAGGTACTACAAAATATAACATGCACCTCAAACCCCAAATTCTGAGCCATGTAAATTAGTCTTTGTAGTCTAAATTTATTATAGGTTGAACCTTGAGTTATGAGCTAGTGTATAATTGTCATGTTTGTCCTATTTCCCAAGATGTTATGGGAGTGGCTTGGTAGGAAAGTTGCAAGGGTTCATAAGTTGTCTTGGGAACCGTAATTATCCTCCATATCTGGTTGGTCATGTTAATCAGGATGTTTTGGTTTGCGGTGTTTTAAGTCTTCCACTTGTGTCACCTTGTTTTGTGCATTGGTGTGCATGCCAAGTGTGTCATTATATGGTTCTGTTACACCTTGGGCATGAAGGGGTGTAGTGTGGTTTTCTTGATACCACTTTTGTATCGTGAACTTTTTCATCATGTTTTTAGCTATTATGTCTTGGTAAAAATCTTGAGGCATTACATTTGGTATCAGAGTCCATGTTGTAACATTGGAAGCTTTGGGTTGTGTGTGTTGTGTTTTGTCTTGGCCATGTGATTTTGTGTGCATCTTACGATTGTCTCTTGGTATCTTCTCCATGTGAAATTGTGTTGCTTTATATCATGAGTGGGGATATGAAGACCCTTATTTCATTTTGCTTCAATCTTCATCACATGTGTGTGATGGACTTTCTCAATGCTTTGAGTGCTATCATTGAACTTATTTTGAAAAGATAGATATGTTAATACTAGTTATGTATCGAGTGAAGTATTGTATGCTTTCATGGTGAATTATGCATATGAAAACTTATGAGAGAAGTTGTGACCAAGTGATATGCATGGTAATTCATAAAGAATGACATGTGTTTTTGAAATGATAGAAATAATGAATCATGTGTCTAGTGACCATAACTATGTGCTTATAATTTTGTTTAGTGCTCATGTGGGTTTATGAAGAGAAATTACTTCTTGGAAGGAGTTGATTGTTGGGTTAGATCAAGAGTCCCCTATTGTATTTCTCTGTTTGTATTAGGTCTAAATGATAATGCATAGTATTGACCTTTTTGTTATGCTCTTTCATGATGTAAATGTTGCATTTATTACTCTTGATCATGTGTGGATCTTACTACAAATTATTCATATCATCATGAGGAAGAGGTACTTGGCTTTGATATGATAGAATGTTTGGGTAAAGAATTAAGTCCCCAATTTGATTCTTCTTATTTTTTGTCATTATTGAATGAATTTTGTTGTTGAATGAGTGTAATTAATATACTTCGGTGCATTCTTAGTACAATGTTGAGAAATAGAACACTTCTTGTTGTGTTTTGTGTTGTGATGCACCACCTTCTAAGTCAAACTATTGTTGCTCAATTTACTTATGGATTAGTATGTGAATACTAGTGTGTTGGTGAGCTTGTTAATTGTATTGTCTACATTATTGAATATAAGATTAGGGGTGGATTCTCTTTATATCTTGGAAAGGTTAAATTCTATTTGATGGCTGGTGGAACTTCTTAGAAAACCTTGTAATTATTTTATTAAAAAATCTTGTATTAGAAAGTTATTTATGAACACTAAGTAATGAATGGAAAAAGGAAATTGTGTTTTTTGATCCTATGTACCCTATTATGAGTCTTAATGTGATGTGTTATGAAAACCCTATATATGATTCATGTATCCATCATATTGTGATATTGGGTATCCATCCTTAGATTATGTGCATACCTACAAGTATGGTGGAGTCATACTTGTGTGATTTATTTTTAGTACACCCTATTGAGAGCCAACCTTGGGGCTCTTGACTTCAACATGCATGCAGTTAAATATTGGAGTAGGAAAGCTAGGAAGGTTATGGTGTTATGTTGTTATATTAGCTTGGTGTGATATTGGTGACCATATCTTTCTATGTGAGAGTACCTCATATGTCTTCTTATTGATTGGACCCTTGTGTGGTTCATAGTTCTAGCCTATCTTGCAATGATATTCCTAATGATTCCATTATCATCCAACTTGTGGTCTTGACTATAGTTTGGTATGGGAATGAGTTTTTGCTTGAGACGATGATGCTGAGAGCATGTTTTCTCCTATTGTTGGTATCCTATAGTTTAGTTATGAATGTGTTGCATTGGGAAACGTTGGCCTTATGATAGAGTTAACAGTTTTGAAATTTGTTATTATTCTAGCAACCCTAGAGTGCTAGACTAAAAAGTACAAAATTACATAAATAATTTTTTTTTGAAAGCAAGAAATTGCAATAGTAGTAACCAAAGATATCATAATACAAAACATAAAGAAAAGGGCACTTCTAACTCCTCTAGGGAAACATAACTGCATCAGTGAAAATAAAGTTTAAACCACACAAGTGATATACCTTATACTGCTACAATAGAAAGAACAACTTTTACATTTGCAAGATAGTTAATTTAAAAAGTTACAGTACAAGATTACAAGACCGATCATGTTTCTTTACAACTAAATACACAAGAAAGTATACAACATCACTGAATGTGTTATGCAATTCTAGAACTAGATCACTTCTTCTAGGGACTCGAACCACATCTCCAAGAAGACCAATGGATAGCTCTGTCACCCAACCATGTGGAACCCTGAGGTCCACCCCTCCGAGCTAGGAGATAACAATGACGATTCCACTAAGCCAAACTAACAACATCCAGAATAACAAAATGACAACAGACTTGACACAACTGACCATCTCAAAAAAACTACACAAGACAAGACATCGCTCTAGAGGCAACAATGAAAACATAAAGAGTGAAGTAGCTAAGCTACAGCGAGGAGAGTGTCATCGCATGGTCCTAATCATGGGTTATCCAGGCTATCTCTCACTAGAAGCTGGCCCCCATCTATGGTTATCCTAGCGACCCTTTGGCACCGGCCCCATAGGGTGACACATGCGGAGCCGACACATCCTCTCATGTGGACAAGGAGGTTGACCTTGCCAACCAGGGCTTCTCAACCCATCCTTAGCCTTTGAGAGCACTCAAGGCATGGGTGAGGCAACAAACTTATCTTGTTATGTGAAAGACTACCTGACCCACCTAGATATATTTTAAAGTTATCACTTGTTTACAACTTCCATGGGGTTATCCAGGAAGCCACTTTGGATGCCGGCCCCACCATGGAAGCCACTCTCCTTTCTACACTCGCTAATCTTATACATCTGAAACAAATGACATGCATGGGTGAGGGCTATAAGGAATCTAACTTCTCACAACCCATCATGATACATAAATAGATACCTAGTTCCATATCCAAGAGACTATCTCCCCATTCATTACAAGACTCAAAGATTCAGTTATCCCATTACATGGACACACCACATTATTGAATCGAAAACCAAGAAGCCACACCTCTGGAGTAGGAAGGTTGAACATAATACTAATGTCAAAGAACCATTTCTGACAAAGATAATGCTTTTGCGTCTTGACACCAAGAAGTCATGACATCCCTCAAGATTCCCACTTCACAATTAACCAACTCATAGACATAAAATCCACCCAAAGTAAACACAATGATCCAATACAAGCATATAGATATGACCAGGAGGATAATCAAGCAAAAGAGATTCAATGTACTCCTACTTTAATCATGAAAACAACTATGAGATTTTAACTTCCTTTTTAAGAAAATTCTAATTTACGGATTTAATAATTTCTCTACAATACCAGAAATAAATTTCCTAACTAATTCCCTAACAACCATCCTCTTCAAATAAAAACAATCCATAATATAATGATAAGCATAAATTTCTAACTAAGATCTACTAATTTCACATCCTAATATGAACAACCACAAATATTAAAAAATATTCTTGCATATTGAAAAGAACTTTTCATCTACCATCCAATTAATACAATTTCTAATAAAACAACTTTAAACACAAATATATTTTCTTATGAACATAAATAACCATCTCTCATTAGACAAATTTCAAAACAAAACACTGTACATATTTACCTACAAGCATAAATTACCATTTAACGTTTAACAATTACATTTTCTAAAGAAAACACTATGAGCATATACATATTACCATTACTAATTCCTAATAACCACAACTATAAGTAAATACATTTTCCTATTTCAATTTTCTAATAATTCCCAAATTTCTAAAACAACTATATTTATATACACAAAATTTCCAAAAGCATAACTTACTATCTAACATATTACATATTTAAATCAAACATTATAAACCCACCCAATTACTATATGCAAAGTTCCCAACTAAACAATTTACCCAAAGACACACATTTTGCTTAACATATGACGTGGCAGAGAAAATAACATAGAAATCTAACCCCATCACTAACAATCTATTAACAAATGAAATTACCACAAGACGACTGCCACGACTTAGTAAAAATGACTATAAATAACTTATATTTTGCTATGAGTATGGACTAACTCTTAGACGTTTGCAAGGTTTTGACCAACTCTAAAACATTGGCTAAAGTTTTGACTAGCTCTAACTACCTACGACTACAATGAGTACTAACATGTACCCATCCCACTTGAGCTATACGGCCAGCTAAATCGACCACACATCTTTTGAATACCAATCAATAAACACACTCAGTTATCACATGGCAATCTAGTCGATCTATCATACATGGAATAGATACAATTAGAATCTGCAAATATTTATAAGATATCTGACAAAAACCACAATCTATGTCCCTACAAAAGGCACAGTTGGCCATCAAAATGGAACAAAAACTTGAGAATGAAAGATCAACTGCCAAAAAAATGACTCACATTCCAATCTTAACACACATAAATTTATTTAGCTTGGGCACATAAAAAAAACTTCAACAATGTTTATACAATTTTAAGTTTTCTATGATGATGAGAATAAAGTAGATGTAATAGAGGTTCGACCAAGGCAGATATAGAGGAATATCCAGGAAGAATTAATTGTCTAGACAATAAATCTGATAAGATTATGGGTAGAACATAATGCCAATAATTGGCAGAAGAAGACACAAGGATAAATGTAAATATAATACTCATATATGGCAGTCAGATCATCCGTTTGTGGCACCATATATGGCTGAAGATTACCTACTTGTGTAAACTAGATTTCAATGGCAGAAAGGACATGAATATTATATCAACTTAGCCCTATAATAGAAGCCTAGGAAGAGAGTATAGTCATCCATTGAGCATGATAGAAAAAGGGTAAATAATACAGATAGAATAGTTAAAAAACTCTGACAGACATATATTCAAAACATGGAATCACAGACAGGTACGTGAGTTATTTTAAAAAATGCTCAATTGAAATAAGGTCTCAAAACATTCTTTGGTTTGTAGGATATGAACAGATGGATTCTATTAAATACCTAAGAATATTTTCAAGAAAAATGACTAACAATTGTAAGGCCAAACCTATGGCCCTGGACAGAACTCTCCTTGACTCAGCAAAATAGGTGCTTGGGACAACATAAGGAAAGGAAATTTTAGTCAGAAAGTATGGTTGGAAATACTCTTGAAGACATAAATGTAAAAATGGAGAAATACAAACAAAGCCCGATGACTGTTGACAAAATCCCTCAAGAAAAGTCTCAACAATGAATGCAGGTATGCCAAGATGGGAAAATCAACATAAGAGCATCCAGAGATTAAAATTTGTAGAGATAAATATGGAAATAAGACACAACTGAATGAGGATTGATTTGACACAAGGATCCAAGAATGTCACAATTTTTAATTTATAAATTTCCAAGGATGATTAGCTACAGAAAACAAGATGGGAGAAAGCGATAGGCAATCAAGAACAAAACCTCAAACTAATAGATTCTAAAGCACGAGGGAGAAGAAGCAATTTATCCAAGCACAAAGAACACTTAGTCAAGAATTATATAGTAACATACCCAGAACAAAATTTTGATTTGGAGCCTCTAATTTCTTCTGTATTCCCGCAAACAATTCTTTGATTTTTCCCCAATTTCTAAATTCACCTTCCAAAAACCCCCTCTCCAGAACAAAATCCCCCAATATAAAAATGACTCAGCTCATAAATTAACACAAACATGCATCCGTTACCCAACATACCACTCCTCTGATAATTCAAAATCTTGTTGTGAAAAGAGATCCCAAATCTTAAAATTTCAAAATTAACAACTCATGGTATTAATTCACTTACCAAAAATTATTGTTTAACCAAGTATATACTAATTACCTATAACCACAACTTATGACACAAATACTCTACGATAGAAGATAATTAATTCTAGTCTATTTTAAAATTTAACTAAGGTGTCATTCTAAGTTCTAGGCTAAACCAATTATTATCCAATAAACATAATAGAAGCATTATTATTTTAATAATAAATCATTAAAGTATTATCCAACTACACATGAGAATTATTAAACACAACTCAATGATACTCCACAACACAAGATTACCAAACATAAAAGGCAAGGACCAAGCATCACAACATGACTTGAGACCACAACAGAAGACAAGGACCAACCTAGTGGAATAGACCTCGTGTTATCTCCCATCACAGATACCCATCGGTGAAAGAGCCTGCTCAAACCTGCTATATTAGGTGGAGTCAAGGCTCAGTACTTGCAGCCTGCATCCTAATAATTGGATGTATATGATCAAATACATATATGTCTACACACAGAGAATCAGAGAATCATGGCATAATAGGGTGCTCAAAGTGAGTAGTACTACACCGTCCCTACTCTTGAACAAGATTATAACCACTGCATTTGAAAATGGATATCAACAGATCTAATAAAACATGCAAATACTAATCCATCACTAATCATGTCCAACTCATCATAATTGAAGTAATAATAATGTCACCATAAGCTCATAACACATGTCTAACTATATCAGTCGAACATAGTCCATCAAGATCAAAGTAAACATAAACCATAACCTACTAATCCAAATGTCTCAGAACTGTATAAATGCAATGAAAGACTAGCAACTGTCTCAAAACTGGCAGAGAGAAATATGAAACTGACAACTATCACAAGCCAAAATGTGAGGGGCATTACATCCTCCCCCCTAGAATCAGGCTTACTCTAGGTAGCCTACAAATAAGTAAGGATATAACTCTCTCATCCTGGAAGCATCCTCCTAGGTAGCAGAAGTCTCATCATTAGGATCCCACTGGACCCTGACCTACTCCATGTCTCTGCCCCTGAGAGCAAGTCTCCTCTATTGTAGAATTCCTATGAGATCCAAAGCCAGCTGCCCATCCTCTACCTGTAGAGTAGTCCAATCAAGACACATGAGCAATATCTAGATAGTAAGGTCTAAGTACAGAAACATGAAACACATCATGGATGCATGAAAGGCTAGGAAGAAAAGCAAGATAATAAGCAATTGGACCAATCCTCTCCAACACCTCAAAAGGTCCAACAAAGCGTGATGCTATCTTGGTGCCCTTTTCGTAGCAAATTGGACTCTTTCACGGTCGCACATGCAAGAACACCCAATCCCCAACTAAAAACTGACGATCAATCCTATGAGCATCTTTATACTTCTTCTGTCTGTCCTGAACTGCCACCAAATGCTCTCTAATCCTCTCAACCTACTGCTCCATATCTCTAAGGATATCTAGGCCAAGAAGAACTCTATCGTCCAGACGATCCCAACTCAGAGGGGTCCTACACAGATGACCATATAAGGCCTGAAATGGAGACATGCCAATAGAACTGTGATATCCATTATTATAGGCAAACTCCACCAGGTATAGGTAGTCCTCCCAACGGCTCTGTTGATCCATCACATACATCCTCAACATATCCTTGAGGACCTAATTAACCGTCTTAGTCTAACCATCAGTCTCAGGATGGTAAGCTGAACTAAAGTTCAGCTGTGTCCCCAAGGCATGATGTAAATAAGTCCAAAGGGTGGAAGTGAACATTGGATCCCTATTGGAGATGATCCTACAAGGAATCCCATGAAGCCTGATGATGTCTTCCATGAACACTCTGGCCACTA
Organism: Cunninghamia lanceolata; assembly: GCA_027924645.1. Classification (NCBI taxonomy): domain Eukaryota; kingdom Viridiplantae; phylum Streptophyta; class Pinopsida; order Cupressales; family Cupressaceae; genus Cunninghamia; species Cunninghamia lanceolata. The sequence continues at coordinate 4,377,029 of BSBN01001187.1, read as the reverse complement.
TGGAGGCATTGTAAGATGAACGGACATGAAAGAAGTGAGCTACCTTTATCAACATGTCAACAGTGACCATAATAGCATCGTGTCGATGAGAGGTTACCGGCAAACCAACAATGAAGTCTATCAAAATGATATCCCACTTCCACTCTGGAATCAAATGAGGCTGTAAAAGACCTGCAAGATGCTGATGCTCTGCCTTCACCCTCTGACACTCAAGACATCTTGACACAAAATCAGCAATATCCAGCTTCATGCCACTCCAAAAGTACAACTAGCACAAATCTGCATGCATCTTTTTGACACCTGGATGAGTAGAATGGGGTGCCTGATGCACCTCTAACAACACTAGGGTGTGAAGACCCTTAGACCTAGGAACATAGATATGACCCAAATGTCACAAAAGACCATCTGACTCAAGAGAGTAACTGGAGAATCTACCCTCTAAAGGTCTACCAGACTCATTCTTGGATCTCACCTCCTGGCACCAACTGTCAGTAGGAAGTGCTGCAAGAATATGACCTCTCAAATCAACTATAAGAGAGACTATTGAGATCTCATGCCTCTGATGACTAAGAGCATCCTCTACCACATTCTCCTTGCCTTGAATATATCTGACCTCAAAGTCATACTCGCACAAGAACTCCATCCAATGCCTCTGCCTCACATTCAAGTTTGGCTGTGTGAAAATATACTGCAAACTGTGATGATCACTGTGCAGCTCAAACTGATGCCCTAAGAGAAAATGACTCCATCTCACCAAGGCATGCATAACAGCCACTAACTCCAAGTCATGAGTGGGATAGTTCAATTTGTGATCCTTGAGTTTGTGAGACTCATAGGCAATCATGTGACCATCCTACATCAGAACTATTCCCAAACCCTCCAAAGAAGCATCGCTACAAACAACAAAGTCCCTAGTAGGATCAGGAACTGCTAAGATAGGTGCACTGGTCTACTACTCCTCAAGAGTCTGAAAAGCTGCCTGACACTGCTTTGACCAAACTTCTTCCCTTTCCTCTAAAGGGAAGTAATAGGATGGGCAATCATCAAAAATCCCATAACAAAATGGCGATAGTAGCCTGCCAAACCCATAAAACAATGGACCTCAGAAACATTAGTGGGTGTAGGCCAATCCATAATAGCTTGGATCTTTGAAGGATCCATCGTAATACCCTCCCTAGAGATAACATGACCCAAATACTTCACCTCTGTCTGAAAGAATTCACATTTCAACAAATTAGCATACAGCTGGTTTTCTCTCAGACACTGCAACACCTGACGCAAATGCTCCTCATGCTCCTCCATAGTCCTCAAATAGATCAATATATCATCTAGAAATACAAGGACAAATCTGTTGAGATAAGTGCAGAAAACACCATTCATCAGCCTCATGAAAACTGAAGGTGCATTTGTCAACCCGAATGGTACCACTGTGAACTCATAATGTCCATAACGGGTGTGAAATGTTGTTTTGTGAATATCTGCCTCAAATATCCACAATTGGTGATATCCTAACTTAAGGTCAATTTTAGAGAATACCTTTGCTCCTTTAATCTGATCAAACAAATCATCAATCTGAGTCAAGGGGTACCTATTCCTCACTATTACCTTATTGAGCTGTCGATAGTTGATACATAGCTGCAGAGATCCATCCTTATTTTTCACAAAGATCATAGGTGCTCCCTAAGGAGAAACACTAGGTTGAATGAACCCTTTGGCTAATAGCTCCTCCAATTACAGTCGAAGCTCCTTAAGCTCCTAAGTGGTCATCCTTTATGGAGCTCATGAGATAGGCTCTGCACCAGGAACTAGATCAATCCTAAAGTTGATGTCACACTTAGGTGGCATCCTCAGAATATTAGATGGAAAAACATCATCATACTCCTTCAAGAGTGGGTGATCATCAAGAGATGCCTCTCGACTCTCCTCCATCTCCAAGTCACTAATAGAAACTACAAAAAGCTGACATCCCTGTCACATGTATCTCTTAAGTTGCATAGCAGAGATCATATGTAGGGAAATAGGTCTTTGAACTCCTACCACCTCAACCTCTACACCAGAATCATCCACACATCTAATAGACTTATGCTGACAATCTATCACTACCTGATGGGCCTCTAACCAATCCATCCCCAAAACTATATCATATGATCCAAGGGGTAGGATGCGGAGGTCTACTGTAGTAGATGGAGAGCCAATCCTCAACTCACACCCAAGAACTAGAGACTCAACTACAACCTTAGCCTCGAAAGCCAACTCAACCTACCACCTATCATCCTGCTTTGTTGCCACTAAGCCACAATGCTCCACAAGAGAAGGAGATATGAACGAATCAGATGCACTAGAATCAAAAAGAACAAAAAAACCAATACCTCGCATGAAACTAGAAGTCTCCACCATGGTGCCCTGATGCTTTGCCTGACAATTATCCACCACTGCAAAGACTCTGTGTGATCTGCCTGCATCACCAACTATTGGCTCAGAAGCTGCTAGTCGATGTCCAAACCCTGAAGCACCCTTCTATGGGCACTATTTAGCAATATGGCCCTATTGGCCACAAAAGAAACACCCTACGCCTCTACCAAAACCATCGCCACCCTGGAAAGCACTAGGCTACTAAAAACTACCTCTGCTCACTGCAGACTGGGTGCTCTGAGCAGGTCAAACAACACAATCCTGTCTAGCACGCTGCCAATTCTGGTTCTTCTTATTTTGAAATCTATTACCTTGCTGATGCTGAGAATTCTTCAGCTTGGACTGAGAGTAATGCTACTGCTGTCCACCCTTAGAGGGTGTATGAGAACCAAATGCATGAGCATGACCACCACGAGAACCATAACCTGCAGAAGGTATACTACCAATGTGCACACTTGTATGCCCACCAAGTGCCATGGCCAAATTCTCCTCCACTAACCAGGCTTTCTCCACAGCAACCTCCATAGACTTAGGTTTGAATACACGAACCCCTCCACTAATCTAGGCATTCAAGCCCCTGATAAAATGTTGCACCAACATAGACTCATCATCCTCGATACCTGCATACTATTTGAGCTCATAAAATCTATGTGCATACTTCTCAACTGTCATGGCCAACTGCCTCAAGTCATGAAACTCATCTGTGTGGTGCTGCCTCCAATGATTAGAAAGGAAATGGGCTTTGAACCTCTCTAAAAACAATTCCCAAGAGACGATGCTAATGTAACTGCCACCAAGTCGAAGCAAACCCTCAGAGATGCAAAATAGCACATCTGGCTTTGGTGTTTCTACGATACGGATGCATGGCAAAACACCTACCTATACCCAATAACCAAGTCTCCGCCTCTAGACCACTACCAGCTCCATCAAAGGTGGGAGGGTGTGCCATCAGAAGATCTCTCATATGGCTAGCTAGTGTGGCCTCCTGCTCAGCTACCAACTCTCTCCACCTAGGAGATCTCTCTCTCTAGGATCCAACTGATCTACCTCCCGACCCCCTCTAGGCTGCTCAACCTCCTGTCTAGGGGCTAAATGGGCAAGGACCTCCTCAAGAATCTATCTCAACTGGGCTCCCTCAGGCTGACCCTGACCCTCCATATTCTGACCACCACCTTCATGGGCACTCTCATGAGGAGAATTGGGAGGAGGTGTACCACCACCACCTCTCCCATGACCCCTAGCTCTACCACGACCTCAACCCCTACCTCTAGGCATTTACCTACAACACCAAAAGGCAAATTATTACATTCAGAAAGGGACACAACAAGGATAAAGTAATTCTATAGAGTTTAATCACTAGGTCACATAATGGGCTCAAGTGTAACCAGAGTACCCAATGTTTAAACCTAGCTCTGATACCAAATGTGATGCCCCGTCATGCAACCCTAGAGTGCTAGACTAAAAAGTGCAAAATTACATAAATAATTTTTTTTTGAAAGCAAGAAATTGCAATATTAGTAACCAAAGATATCATAATACAAAACATAAAGAAAAGGGCACTTCTAACTCCTCTAGGGAAACATAATTGCATCAGTGAAAATAAAGTTTAAACCACACAAGTGATATACCTTATACTGCTACAATAGAAAGAACAACTTTTACATTTGCAAGATAGTTAATTTACAAAGTTACAGTACAAGATTACAAGACTGATCATGTTGCTTTACAACTAAATACACAAGAAAGTATACAACATCACTGAATGTGTTATGCAATTCTAGAACTAGATCACTTCTTCTAGGGACTCGAACCACATCTCCAAGAAGACCAATGGATAGCTCTGTCACCCAACCATGTGGAACCCTGAGGTCCACCCCTCCGAGCTAGGAGATAACAATGATGATTCCACTAAGCCAAACTAACAACATCCAAAATAACAAAATGACAACAGACTTGACACAACTGACCATCTCAAAAAAACTACACAAGACAAGACATCACTCCAGAGGCAACAATGAAAACATAAAGAGTGAAGTAGCTAAGCTACATCGAGGAGAGTGTCATCGCATGGTCCTGATCATGGGTTATCAAGGCTATCTCTCAGTAGAAGCTGGCCCCCATCTATGGTTATCCTGGCAACCCTTTGGTACTGGCCCCATAGGGTGACACATGCGGAGCCGACACATCCTCTCATGTGGACAAGGAGGTTGACCTTGCCAACCAGGGCTTCTCAACCCATCCTTAGCCTTTGAGAGCACTCAAGGCATGGGTGAGGCAACAAACTTATCTTGTTATGTGAAAGACTACCCGACCCACCTAGATATATTTTAAAGTTATCACTTGTTTACAACATCCATGGTGTTATCTAGGTAGCCACTTCGGGTGCTAGCCCCACCATGGAAGCCACTCTCCTTTCTACACTCACTAATCTTATACAACATCTGAAATAAATGACATGCATGGGCAAGGGCTATAAGGCATATAACTTCTCACAACCCATCATGATACATAAACAGATACCCGGTTCCATATCCAAGAGACTATGTCCCCATTCATTACAAGACTCAAAGATTCAATTAACCCATTACATGGACACACCACATTACTGAACCAAAAACCTAGAAGCCACACCTCTAGAGTAGGAAGGTTGAACATAATACTAATGTCAAAGAACCATTTTCGATAAGGACAACGCTTTCGTGTCTTGACACCAAGAAGTCATGACATCGCTCAAGATTCCCACTTCATAATTAACCAACTCATAGACATAAACTCCACCCAAAGTAAACACAATGATCCAATACAAGCATATAGATATGACCAGGAGGATAACTGAGCAAAAGAGATTCAATGTACTCCTACTTTAATCATGAAAACAACTATGAGATTTTAACTTCCTTTTTAAGAAAATTCTAATTTACGGATTTTATAATTTCTCTACAATACCATAAATAAATTTCCTAACTAATTCCCTAACAACCATCCTCTTCAAATAAAAACAAACCATAATATAATGATAAGCATAAATTTCTAGCTATGATATACTAATTTCACATCCTAATATGAACAACCACAAATATAAAAAATATTCTTGCTATATTGAAAAGAAATTTTTGTCTACCATCCAATTAATACAATTTCTAATAAAACAACTTTAAACACAAATATATTTTCTTATGAACATAAATTACCATCTCTCATTAGACAATTACAATTTCAAAACAAAACACTGTACATATTTACCTACAAGCATAAATTACCATTTAACGTTTAACAATTACAATTTCTAAAGAAAATACTATAAGCATATATATATATATATATATATATATATATATATATATATATATATATATATATATATACATATATTACCATTTACTAATTCCTAATAACCACAACTATAAGTAAATACATTTTCCTATTTCAATTTTCTAATAATTCCCAAATTTCTAAAACAACTACATTTATATACACAAAATTTCCAAAAGCATAACTTACTATCTAACATATTACAAATTCAAATCAAACATTATAAACCCGCCCAATTACTATATGCAAAAGTTCCCAACTAAACAATTTACCCAAAGACACACATTTCACTTAACATATGACGCGGTAGAGAAAATAACATAGAAATCTAACCCCATCACTACATTAATTTCACTATGGCAAGTCGACTACCATACTAACTATCTATTAACAAATGAAATTAACACAAGATGACTGCCACGACTTAGTAAAAATGACTACAAACAACTTGTATTTTGCTGAGTATCGACTAACTCTTAGACGTTTGCAAGGTTTCAACCAACTCTAAAACATTGGCTAAAGTTTCGACTAGCTCTAACTGCCTACGACTACAATGAGTACTAACGTGTTCCCATCCCACTTAAGCTATACGGCCAGCTAAAGAGACCACACATATTTTGAATACCGATCATTAAACACACTCAGTTATCACACGACAATCTAGTCGATCTGTCATACATGGAATAGATATAATTAGAATCTGCAGAGATTTGAAAGATATTTGACAGAAACCACAATCTACGTCCCTACACAAGGCACAGTCGGCCATCAAAATGGAACAGAAACTTGAGAATGAATCATCAACTACCAAAAAAGTGACTCACATTCCAATCTTAACACACATAAATTTATTTATCTTAGGCACATAAAAAAAAACTTCAACAATGTTTATACAATTTTATGTTTTCTATGATGATGAGAATAAAGTAGATGTAGCAGAGGTTTGGCCAAGGCAAATATAGAGGAATATCTAGGAAGAATTAATTTTCTAGAGAGTAAATCTAATAAGATTATGGGTAGAACATAACGCCAGTAATTGGCAGAAGAAGACACAAGGATAAATGTAAATATAATACTCATATATGGTAGTCAGATCATCTGTTTGTGGCACCATATATGGCTGAAGATTACCTACTTGTGTAAACTAGATTTCAATGGCAGAAAGGACATGAATATTATATCAACTTAGCCCTATAACAGAAGCCTAAGAAGAGAGTATAGTCATCCACTGAGCATGATAGAAAAAGGGTAAATAATATAGATAGAATAGTTGGAAAACTCTGGTAGACATATATTCAAAACATGGAATCACATACAGGTACGTGAGTTATTTTAAAAAATACTCAAAAGAAAAAAGGTCTCATAACATTCTTTGGTTTGCAAGATACAAATAGAATGGATTCTATTAAATAGCTAAGAATATTTTCAACAAAAATGACTAACAGTTGTAAGGCCAAACCTACGGCCCTGGATAGAACTCTCCTTGACTCAGCAAAATAGGTGCTTGGGACAACATAAGGAAAGGAAATTTTAGTTAGAAAGTATGGTTGGAAATACTCTTGAAGACATAAATGCAAAAATGGAGAAATACAGACAAAGCCTAGAGACTATTGACAAAATCCCTCAAGAAAAGTCTCATCAATGAATGCAGGAATGCCAAGATGGGAAAATCGACATAAGAGCATCCAGAGATTAAAATTTGCAGAGATAAAGATGGCAATAAGGCACAACTGAATGAGGATTAATTCGACACAAGGATCCAAGAATGTCACAATTTTTGATTTATAAATTTCCAAGGATGATCAGCTATAGAAAACAAGATGGGATAAAGCGATAGGCAATCAAGAACAAAACCTCAAACTAATAGATTCTAAAGCATGAGGGAGAAGAAGCAATTTATCCAAGCACAAATAACACTTAGTCAAGAATTATACAGTAACATACCTGGAACAAAATTTTGATCTGGAGCCTCTAATTTCTTCTGTATTCCCATAAACAATTCTTTGATTTTTCCCCAATTTCTAAATTCACCTTCCAAAAATCCCCTCTCTAGAACAAAATCCGCCAATATAAAAATGACTCAGCTCATAAATTAATAGAGACATGCATTCGTTACCCAGCATCCCACTCCTCTGAGAATTCAAAATCTTTCTATAAAAAGAGATCCCAAATCTTAAAATTTCAAAATTGACAACTCATGGCATTAATTCACTTACCAAAAATTAATGTTTAACCAAGTATATACTAATTACCCGTAACCGCAACTTATGACACAAATACTCTAGGATAGTAGATAATTAATTCTAGTCTATTTTAAAATTTAACTAAGGTGTCATTCCAAGTTCTAGGATAAACCAAATATTATCCAATAAACATAATAGAAGCATTATTATTTTAATAATAAATCACTAAAGTATTATCCAACTACACATGAGCATTATTAAACACAAATTGACGATATTCCACAACACAAGATTACCAAACATAAAAGGCAAGAACCAAGCATCACAACATGACTCGAGACCACAACAGAAGACAAGGACTGACCTAGTGGAATAGACCTCACGTTATCTCCCATCATTGATACCCATTGGTGCAAGAGCCTGCTCAAACCTACTATATCAGGGGGAGTCGAGGCTCAGTACCTGCAGCCTGCATCTGAACAATTGGTTTTATATAATCAAATACATATATGTCTACACACAGAGAGTCAGAGAATCGTGGCATAATAGGGTGCTCAAAGCAAGTAGTACTACATCATCCCTACTCTTGAACAAGATTATAACCACTGCATTTGAAAACAAATACCAACAGATCTAATAAAGCATGCAAATACTAATCCATCACTAATCATGTCCAAATCATCATAACTGAAGTAATAATAATGTCATCATAAACTCATAACACATGTCTAACTATATTAGTCAAACATAGTCCATCAAGATCAAAGTAAACATAAACCATAACCTACTAATCCAAATGTCTCAGAACTGTATAAATGCAATGAAAGACTAGCAACTATCTTAGAACTGGCAGAGAGAAATATGAAATTGACAACTATCATAAGCCAAAATGCGAAGGGTATTATAGGTATGGGCATGATTTTTTACTTGAGACCATGATGCTGAGAGCATGTTTTCTCTTATTGTGGGTATCATATAGTTTAATTATGAATGTGTTGCATTGGGAAACACTAGGCTTATGATAGAGTTAACAGTTTTGAAATTTGTTATTATTCTAGCATGTTAGAACTTTATTTGTGTGGAAATTTGACTCATGCTATGTTTGGTATTTGAAAATATCCTCCTACATGATTGATATGAGTGTGTCTATACTTGGATGGCTAATCTCATTGTATTCCTTATCTTTGAAGCACATGTAAAGGTCTACATAGTAGTCATAACCATGAATTTCCTCCATTATTTGTGACTTGATGTTAGTCAGATAGTGAGCTAATGTGCAATTGTTTGAATTGTGAACCATAGTTTGTTATCCATATGATGTGGTGAGTGAAATTATGATCTATGATGAAAACAAATTTATATTGAATTTATTTGCATTTGAGTTGTTCATTTTATATAACATGCATTAGAATGTGTCAGTTATTATGCACATGTGGAAATGAATAATCATTAAGCAATTTTTTTGTGCTTGAACTTCAATCATTGGAATATTCTATTTTTAAAATTATGATGTGTTGGTAGCATCCATCTTACCATGCTTTATACTCTATTTGGTAGCTCAATTTTGCATGTGTGGTCTTGCGATGGTTGTTGGAAGTGTTGTAATTGATGTCAAAGGTGCATACACATATTGTCATTGATGTCAAAAGGAAGTTTAGAGATGAAGATGGCAAAGAAAAGATGCTAAGGCATGAATTATTTCTACCTAAAGTATTGGTAAAAGTTACTTCACAGGTTTTCAGGTGATCATCAGAGTTCAGGGTTTTGGCCTTACCCCTTCTCTAGGTTGAGGAAATAAGAAGGGATAGAGTGGAAGGCCTGATCATGAAACTCTGATATATACTAAGTGATCAGGAGTTAGAGAGTGGATATGTAAGAAGGGCCAAAGTGGAAGGCTCGATCGTGAAACTTTGATATATGCTAAGTGATCAAGAGCCGGAGGGCGGAGATGTTCCTTGTTGAGTTCAAATGAGAAGATGTTACTTAGAAAGCCTGGCACATGAACTTTGAATGGTAGCACATCCATACATAGGATAGTTGTCAGAGCCAAGTCAGCTCTACACTATTGCAATAGGTTGCCAAGTGTACAAGGTCAACCAAAGGACTTTGAAGAGTGGTATTAGTGCATACCACATGGATGTAGAGTGCATGATCGTAGTGTCATTTAAGTGGGACCCAATGAGGGGCACACTGATGCAAACTATAGACACATGGCCGAATTTGAATGGAGCTCATCGCCTTATAAGGAAGGCTTGATAGAAAGGAAGCATGTTGCCCAATAGCTCTACTAAGGAAGATCCAACAGGACCAGAGGAAACTCTCCAAAGCTTTCAGACAGTAAGGTGGAAGAACAGAAGCCCAATCTCTAACACTTCGTGAGTTCAAAAGGAAAATATTTAAATATCCTGGTTAAGGTTGGCATGGTAAAGATAGCTCAACAGCTAGTGGATTCAAATATTTAAACATATATATAGTCGACTTGGAAACATAGATCAGAAAGTTAAATGTTGGCATGATTACTATAGTGTGCAGATGGTTTAGGTTTAGGTCCTAACCTATCTTTTGGGTTGACCTAAGTGTTGTGCCTTATACACATGCCTCATTTTTCCAAATGGAGACCCCCTCTTTTTCTTTGGATGAGTGTCAGTCTTGTCCTCCTTGTTGATTAGAAAATTAAGTTTTTCTTAAAGTTAGATGATTTGCTTTTAATTTGGGCATTTGGAATGTTTTAATTCTATTTGGTACCTCTTATGATTGATTTACAGGGGAGTTTGATTGATTTTATGCATGAGTTTGGTACCTATTTTACACTTGCAGTAAAAACCCATGTCACTAGATAAAGTGCTAAAAAATCATGTCACTGGATAAAGTGCTAAAAACCCCAGTTTCAAGACATATCCAGTAACCACTAAAATCTCTTCTAGCCTTTAAGTTAGTTATCTTTAGATCAAAAGCAGGTCTTTTTGATGTCTAGTTACATTGCACTAATTTCAAGCCCTACAGGATATGTCCTGTGAAGTCCAATTCTCCCGTATGTCTAGTCAAGTGACCTTTCCCTACCTTCCCATATCATTTATGGTGTTTGTTAGAGCATTTAAAAGGTGGAATTTGATGATCCTTTCCTCATTTGCATTCAAATTTCAATAGAGAACCAGAGCTTCGGTGATTTAGGCGATTTGTGAAGCAATTTATTGCGTGATTAAGGATTTCATTGTGATGATTTGAGGGATTTTTCATGTCGACCTACAAGTGTGTTTAGTGTTCTACTTTGTATCAATTCGACCTTTTTTGCATTTTTCCTTCAGCTTAGTTAAATCCCCTACTTATGCTGTGATAAATAAAAATGTAGTTATTGGTTTATTGTTAGATTCATTTTGGTAGTGGATTCTTGTATTTCACAATGTCTGAATGATGTGAGTGAAACCCTAGTCATTTTTGGTTTCATTTTATTACATAAGGTTTTATTGCTTTCCATAGGATTTGAGTCTTCATGTTTAATGGAACTTTGTTGAAGGGGTTTATGTTTTGATCGAGAGTTGATGTTATAGTAGAGTGGATTAAAGTGAGTTTTTCAGAAAGGTAGATCTAGGCTATTGAATAGTATGTTTACTTAGATTTTTGGGGATCATGTAGAAAACATGCCCTAGGTAAGGAAAATAATTAAGCATGACTTCTTAGCCTTGATGAACATTCCATTAGACCTCAAAAACTCTGCTTCTCCTGATAGATAGTCTCCATTTGACTTAACCCTTGAAAATTCTGGTTTAGTATGTTTGTGCCAAACTTGGAGGCTGTCAAACTTGTCCGGTGATGCCTCATCCCCTTGCATCCTCTAGTAGACTTTGTTTTACCCACTCATTCCTTAGAAACTTTTTATGGGTGTTTTTCATGTATTTCACTCAGAACTGAATATGTCTGGTGACCTTTCAATTTCCTGCCTATCCTGTGAAGTCCCTTTCACCTGCACTGCTGACTTAAAATTGCTTAAGGTTACCTTGTGCTAGTTTCATGTGACACTAGACATATCATGTGACTCCCATTTTAGCTTCCATCTAATGAACTCCATTTTCATCACAAACTTGGTATCCTGACCTGCACCTATAGACTAGGTCTTAGTACTAAAACCTTGGTTGACATGACATGTCTAGTGAAGGTCAATTTTTTTGCATGTCCTATGAGGGCTAAAATGCCTACTTATCTTGTGAAGCCCAAAACTCATGCTTTATCCTGTCAAGACTAGAAAACCTACTTTAGAGCTAAAATGATCAATTCCACTAAAATGTTCATTTCATACTAGATATCTCACATCATTCCATTCATTTTTAAGGTTCCATTTATCATGGTTGATGTGAAATTGATAACTTTTGGCACTATATGTTATTATCCCATGAGGGGGCAGAGGCATTCTTTTTATTGCATTCAATTCAATTTAGTGCCTAAATAAGATTTAATGACTAGAAATTGTTAGAAATGTAACCTTTCAATGATTTTCAAAGCAAATTTCATGATCTGAGAGATAGATTTAGGCATATGAACTAGTATTTAGTTGGGGTATTTTATTAGGGTATTGTATTGCAGGATAGATGTCTACTAGGGTTGTCAACATGAAGTACAAATTCAAAGGTAGATCTCCCATATCCAAGGTTGCATATGCATGGAGAAACATAGGAGGCACAGACTTAGGTCACATTGACCTAGATGATTTTATGTTGAGAATCTTTGGTGATCATCCTTCTGATTGGGAAAAGAGAATAAGGGATAATGGAATAGCCCATGCTACAGATTTGCCCTCTTCAGTAAAATTCCCAGAGTTGATCATTGCTTGTGGTGAAAGGTATCATGCTCCAACTAGGTCAGTAGTGACCTAGGATGGGAGAGTAGTGGCTAGTTTCACTAAAGAGGCCCTTCCGAAAGCATTTAACATCCCTCCTCCTCCCACCTTAACTATAGTTACCAAAACTCATAATCAAAATATGTATGACCAAGGGTCTAATGCCTACAGAAGAATCAGTAATCACACCTAGATGAAGAAGAAGAGGACAAAATGTCAAAGGTCCCTCATGTTTTATACAGAAGTCACTTCAAGGAGGAAGTAGGTGACTTAGTCACATTATTAAGTAGGATCATGGGAATGCCCTCTGCTTCAACTTTTGAGCCCTGGATGTTTGGGTATATTGAGGAGATCCTTAAAGGAGACAAGAAGTTATATTGGGATCGCATCCTTAGTGACAATATCCATGAGGCATTCATTGCCTTAAGTCAGAATGAAAACTTTCATTAGACATCTTATCTAGTATATATGTTGGCAATAAATTTTGTATATCCTGGACTCTCTTAGCTTGGGGCAGTGGGAAATACATATGGACAATTAAAGGTGTATGAGTGCTATCCCCAACTAGAGCTATCTCAATACTTAGTGCACTACAAGAGAGTCAATGATGCATTTGCAATGCATATTACTACGATGTTGCAAGGAGATATGTCCAAAAGAATATCCCTTGAGGTTGGAAACGTAGTTTAAAACTATGGCAGGTGGTATATATAGTTCCCTAAATTTACTTATCTCAAAGTTCAAGGCTTTAAGGGAGTCCCTTATAAACTACCAAAGTATCCAATAGATAAGTTAGTACTTTTGGAACTAACCAGAGAATTGTGCACTTGCCATGGCATGCTGAAGCATTTGCACTAGGCATCAATCAAGTTTCCTATTGTTTTGGGGTGGGGGATCTTTGCTTGCATCACCATTGGTTTAGCTAAAAATTCGGATGTTGAGCTGCAGCAATTGAAATTGACATTTTACAAGGGTAGAACACATTTTGGCCCATTTGGAACTCTGGAGAAGCATGTCAGTAAAAAGCTCTTCCACAAAGAGAACTTAGAGGACTTTTGGGCAAATTGCCTAGATGAGCATGAAGTGAGAAGAAGAAATTGCTCAATGTTGTCTTTAGACTACATCACTTTGTTTTAGATTGCCTAAGTGCCTGATCAATTTACTGATGATGGGGTAGTTGTCCAAGAAGCTAAATGGAGAAGAGTATTTGGACAACTCATTCCACCTCCCAACTAGGTTGAAGTAGAGAAGAGCTCTCTAGATGAGCTCATGAAGCCTCCAATAAGATATAGAAGGATATGGGTGAGAAACCAAATAGCTCAATTGATTGTAGTCGGGATGGCCCTCACATACACTCAATATCAAGAAGAGAGAGTGATGATGAAAAATATGAACCAATTGAGGCAAAAGAAGAGCATGTTCCAACAACATTAGAAGCAATGGAGATTGATAGTGAGGGTACAGAGGATGATGTACCTATTGTAGATAGAACAGGCCAAGGGAAGGCTTCCAAGGAGCCCAAGAAGAAACCCATGTGAGCCACTGTGTCTCTAATACAAATAAGAACATCTAAGAGGAAGACAATACATAGTGGAGAGGGAGAAGGGTCTGAGGAAAAGAAGACTAAAGTGACAAAGAAGGCACCAACCCTAAATATAGTGTTAGACTCATCAACTACTTCTGCCACTATCTCAGTGTCTCCACCTATTACCTCTACTCCACCTACTACCTCTATTGTACCAACTATTGTAGTGTCCTCCTCTCCTGCAATCTCAAGTACCCCACGTCTTGTTACTTCTAGTGATCTTGTTGTCTCCTCTTCCCCTGTTATTCCTTCAGCTACACCTTCCCCTTCTCTTTCACCTTCTCCTCTATCCTCATCCATCAGTCTTCCTATCTCTTCATCACCTCCTCTTTCCTTCCTCATTTCCTTCTCTATTTCCTCCATTTCATCCACCTCACCTTCCATTGTTTCCCTACCATCCATTTCAACTATTCTTTCACCTCCATATTTCTCTCTACCACCCCTCAACTTTTCCATTCCCATTATCCTTTATTCTATTCTTCCTATTCCTTCCATTCCACCCTCTCTAGGTTTTGTAGCATTTTCAAACCTTTCCTAGGTGCAGCTGCTAATGCTACTATAAATTATTTAATTTGGCCATTAATAATACCCTGACTCAGCCATTCTGAGATTCTTAGAATGTTCCAAAGCCTCCCTCCCCACAAGTGGCACTGCTAGAAGGAATTGAAAAAGTTTGTCCAGAAATGAATATAACTACTAAGGAAGTTCACATAGAAGATGCTCTAGAGAACCCTCGGGTAGATATAATCACAGTAAAAGTTGTAAATATTGATGACAGTCCACCTAAGGATAGGACAGATGACACTGTGTTCGACCAAGTTGCACAAGCTATTGAGGAACAACTGAAGCAATTGAGCTCTCCTCCTACTATAGATGTAGGTACTACTAAGGGTGATGATGCAAATATAGGGACAAAGGCAACTAGTACAAGTATTTTTTATTCTTTCGATAAAGGAGGGGACCAAATTGGCTCTCCTACTCATTCTTTGGTAGCACTTGAATGGCTGCAACAAAGGGTCTAAAATAAGAAACCCCAGATTGAGATTGTGGAATTAAATTTAGACAATTTCCTAGCATGACTTGAGAAGCCTAAGAAGCAAAAGAACACAAAAGTTCATTCTAGAATCTACAAGGATGCTTCAGGCACCAGGGTGGCAAAAGTTGCTATACCAATTGCACAAGAAAATAAGGACATTAGGCCTAAGGATTACATTGTCTCTACAATAAATCTCAGCCCAAATTTCAAAACACAAGAAGTTGAGGAGTTCAAAGATTCAGTTTCAAATATTTTGAATAGGTTGAATAAAGATGAGATGACTAAATAGCAACAAAATGAGGAATTGAGGGCATGTATTAGATATATGATTAAGCCATGCATACTGAGGATGGAAGAACCATCACACCTTCTATTCTCTTGAAGGAGGAATTAGAAGATTTTGATAACATCAGAACAACTACTTCAATCACTGAAGAATGGGTCACAGGAATATGTGCTGATGGCTATGAGGTAATTGAAAAAGTTGTTAAGATACGTTAAGACTTTTGTGCTCTCAACACTAAATGGGAAGAAAAATTAGAAGATTGCAACAACTATGATGATTATTATTCGCACATTCATCCCAGGGTATTAGCCATGAGTAAGTTATCTAAAGAAGATCTCAATGAAGAGAACATTTTGACACGAGATAAGCTGCATATGTTTGATCACTGGTTAGAAATTATCAAGTTAAGAAGAGAAATTTTTGATAGGGCCAGAACTGAAGAAAAATCTTCCAAAGCTCAACTCTTGGGAGCAATTTATATCTTCAATTATTTACTCAGGATTGCTACAGGGCTATACCTTGATGATACTGCTCCCATTGATATTCAAGAGTGTAAAAATTAGTTTGGGTTGATAGTACAAGGAGATTCCTCACCATTTTGCACAACTGATCTAGACATGGTGAGTGATCTGAAATCTCAATTTAAAGAATTCAAAAGGATTAGAAGGGTAAAATCAGCATTATATCATAAGTTGTCCTAGTCAGTTGATACTAGAAAATTTAGGTTAGATTTTGTCAAGGACCCAACGCCAACAGAGATAAATCCAGCACTAGAGGCACTCATGGCTTACAAGAAGGAAGAAGTAAAAAAGAATAAGGTGGTGATAGATGATAATGATAAGCAGAAGGCTGACTTAGTAGGGGCATATGTCAAATTCCAACTCTAGCAAGCTACCACTACAATTAAAATATGTCACATGTCTCTTTGTGTCTGATTTAGTCATTGTAAAATAGTTTTGTCTTTATAGACAACTCAAAAAGTGACTATTTTGTCGTATTATCATGTATTGTAAAGTTGTAATTTTGTCTTTTTCCTATAGGATAAAGTCAAATATGGGAATGTAACTACCCACCATCCAATATTAAATGTTGTTAAATCTGAGCCCTTGGTGTTGAATTAATCTCCACCATTCATTGAAAAACTAGTATGTCTGCCATTTTATTAAAAAACAATCATTTTCTCTCATTGTAATGTTAGAAAAGTGAATTGTTGAGACTCTGCCAAAATTTTGACTTAATACAAAGCATGATTACAAGTGTTTCTAGATATTGTATTATTGTATTTATGAATTTTTGAATTTCATGGTTCATTTCCATTCTAATTTAGATAAAGTATAATTGTAGTGTTTAATGAATGCTCAGATATTTGATGAATGCTCTGGTTCATACCATTTGTTCTTGCTAATTATAAGTAACTTTGGATGGTTAGTCTGAATCCTATTGAATGAATTAAGTTTGATTGCATAAAATTGATTAAGTTGCGCCAGTAATTGGGTGTTTAATCAATGTATGTGATTTGAAAATCTTTTAATACCATTGGAGATTGCATTATTTCTGCAGCGTTGTGGTTGTGTCTTGGTTAAGCAAAAATTAATTTATTTAGGGTATTTGTCTATCTGTAGCACTCAAACTCACTAGGATCTATCCTTAGGGTTTAATTTCATTCCTCTCTATCATTTAATCCTTTTGCATTTTCTTTATATGAATTAGTAGATTTGGGGTTTGAGCAACATTACATTGATCATCTGCTAGAGAAATTTAGACTTTACAGTCTGCATCGTCTTAGGGTTTCAAAGTACCAACTGTTGTCATATATTGCATACACCCTATATTGCATGTAAGTCCCCTTGACTAGAACAACTAATAATATCCATTGAGTTATCTTGAAATTCAAGACCTAACATTAGAAACCTTAGGGCAGCCTTATTCTAGGTCTCCTAGAATAGGATTCCTTTCAAGAGAGGTGAAGTGCCATGTATTTCATCTACATTGTTGCATGCTAAAAACCCATCAACTGAATTGGTGCTAGAAGGAGGGCTCGAACACCATCATATTCAAATTTTTGTATCCCTTCTTATTCAGATAAACAAGGTTTGGGACCAAGCAGAGACACTAGATCCAACTCAGCTGGAGAGGATCTCTTGATCTTGACCTAGTTTAGAACAACAAGAAGAGATCAAGGGTACCCAGGACTCCAAGATCATGATCCATTCTTAGGAATCATGTTATAGTTCAAGTAAATTTTCTTAATATGGTCTTTTTTGCTGCAAATCCCTCTCCTATTTAGTTTTCCAACTATCATGACATACACAAAATTCTCAACAAGTTCTATTCAAAATTCCATCCTAATGATCCTAAGCGAATTGCAGATGAACACATAAAGATATTTGAAGGTAACATGTACATGTTACAAGTATGATATGAGGATGTAGTCTACATATTATTCCCATATTCTCTCCATTATGAAGCTGCCTACTGGTTTGCTAATTTACCTGCAGCCTCTATCAATTCCTGACAGGTCCTTAAGGATGTATTTCTGGATTGATTTAGGATGCCAACATCCCCTACTAATCTCTATCAGTCTTTTGTGGAGATCTGGAGGGAAAAAGATGAACTGATAAGTACTTTCAATAATCAATTTCACAAGGCCTATTGTTGTCTTTAGGCACCTTACAACATTGTCACAGCTATTGCATTGCCTATTTATTATGTTGCACTGGATAAGCTGACATCAATGTTTGTTAGGAGAAAGACCCCATAAATAACAACTTTGGCAAAAGCCTACACTGAGGTAATCAAAGTGAATACAGAGTTGGGACAATCAAGATTAGGACCTATCAATCATATAGGTCCTGTAAGCATGCCAAATCATATACCAATGATTAACCAAGCTTTGGCTAATCACACTCGAGTGATGAACCTTGTTCTTGTACCAGCTGTAATTAGGCTCTAGTTTTTCATCCTAGAGCTCCTATAAAAAAATTACCTCCAATGCAACTCCCATTCCTTTAGTCATCTGAACCTACAACTGCTAAAACTAGGGATGATAGGGATGACATTAGAGAACTGGTTGAGCAGATGAAGAAGCTTATAATTGAGGTCACCCACCTCAAGAATTAGAATGCATATTTGCATTAGAGAAATCTGAATTAGAATTAGAGTTATCACAGACCTAAGAGAACTTGGAATACTAGACCCAATAATGGAGGTGTCCCATCACCATTCAAATATCAAAGTGTAGATAACCGTCCTCCAAGGAGAGTAATGCTGGTAGAAGCTACTTTGTCCTCCTGGTACATGATCTATAACACTAATGCTCATTCAGAATTGGATTATCGTGAATTTCAGGTTGCATCCAGTATCTTCCAGAGGGAGGTTCAAAATGTTGAAGTACAAGAAACCACACCTCCTACAGGATATGAGTTGGTGCCTACCTTAAGGTATGATACTGCTTTCGTGTTGGAAAGTTATGTTTTCCATTTTCAAGATGATAATCAACCTGAGGAAGAAGAACCTGATGAGGTACAAGCCTATCAACAGTATAATAGGAATATGTATAATCTTAGAAGTAATAATCCAAAGGGGCCCTTTACTACTTCTATTCCTCCTAATAACTATTAGGTCCCTCATGATCCTAATGCCTCTAATATTCCTTGTTGCACATATGTTACCTAAGGTTGTCACTGATGTGGTTGTCATTGATGTCAACACTCAGTTTGGGCTATCATTGATGCTTGTTGATGATATACTATGATAGTGTGGTAAGAGTAATGTTCCTAATGTTCATTGTTGGATGTCATGCCTTGTTTATCATAATGATATATTAAGATGGGAATTAGAAGCATCAAGATAATATATTAAGATGGGAATTAGAAGCATCAAGATAATATATTAAGATGGGAATTAAAAGCATCAAGATGATATATTAAGATGGGAATTAAAAGCATCAAGATGAGGACTAGAAGTAATGTTGTTATTGTGGAGATGTTACTAATAGTTTGTAGTATGTTTTATGCTCTCTCCTGTTGTTCCTAAGTATGTGTTGCTGCAAGGAGGTTCTAGTGTCTAGATGTTGGTGAAGGTTTCTGCTACAGGAAGTAACTTGAAAACTATTTGGAAGAATGCTCTGTATTCCTCTATTTTTGTAGATATGATCATGTGGTTTAGAATTTAAGTTTAGTGTGTTGTGAAGGTGCTATATCCAAAGTTTCATATCATTTGTACCTCCGTAGAGAAAGTTGTAAGTGACAGAGTACAAGATTGTATAGTCCAATGGCTAGGTTCAGTGTATGTTGGCTTGCACCAACTTGTTGCTGTATGATGTGGTGAATTTACTAGTGGAGAATTTTCATGAGGATCTTGTGATGTTTTCCATTGTTCCACAAGGTTTTTTCTAGTTTCTCCGGAGTAGGTTGTGGTCCAGAATGAAGGAGTTATTAGGTTATGCTTTTTCCTGGTTGACTGAGGTATGTTGAAGATGTACGCCACAAATTCCTTATTTTGCAAAGTTCAAGGAGTGTTTGGAGATGTTGTATGGGTCATGCTAACTCATTTGGGAGAATTGCAAGTAATGTTTAATCTTTCATAAGTACCGCCAAGTTGTAAATGGTTGATATACTACAAGCTTCATTATTTCTTTCTTAAGACTGACCTATTTCAAATGTGCAAAACATGTAGATGTTATTCCTTAAAGATTGATGTCATGAATGATGTTTAGGACCAGGTTAAGCATGTATTGGAATCTACAAGGTGTGTTCCTCTTTCTAGTGTTGCATTTTAGAACTTGCGCTCTACACGTTTCATGTTGTTTGATATTTGGCCAACTTGTAATTGTAATATTCTTGTTGTCTTTGGCTGACAAGTAATGTAATCAATGTAATATCATGTATATGATGTAAACCTAGTTGATCTAGGTGAAGTGTGATTGTGGAGTATGAGTGTAAGAAGCAGAATGTGGATGTGTAATGCATTATGATGTGCAACTAAAAGAGAAAGAGTAGAAGTAATTGATCATGTGTGGATTCATCTTGAAGATATTTTTGAGATAGAAGGGAAGTGAAGAGTGTGCCTCAATGATTGTTGGAGATAGTGTGCCAAAGGCAAAACTTATTTAAGGTTGAAAGTAGTGAGTTAGTAAGCTATAGAGAAGACACTTGAAGAACTTGCAAAAGTTGTCAAAGTAGAATTTCAATCATCAAAAGGATTAAGATTAACTGTCAGATTTAGATAATAGGAAGACTATCATGCTGTAATCTTTTATGAGTTTGCTCTAAGTTCAGGGAGTAGTTTCTTCCTTGGGTTGTAGCCCTAAAACGAAGTTGTAACTATGATTCTTTTGTGAGGCTGGATTAGGACAGTAGCTCCTAGCATCTTTTATCACCGTGGTTTTCCACGTATATCTAGTGTTATGTGATGTTGTGCATTGTGTTGATCTTTTAGGTTTCTGTTAATGCTGTCAAGATTAAGTTTTAGTTTTCTCTGAATGGTTTGTGATTTGTTTGAATATTGATTCACCCCACCCCTCTCAGTATTAGGGTGTGCTCAACAATTGGTATTAGAGCCAAGTTCCTCAAAAGAAGCTTAACCGCTTGAGGAAGTTCTAGGATGGCACATGATGGATCTAGCAAGGCACCTAGGTTTGATGGAACAAATTATGTCTTTTGGAAGCTAAGGATGGAAGGCTATCTAAACTCTCTAGGGTTTAGTGTTTGGCAATCTGTCAAGGATGGTTACACTGATCCTGCTACTACTTCTACAAATCAAGCTAAGATTAGGTTGAATGATAATAATGCCAAGGCAAAGTATGCTATAATGAGTGGGTTAGATTATTCAAAACTTCTAAAGGTAAGGAATTGCAGTTCTACTCAGGATGTCTAGGATAAACTTCAAAACATTTATGAAGGAGACAGTAAAGTAAAGTAAGCCAAGATACAAATCTTCAAGAGTGAATTTGAGACCCTGAGGATGGTAGAGAATGAAGACATTGCTAGTTATATGCTCCAGGTGGATGAAGTAGTTAATGGCATTAGAGGTCTTGGTGGAATAGTGAAAGAAGATGAGATTGTGAAGAGAGTTCTGAGATCTCTCCCTCAATCTTATAGTCATAAGGTGTATGCTATTGAGGAAACTAAGGATTTGGATCACTATTCAATAGATCAATTGTTTGGTACTCTCACAACTTTTGAAATGAGAGATTTTGACAAAGATGTTCCAAAGAAGGAAGCAACATTCAAAGTTAGTAAGAAGGCAGTTAATGAAACAATTGATCAAGATGGTGACCTTGATGAGGTAGAAGAAAACTTTGTGAGAAGATTAAAGAAAGGCATTGGCAAATACAAAGGTAATTTACCTTTCAAGTTCTTCAACTATGGGAGAATTGGTCAT